>CM075812.1:26804506-27469506 GCA_037975025.1 Excoecaria agallocha
TCCACACTCTTAGAGAAAAGTGCAGGCTTAATGCAAGGCATAAGAAAGCAATATAAAGAGTAACATAATAAGATGATATGCTAATTTACACCATAATCTGACTTCCAACATCATTATTTATATATGAACTCATTCATAGCATAAGGAGAATATGTAAAAGAATGTAGCTATGTTTATGATACATGCATATAGTATGTTTATGATATATGTAAGGTGCTATAGAAACACATGTATATAATAATCACCATGGATACCTAATGTTTTCATTATTTAAGACTATTGTATTTACATGCCTGTCTACATACACCGATGAGCACATATAATAAGTTACTGGTTGTCATTAATTTCATTACAAACTTGTCACCTTTGTAATAAAGTCTTATATTACTATTATACAAATTTTATACCGTGGCTCCATACTATATTGGACTAATATTATGCTTATGCGTGTAAGCTATCGGCGAGTACGATAAGAGATTATTTTCAAATATTTTTCTTTGTTCCCTACTAAGGTAGTAAGCTTAGCATAGATGTTTATCCGTGTAGGTACTTGAAGTTAGATTTATCCCTGGTGGGATAAGATCTGCTATAGCAAGGCCAACACTAGAGTAGGAAGAGTCTAAGTATGCAATTGTATTTTATTGTCTTTGTAATTATTATACTGTATTAGTAGAATATAATATGAAGAACAGGGTAAGAATCAGTGTAAGTAACCTAAAGCTTTCTTGTAAATCCTTGTCTATGTGTTGATGCATGTTATAGTATATATGTCGACAGATATTAGGAGAGATTAGAATAGTCTTTACAATGCTCGTATTTTGTTAAAAATAAAAATTTGAAAAATCAATATTAAATACACAAATAAATAATTATATATCACAAAGCTACTATATACGTGTGTGAAGAGTTAATGTGTGCTAAGAACACTAATAAAATATAGTCAGTAGCAAATAAAACAATTACAAAAGTAACCAAAAGCACCAAACAAAGAGGTTAGGAAAACAAACTTTGAAAAAATAGTTCATGTTTTTAAAATTTGTTTGCAGGAAGATGCCCCATTTTCTTGATCGATGTACATTTCGATAGAAGTAGTAAAAATCTCAGTCTTTCGGCTGGAATCCCATTTTCTCGATCAATGTACATCTCGTCAAAGTAGTAAAAATTTCAGTCTTTCGACTGGAGTTCCATTTTCTCGATTGATGTACATCTTAATTGAAGTAATAATCCTAGTCTTCTGACTAGAGTCTCATTTTTCTCAATTGATGTATATCCTAATTGAAGTAATTAAAATTTCAGTCTCCGGGCTGATGTTCATTTTCTTGATTAATGCTCAATAAACTTACAATCCCCGTCCTTTGATTGATGTCTCACTCTTTCGATCAATGATTGATTCTAATCTCAAAAGCTAGGGACTTCATAACTGATCATAAAATGGTCTAATGGTCATCGAGGAAATATCGAAGCCCCAACCTTCGATCTCTCTTGAGAATTATCTAACTGCTTGAAGGGGGACAAATGATAATACTTTAAAAAATCAAAACTAGGTCCAAACCATTAAAGGACATCTAAGCCCATCTTAATAAGGCCCATAAATGTCTAAAGCCTCCCTAGCCGATAGCTAAGACACGAAGAACGAAGCCATCTGATCGGACGAGATCTGCCCTTTTTACGATAAGGCTATCTGACACACGCCTCTGCCAAATCACCATCATCTTTACAATAGGCTATACCTATTTTTCTTACTCTATAAATAGCATATTCATTCTATAAACATACAAATTATCTCTATCTAGTTTTATCCATATCCTCTCTCTAAAAGCTTTTCTTTTAGTTGTTAACTTAAGTATCAGAATGCTAACACCCGGTACAATCGGACAAGCACATTTTATAGGGCTTATAAGCTTTAGTTCCGATTGGAACCAGCCCTCAAGAGCGCATCGATCTCTCCTTCTTTCCTGCTCAGGTCCTCTCCATCCAGTATGAAAATTTTTGGTTTATCAACATATGTACACACAAATAATGATAGACACCCACGGGCGGAAAGCAGAAGTTTTTGGCTATTTTGGTCAGAGCCTTTGTGTGTGTTTGTGTATATATGTATATATATGATATATGCACCGACATGCCACGTAGGAATCGATATAACCCTTATGGGAATCGATGCGCTTGGGTAGTCGTTGATAATAACAACTTATGGATAGAAACTGGGATATACTTTCACAGGCTCTGTGGGGGGCGGGGAGAAGATAATGGCTTTCTCAGCTTCTGCATTTGCTACTAACATTTCATGTCTTAGGAACTTAAATTCCAATTCTCATACTTGTATGTCGCCCAGAGCCTCTCTCCATCACCACCATCACCACCACTTGAATCGCAGACTTCTCTTATCACAAACGGCAACAATTTCATTAACATCTCTTTCGCTAATTCACCGGCAACCTGCAAGTGCCGAAGAGGCCCTTTCCGAGTGGGAGAGAGTATACCTTCCTATTGACCCAGGAGTCGTCCTCCTCGACATCGCCTTTGTTCCCGATGACCCTAACCATGGTCACTTCTTTATCTCTCTATCTCGCTTTTCCTGTTTAATGATCCTAAAAATGAAACAAATAAACTTCCCCATGTTGTAGGATTCCTTCTGGGAACTAGGCAAACCATTTTGGAGACTAGAGATGGCGGAAACACTTGGGTTTCTCGTTCCATACCCTCAGCGGAAGATGAAGATTTCAATTACAGATTCAATTCCATTTCCTTCAAAGGGAAAGAGGGATGGATTGTTGGAAAGCCTGCCATTTTGTTGTACACCTCTGATGCCGGCCAAACCTGGCGAAGGATACCTCTCAGTGCTCAGCTTCCTGGAGATATGGTATTTTTTTTTATTTTTTTTACAATTTATTTTACGGATATTTAATTCTCAAAGCAATACCTGTAGGTATATATAAAGGCAACTGGAGAGAAAAGTGCAGAGATGGTGACTGACCAAGGTGCAATATATGTCACATCGAATGGGGGCTATAACTGGAGGGCAGCAGTTCAGGAGACTGTTTCGGCGACCCTTAATAGGTAAGTCTTCTTCTGCTTAAAATATTCTCTATCTGCTGTTCTCTGTGAATTTGCTATTTAAATTTTTAAATGATAAATGATAAATTTAAAATTATGCCTCATGCCTCTTGTTCAAGTTTGCTTACACGAATACTTAATTTACTCTGCATTACCGCTAACAGCTATACTTTCTAATTGAAGTTTTTTCCTTGTTTACATTTATTGTCCCTTTTCCTCTTTTTTTTTTTTTTCCTTTGCCTCTCCCATATTGGGATTTACGGAACTTACGTCACTAGGGTCCGTGAGATGGTTTGTGTGTGTTATTGTTTGATACAAGGGAAACTTTTGTCAAGTTCAGTTACCAGGAAGACGAGCAATTAACCAAGTTTGGTGATTTGAAAAGAAAACTGAAATGAGGGGGATAGAACTGTGACCAGATAATTTTTGTCAAATCATTAACAATTCCAATAGTAAATCCTAGGTTATTTATATATC
Organism: Excoecaria agallocha; assembly: GCA_037975025.1. NCBI lineage: Eukaryota > Viridiplantae > Streptophyta > Magnoliopsida > Malpighiales > Euphorbiaceae > Excoecaria > Excoecaria agallocha. The sequence continues at coordinate 26,808,041 of CM075812.1, forward strand.
TAGATCCTTCACGTGGTTGTAGCTGAATAGCATAACAAACTTTATCATACTTGAACAATCAGTTATCTTTCCCACCAAAACCCCAGCCAATCAACAAAAGCTGGTTCTTATATCTTGTGAAATTTCATCATATGGTTATCCTTACCTTTAAGTACCCTTCTCCTCAACAGTCAAGTTAATAAAAAGCCATCCATGTCGAAGTTGAATCTTTTTGATGTAGCTTCTAATCATTGGATTGAGAATCAAAATTTCAACTACTAATTTGCCACACAAGATGAAAAAATTGGATTACTGTTGCTGCTGAAAAAGTTATCTTGTTGTGGTATAGAAATGGAAACCATAAGCTTCAATTGAGAAGAGAGAAAAAGAGACACAGCCACAGATTTTCTTATTGGACACAAGACGATTACAGGACTAAGTTGCTAGTTTATCTATATCCTTCACATGTTCACTAAGTAACACAAATAAACTACAACAAGCAACTATATTGTAACAAACATTAAAAAACAACTATTTTTCTTGCCAACACTTGGCTTATCAACCAATGATGGTCTAGATAAGAACCCTAGTAATTTAGATTCAATCCCTAAACCTGAAAAGGTTTTCCTTATCTTGTTTTTGTAGGTGTCGTTTTGTTTCTTAAGCCAAGCACTATGTAATTGTACTGAGCTCAAATCTTTGGACATCTCTTTAACCAAAGATATTTAGTTACAAACAACCAAGATGTTAATGTAGCTTCATTGTTGTTGCAGAACAGTTTCCAGTGGAATTAGTGGTGCAAGTTACTATACAGGGACTTTTAATACAGTAAATCGCTCTCCAGATGGAAGCTATGTTGCAGTCTCAAGCCGTGGGAACTTCTATTTGACATGGGAACCTGGTCAGGTTGGTTTTCCTTGTTGTTTATGGATGTTTCCCTATTTACATCTGTTTTGCACATTTCTATGTTTTATAGGCATATTCACTTTTAATCTTCTCATATTGGAAAAAATCAAAATATTCTTTTTGATACATAATTGAAATTTTTGAAGCTAAGACTCCAATGTCCAACAAAATGACTAACAATTTGTATTTGGCAAAATACATTTTTAAGCCCTGAGCATTTTGTGTTTATTTTATTCAGCATCCATATTTTAATGATGTTTTATTAAGTCCCAAATTCCTCTTCTTTTTTCCTCATTTTGTTATTATTCTATTATGATTTTAGTAAACCAACAAAATAGGATAATAAAAAAATTTGAATAATTGGTGTCCAAATTAAATACTGAAAAATGACCAATTTCCAGTGTGGAAAATAAGGATAAAATGGGAAAATAAGCAGATAGAAAACAAAATTTGAAGCCAGTTTCTCTCTCAACAAATTTGCAATCATGACAAAGCCTAGCATAAGCACCCCTACTTCATTAGCTAGGAGAAAAACCAACCCACAAACAACAATATAGAAATATTTCAGTTTGAACTTAATAATGTTATAGTGGTCTTTAGAATTATACGGTTGTGACCAAGGTTGTCAAACAAAAATTGGATACAAAACCAGAGAATATAGAGGGTGAAGGGTTAAAGGTCAAACTGGGGTTAAAAAGTAATTAATATATACTTTTTAAACATATTTTAAGTAATAATCTTCATAATAAAATGTTGAAAATACTAATATTCATATTAATATAATAATCAATGATTTTTTTTTTTTTTGCACTTTTGTATACATTGTATAGAAAATGTAAGAATACATTCAAAAATCATATTGAACATCAAATATCAGTCTAGGAACATTAATTATGTCAAACAAAAAGATATTGTGTTAATTTATTCATTTTATATATTAAATAAATATAATGTTAGGTTTTAATTAGGTATTTTATAAATGTAGAAAAAATAAATAAATTGAAAACAATTAGAGAAAGTTATATATATTTATTTTATGAAAGGAAGTTAAAACAATATTGAATTGCTCAGTTGGTTAAATCTCACATTAACAAGTCGTAGGTCTCGTGCTTGACCCCTATGAATTGCATGTTTTCCAATTTTTTTTTTTTTGATGGAATGCAAACTGATAAAACCTTAAAACCTGACCGGTTCAACCTGTACACGGCTCAACTGTCCAATTCACCAGTTTTTTGGTGGGTATTAATCTGAGTGGTTTTCCATGTTGAACCAATCAGGATAAGAGACCAGGTCACTGTCAACCTGGTTTAACGGGCTGGTCTGGTCCCTTTTTAACGACCTTGGTAGTAGCTTTAAATGGGTCAAACACAAGGTAATAAACTTTTTGGATTTAAATGAAAAACCAAGGATCCTACACAAACAACTGTTAATTCTTAAAATAAGTATCAAACTCCTCCTGAATTAGTCAGCCACAGCTACAAGTTAGCCAAAAAAGGGCCAGACCAACCAGTTAAACCAGGTTAACAGTGACCTGGTATCTTATCCTGATTGGCTCAATATGGAAAACCGTTCATATTAATACCTGCCCGAAAACTGGTGAACTGGACAGTTGAACCTCTTTGGAGCTTAAGAATTGGGATTTACTACTCTCTAGAGTTTGTAGCATTTATCTTGGATGAGAAGGGAAGAGAGTATAAGGTTGCATATGTTGCCTCTAAAGTAAGAAAGTTGATGTTAAACTTTTTATGAGGAAGAACTTTAGAAAATATTTAAGAATAGTGAAAGCATTAATTTTGGACCTTTTATGGCCTATGATGATAGCCAATAATAAGCTTCTCGGATGTTGAAATATGAACTTAATTCACTTATGAGTGTGATTACAAAGGCACTTGAATTCCAAGAGCCCGGAAAACAAAGAACTGTCCCTTCTATGGCTGAATGGTCCTAGAGCAATGGAACATGCTTATCTTGCCCCAAAAAGGACCAAACAGCTCAAGCTGTTTGCATATGTGGCCTCTAAAGTAAGAAAGCTGAGGTTAAATTTTTATGAGGAAAAACTTCAGCAAATATTTAGGAATAGTGTAAGCATTGAATTTGGACCTTTTATGGCCTATGGTGACAGCCAATGATAAGCTTCTTGGATGTTGAATTATGAACTTCATTCATGTTGATTGTGTATATCTTTCCTATGTGGGATAGGATGTAACATCCATATACTCTAAATATCATAATGCAATACAATTGTAAATTCAACGTAATTCATGTACAAAGCATGGTCCTACGCCGACATGCCACATACAAACACCAGAATTTATCACTACTGCTATGTAACTTGACCAATCCACCGCCTGTCTCTTCGAGTACCAACTTATATCTTCTAAAACTTATGCACTGAGCATATGATGCTCAGTGGTAGATATCCAACTGATAAATTTCACAGTACAAGTATATAAGTAAAAATTTTTCTTTATTTCTTTTGTTTAAATATTATCAACTATTCTAATTTACCTGAGTTGACCTTCTTTTTCTAAAGGTAACATCCTATTCTTATCTTTCTTTTACTTTATTCTATCTTTCTCATTTCTATTTCCTATCATGAGTCGTCCATTCGTTCTTACACATATATGCTCTTTTTGACAATTTTTTTTTTCCTAACTGTTTCGGTGTTTACTATATTTTTTGTCAATTAGCTGCATAGTCTATATTTAATCTACAATTAAGCTTATGTCTTTTCTCATATTTTAGTTTTCATTTCACTACTTCTTATTCTCACTCAGTTTGCAATTTAGTGTTCTTTATTTTGTTTTACTCTTGTCTATGGCCAATTACATTTTCCACAATTTAGGCATTTATTTCCAAGATTTTGTTCATGACACAATTATATTTTTCATCAATTTCATTAGACTTGTTCATCGTTGTCTTTTTGTCTTGATTCCTTTATATAATTTTATTTTCTTATCCTTACTTTTGATCTTTCTCCTCTATGTTTCATGGTCAAATTCTAAAATTGCCTTTATGCTACTTCTGATACTCTATTTGTTTTAGCTAGATAGACTTATTGTTTTTATTGCATCAATTATTTCGAGTTGCTTCTCGTTATGTCCAAGTGATCTAGTGTTTTAGTTATTTTGTGGCTATTTTAACGTCTTATGAGTTTTTGATCAATTAATTCATATTCTACACTTAGTTCATAATTGACTTCATGTCTATCCTCATATTTCAGTGTTCAATTTACTATTCTGTTGTTTTTGCTCACCATACTATATGGTTTTTCTTATTTGGTCTCACTATTGTCCGTGTTGTATTGCCTTTCTCATGATTCAAATATTTGTCTTCAAGGTACTTCAAGATACATCTTATGACACTTAATTTTATCATTCCCGTTTGACTAACCATAATCGTTATTGTTTATCCTAATTTTATTATATTATTTCATCGTTAATTCTTACTTTTACTTTTACTTTTTCTTATGTTGGTTGATCACCACATTTTTATTCCGAATATCATTAATTGAATTTAACATCTTATGCGGGTCTTTCGGTGGCATTTCTGTTTAGATTCTATGTCTTAAGATTCATTTCAATTCTTTTCTGTCTTAAATCTTTCTTTGTCGTAGTTTTATTGCTAAACTCCACTCAAGTTTCTAATTTACTTTTCTCTTATTGCTTGTTGCTTTATTTTCAAATTATTGTTTATTTATTTTTTTATTATTATTTGTTCTCAATTATACGTGCAGATTCTAACTGTTATTAATCATTACTTCCATAATTATCTTTTTTTACCCTTTACTGTATCTTTTTCTTCTGATTGATATTTTTACACCCCATAATATCTACTTGTGATGGCAACTATAATTTAAATCCTATTAATTTTATTCTAACACCTTTTTCTCCTTAATAATTTTAATCATATTTTTGATTCTCTAGTTGCCCTTTAATTTTTAGGTCACTAAAGTTACTTTTAAATAACTATTACGTGTTAATTCTTAAATTTTATTCCATTATATAATTCTCTAATTCTAATGTCAAATTGGATCTTTTGTGTCTTAATTTTTTAATTACTCTTTTATGTGAGGGTAATTTACTTTTTGGTCCTTATTAATATTATTGTCTTACATTTCATTTCCTTTCTATTCTTAATCGCCTAATATTGTATTTTGTCCTACAATTTCTTCTTTAATCTTTCCAATTATAATCTAATCCTTGTTTTTACATGTTTATATTTTTTTCTTCTTTATTCCCCATTCGAGGGCGAAAATTACAATTTGATCCTTGAACTTTTTTTAATACATGTTTGGTTATTTTTCACAAGTTTTACTCTTTTTGGCTTCCTCTAGGTCTTTATTCCACTTTAGCTCCAAATTTACATATTAGTCCTTATGTTCTTTCTATGTGGTAGCAAATTACAATTTGATCTCTAAACACATCTTTTTGCATATATTGCTTTAGTTAACTCCAAATTTGTTCTTTTCTGTCTCCTTTGGCTTTTATTCTATTTAAAGTCTAAAATTTACATTTTAGTCTTTATGCTTACTCATGTAATGATAAATTACAATTTGGTCCTTGAAACTTTTCATTAATTACAATTTTGTCCCTTTTTGCATATTTGTCTATTTTAACTTCTTTAAGTACATTTTCAACACAAATTTATGATTTTATCTCCATTTTCTCATGTAATTACGCTTTTACCCTTTTTTAATCTATTAATTACATTTTTCACTTTATTTATTTTTTAATTGTATATGTGATATCTTTTATGCATAATTTACTATTTAGTTTATGTTTTCTTGCATATTTACAGTTTTGCCTCTAGTGGCGATCAGTAGAAATCCTCGAACTGGATATGCGAGACAAGGATTGTATGACTGTATGTATATATTGTATGACTGAATGTGTGAGGTGACTACTTGAGCGTAGCCATCCCTCAATGATATTCTCTTTTGATGATGCTACCATGGTATATTGGTTCCTGTGCTAGCCATTATATCTTATGATCCTAAATTACCCATTATATACTAAAGACAAATATTTATTTCACCTTATGTTGTATTTTTATATAATTTTTTGTGTTATTTCCATTATGCCACATATCATGCATTCTTTTTTCTCATTCATTCATCATGATCACATATGAATTAGTAACAAACATGGTGAATATCGCCCAAACTTGATGAAACATGCTATTTTCCTAAGGTATGTCATTCGGCCTCATAATGAACCTTTACATACAATGTGATTTCTCATCATTTCTCATACCATATATATTTCTAAGGTCATTTTATGTATTCATATGTTGATATGTATCCACTTTGCATTAGTAACTTTTAGTTACATACATGTACCTCATTATGTTTACTTACACAATGTTATGTTCACATGTTGTTTTTAGTTCTAATCAATCATATTGTGTTTACTCATCATTATATTATGCATTTCATGTTTAGTATGCAAATAATTATCAAATTATTATGTAATACAACATAGATTACTGTTGGAATATGTATGTATAAATTTATTTAATTCATCTAACACATACTCCACATATTTTTCATATATATTAAGCATAATTCTAACTTTGATTTAGTTTAATTTTTTTATTAAACTTTAATTTCATCTTCTTACATGTGAAAGTGAGAAATAATTCTTATATCTTTCATTGAAAATATACAAGTATTTATATTGTTTATAAGAGTTGAATTAGGAAACAAATCCCTAACAATTTTCCTATAATTAAGCTAACAATCAATCCTTATAATTAAGCTAACAGCTATACATATCATAACACTGCCCCTCAAGCTGGAGCATAGATATTGATCATGCCCAGCTTGTTACAAATGTAGTTGATCCGATTTCCAGGTAACGCTTTAGTGAATACATCAGCTAATTGGCTTCTTGTTCTGACATGTGAAGTTGAGATTGATCCATCTTCTAGTTTCTTTCTAGTAAAATGACAGTCAACTTCTATATGTTTGGTTCTCTCATGAAACACGGGATTATTTGCAATATAGATAGCTGCTTGATTGTCACACCATAAGTTCATTGGTTTAGACTGAATAAACCCAATTTCTCTAAGCAAATGACGTAGCCATATAAGTTCACAGGTAGTCTGTGCCATAGCTCTATATTCAGATTATGCACTCGATCGGGACACCACATTCTGTTTCTTACTCTTCCAAGAAACAAGATTACCCCCATCAAAGACATAATAATCGGTGGTAGAACACCTGTCTGAAAGATCTCCTGCATAGTCTGCATCTGTGAAACCTTCTATAGTATGGTGACCATGATTTCGATATAAAATGTCACGTCTTGGTGCACCTTTTAAATATCTCAGAATATGTACAACAGCTTCCCAGTGTGAGGTTCTAGGAGATGACATGAACTGACTAACAACACTTACTGGAAAAACAATGTCAGGACGAGTGATAGTAAGGTAGTTCAATTTTCCCACAACCTTCCTATATTTTTCAGGATTCCCAAACAAGTCTCCATCTTCAGTTTTCAGCTTTACATTTGGTATCATAGGCGCATCACATGCTTTTGCCTCAATAAAACCAACACCATCTAATAAATTCAGGCAATATTTCCTTTGAGATAGATAGATCCCTTTCTGACTGCGAGAAACTTCAATCCCTAAGAAATATTTCAATGATCCTAAATCCTTGGTTTGAAAGTGAGTCCCAAGGAATGCTTTCAACCTCGTAATTCCAGCTTCATCACTTCCAGTTATCACTATATCATCCACATATACAACCAACAAAATGCACCTAGAAATAGATGATGTAAAGAACACTGAGTGATCATATGCACTTCTCTGGATGCCAAACTCAATCACAACTGTACTAAATCTCCCAAACCAGGCACGAGGAGACTGTTTTAACCTGTACAAAGACTTTCTTAATTTGCACACCTTCCCTGACTCTCCCTGAGCAACAAAACTAGGTGGTTGCTTCATGTAAACCTCTTCACTCAAATCCCCATGCAAGAATGCATTCTTCACATCAAGTTGATGAAGTGGCCAACTGTAATTAACAGCTAAGGAAATAAACAATCGAACAGATGAAAGTTTTGCAATTGGAGAAAAGGTTTTCGAATAATCCACTCCATATGTTTGTGCATATCTTTTAGCAACCAATCGAGCTTTCAATCTAGCAACAGAGCCATCAGGATTCATCTTAACAGTAAACACCCACTTACAACCAATAGCTTTTTTCTGAGAGGGCAAAGGTAGAAGATCCCAAGTATGATTCTGCTCTAAGGCCATCATCTCTTCTTTCATTGCAGCTCGCCAACCATTATGAGCTAATGCTTCAGTAAGGGACGTTGGAATAGCAATAGAGTCTAAGAAAGCTACAAAAGACTTGGAGGAAGGTGATAAAGCATGATAAGACACAAAAGAAGAAACAGGATAAGTACATGAGTGTTTACCTTTGCGAAAAGCAATAGGAAGGTCAAGGCTAGGATCTGGTGGTGGTGGAGGATCTGAAGAAGAAGCAGGAGCAGGAGGTGTCTCGATAGAATGATGCACACGTCGAGAATAAACTTGATGAATAACAGGTCGAGAAGGAGGAGATACTACCTGTTCACTAATAGTATAAACAAGAAAATCATCCCCTGAATCACTAGAGGGCGAAGAAGAGGACACAGAGAAACCAAAGAAAGGTGTATGTTCAAAAAATGTAACATCAGCAGATACCAAATAACGACCCAAAGAAGGTGAGTAACAACGATACCCCTTTTGTTCATGCGAATATCCCAGGAAGACACACTTAAGAGATTTAGGATCAAGTTTTGAAACCTGAGGTCGCATGTCTTGAACAAAGCAAGTACATCCAAAAATTCGAGGAGAAAGATGAAAAATGATAGATGAGGGAAAAAGAAGAAAATATGAAATTTGACCATCAAGAACAGAAGAGGGCATTCTGTTGATTAGAAAACAAGCAGTAGAAACATCTACCCAAAATATTTTAGGAACCTGCATATGAAACATTAGTGCCCGAGCAACCTTTAATAAGTGACGGTTCTTTCGCTCAGCTACACCATTTTGCTGAGGGGTAACAATACAAGAAGACTGATGAATAATACCATGCTCAGAGAGATAAGATTTAAAAGAATGAGAAACATATTCTTTAGCATTATCACTTCTCAAAATACAGATGGATTTGTTGAATTGAGTCTTAATTTTAGCATGAAAAGCACAAAATATAGTAAACAACTCTGATCGAGATTTCATAGGATAAAGCCAAGTAACCCGAGAATAATCATCAATAAATGTCACAAAATAACGAAATCCAAGTTTGGATGTAACAGGACATGGACCCCATACATCAGTATGAACTAAGTAAAAAGAAGACTCAACACGTTTATTTAATCTAGGAGAATAAGATACTTTATGGTATTTTGCAAATTGACAAGTTTCACACTCTAAAGTAGATTCCCTTTTAAGACTAGGACATAGCTTTTGTAAAGTTGAAAGAGGAGGATGACCAAAACGACAATGAAGTTGTAAAAGAGAAGATGAACTTGTGCAAGCAATGGATCGAGGCACTGGTTGAGAAGTTGATTCAAGAGCATACAAGCCATTCACCAGACACCCTCCACCAAAAATCTGCTTCGTTCCAAGATCCTGAAAAAGACAATAATTGGGATACAAAATAACACAACAGTTAAGATTTTAGGTAATTTGGCTAACAGATAACAAGTTAAAAGGAAAAGATGATAAACATAAAACAGATGACAATGGAAGAGAATTTGTTGGGTTTGCTGTCCCACGCCCAATTACAGAAGCAGTAGATCCATTGGCTAACGTAACACAAGGTAAATTAGCAGTAAATTGGAAAGAAGAGAGAATACCTGTATTGCCAGTCATATGATCAGTAGCACCTGAGTCAATAACCCAACTATGAGATGAGGTAGTTAGAAAAATTGTTAGAAAAATTATTTTCTACTTATAAATATTAATTAAGATTATTTCTAGTAGATCTGGGCAAACTGAATAATTTTTGGAGGTCTGTGGAATATTTTCGGGCCGGTCAAAGTTTTGGTTGACCCCTTTTACGGTCCGGATAAATTTTTCACTGTCCAGTCTGAAGGCCTATCCAATCTCAATTTCATCTCAAATTATATCAATGGACTCCATTTAATACATATTTTCTCATCTAGTAGTTAAGTACTAATTTTCCGTCAAGTCACGCATCCCTGAATTTGTTTGGGTTGCGCATGATTTTACTGTACTATACTAATGTCATCACAGTAAAAACCATTACAGTATTACTGTTTATGCTAAAAAATATATTATGCGTGTCAGATGAAATTTTGGGCTACATAGGAAGCCTTACCTAGTTAGGATAGGATTATTTTCTTTTCCTATATAAATAGTGTGTACATTCTTTGTAAATTCATAGAGGAGAAAAATATAAATAAAATTTATTTCTCTAAAATTAACAATTCACTTAGGAGTCTGATTACAAAGGCACTTGAGTTCCAAGAGCAAGAAAAATGGAGAAGTGTCCCTGCTATGGCTTAATTGCCCTAGAGCAACAAGACATGCTTATCTTGCGCCCAAATGGCTCAAGCTGGTTGTCATCTTCTTGCGTTTTGATTTTTAACATGAATGTAGAATTGCATTTAGTGTGATTCATTTTTTTCACTATTTGCAGGCATTCTGGCAGCCGCATAATAGAGCAGTTGCTAGAAGAATTCAGAATATGGGATGGAGAGCTGATGGTGGCCTTTGGTTACTTGTACGTGGAGGGGGACTTTATCTCAGTAAAGGCATTGGAGTAAGTTAACTTGGGAAATCTCTTTCAGTTCAACAATATTTTACAAAACTTGAAAAACCTTCAAATAATGGTTTGGAGCTGCAAAGTCCTCGTGTGAACATTAGATGCACTTTTACCCTACATCAAACCACTGAAATTTTGCTTTAACTGATTTCAATTGGTGAAATGATATTTTTGCTGAGAGCATCAAGAAGAAAGGAAATTGAGATCCATATTTGTTTTCTGGAAAACTGAATCCTTTATTATTATTATTATTATTGAACTCCTACAGTTTAACAATATTTTACAAAGATTGAAGAAACTTCAAATAATGGTTTGGAGCTGCAAAGTCCTTGTGTCAACATTAGATGCACTTTTACCATACATCAAACCACTGAAACGTTGCTTTAACTGATTTCACTTGGTGAAATGATATTTTTGCTGAGCATCAATAAGAAAGGCAATTGAGATCCACCAAATTTTTGGAAAACTGAATCCTCCTTTTTTTTTCTCCAAATAATAGATATTGAACTCCTACGTTCAACAATTTTTGTGAAACTAAAATGATGTACATGCAATTTTTTTTTGAATATTGTGGATTATGATCAATGGGTTTACAAGTCTTTGTCCTCTCTCTCTCTCTCTCTCTCTCTCTCTCTCTCTCTCTCTATCTGTGCAGAAAAATAATAAAATCATGTATATGCAATTTATTTGAAAGTTGCCTATTATGGTCAATGGGTTTATAAGTCTTTGTCCTCCTCGTCTTCGTCCTCCTTCTCTTAGAAAAATAATAAATTAATTATAATGATCTATTTTGTGAAACCTCTTTCTCCTTATAAATTATTATATTATTAACCGACATTAATTCCTAGGTGTGCTTAGGTGGGCACTGAACTATCTAATTAAGTGAATTGAGTTGCTAATATATTAATGACAATATAAAGCACACTTCTTAGTTTGTCAATCTTTATTATTAAAAAATATGCATTTCTTACTGCATATCTTAGAAAAAAAAGAATTTGCAAGTATACATGAGACTTTTATGTGTCAATGCTGGATTAAATGGTTTGATCTTGCATAGGTCTAAATAAATAATACTATTTTTATTTGTGAATAATGCCAATGGTGTTCTCCACATTGTAAGATCAAGCTGACATATATGTTTGTGTGTGTGTTACCTCCTTAACATACACTTGCATGGCAATTTATATTGGATTCCACCTCTCTTACAAGAAATTATATTTACTTATAAGATAGATGATAGTAGATGGATTTCTTGTGAGTCCTTTCCTTTTTAATTTTCAGTACGACATTTTGGCACTGTATATTCTATATTTGATAGCTTCTTTAGATTTTCCCAATCGCAAAGTTGGATTTTTGTTTTTCTTTTTCCTGTGTAGGTTTCTAAATTCATATTCTTAGTTGCAATCCTTGTATTTGTTAATTTCTACTAGTAATAGCTTTTTTTCCTCATTGTTGTTGAAGTACATTTTTTGTTTCATGTTTTAGATAACTGAGGATTTCGAAGAAATTCCTGTGCAAAGTCGGGGTTTTGGCATTCTAGATGTTGGGTACCGTTCCAAGGTAACCAATTCATTATTCTCAAAGAAAGTATGGCCTTTTGCGTGGTGAATGAATGACTTGAGCATTTTGATTGATGTAGAAATATGTGGTCTCGCAGCCTTTTTCATTTATACCACACATTATATTGGAAACATGAAATTCTGTGGTAATGTGGCCAAAATCTTTGGGAATTTCTGCCGTTGTTTTTGGAATATTACAGCTATAAACATTTAGCTATAGTAAATGCTACTCCCTCTATTTCCTTATAAGTGTCCATTTTGAGTTTTATTTTTATTCATAAATAAGTGTTCATTTAGAAAAATAAGGTATAGTTACACATTATTTTCCTATATTAACCTTGCTTTGATAAATAATTATTGGTCCATTAAAGGCACAATATTTTATAGGAGGCTAATTTAGTAAATCACTAAGTGAATAATGCATTTCTTAATCTTGGTGAAAAGCTCAAAATGGGTACTTAAAAGGGAATGGAGGGAGTACAAAATAGAAAAAGCAGCCTAATTAATAGCCTTATTTTAGATAAATTCACAATGGGTTGACAAAAATACCCTTATTTAATATAATTTGACCACTTAATTAGGAGGAGATATAATGAGTTGAGAGAGAGAGTTTATAAAATTGAAAAGATAATGAGGTAAAATCTGAAACAAGATAATTAATATTCCATTGAACTTCTCAAATATTTTGAGATATAAAAAAAAAATCTTTAAAATATTAGTTATTTTGAGACGAAGGGAGTATATTTTATATCAAAACTTAAGTGACTGGGTCTGAATTTTACTCCTTGTATCTATTATAAATAATGCTATTGTATATTATATTATGTGTGATCAGAGATATTGTTATTAATCCATGTTATCATCGGTTCAATGCCCTATCTGGTGTTTAAAGCATTGTTCATTACATAAGAAATTATGACAATTTCATTCAGATTATGTATTTATTTGCACATAGCTATTTAAATATTTCATTTACAATTATCTCATTTTTGTTCATAAATAAAGACAACTATTTTTTTCGAATTTGAGGAAAGTTATAATAATTTAATTTTTTTTTTATTTATGAAATATAATCTCCATTACCTATATTTTATTTCAACTATTTTCTTTACATTTTACATTTTTTTAAATGCTATATAATTCTTAAATTCCATACCATCAATTCTATACTGCCATTTTTCTTTACTGCATTCCAAATATATTACAATACGAATTTTCATAAAACATTAAATCTTCAAGTCAAGTATTTAGATATGAAATTGATAATAAATGAACATGCTGAATCTTGAAGAACTTCTCATTCCACCAAAGGCTTTTGATCTGTTTTTGCTGCTACTATTGTATTATTAGTCTATTCTTGAGTACGAGGGAGAAAGCATTATTATGAGGGTGAAAACTATGATATTGATATCAAATTAATGTTGCTTATTTTTTATTTTTCTGGTCTTAGTTGCTCTATGTTGTACCCTAATTTGTTTCTTACTCAGGATGAGGCATGGGCAGCTGGTGGCAGTGGGGTTCTGCTGAGAACTACCAATGGGGGAAAAACATGGTCGCGAGACAAAGCAGCTGATAATATAGCTGCAAATCTTTATTCAGTGAAGTAAGCAAAATTTGATTAAATGTTTTCATTATTTTAGAAAAGCTTTCCAAACATAAAATATGCTGCTTCTTAGTAGATAATCTATCCAACTTATTATAATTCTTTTATTAGTTTTATTGTTTTGCTATTGATTCCATGGGAAATTCAGTTCTAGGAGCAATAAATATACACTATAGGAAAACTTTTAAAATGGTTATGTTATTTTGAAAATCTTTTCATGCAAAATGCAATGTAGAAATAAGATTGCGTGATACTGATATTAAGAAAATAATAGGAAATTTAGGTTTCTCTTCAAGGTTATAAAAAACCCTTTATGGCCAGGTAATTTGTCAACTTTTGACATGTTTAATTTCACAATCCCTTCATACAAATGATGTTTTATTTTTGTTTTGGTTAGGTTTATCAATGATGGGAAGGGATTTGTTTTGGGAAACGATGGAGTCTTGCTTCGGTATCTTGGATAGAAGGGGAAGTTTCTATTGATAAATGAAACGGTCCCTTTACTCCTATTGATGTTCATATTTTTCTTTTGCCGAGGAATCCAAATTACAATGGCCACAATCTTAGTGTTATAATTGTTTTATTTACGTACAATTTTATTTATTTATGATGTACAATATTTGGAAGTTTTCCATGTAACTATCTGTGGCCGTAGAAAGTCTAAGTTGTATTTAATTGATTGTATTTTGTTAATGAACTTGTTGATGGGGCAAAGCATATAATATATAACTTTTTAAATATTTATATTTCAATTAAATCGGAAATATATAAGAATGAGTTTAAATAATGCATTGCTGAATTTCGTTAAATTTGTCGATCTATATTCAATAACAACATGAAATTGAATATTGTGCATTTGAATATCGATTAAGTGCATATTGATATGGCAATTTGAAATTTGAATTGAATTTCAATTTAATTTGGGCAAATTGATTGGGCAATTAAAAGTCAAATATCCAATTGAACTTCAAAATGGTTTTGAAATTCAATTAAAATTGAGTTTCTATTAAAATTCATCTTAATTTGCTTGAGTTTTAATTTGATATGGCAAATTTTGATATGGTCATATTAAAATTGGATTCAATTCCATTAAAGTTTGATTTGATTTGGTACATAATTTTGATTAGGTCAAATTCAAATAAATTTCAATTAATTTTGAAATTTATTAATATTTTGTTTGTTCATTGAAATCTAAATTGATTTGAATTATGATCGAGTTTTGATTAAAATTTAATTTGACTGAATTCAAGTGCAATTCAATTTGGTTTAATTTACTTTAATTTGATTGACAATCAATTGAATTGAATTTTTTTTTAGCCAAGCTAGTACGTTGGAATATTTGGTCAAAAACCAGATTCAGTTAGACCCAATAATTTTTTACTATATTTGAAAATTTGATTCAAATCTGAATGGTCCAAAAAATTTTAAAGTCAAATTTGATCCGTAGAATAAATTTTTTCTAATAAATTTTATTTTAAGTCATATATTAGCACTCCATCCCGAATTTTATATAAATTAAATTTAATTAAAAGAAAAAAATATCTAATTATTTAAGTTTTGAGTCGCATAAGATAAAAATAAAATAATAATTAAGTGGCGTAAAATATATACTATATTTCACTATTTTAATTATTTGCTTTTTTTATTCAATGTTTAATCCACCGCTGTTCTGTTACTCACAGCTCATCTACCATCTTAATTTGCTATTGCTATTTTGATTTTTCTCTCGTTAAATCATACCATTTCAAAATTTGGAGGAGAGTAACACTCTGAACATCCCAAGTACATGAATAGTACATTTCAAGATGTCAATAGCATTTTTTTGAGATGAATAGTATCACAAGGTACATGAATAGTATTTTTTGTGTTATAAATAGTGTCATTTGAGACAAACTTAATCGTGAGATACATCATGTGATAACGAGTGATTGTTTTATCTAGGCGCACTTCCACTTTTAGGGAGAGTTAGGTGAAAGTATCTCACCCTCATAATTGGTGGCTTTGCAATGGTCAAAAAGTTTGATCCAATTCGCTCCAATTCAAATCCTTTTGGAGATGAGTCTAACATCTTGGGATACTTTTATTTCATTGTTGGCAATCAACCTCAAAATGCATTTTTTTTTTGGCATCAGAAGATATGTTCTATGGAATCGCCACCTAATATAACATTAGGAAGTGGTGTTGCCAAACTAAGAGAAATGTTCGAAACTTCACTTTTATTCGCACCCTTATTTAATGCAAAGTTTGATTAAGTTTGAGTCTTTAAAGTAATCGTTTAATCTCTCTTCTTATGTGTATATTTAGATCCTGGCATAGAAATATAAGGTAGACTCAATCATCATGGAAAGTAATCAAAGCATTTGATATACATCGCATTGTGACTTTTACTTAAATCTATTATAGCATGGCATATACAAACATTAACCAAGTTTATTTATTTATTTCAATTGGATGAGGACATTGGTCTTCTTATTTGTGAAGAATCACAACCTTTTGATGTTCAAATGGAGATCGGTGTTTGAGACATTACTCTTACTTGGCACCTTGGTTACATTACAAAAAAATTAATTTTACCGACATAATTTATTGACGGATACAAAATCGTAGCTAAAAATGAGATATTACCGACGGATTAGCAATGAAAAAACAGAGGCATCGGTAAAAATAAAAAAGTTGCAGAATGCCGAAATTTTTAGCGACGAAATACAAAAACGGTCGGTAAAAGTGGCGGGAAGTAGTGGTGCCATTTTATAGCGACAGATTTAGCGATGGAAACATACGCCGGTAAAGATATCAAACATTTTAATTTATGCACCGATGGATTGTCCGTCGGTAATATACATACAATTTTATTTTAACTGTTTTAGCGACATAATAGTGACAGTATATTTGTTCCGTTGGTAAATAATGGCGGCACAAGGACAAAATATGTTGTAAATTGTTACAACGGTATTTTTGTCGGTGATTCGTCACTATTAGTTTTATTAATACAGAATAAATGTTTAAAATTTACTTTTTTATTTTTTAATACAATATCATTTTTGTCTAAATAAATCCTAGGCTATATATTTTTCATTTTTATTATATATAATTTTTTATGAAAATAATTAATGTATTTCAGTCATATGCATATGTTTTTAATTATATATACAATATTTTTTGTTTTATGAATATTTAAATAAAAATTTGTTATATTTTGATATGATATATAAATTTGATCTATATGATTTATATTTTTTATTATTTAAATTTGACTCAATCACTATATAAATCAACTCATGTTACCTTAAAAATTTTAAATCAGATTGAAAATTAATTCTTAATAATTGATAGTATAAAATTTAATTTAATTTTAGTTTTAACTTAAAATTATTATTATTATTATTATTATTATTATTATTATTATTATTATTATTATTATTATTATTATTATTATTATTATTATTATTATTATTATTATTATTATTATTATTATTATGGATAATAAAGCTATCTCTCTTGTAAATTTAATCATACCCTAAAAAATCCGCTTCCTGATTATAAAGCTATGCGTAGGAATATATTCGGCTTTATTTTTTTGCCCTTTAGTTACTCTATTGTAAAAGCACTTATAAGAATTTGCTTAAATGTAATTTACTTAAAAGAAACCCTAACTTTTTCTCTCCTCCAGCAGAAAACGCGATTGCATGTCATATGCTCTGCGATGAAGTTTTGCATCCTCCTTCGTCCTCTATCGATTGATTTCCTACAGTTAGTGTTGTAAATTTTCTCCTCCTTTTACTATAAGAAAAAAGCTTATTAAAGACCACAATTTATGGATCAGTCAATTTTCTTGTCTTTAAAAATATATCAATAAGAACTAGTTTTTTATATGGTCATTAATTTTCATTTTAATCTATATTATTTGTGAGGGAATTAAAACTAGACCTAAAAATTATAAATTTCTAGTCCCTAAAACAAAAAATTTTAGGCTGGAAAAACTTGCGCTACTCCTAAAAAATAAAAGAAAAAACTTTATTTTTCACAAAACCCATTTGTTCATTTGCTTTTTTTTTTTTTTCTATAATAGAACTTCCTTTGCCCTAACAATGGGTTTCACTTGATTTAGACTCCATAACTTCAATACTTTCGATCGACGAACTCTTCTTCCTCGCTTCACTCTCGATAGCTCCGATACAACTTGCTCCACCATTGACAGTTCCGAGACCATGTGCTCCACCATTGACAGCTGCTGTGAAGATGTTTATCACTACAAAAAAAGGGTTAGAAAGGGGAACTAATTTCTCTTATCTCTGTTATAGCTTGAGCTTCATTTTGATGGCTAAGATTTGGTTTGTCTTATTTTTCATATTATTTTCATTTGTGTTTGGTTGTTGAGAAAAGGGGTCTTCTTTAGTTCTTTGTTTACTAAATCAATTTGGGTTATGAGAAAGGTAAAGGGAAATTATTTTGATCTCAAGGACCCTTTACATCAAAAACCTCTCTACTAATTTTGTTTTCCTAATGTTTGTTTGTTACTAATTCTGTTTTTTTATGTGGACATTGCCATTGTGAAACTTGCTTGAGCTATAACGCCTTCAACCCTAACTAGTAAATTCTGATGATAAAAAACCCAAAGTTCTTTGCTTTGGGCAGATAGCTAAATTGAAAAAAGATTAAAGATGTAGGTATTCGTTAAAATCCTAACTGGAAAGACCATAATTCTTAAGGTTGAGAGCAGTGATACTATCGACAATGTCAAGGCCAAAATCTAGGACAAGGAAGGTACTTTTTATTATTTATTTAACTTGTTCAATTTCTCACTTTTATTTCATTGAATCAAGGTAGAGCTCACTTATACCAAATTCTTTGCAGACTTGTTAAAGCTCATCAATGGTTATGTAACCACTACCATCTTTGTCAAAGAAAGAGAAAGCTGACACCAAATTCTCCTCTCTTTCTAACTGGTTCAAGTGTACAATAGCACTAAGGAATTCACTATAGTATATTGTTCCACTATTGTCAATATCAGCCTACAAACATCAGAAACATCACTTTCTTGTTAAATGAGGTAAGAAAAAAAGAACCTAAAGCTGATTACTATTGGATGGAATTAGTTGTTCTTACTCCATCCATTAGATCCTTTATCTCAACTCCATAGGTTTCGAGCCTACATACCTTAAGCCTATTTCAAATTCATCGAAAGTTATTGTCCCATTGTTGTCAGTATCTATCATTTTGAACAACTCCTTCAAACTGCCAATCTCTTCTTCAGAAAGTCTCTCTGTTATGACCTAAAATTTAGTGTAAATTTCAGTATTTGCATTTTCATAATAAATACATATATAAACAGACAAATAAACACAGAGATTCTTCCATCGTATTATTTATATTTTATATATCTATTTTTTATATTTGTGTGAATTCTTGGAAGTTTGGTGGCAAGTATGACTATTGACTGTGTTTTAGGGTGTGAAAATTTAAAGATGACTGAATATATTCATTAGCTAAATCTTGATTATTGATCTATAGAACTTTTGGATTTTTTTTGTTTATTTTTGTATTTTTTTGCATTCTTAAATATGTATATTTTCTAGGAAACAAAAAAATGTCTCTTTTTTTTAGTTGATTTGATTTTTGAATCGTTCATCGCCAGTCGCCACCATTTGCAGTTCTCCAGTTATAAGTGAATTGTTCGTTCTTTTTCTTCATTCTACTTTTTTTTTCTTCGTTGAGTTTATCATTTGTTTCTGATGGTTCTATACTTCTTTGATTTTGACTTTTTTTGTATTAAGAAGATGAGAAAAGAAATGAAAACACAATGTTCCAGCAGAGATTATCTACACTTCTTTTTGTTGTGCATCTCTTTTGATTTCAGCCTATTCAGGTAACTTCTTGTGGCATTGCAAATGCTTTAGAACAATAACAAAGGAAGAAGAATCATCACAAGATCCTAGTCATTCTCTATTCACAAATACTTTATCCTTCTTATCTAGTTTAGTATGGGTATCATTAACA
This sequence comes from Excoecaria agallocha, assembly GCA_037975025.1. Classification (NCBI taxonomy): domain Eukaryota; kingdom Viridiplantae; phylum Streptophyta; class Magnoliopsida; order Malpighiales; family Euphorbiaceae; genus Excoecaria; species Excoecaria agallocha. The sequence goes on from CM075812.1 coordinate 26,827,869, forward strand.
AGTTTCTCCATTCCATAAGCAAACAATATGTCTACTATAGGTTCTGACACTTCCCAATGACCGTGTCTCCAATATAAGGAAAACTATCATCATCAACGTTATCTATATGATAATTGTCTGTGTAGCATATGGAATATGTGCCTTTTAAAAGGGTTTTGGTACCTATGAAAAAGGTTTAGCATTAGTGCATTGCTTGTTGGATTTGGAAGGCTTGTTATTTTATCTTGTGTCATTTTTGGTCAATCGTGGTCAATTCCTTTTTTTCATCTTCTCTTGTCGTTTTTATTTATTTACCTTGCTATTTTGCTCATTTTTATTTTTGTTATCTTTATTGCCTTTGTTATTACCTTAGTCTTGAATTAGATAACAATAATAATAGAATGTAGGAATAATTAAAAGCAAAATGGAACATAAACATAAATACACATCATCAATTTTGTTATATACATAAAAAAAAGTCAAAAAGTTTCAAAATTCTTGAATAAGATATATAACTACTGTGATAACCTAGGCCCTCTGCGATATGATGGTCCAAGTGGCAGATGAAACACTACTGGCCTGGCAAGTTTGGGTGGTGCTATTGGCTGTTGTGGTGTTGGTGGATGCTCTTATAGCTATCAAAATCAAAACTCAAATCCTAGTAGTACAACAAATAGTGGTTGTAGAATCTATGCAATCACCTCAGCTAAGTGATCCGAGCTCTCTCCTAAACTCGAGATTAATTGGGTGTGCTGCTTTAAATACCTTTTAAGATCATCTCTCAGATTCCTAATGTAGGCTCTTAGTGCCTCATCAGTCGTGATCACAAGGACCTCTCTAGCTCTGGGGACCTCTCCCTTAATGCATCTCATTTGCTCTCTAACCTGAGTGATGAAATCATCAACCACTTGCAGGGCATCATCAAACTTCTTCTTTGCTACTGCTAGGCTTGCTCGTATACACTGTACATTAGCCTGGTGCTGAGCCTCCATAGATTGTATAAGGGTTAAAATAGACTACATGGTTTGATCTTGCTGCTGAATGGCATCCTCAATGGTGGATAGCCTCTTAGAAATGTCATATGATGGGTGTGCTATAGGAGGCGATGTCAGCTGAACTAGTGGTAGAGCACTGGAGGTGGCAGGACTTGGATGGCCGTATGGACTAAGCCTTCTATGCACTCGAGAGGGAAACAACTGTGGTCATGCTAGAGACCATGTCGATAGAGGAACTGATGGTGGAGGTGAACTGCCAAGTAAGTCATCAAGATCCACCCTTATATCCATCTTGAAATCCATATCTATATTTACCCCTTGAGACCCATGTGGCTCATCCTACAAAGGCTGATTGGGCTGGGTAGGTGGTATCGGAGGTGCCTCGTGCTCCTAGCCCTGACCCTCTACTAGTGGCTCTAGCATAATAGGTGGTAACTTACAAACTAACCTAGTTTCTGGAACTATCAATAATCTATATTGGCCAGCGTGCCCGTGGATCAGCTTGATCATCCTTATAATAATGGCTACCTATAGGTCTACAAAGATCTCTTTATCAACTGGTGACTCAAATGTGCTCTCGTCTGCCCCCAGGTATAATAATAGGTGGGTCACCACTCCCCCTACACAAATCTATATGCTAGACTATGTAGCGACTCTAACCAAGGCACAAATGATCTCGTGGTTGATATCTACTCTCCTACGATAATGCATCGCCCACAAGCAAAAGATGTTGACTGCATTAACCAACCAGGGACTGATGGTGTGGCCAAGATATGATGTGGCAAGAACCCTCTGGATATATCTACACACCTGGGTAGCTAACTTCATGCTCTTGGTCATATTCAAGTGGTACACAACTCCTAAAAATGTAATAGCTGCCCAATGCTATCTCTTAACCCTATCTCTAGGACTAAGATATTTGCTCTAATAGGTAAATCCATGATGGAATATGACATGGTATGAATATCATGATAGCACAATGGAAAAAATTTTTTTTTATCATACATACCATACATATCCAAAGCTAGAAACGAAACATGCAATTTTAGGGTTGTAGAACTTACAACTTTTGATGCCTTTTAAATATTGAATTAGGTGATGGCCAGCAACTAAGATAACTTTGTCCGCCTTAGATCTCGATCACCAATGCCAAGGAACAGCCTTTTACACCACTCCCTCTATTCTCACACATACAATTGCACCGACGGCTTAAAATCGAGATTGCTAGCTGTCTTTTTCGGTATTGTGTAAAGGCAATGGTTTGAAGCTACAAAATTTGATTTTGTACTTCTCTTAGGTTGCTATTACTACCCAATATCACAAGAGAATGAGGAACTATCCTTTCTCCTTGTGAAAAATTGGCTAAAAGAAAACTTGAGAGAGAGAGGAAGAGTTCACGCAAAAACTAGAATCAAAAACTAGGGTTGGCGTTTTTCTCTTCTTTCAAATATATATCCTTTTATTTTTAAGTGATAAATCTAAAATCAAATACTTAAAGATAATAGATTTAAGCCCTTATCACTTCTTTAAAATAAGAGATATATATTGATTTAAATTCTTTTGAATTAATCCAAGATTAAAACATAAGACATATTAACCAAATAAATCACTTAATAAATAAAAGCATGTGCCGAAATTCATTTTCTTTTCTCTAGGAATTTCGGCCACCTATATTTATAATTAAGAGATTTAATTTGATCATAAGTCTTTTAGGCTTTAATACTCAATTAATTAAATTAATACAATACATTTAATTAATTGAAATTAAACCTTGTGGGCTGAATTTCTCTCTCTTATGGGCCAAGGTCCAATAGCAATCTAATAATCCATTACACACATTAATTTGACTTTAATTAAAAGCCCAAATTAATGTCCAATACTTAACTTAAATATTTTAAGCCCAATGCTCTGTGTGCGATCCTATAGGTCCATTTAATGTTGGCAATGAATTAATAAATTAATTCAAAGGCTATATATATTCTCTAGCAAGATATTATAGCATTTCAAATTAAATGAAAATGCATATGGCATTTAGTGACCCAATGCAATTTTGTATAGTCCCTTACCCATAAATATCAGAATTAATATAAGGCATGGAACTAGTCATCCTTATATATATTAATTCCTTTCTTGATATTCCAGTGACACTGACCTCTCAGATAAATAATGATTACTCATTATCTTATCTCGGTATGGCCATACACTTCTCAGTTTATTGATCAAGTGGCCGATGATATTTTCTCTCTTATTGAGAGGGGTAATCCCTTCACTTCTCTCATGCTCTCTAACATGAATTAATGCATACCCAATCATACCCGTACTTGTCACTCTGTTACGAGCACGTTAGGTGTATGTCAAAGTACACAGTAATTCATAAAGAGTTTCATAGAGATTTCAGGTCTAAGAACTCCGATACAAAACTTGCATATGAGAAACACTTATGACTTGTACCATGTAGTGTTCTCATGAGCGGATCGTATCCAGATACCATGTTCTTTAACATGTATCTATGATCTTTGATTGACACACTTGTCCTAATGATGCGTAAGACAGAACTCATAATATCAGAGAGAGCATACTAGTCTTAATTCATTGTTATTCCCATAACAATGACTGACTAGGGATATTTAGAATGATGTCTCATTTGTTTCAAGGTCTTACAACCATGTGCCTCACACATGATAACTTAAACCGAAATAACACTCTTGGATAGTTTTATCAATTGATATGCACAGGAATACAAAGGATAAAACAAATGCCTCATTTTATTAATTCAAAGTGCTTTATTACAATGCATTGGGGCTAGGGCTTACACTAACAATCTCCCACTAGCACTAGTCCCAATTGGGCATAGCCCTAAGACCGAACGCTGTCAAATGAGCTTCGTGTAGATTTGGACGCAATTGTTTCGTCAAAGGATCTGCTACATTGTCTTCACTTGCTATCTTGCTAACCTTGACGTCCCCACGATCAATGATTTCTCTGATCAGGTGGTACCTCGTGAGTATGTGTTTGGATTTCTGGTGTGACCGGGGCTCCTTGGCCTGTGCTATGGCCCCGTTGTTGTCACAAAAAATTTCTAATGGATCTAGGATGCTTGGGACCACTCCTAATCCAGAAATGAAATTTTTAATCCAAACAGCCTCTTTTGCAGCCTCACTTGCTGCAATATACTCAGATTCTGTAGTTGAGTCGGCAACGGTTTCTTGCTTTGAGCTTCTCCAGCTGACAACACCACCGTTCAAAACAAAAACAAACCCAGATTGCGATCTAGAATCCTGAGTGCTGGTCTGAAAAGCAGCATCGGCATAACCTTGTATGACGAGCTCTTCTTGACCACCATACACCAAGAAGTGATTCTTAGTCCTTCGCAGGTACTTTAGAATCCCTTTTACAGCAGACTAGTGCTTCTCACCAGGGTCTTGCTGAAACCTACTGGTTATACTCAGTGCATGAGCAACATCCAATCTAGTACATAACATAGCGTACATGATAGATCCAATAGCAGATGCATATGGGATTTTACTCATGTTGTCCCTTTCCTCTTTGGTTTTAGGGCACTGTTCTTTAGTCAAAGGAACTCCCAAAGCCAAAGGTATGTACCCTTTCTTTGAGTCTCCCATACTAAAACGCTTTAGTACTTTGTCTATGTACTTTTCTTGACTTAGTCCCAAGAGCCGATTCGATCTATCTCTATAGATTCGAATACCAAGTATTGTCTCGGCTTCACCTAAGTCTTTCATTGAGAAACATTTTCCCAACCATTGCTTAACCTTTTGCAATGTTGGAATGTCATTCCCAATGAGAAGGATGTCGTCCACATATAGGACCAGAAATACTACTATGCTCCCACTAACCTTCTTGTACACACAAGGCTCATCTTCGTTCTTGATGAAGTCAAATTCTTTGACTGCCTCATCAAAACGAAGATTCCAACTTCGGGATGCTTGCTTTAATCCATAAATGGATTTTTGAAGCTTGCAAACCTTCTTAGGATGCTTGGGATTGACAAAACCTTCAGGCTGTGTCATATACACATCCTCAAGTAAATTTCCGTTAAGGAAAGCAGTTTTGACATCCATTTGCCATATCTCATAATCATGATATGCAGCTATGGCAAGCAAGATCCTAATGGATTTGAGCATGACTACAGGCGAAAAGGTCTCGTCATAGTCTACACCATGAGTTTGTCGAAAACCTTTTGCTACTAGTCTACCTTTGTAGGTCTTATCAGCTTTGAGTTTGAATAGCCACTTGCATTCAATTACCTTACCACCTTCCGGTGGATCAACCATGGTCCAAACTTGGTTATTGTACATTGATTGCATCTCGGATTTCATGGCTTCAAGCCAATTTTTCGAGTCTGGGCTCTCAATAGCTTCTCGGTAGGTAGTAGGATCCTCACGATCTACTAACTCAATAGTGTCATTGTCAGTGATTAGAAATCCATATCTCTCAATCTCCTGACGTACCCTACCGGACATTCTAGGTTCTTGTGTAATGGGTTCTTGTTCCACAACTGGTTGTGAACTTGATCCCATTTCCAAACCATCCTCTATAGGAGTTTGTGGTGCTTGGATTTCTCCAAGTTCTACTTTACTCCCACTGTCTTTCTTGAGAAGGAACTCCTTTTCCAAGAAAACAGCCTTGCGAGCAACAAATACTTTGTTCTCGGCTTGTGAGTAAAAGTAGTATCCCTTTATTTCTTTAGGATACCCTACAAACAAGCAGACACTGGATTTGGACTCTAGTTTGTCAGATGTTAATTTCTTAACATGTGCTTCACAGCCCCAAATCCTGAGAAAAGACATATTGGGTTCTTTCCCAGTCCATACCTCGTATGGTGTCTTCTCAACTGCTTTAGTTGGAGTACAGTTCAATAGAAACGCAGCAGTTTCTAATGCATAACCCTAAAAAGAGATAGGAAGATTAGCTTGACTCATCATAGATCGAACCATGTCCAACAGTTAGCTTGACTCATCATAGATCGAACCATGTCCAACAGTGTTCGATTTCTCCTTTCGGACACACCATTCCATTGAGGTGTTCCAGGAGGAGTGAGCTGTGAAATAATACCACACTCCTTTAGATGACTGTCAAACTCTTGGCTTAAGTATTCGCCACCTCGATTTGATCGAATGGCTTTTATACTTTTGCTAAGTTGGTTTTCTACTTCGTTCTTAAACTCTTTGAATTTCTCAAAAGTTTCAGACTTGTCCTTCATTAGATAGACATAGCCATATCTACTGAAGTCATCTGTGAATGTCACGAAGTAGCTAAAACCACCTCTGGCATGTGTACTTAAAGGTCCACATACATCGGTATGTATTAGTTCCAATAAGCCATTAGTCCTCTCACCTTTTTTATTAAAAGGACTCTTTGTCATTTTTCCATGCAAACATGGCTCGCATGTGTCATAAGACTCTAAGTCGAATGACCCAAGCACTCCAGTTTTATGGAGTCTTGAATTGCGTTTTTCGTTTGCATGTCCTAAACGACAATGCCTAAAGTAAGTAGGGTTCAATTCGTTTGATTTAACCCTCTTTGTATTAATGTTGTATATTGACTCTTTGTTTTGTAAATCAAGGATATAAAGGCCATTTTACAACATGGCATTGCCATAAGAAATGCCTTGGCGACGAATATGAGCATTGCCATTTTTAATAACAAAATCAAATTCATCATTATCCAAACATGAAACTGAAATAATGTTTCTGCTCATAGCAGGCACATAATAACAATTATTTAAAACAATACAAAGTCCGGAAGGTAAAGTGAGGTGATAGTCGCCTATCTCCATGGCAGCAACTCGTGCTCCATTCCCCACACGGAGGTCCACTTCATTCTTCCCAAGTAACCGCCTATTTCTTAGCCCCTGCACATTTGAACAAATGTGAGAACCATAACCGGTATCCAATACCCAAGTGGTAGAAATAGAAAGGTTAATTTCAACAACAAAAATACCAGAACTGGATGCCTTGACTCCATTCTTCTTTTGTTCTTCCTTGAAGAGAGCGCAATTCTTCCTCCAATGCCCTATCTTGTTGCAATGGAAGCAAGTGCTCTCACTCTCTTTGAGTTTTGGCGCCTTGGGCTTGGATTGGGCCTGAGGTGCACTCCCAACTGACTTGGGTTTTCCTTTTTCCTTTCCCTTTCCCTTAGCAGTTCCCTTCTTAATTCCCTTTTGAACCATTAGTACGGGATTGGTCTTTCGAATGTTCTCTTCAGCATTCTTAAGCATCCCATGAAGCTCAGTGACTGACTTGTTCATTGCATGCATGTTATAATTCATCACAAATGGATCATAAGCAGCAGGCAATGATCCTAAGATCAAGTCAGTGGCCAATTCCTTTGGCACTAGTACCTCAAGCTTCTCAAGAGTATCAAGATACCCTTTCATCTTGAGTACATGGGTACTAACAGGAGTACCCTCAGCCATCTTGCAAGAAATTAAGGCCTTTGTTGTCACGAACCTCTCGTGACGAGCTTGCTCTTGGAACATCTCCTTGAGGTGCACCATGATCGCATAGGCCTCTTGGTCCATAAATTGCTTTTGCAATTCAGGCACCATAGTGGCTAGCATCAAACAGGTCACATCATTAGAGTCACTTTTCTTGGTCTCAAAAGTTTCCTTTTGAACCACAGAAGCGTTCCTAGCAAGTTCCTCAGGTAAGGGTGCATCCAAAACATACGACTTCTTCTCTTGCTTAAGAACTATTCTTAAGTTTCGAGACCAGTCTATGAAATTGGTGCCATTCAATTTGTCATTTTCAAGGACCAATCACAATGAGAAATTGTTGTTTGAAGATGCCATTTTCAATCTACAATAAAATTTAGCAAGATTAAATGAGGTCTTATTTATGATCCCACAAACCGAATTAATATCCCTTTAAATAATTCGCGTTAGTGATTTAATGTGAGCCAAGATCCACTTTTCACAACAACTTATTAGTCAAGCTGAGCTTGTACACCTAACAAGTTAAGTTACTTAGGTAGGAAAACTCCAATCATGTCTCGTACATGACTCTTGGATCAAATGGGCTAACATCTTAAGATGTTATAGCACAACCCATTTATTAGTTGCCTAGGTTCGGGCATCCCTTTCCATGATAAGTCCAACCTACATTCACAACCCATGCCTCACAAAGATAATCGGGCGCATCTAGGACTCCTAGTCTACGTGACCGATGATCGATGCCTTGACATGTTTCGAATTAGGAAGGCAACTTTGTGACTTACTATTTTTAGGGATTCATTTTATTACGGCTTACATGGCATACGCTTTGTCATCCATACATAGCATGCATATATAAACAATTGCATAAAGTAAAGCGTGACAAACATGGGCCCAAAAACCTACAACTAAGATTCTATACTATTACATAAGAATCTTCGAGTTGGGCTTCTCCACTCCGGTGGGCTTCGTCTTGATTTACAAAGTCTTCAAGTATATTCTATTCTAAGAAATAAATGAAAAACTTTTACAAAAAAATATAATGGCTTGCAGGCCATATTTAATTACAAAACCCAGGGCCCATGAATGCACCATGCATATCCATTCATCACACCAAATTAGCAAATAAATATACATAGCATTCATGGATAAAACAAAGTCTAATTTTAATTAATTTAGCCAAGCCCATTAATGAAAATTGTGTACTTGAACCTTTAAGAGAAGACCCCATGACGGGCCTGGGCCAAAGTCCAATGGACTAAATCCTCTTATTGAATAAGTTCTCTTAAAAGCCCAAAACACTAACTAGTTAGATTTGTGCTATAAATCAACTCTAGTATAATTTCCAATTTTGCCATTTTTAATATTATGTCATACAACCCATAAACATTAAAAATGCATATAATATGTGCTAACATGAATTAAAAATATAAAATCATGAAGAACACATATATGGTACACGGCATTCATGCAAAAACAAACAAACAACAAAAACTAGTTGTTTAATGCTTATTTAATGCCATAAAATGCACAAACATTTAAATCAATTTTATGAGTCATTTAATAATCTAAATAAGTCCATAAATATTGATTTAATATTCTGTACCAATCTGATCTAAATGTGTTTTTACCATTTTAATCAAAACAAAACAAACAATCTTGATTAAACATGTAACAAACACAAACTAGTCATAGTTTTAAGTGATTTTAAAATTAATCAATTAAATTGTCATGGACCAGAATTAAAACCAAATTTAAAATATGTCCAGACCTGATATTTAATCTTTAAAAATCACTTACAAACATGCCAAAAACGTTTTTACATTTAATTTTGAAAACTAGTTGTTAAAATAGCAATTTACATGCCAACAAGCACCTAGTTTCATAATTAACATGTACCATCAGGTATAAATAATTAAATCCGACCATTACCAGCCCTAATAACATCTTAGGAAAGTATATTAACATGTCATATTAATTATAATACCTATCTAATCAATTAAAATCGTTTTTACACCAAAACAATGCAAAAAACTCAAAACAGAAAATTTCAGATTTGCATGTTTTCATAATGACGATTTTTAATTAATTTTTTCATGCATCTAAAGCACTAAAATAAGCATGTTTAGGCTCTGATACCACTGATGGAATATGACATGGTATGAATATCATGATAGCATAGCGGAAAAACAAAAATTTTTATCATACATACCATACATATCCAAAGCTAGAAACGAAACATGCAATTTTAGGGTTGTAGAACTTACAACTTTTGATGCCTTTTAAATATTGAATTAGGTGATGGACAACAACTAAGATAACTTTTTCCACCTTAGATCTCGATCACCAATGCCAAGGAACAGCCTTTTACGCCACTCCCTCTATTCTCACACACACAATTGCACCGACGGCTTAAAATCGAGATTGCTAGCTCTCTTTTTCGGTATTGTGTAAAGGCAATGGTTTGAAGCTACAAAATTTGATTTTGTACTTCTCTTAGGTTGCTATTACTACCCAATATCACAAGAGAATGAGGAACTATCCTTTCTCCTTGTGAAAAATTGGCTAAAAGAAAACTTGAGAGAGAGAGGAAGAGTTCACGCAAAAACTAGAATCAAAAACTAGGGTTGGCATTTTTCTCTTCTTTCAAATATATATCCTTTTATTTTTAAGTGATAAATCTAAAATCAAATACTTAAAGATAATAGATTTCAGCCTTTATCACTTCTTTAAAATAAGAGATATATATTGATTTAAATTCTTTTGAATTAATCCAAGATTAAAACATAAGACATATTAACCAAATAAATCACTTAATAAATAAAAGCATGTGCCGAAATTCATTTTCTTTTCTCTAGGAATTTTGGCCACCTATATTTATAATTAAGAGATTTAATTTGATCATAAGTCTTTTAGGCTTTAATACTCAATTAATTAAATTAATACAATACATTTAATTAATTAAAATTAAACCTTGTGGGCTGAATTTCTCTCTCTTATGGGCCAAGGTTCAATAGCAATCTAATAATCCATTACACACATTAATTGGACTTTAATTAAAAGCCCAAATTAATGTCCAATGCTTAACTTAAATATTTTAAGCCCAATGCTCTGTGTGCGATCCTATAGGTCCATTTAATGTTGGCAATGAATTAATAAATTAATTCAAAGGCTATATATATTCTCTAGCAAGATATTATAGCATTCCAAATTAAATGAAAATGCATATGGCATTTAGTGACCCAATGCAATTTTGTATAGTCCCTTACCCATAAATATCAGAATTAATATAAGGCATGGAACTAGTCATCCTTATATATATTAATTCCTTTCTTGATATTCCAGTGACACTGACCTCTCAGATAAATAATGATTACTCATTATCTTATCTCGGTATGGCCATACACTTCTCAGTTCACTGATCAAGTGGCCGATGATATTTTCTCTCTTATTGAGAGGGGTAATCCCTTCACTTCTCTCATGCTTTCTAACATGAATTAATGCATACCCAATCATACCTATACTTGTCACTCTGTTACGAGCACGTTAGGTGTATGTCAAAGTACACAGTAATTCATAAAGAGTTTCATAGAGATTTCAGGTCTAAGAACTCCGATACAAAACTTGCATATGAGAAACACTTATGACTTGTACCATTGAGTGTTCTCATGAGCGGATCGTATCCAGATACCATGTTCTTTAACATGTATCTATGATCTCTGATTGACACTCTTGTCCTAATGATCCGTAAGACAGAATTCATAATATCAGAGAGAGCATACTAGTCTTAATTCATTGTTATTCCCATAACAATGACTGACTAGGGATATTTAGAATGATGTCTCATTTGTTTCAAGGTCTTACAACCATGTGCCTCACACATGATAACTTAAACCGAAACAACACTCTTGGATAGTTTTATCAATTGATATGCACAGGAATACAAAGGATAAAACAAATGCCTCATTTTAATAATTCAAAGTGCTTTATTACAATGCATTGGGGCTAGGGCTTACACTAACAATCCATGGCTTGTGTAAATCGGCATTTACTAATGCTATATCAAATATCTCAAACTCAAAAGGGGATAACACCCTCATCTGTATTCGGTTGCTTAAACCCTTTATAGTGTAAGGTGGGTAAGAACTCTCTAGTCACCTTTGAGTAAGTATAAAATGAGGGTACAAAGAAATTAGTCTAACCCATGACTGCTAATAACTGATCTATCTCCCCTAGCATGCCTACGATCTCTAGGAACTGGTGGACATGAATCAGTTGGCCCGGTACTGGATCTGAGACAGTGTAGTGTATCGGAGTGACTCCTTTATTATCATCCAATCAGGGGTTAGTGGAGTAGGCATGGCATGTGCCTCACTACGTGAAGCCATCTTCAAAAGGTCAAAAGTTAGTCTTTCTAAAAATGACTTGCATTGCAAGTAATTAAATGTACAAAAATTTCATCAAAATTTTGACAGCATGCCGACTTATATTGGTGCTAGCTAACCTACATTGAAATGTGCTTTAAGTACCACAAGATATATCACAAAATTTTAGGCCCATCAATGGGTGTCTAGAAAGCATTCACGATAAGCCAGAGAAATGTGCTTGCCCCCTGTATAAAAATGCAATTTGAAACCAATAGAATAAGCTAGAAGGCTACTAGGCAGTCCGGTTCAAAAATTATTCTATATTATCTTTACTAAGGCAAGGCAACGGGCTAGCTTCTTTTTTTAGTCCTTTATTTAGTTAAAGTTAATCCAATTACAATTTGTCAATAAGGCCTAATTAGCAATCTAAAATTAATCTACCTAGATGACTGTTCAATTTAAGTTAATTATATGAAGCCTACAACAATAGTGTAGTATAAGAAAGCCAAAATTTAAACATCAAAACCTACAATTCAAACATTTGAATACATTTTCATTTCTATGTATTTTTGCCTATGTAATGAATCAATAATAAATAAATCAACAGCATTTATAAGGGCACAAATAGGCTAAACAGATTCCACAAGCAGTAGGCTAAGCAAACTAAAAAAAACTAACTAAAAAAATAAATCTAGGAAGAAGAAAAGAAGAAGAAAAGGCCAAGAATTCAAAATTCAATGTGATAGACGGGCAAGGCGTTTGTTATGAGCGAATGACGAGCACCAATTATGTCCCGTCTATCACTGCTTTTGAAAAATTAAATTATTTTTTCCTTATTTTCTATTATTCCTTTTTCCTTTATTTTATTACTTTACCTTATTTTACACTAATAAGCCATTTTACAATCAATTAATTTACATATATTTGCATCTATGTAATTAATTTATGCTTAAGTTATTATTACTTCTTCCTTTTTTATGACAAAATACTTCTTGATACTTCCTAAATTTTTAAATCTCCTGGAGACTGTAGCAATGTTAGTATGTTTTCTACATTATTTACAAAAGCAAAGATAAAATGGATGAAAAAATGTACGTACAATGCATGAGATATGCAGAAAAGGCTTATTTAGGTAGTTCAAGAGTGACAAATGGCCAGGTCGTGAGTTGCTCATGAGGGATGAGCATCTGTTAAGTCCCATCTATAAACTATTGTCCTTTTCCTTAGATTTTGTGCCTTGACTCTCTACCTAACCAGTGAATTTATCTTCCAGGTATTCCTATTCCCTTCTTTCCTTATTTTTCTCTTTTCATTTATTTTATTTTTTTATTATTTTTTCTTCTCTTTCTTCTTCTCTCTCCTTTTTATTATTTTTATTTCCCTGCTCTCTATTTATTATTATTCTTTTATTTTTTAGGCAAAGGCCACTTAAATACCTCATCATGTCAAACTGAGCCATAAATAGACTTCATCAACTCTTAAATAACTATAAAAGCTATGAAATCCTTATCTTGCCTGCTTAATCCCCTTTGAGATTTTTGAGGCAAGTGAAGCCTGATACCACTCTTATCTTATCCACTGCTCAATATTGGGATCCTCGATTTCATGTCTTTTGCTTCATACACTAGGAGATATGCCCTTTGGTCAAGGAGTTTGCTGAGATCTTAGGCCTAAAATACTCTTCTAGCACCTTACCTTGTGTGCTTTAAGCCGCGATCAATTAACCGAGAGAGGTGGCACATACTTTAGGTATCCTTCCTTTTACTTCTTGTAGACTACTATCCTTGGGAGTTCCCTTCTCATTGGAGGTTTTGCTTGATGCTATGTCTGACTTACTTGAGCATCGTAGATATCAGATCATTGTCATCTTGTTATGTGGCTTTGCACATTACCTGATAGTGAGCCCTGATAGTTCGATAGGAGATTATCGATTATTTAGCATTGTGGAAGGGATATGTCATGGATTAACCCCGTTCCCTCTGATCTTGGTGGAGACTATCATGTGTCTTGATGCTACATCCGCTGATCCTACTATTTTTCCTCATTGGTAGCCCCTTGTTACTCTAAGTACATCATTATTTAAAGGTAGTGCACCCCTTGTGGGTTTTCACACTAGCTTTTCTTATTGAAAAATGTGTTCTTTCAGATTTTCACATGTTTCCTTTGCCTTATTTTTGCCTATGATAAATCTAACTCACCCAGTGGTTGTCTTTCTCTTTTTCTATAGATTTAGTTGCAGGAGAAGCTGAATTTGTTGACAGAGCCTCCTCCTAGGGGATTGGTTAGTATGACTTGGGTCATTACTTGTGTAGACGAAAGTTGTATGACTTCTTCTCTCCTAATGAGAGGGGTATTTTGTTAACTTTTATAGCAAATGATGAGATTAAATTTCGATGCCCGATGATACGCCTTTATTGTGTGACCAAGGATGGACCCTTGGGATATATTCCTCTATGAGGGCTACATCGGGCCACCTTTTGCATTAGTGCACGTTGTGCTTGTTAGTTTGAAGAGTGATAAGACACTGTCAGATACCCCTTGTCCTTCCATGGTGGTCCTCTTTCTGTTGGTTTTCTATCTCACTACCATTAGCTCTGAGCTCAATTACCCATGAAAACTACTTTGCTAGATATTATAGATTGCAACTTCACCACTACTATTGAGTACAAGAGATGGGTAACTAGCCCTGTGGTTGATAATAGATTATAATGGTTGAGGTTTACTGACAGTAGTTGAGGATAGATAGGGAGTTAGATGTAATAAAGACATTATGCTTTTGCTTTTATTAGAACTTTTAAATTTGAACATGTAAAAGATTAACTTTTGAATATATTAGTAATTGCTTGAATACAAATATGACATTTTTATCTAATTTCAGTATAAATAATCATTATTTAACATTTAACTCAAAAATACAAGTTATCTAATCTCGAGATGAGATTTTAAAAGCATCAAAACTCCTATCATCAATTAGCCCTCTCGGGTTTTCTTAATTGATTATTTTCTCTCAACCCCTAATTTTTTCCCAAGATGTCTTTTTTCAGTCATCACCCTGACATGATTTCCAATTTTAGTAAGGCTGCCATTTTTTTTGATTTTCAACCTATAGGGCTTTTATTCTCTTATTTTTCTCTTTGAGTCTAGCCATAAAACCTCTTTAGCTGATCGATGTTGACTTGCTCTTTGAATTCATTGCCATCATTGTCAATTAAAATTGCTGCCCCATTAGACAGAAGCTTTTTCAGGACAAAAGGCCTTTCCTAGGTGGGTCTAAACTTGCCTAAATGTTTGGAATCCCTGGCCTCATTTATTTGAACAATAAATCCCTTTCTTTTAAAGGATGCTTTCTAGCCTTCTTCTTGAATAAGCGAGCTAACCTCTTTTGATGTACCTAATTGTGATAATAATCTCACATTCTATCTCCATCTATTAGGTTAAGCTAAAGCAACCTTTATTTTTCCCGCTCTGTTTCAGGTAATTCAACTTCCAAAACTACCTTCAAAGACTGGTGTTCAATCTCCACAACTTTGATTGAAGTTGTGGTAGTAGTCCTATAACCCCACAATGCAAAAGGTAACTTTTCATCCCAGTCCTTGTTGTTATAACTTTTAACCCCATAATACATAAGTTCTAACCATTATAGCTAAAATTCTCTTAATGTTCTTGTTGGTTGCCTCGACTACACCATTCACTTGAGGTCGATATGGTGAAGACTTATGGTGCTGAATCCCATACTTCTTGAGCATCTGTTTACTTTTGGCCTAAAAGTGTGACCCATTATTAGAAACTATGTGATGTGGAAACCCATATCTACATATCAAATTCTTTTCAATGAACTTACCCATTTCTCTTACACCTAAGGTCTTGAATGATTTGGCCTCAATCCACTTCGAAAGGTAATTAATGGCAACCATAATAAACATGTGTCCATTCGATTCTGGTAGATGGATCATACCCATAATGTCTATGTCCCAGGCAGCAAATAACCATAGTGAAGTAAGGTTACACAATATTAAAACTAGCAAATGCCTCAGATCTGCACATACTCTGAGCAGTCTATATCCATTGTAAGGTAGAAGAACCCCTAGTGCATAATCTTTTTTGCTAAAGCTAAACCATTCATGTGAGTGCCACACACACCAGTATGTACTTCCTTTATAACCTTCTTAGCTTCCTTTTCATTCAAACACTTTAATTGAATACTGTTAGGCTTTTCTTGTAAAGCATTCCACCTACACTAATGAACTGGGTAGACAGCTTGTGCATCATCCTTTGGTCCTTTTCAATGGCTTCTTTCAAAATCGCTGACTTCTTTAAGTGGTTCTAAATATCAAAATACCAAGGCTTTCCATTATCCATCTCAATATCCATCACTTATTTAGACTCAAAATATGGCTTATCAAAAGCTTGATACTTACATGCTTTATACACATTAACAAAAATCAAGATCACCAACATATAGTTCTTTAACATGCTCAAAACCAAGCAACTTAGAACTTAGTATAGAAATTAAAGCATATCTTCTTGATAATACATCAACAATAATGTTATCTTTACCATGCTTATACTAAATAACATACAAAAATTGTTCAATAAATTCAACCCATTTAGCATGCCTTTTGTTCAACTTACCTTGTCTCTTTAAATATTTGAGGGACTTTTGATCAGTGTAAAGGATAAACTCCTTAGGAAGGAGGTAGTGCTGCCACAAGTCCGAAGCTCTCAATCCACAAACCAAGAATTTGAGCACATTTTAAGGAAGTAAAGAATAAGTACTAACAATAAAAGAAAGCTCAAAAACTAAAAAAGAAGACACTAAACACAATAGAGGTAATACATGGCCAATAATGATGTACCATTTGATGATAAGCAATTTAGAGTACTAAACAAGCAAAGATACTCTAATAATATAAAAGGAACAAAAGCTAGCTTAAAGTAAAGAAATAAGTGACAAGAATCAAGAAAAATGATAATATGGATAAAATGTATGAATTTGATCCACTACAAAGTGAACCAACTATAGAACCTACTTAATCTACCCAAACAAAGTAAGAAATCAACAAAGATACCTAATTAAGCTAAATAGAGCAAATTGCATGCAAAATAAATGAATTTAAAGCCAAAAAGATCACTAGGCTAAATGGTGTAACAAGCTTGATTAGTATGTCAAGTTGTATGCAAAATGGTGCAAAGTGATGTCAAAATGATAAAAAAAAATGATGGCAAAATGATAAAAAAAATGATGGCAAAATGATAGAAAAATAATGCCAAAATGGTAACGAAATGGTGGCTAATGATTGAAAAATGATGGCACAAATGATTGAAAAAAATGATACCAAAATGGTAGCCATGATTGGTAACAAATGATATCAATGATTGGTAGAAAATAATATTGCAATGATTGTTAGCAAATGATATCAAATGGTGGCACAATGATTGCAAAGTAAATCCTTGTCTAAGTAGGATTAGGAATGTGAAATCAATTAAAATATGGATTAGGATTTTTAAAGGCCTAAACCCATAACAATGAGGATTTATTTTCCTACTCTTTAAAGGATTCCAAATGGTGTTTAGAAAAGGATTTAATTGCTGCCTCTTCCAATCCTAAAATAAAAAGACTACTTTCTCACTTATAAAAGGATTTGGATTTTCTCTTTGGCTAGTTAATCTCTCTTTGCCGAATTGCTTTCTAATTCTTTTCTTCTTCTATCTTTCCTTCTCTTTTTCGTCTTTCTTTCTCTTCTTTCTTTTTTTTTAAATTAATAGTATTGTAAAAAGTGTTGTGAACAGTACTATAAACAGTACCTATGCTTTTTTTTGAACAACTAATCTAAAGTCTACTTCTACTAGGATTTATTTTTCATGCCAAAGATTCAAAGTTCAAGTTTTGGTTTCTAAGGCTTTTCAAAGAATCAAAACAAAAAGGTAATAAAAGAAAAGGCTAAATTTAACACTCAAAAATCAAAATTCTTGCTACTACTAATTTTGTCACATGTATAAAGAAATCAAAGGAAAGAAAACTCAAACTTAATACTAAGATAAATAGGAATTTACCTTACTTTTGGCTCTGATACCAAATGATGCGGAAACCCAAGGCTAAAAAACCCGAAACCCCTTAAACATACACTTTGATGGCAAAGACAAATTAGATAAACACCCTCCCTACTGAACCCCCAAACAATAAGTGATTGAAAATGCAAATAATTGGGATAATAAAGAAGATGAAAATGCCACAATCAAAATAATTGATAAGTACTCAAATTCTTCATGCAATAGAAAAGAAAAGCAAGCAAACTCACAATCTCCTCTAAAGAATTTGGCCAAGCCAAGAAAAAGAAACCTCTTAAAGTTTTAATTAATTAAATTTGAATTTCACAACTTATCATAAACTATTTATACTATAGCTAACCTTAGAAACTCTTTAAATCCAAAACAAACTCTAATAAGGCCTTTAACAAGTAATGGTCAAATTCCCCATGGGCTTTACAAGATAAATAAGCCCAAATATTAAGTCTTAAACACAACTTAAAACAAAGCTAATAAAGAAAGACTTTATGGCCGAATTAGAAGCCTAAAATAAAAGGCTAACTAAAATAACCAAACTAACTAAGCTAAACCCAAACAATGAAACCCATATGCCTAGGGGACTTTTTTAAAAATAGATTGTTTTGAAAACTTATTTGGGCAAATGGTATGTGTGTGAAAATATTTAGGAAAATGGGGTGGACACACCTATTCCTGCAGCCTGTCATTGCGGAAATAGGATGGGGCATGGTGGACGAAAATTGCAGGGAACGAGACAACATGAAATTTCATTTTGTAGGATCCAGTTTCTATTCCCGCAGCCTGTCATTGCAAGAATAGACATTGGGACTCTCTCTCTCTCTCTCTCTCTCTCTTTCGTACAACCACTCTCACTCTCACACACACACACTCTTACCCACTCTATCACTCTCCCTCTCGCCTTCTCTCTCTTAATATTTTCCAAAATATCATACTTAATTCTATAATTAATTATCTATACAATCCTACAAATAAACAAAAATATTTTTAAAAATAATGTGAGGTAAAAATAAAAAATATCAAGTGAAAATTATTTCAAAAATAAAATTTAAAACAACTCATAGTAAAAAAATGATGGTAAAAAAAATTTATTAATGACAGTATTAGTTTTACATACAATATATATATAAAATTTATTAAATAAAGTCATTTTTATAACATTTTAACTTATTGTTAGATTGAAAAATTATTTGGAAAAATTAGATGTTTTTCTCTCTCTTCATATTTTCTAAAATTATTATCATATTTAATTTTATAATTAATTATCTATATAATCCTACAAATAAATAAAAAATATTTTTAAAAATAATGTGAGGTAAAAATAAAAATACTCCAAATGAAAATTGCTTCAAAAATAAAATTTAAAACAAATTCATAGTTAAAAAATGATAGTATAGTAAGAAAAAAAAAGTATAGTAGTTGGTATTTTTTATCAAAAATTCAAATCTAACAATAAGTTAAAATATAATAAAAATTACTTTATTTAATGAATCTTTTTTACATACCGTATGTGAAGCTAATACTGTCATTAATAAATATTTTTTACCGTCATTTTTTCACTATAAGTTATTTTAAATTTTATTTTTGAAATAATTTTCACTTGAAATTTTTTATTTTTACCTCACATTATTTTTAAAAATATTTTTTTATTTATTTGTAGGATTATGTAGATAATTAATTGTAGAATTAAGTATGATATTTTGGAAAATATTAAGAGACAGAAGGTGAGAGGGAGAGTGAGAGAGTGGGTGAGAGTGTGTGTGTGTGAGAGTGGTTGTATACGAGAGAGAGAGAGAGAGAGAGAGTGGGGCTCAGTGTATATTCTCGCAATGACAAGCTGCGGGAATAGAAAGTGAACCCCACATAATGAAATTTCATACTGTCTCGTTCCCTGCAATTTTCGTGCACCGTGTCCCGTCCTATTCCCGCAATGACAGGCTACAGGAATCGATGTGTCCACCCCATTTTCCTAAATATTTTCACACACACACCATTTGCCCAAATAAGTTTTCAAAACAACCTATTTTTAAAAAAGTTCCCATGCCTAGCCCATTTCTTACAACTTATATGAGTCATGTGACTTTTAAATGAAACACATGACTTATACAATTAAAGCCTAAAATTGTATAAGCCCTTGATGACTTAAGTTGGCCCAATTCCTTCAATTACTTCCAAAAGGCTAAGTACTTTATATTGGCCTTCAAGTTCTCCATATTATTTCTCAAAGGCCTCTTCATGAAGTTTTTGAGTAACAAAGCCTTGAACATAAAATGACATAGCCATCTTTAGCTTCTTAACACACCCTCTTGTAATTGGACCACTAGGCATCTTTAAAGGATCTTTGGTGGTTGATGGCATTGATGGTGGATTTGTATCAACGTAGCTAGCTTGCATGTTTTTAGTTTACTTTCTTTACTTTTATGTATGTTTTGTGTCCATTTCCACTTTTTTGACTTTTATTTTGCATTAATCATGTTATAATTAATATTTTATTATTTAATTATTTTTAACCATTTTGTCTTTCTATGTATATGAAACGCCTCATGATTTTATTTATTTTTCCTTATTATGATAATAAAATTTATTAGGAATTTTATTTTAATTTATTATGAATTTTATGTACATAATATGCTTTATTATTGTTGGCATTTTTAGTATGTTATATTTATTTATTCAAATATTTAATTTTATTGTATTTTTAACTTTTTTTTACCTTTTCTCATTTTTGTTTAAGCAATTCATTTATTTTGTATGGATCGCTTGGGAGTTTGAACCCGAAGTGCCTTGAAGAATTATCGTGGATGGTTCTATTTCTGTCCTTTTATCTTTTTTTAATTTATTTTGCTTCATTTATTTATGCTTTCTTTATTTGGTTATTTATTTATTTATTTATTTCATTATATTTTATTATTTGTTTTAGATGTATTTATTTTTGGAGATGCAATAGGTAGTAATAAAATGATTTTTTCACGCTAATATAAAAATCACTTAAAATTATTTCTACATAATTAATTGGGTTATTTTTAATAAATATGGATCAATATCCAATTTTCATCCTAAAAATCACATAATAAAAGGAGAGTCTATTTTCATCAAAATTAGGATCACTCATCCCATGTTTTCTTAAAATTTGGAAAAGACTCATAAATATGTATGAGGGAATCAATGTTCCCAAACTTAATGAATAGTCCACTTTATGTATGTATTTTATTCTTTCTTTGGATGATTTGCCTCTATAATAATTTTAAGTAGTGGATTTATTTGTTTTATTTACTTGCTTTATTTACCATTTTTATTATTTGATTGACATGTTTATTTAATTTATCGCAATGTATCGTGTGAGAAGGGAGGTAGTGGACTAATATTTAAAACCTAATTATAAGAAACACTTATTTGAGGTTCCAAGTAAGAGCGATGTCCCAAGCACTAATGTCATGCAATTTAGCAAAATCATTTTGTTTAGTTTTGCATCATTTTATGAGTTAATGCATGTGTTTTGTTATGTTTTAGGATACTTTTTATATCTTCTTTATTTTGTTGGATTGAATGTGCCTAATACAATGAGTTAAAGCATAAAAGAGGGATTTTTGTTAAAGAATTGAAAAAAAGATATTTAAGTGGTTTTAGAGCCTATGCTGACTCATTACAGCTTGTGGTGACTCATCACAGTGACTTAAAATGCCAACTTAAGCCTTGTTGTGCTAAGTTGTGAAGCAGTTAAAGTGTGTCGACTCATTGTGATGGTGCAAACCCGTTACAGAGACTGGCCATGCTGACTTAAGCAACCCCGACTCATTACAAAGCCAACCATTGTGACCCTTTACACATCTCTTTAAGATTACACCCCTATCTAAAAAGGCATTAATTGGGACACCTTTGGGCCTAAATACATGAAGATAACTACATTTGACATATGACAAAACTACCAAGTAACTTCCAAAAGAATTATAAAAGATTATAAGGAAAAAGAATACACCAAAGAAGAGAAGAGATCAAAAGAGGTCATTCAACACTCAAGTATTTTTCTAAAGAAGCATAAAGGAGTCATCAACATTCTTTTTTCTTGTTCTCTTTTAGATCACTACTTGATGCTATTATCTTCTTTTTGCATTTATTTTAACAATATATTTAGGCTAATTTTGATTATTAGAATTACAAGTATGAATTGATATATATTAATACAATTATCTTATTTTATACATGGATGATTTAAGTTCAATTGGGTGCTTAGCTTGTTATGTATACTTGATCACCATATGTAATGTGTTAATTAATTTCTTCATTATGAGAATTGGGGCATTTTGGTAGAAAGGCAATTGAATTTACTTAAAGTTTAGAAATCACTAAGGAAACTAGGATTTCACTTTGAGGGGTTAAAGAATAGGCATAGTACTTCATGGTTTTCTTCCATCTCTATAATAACATGAGAGTGCTTGTGGACTCTAAATGGAAATGCCCTTATTTGACAATGAGAGTTGCATCTAGGGCTAGTAGGGTTTATTCTACATTCATTACATATATATGTGTTTCATTGAATCTTTAGGTGATCAGTTTATGTCTTGTAATTCTAATCTCTTACTTGATTGATTGGTAGTTATAATTTAGATTAGATTGATTAGTTTAATTTAGTAAACACTTTAGTATAAACAAATTCACTCAAAATTATTATAGCCTATCCATCTTAATATCTATTTGGTTAATATAAAATAACACTTATATATTGACTCACAGAGTTCAACACCCTACTCACTTTATCTAAGTCTTAAAGACCAAGGTAATAAAATTTACACTGGAGTAAGTTTTTGGCATCGTTGTTGGCGAGTCAAATAAGTGATTGTTTTTTATCAACTCAGGGTAGAAAAAAGTTGATTTAGGCCTTTTTTCTGATTTACTTTGTTTGTTTTATTAGGTTGTAATAGTAGTTTAGTTATTTTGTTTGTTATCTTTTATGCATAGAAATAATAGTAGAGATAATCTTCTTCCATTTAATCATAAATTTGATAGAACTTTACGTGCTTTGCTCAAAAAATAAAGACATTAACAAGAAGAGGAAGACCAAAGTTCAAATATCATGGCTGATCAAGATAGGCATACTTTGGGCCATTTTGCTCTGTCTAATATATTGGGGAGTTTTGAAGGAATTATGGTGCCTACCATTGCCAACAATAACTTTGAAATTGAGCCAAGTATTATCTAAATGGTACAAAATAATCAGTTTGGAGGTCTCCAAGGAGAAGATCAATATGCCCACATGTTGGCCTTTTTCAATGTGTGTGTAATATTCAAGATAAATGGAGTGATAAATGATGCAATTTTGCTTAGATTATTCCCTTTTTTAGTCAAGGACAAAGCACAATTATGGGTAGCTAGTTTGTCCAGTGAGTCCATTACTACATGGGATCAATTGAAGTATTCCTTTACAAGTACTTTCCACCGTATAAGATGGCCAAATTCAAAAATGAGATTACACCCTTTAGACAACATGCAAATGAGACCACTTATGCAGCATGGGAGAGATTTTAGGAACTCTAAAGGCAATATCCTTATCATGGCTTGTCGGATTGGATGATTCCTCAAATTTTTTTATAATGGTTTGATAGAGGAGAATTGAAATATAGTCAATGTAGCCTCAAGTGGCAAATGGATGGACAAAACAGTAAGAGAAACGGTCACTTTGCTTGAGGAACTCACATCACAAGGATATATGGGAGATGAACCAATTATGGCTAAGGCAAAAGGAGTCTTGGAGGTTGATGCCATCAATATTTTAACAGTAAAGGTAGATGCACTCACCAAATTGGTGTGTAAATCTCAAGTTAATTCTATTTATTATTCAAGTATTACTTGTGAATTGCATAGAGAATCTCACTCTTATGCACAATGCACAATGATTTTTAATGAAAAAGCCAATTTTGTTCAAGGAGGTTTTAACAAAAGAGGGGGATTAAATTCTAACTCTTATAACCCTCATTAGAGAAACCATTCTTGATTCATGGTCCAATACTTCATCACAACTCAATCCCTAAAGTAACCCTATACCTAGACCATAAACCAACCTGATTTTCCTATGAAGCCACCCTTTAATCCTTCATAATCCAAATCTCATCTAGAATCCCTTATAGAACAATTTATTAACTAATAAATTGCCATAAATAAAAATATTGAGGAGCAATTTAAGCAAGTGAATGCAAAGCTTGAGCAGATTGTTACTCATAATAGAATTTTAGAGACCCAAATTGTCCAACAAGCCTCTTTTAATTCTCAACCTATGGGAAAGCTACCTAGCCAACCCATTTTTCCTCACAAGGAAACTTGTCAAGCCATAATTTTGAGAAGTGGTAAGAAAGTTAAGCATACTAAGGTAAGAGGTAAGCAAGTGGTTAATAAAGATGATGAGTTAGGTGGTAAGTCTAAGGAGTCAAATGATCATGTTATTAATTTTGATAGTAAAGATGTTTTGGAGTCTAGTGAGGATAATAAGAAAAAATGACCATTCTAATATAAAGAATGAAACTAAAGTTGATCTTAAGGCTTTGCCTTTTTCTCAAAGGTTCTTAAGGCATAACTTGGATAAGTAATTTGGCAAATTTCTAAATTATCTTAAGGATATCACTATCACTATACCATTCATGGATGCTACTAGAGATATGCCATCATAGAGTAAGTTTTTAAAAGATATCACTACACATAAGAGTAAATTACAAGAATATGACTTAGTTTCATTAGTTGAAATATTTAAGGTAATGTATTCTATGTCTCCAACTAAAGAAAAAGGATCCCGATTGTTTCACAATTCCTTGTGTCATTAGTGGTGTTCCTTTTGATAAAACGCTTTGTGATGTAGGTGCTATTGTGAGTTTTATGCCTTATTCTATTTACAAGCATTTGGATTTAGGTGAGCTTAAGCCCACTAGTATGTGTTTATCTATGGCCAATAAAATTATCACTCATCCCCTTGGAATTCTTGAAAATGTCCCTACAAAGGTAGGTAAATTTGTCATACCAGTAGATTTTGTTGTGTTACATATGGAAGAGGACTTAGAAATTCCTGTATTATTTGGAAGACCTTTCTTAGTTACAACTAGTGTTGTTATTGATATGAGAAGAGGTAAGATAACTTTAGAGGTGAATAATGAAAGTGTAGAGTTTGATGTTTTTAAGATGATGAGGTCTTCACCCTATAGATACATTGACCTGAGATAGCCTAGATTAGGGTTACCTAATGATGAAATATTATATTTTTGATAGCAGGTGCGGATCTAAAAGCTCTGACTGTGAATTCCTCAAAATCTTCTCAAAGATTTTATGATTTTTCAAGTGTTTTAATAAAAGAGCATGAAAAACCTTAATTTTGGCCTTCAGTAGTGACAGATGATCATCTGTCACATGAGGGATTGTTGTCTATGACATTATCTCTCTTGTCTAGGTTAGATTAGAGTCATTTTTATAAATTCTAAGGATTTTGCTTAAGGGGCGGTTACCTATCATGAGGGACGGCTGTTTGTGGTTAAAAACCTAAATTTCCTTTGTTTTTGGAAATTCAAAATAGGAAGATAAGTTTTTAAAAGGATTTTCTATCCGAATTTTAGGGGATAATATCTCCAAATTTGGGAAGGTAGAGTTGGGATTCAACTCTAACTCTATCTTAGGTATAAAAGCAAAATATTTAGGGTTTGTTATAATTTTGTATAATTTTTGGTATTTTTTTCTGCATTCTGCTTTATCATGTAAATAACAGATGGGAAGAAGCCCTAACGAATGGCTGTCTATTAAAGTGACAGATGGGACGTTGCAGGAGTTCCTCCTCGTCTAGTCTTTCATTCAGTCATGGCTATCTATCACCTTTCTAGGGGCATATATGGCTGATCTTTTAGGCATTTATACATATAATTTATGCATTTTTTATATTTGTATTCATTCTTTAGTTTCATAAATATTTATTTGTCATTCTTTATATTATTTTGTTTCTATACATATTCTTATTCTCTAATGCATGACTAAATTGATGATTCCCTTTTATGTGTTTTATTATTTATTTGTACAAAGCTAATTTATTTGCCCTTTTTGTGGTTCCTTGTGAGAGTGTGACTTTATTCACTTTTGGAAGATTTCGTGAGGCATTTTACATTGGGATTCATACCCTTAATTGGATGATTACTACCTTTCCATGCAGTTGTCTCATTTTATTTACTTATTATTCTATTTATTTACTATTTATGTCATTGTTTTAGCTTGTTTATTATTTTGGGTTTTTCTGATGTATTTCATTTTGGGGATGTAATAGCTAGTGAAAAATGGCTTTTTGTGCAAGTTAAAAATGAAAAGGCACATAAAATAATTTCTATTAAATAACTTAAATTTTCTTTCAAAACTTGGACCAATGTCCAATTTTCCATTCAAAGCCGTACAAAAGATAAAAAGAGGATTTTTGTAAAATATTCATAAGGGAACCAATGTTCCTAATCCAAACGAATACCCTAATTTATGTATTTATATCTTTTTATTGATTGTTGTTGGATGATTTGCTTAGGTAATAACTTAAGTAGAACATTATTCTTTTTTATCTGTTTATCGCTTTTATTGTTTGCTTTAGATGTTTATTTAATTCTATTATTTAATATCATATGTGAGAGGAGAATAGATTAAAACTTAAAACCAATTATAAAATAACACCTAACTAAGATGCCTAATAAGAGTGATATCCTGAACACCATTCTTTGTTCAGGCATCAAAAGGTCAAGAATCATTTCTTGACATTCTGTTAGGTGGTGACTGCATGACACCTACCTCTTTGAGCCCATTAATACATGCCTTCATAGGTTGACTAGAAATAATAATTTGTGCTTGATCCCTTTTTATTGTGAATCAGCCAATTTATGAGTTAAAGTGAGCCTCTTTCGGTCTCAGACCTTAAAAATGGGCCTCTGAGAACCAATAGGCGCACATCATAGTGGAAACTCTACTGGGGACCTAAGATACTTGTTAGTGTAAGCCCTAGCCCTAATACATTGTAATAAAACACTTTAGTTAATAAATGAGGCATTTATTTTATCTATTGTATTCCTGTGCATATCAATTGATAGAACTATCCAAGAATGTTGTTTCAGTTTAAGTTATCATGTTTGAGGCACATGATTGTAAGACCTTGAAACAATAGAGACTTCATTCTAAATATCCCTAGTCAGTCATTGTTTTGGGAATAACAATAAATTAAGACTAGTATGCTCTCTCTGATAAGTTGAGTTCTATCTTACGGATCATAAGGACTAGAGTGTCAATTAGAGACCATAGATACATGTTTAGAACATGGTATCTGGATTCGATCCGTTCATGAGAACACTACATGGTACAAGTCATAAGTGTTTCTCATGTGCAAGTTTTGCATCGGAGTTCTTAGACCTAAAATCTCTATGAAACTCTTTATGAATTAGTGTGTACTTTGACATACACCTAACGTGCTCGTAACAGAGTGACAAGTATGGGTATGCTTGGGTATGCATTGATTCATGTTAGAGAGTATGAGATAAGTGAGGGGATTACCCCTCTCAATAATAGAGAAAATATCATCGGCCACTTGATTAGTGAACCGAGAAGTGTATGGCCATGCCGAGATGAAATAATGAGTAATCATTATTTATCTAAGAGTTCAGTGTCACTGGAATATCAAGAAAGTAATTAATATATATATAAGGATGACTAGTTCCATGCCTTATATTAATTCTGATATTTATGGGTAAGGGACTATGCAAAATTGCATTAGGTCACTAAATGCCATTTGCATTTTCATTTAATTTGGAATGCTATAATATCTTGCTAAAGAATATATATAGCCTTTGAATTAATTCATTAATTCATTGCCAATATTAAATGGACCTATAGGATCGCACATAAAGCATTGGGCTTAAAATATTTAAATAAAGTATAGGGCACTAATTTGGGCTTTTAATTAAAGTCAAATTAATGTATGTAATGGGTATTAAAATTGCTATTGGACCTTGGTCCATGAGAGAGATAAATTCAGCCCACAAGGTTTAATTTCAATTAATTAATTATCTTGTATTAATTAAGTTAATTGAGTATTAAAGCCTAAAATAATTTGAATCAAATTAAATCACTTAAATAAGAGATGGAGTGACCGAAATTCCAAGATAAAATCAAGGGAATTTCGGCACATGTATATTACTTATTAAGTGATATTATTTGATTAAATGTCTTATAATTATTTCAAATTAATTTGAATTTAAAATTTAAAAGAATTTGATTTAATGTATGTCACTTGATTTTAGGAGGTGATGGAGGATGAATTAACTATCTCTTAGATAGTTAATTTTGGAATTAACTCTTAATAATAGATGACATATATATTTTTGGGGAAATAAGAAACCCTAGGCGTGAAAACTCTCTCTCTCTCTCACACATAATTTTTCTTAGCCGAATTCACAAGGAGAAAGGATTGCTCCTTGTTTCTCTTGTGTTCTTGGGTAGCAATAGCAACTAAAGGAAGTGCAAGATCAAATCTTGTAGCTTCAATCCATTGCCATTACACAATATTTAATTAGAGAGCTAGCAATCTCGATTTTAAGCCGTCATTGCAATTGTGTGTGTGAACATAGAGAGTAGTGGCGTAAAGGCTATTCCTTTGGCATTGGTGGTGAAGATCTAAGGTAAATAAATCCTTCTTGGTTGCTGGTCATCATCAAAATCAAATCTTGAAGTGCATCTAAAGTTGTAAGTTTTAAAACCCTAAAATTGCATGTTTTCGATTCTTGTTTATGGATTGAATGGAATGTATGATCGAATTTATTAATTTTTGCTGCATGATCATCATATAAATGCCATGTCATATTCCATCAGTGGTATCAGAGCCTAAACATGCTTATTTTGGTGCTTTAGATGCATGAAATAATTAATCAAAAATCGTTCGTTTAAAAACATGCAATGTAGAAATTTTATGTTTTGAGTTTTTTGCATTGTTTTGGTGTAAAAACGATTTTAAATGATTATATAGGTATTATAATTAATATGACATGTTAATATACTGTCCTAAGGTGCTCTTAGAGCTGTTAATGGTTGGATTTAATTGTTAATACCTGATGGTACATGTTAATCTTGAAACTAGGTGCTAGTTGGCATGTTAAGTGTGTGTTTAACAACTAGTTTTCAAAATTAAATGTAAAAAAAATTTTGGCATGTTTGTAAGTAATTTTTAAAGATTAAATATCAGGTCTGGATACATTTTAAATTTGGTTTTAATTCTGATCCATGACAATTTAATTGATTAATTTTAAAATCACTTAATACTATGACTAGTTTGTGCATTTTTGTGGCATTATATGAGCACTAAACAACTAGTTTCATTGTTGTTTATTTGTTTGGTATAAATGCCATGTATGATATATATGTTCTTCATGATTTTATGTTTTAATTCATGTTGGTACGTATTATATGTATTTTTAATGTTTATGGGCTGTATGACATAAAATTAAAAATGGCAAAATTGGAAATTATACTAGAGTTGATTTATGGCACAAATCTAACTAGTTTGTGTTTTGGGCTTTTAAGAGAACTTATTCAATAAGAGGATTTAGTCCATTGGGCTTTGGCCCAGGCCCATCATGGGGTCTTTTCTTAAAGGTTCAAGTACACAATTTCCATTAATGGGCTTGGCTAAATTAACTAAAATTGGACTTTGTTTGATCCATGAATGTTATGTATATTTATTTGCTTATTTGGTGTGATGAATGGATATGCATGGTGCATTCATGGGCCCTGGGTTTTTGTAATTAAATATGGCCTATGTGCCATTATGTATTATTGTAAAAGTTTCATTTATTTCTTAGAATAGAATTTATTTGAAGACTTTGTAATTTAAGACGAAGCCCACAGGAGTGGAGAAGCCCAACTCGAAGATTTTTATGTAATAGTATAGAATCTTAGTTGTAGGTTTTTGGGCCCATGTTTGTCACACTTTACTTTATGCAATTATATATATATATGCATGCTATGAATGGATGACAAAGCGTATGCCATGTAAGCCGTAATAAAATTAATCCCTAAAAATAGTAAGTCACAAAGTTGCCTTCCTCATTCAAAACATGTCAAGGCATTGATCATCGGTCACGTAGACTAGGAGTCTTAGATGCGCCCGATTATCTTTGTGAGGCATGGGTTGTGAATGTAGGTTGGACTTAACATGGAAAGGGATGCCCGGACCTAGGCCACTAATAAATGGGTTTGTGCTATAACATCTTAAAATGTTAGCCCATTTGATCCAAGAGTCATGTACGAGACATGATTGGAGTTTTCCTACCTAAGTAACTTAACTTGTTAGGTGTACAAGCTCAGCTTGACTAATAAGTTGTTGTGAAAATTGGATCTTGGCCCACATTAAATCACTAACACGAATTATTTAAAGGGATATTAATTCGATTTGCGGGATTAATAAGACCTCATTTATTCTTGCTAAATTTTATTATTGTAGATTGAAAATGGCATCTTCAAACAACAATTTCTCATTGCGATCAGTCCTTGAAAAGGACAAATTGAATGGCACCAATTTCATAGACTGGTCTCGAACTTAAGAATAGTTCTTAAGCAAGAGAAAAAGTCGTATGTTTTGGATGCACCCTTGCCTAAAGAACCTGGTAGGAATGCCTCTGCGGTTCAAAAGGAAACTTTTGAGACCAAGAAAAGCGACTCCAATTATGTGACCTGTCTGATGCTGGCCACTATGGTGCCTGACTTACCAAAGCAATTCATGGACCAAGAGGCTTATGTGATCATGGTGCACCTCAAGGAGATGTTCCAAGAGCAAGCTCATCACGAGAGGTTCATGACAACAAAGGCCTTAATTTCTTGTAAGATGGCTGCGGGTACTCCTGTTAGTACCCATGTACTTAAGATGAAAGGGTATCTTGATACTCTTGAGAAACTTGAGGTACAAGTTCCAAAGGAATTGGCCACTGACTTGATCTTAGGTTCATTGATTGATGATTATGATCCATTTGTTATGAATTATAACATGCATGTAATGAATAAGACAGTCACTGAGCTTCATGGGATACTTAAGAATGCTGAAGAAAACATTCGAAAGGCCAATCCGTATTGATGGTTTAAGGGGGCATTAAGAAGGGACCCACTAAGGGAAAGGGAAAGGGAAAGGCAAAACCCAAGAATGACCTGGCTCGGTTCCAGTCAAATGGGAGTGCACCTCAAGCCCAATCCAAGCCCAAGGCGCAAAAGCTCAAAGAGAGAGCACTTGCTTCCACTGTAACAAAATAGGGTATTGGAGGAAGAATTGCGCTCTCTTCAAGGAAGAACAAAAGAAGAATGGAGCCAAGGCATCCAATTCTGGTATTTTTGTTGTTAAAATTAACCTTTCTATTTCTACCACTTG
This sequence comes from Excoecaria agallocha, assembly GCA_037975025.1. Taxonomy (NCBI): domain Eukaryota; kingdom Viridiplantae; phylum Streptophyta; class Magnoliopsida; order Malpighiales; family Euphorbiaceae; genus Excoecaria; species Excoecaria agallocha. The sequence continues at coordinate 26,859,123 of CM075812.1, forward strand.
GGTATTGGATACCGGTTATGGTTCTCACATTTGTTTAAATGTACAAGGGCTAATAAATAGGCGATTACTTGGGAAGAATGAAGTGGACCTTCGTATGGGGAATGGAGCACGAGTTGCTGCCATGGAGATAGGTGACTATCAACTCACTTTACCTTCCGAACTTTGTTTAGTGTTAAAAAATTGTTATTATGTGCCTTCTATGAGTAGAAACATTATTTCAATTTCTTGTTTGGATTTGGATGAATTTGATTTTGTTATTAAAAATGGCAATGCTCACATTTGTCGCCAAGGCATTTCATATAGCAATGCCATGTTGCAAAATGGCCTTTATATCCTTGATCTACAAAACAAAGAGTCCATAAACAACATTAATACAAATAGGGTTAAATCAAATGAATTAAACCCTACTTACTTCTGGCATTGTCGTTTAGGGCATGCAAACGAAAAATGCATTTCAAGACTACACAAAACTGGAGTGCTTGGGTCATTCAACTTAGAGTCTTATGATACATGTGAGCCATGTTTGCATGAAAAAATGACAAAGAGTCCTTTTAACAAAAAAGGTGAGAGGAATAATGACATATTGGAACTAATACATACCGATGTATGTGGACCATTAAGTACACAAGCTAGAGGTGGTTTTAGCTACTTCGTGACGTTCACAGATGACTTCAGTAGATATGGCTACGTTTATCTAATGAAGTTTAAGTCTGAAACTTTTGAGAAATTCAAAAAGTTTAAAAATGAAATAGAAAACCAACTTGGCAGAAGTATAAAAGCCATTCAATCAGATCGAGGTGGTGAATACTTAAGCCAAGAGTTTGACAATCATCTAAAGGAGTGTGGTATTATTTCACAGCTCACTCCTCCCGGAATGCCACAATGGAATGGTGTGTTCGAAAGGAGAAATCGAACTCTATTGGACATGGTTCGATCTATGATGAGTCAAGCAAATCTTCTTGTCTCTTTTTGGGGTTATGCATTAGAAACTGTTGCATTTCTACTAAACCGTACTCTAACTAAAGCAATTGAGAAGACACCATACAAGGTATGGACTGGGAAAGAACCCAATATGTAGTTTCTCAGGATTTGGGGCTGTGAAGCACATGTAAGAAATTGACATCTGACAAACTAGAGTCTAAATCCACTGTTTGCTTGTTTGTGGGGTATCCCAAAGAAACAAAAGGATACTACCTTTACTCACAAGTCGAGAACAAAGTATTTGTTGCTCGCAAAGCTATTTTCTTGGAAAAGGAGTTCCTTTTCAAGAAAGACAGTGGAAGTAAAGTAGAACTTGGAGAAATTCAAGTGCCACAAACTCCTATAGAGGATGAGTTAGAAATGGGATCAAGTTCACAACCAGTTATGGAACAAGAACCCATTACACAAGAACCTAGAAGGTCCGGTAGGGTACATCAAGTGATTGAGAGATATGGATTTCTAATCACTGACAGTGACACTATTGAGTTAGTAGATCGTGAGGATCCTACTACCTACCGAGAAGCTATTGAAAGCCCAGACTCAAAAAATTAGCTTGAAGCCATAAAATTCGAGATGAAATCAATGTACGATAACCAGGTTTGGACCTTGGTTGATCCACCAGAAGGTGCTAAGGTAATTGAATGCAAGTGGCTATTTAAACTCAAAGCTGATAAGACCTACAAAGGTAGACTAGTAGCAAAAGGTTTTCGACAAACTCATGGTGTAGACTATGATGAGACCTTTTTGCCTGTAGTCATGCTCAAGTCCATTAAGATCTTGCTTGCTATAGCTGCATATCATGATTATGAGATATGGTAAATGGATGTCAAAACTGCTTTCCTTAACAGAAATTTACTTGAGGATGTGTAATGACACAGCCTGAGGGTTTTGTCAATCCCAAATATCCTAAGAAGGTTTACAAGCTTCAAAAATCCATTTATGGATTAAATCAAGCATCCTGAAGTTGGAATCTTCGTTTTGACGAGGCAGTTAAAGAATTTGAATTCATCAAGAATGAAGATGAGCCTTGTGTGTACAAGAAGGTTAGTGGGAGCATAATAGTATTTCTAGTCCTATATGTGGATGACATCCTTCTCTTTGGAAATGATATTCCAACATTGCAAAAGGTTAAGCAATGGTTGGGGAAATGTTTCTTAATAAAAGACTTAGGTGAAGCCGAGATAATACTTGGTATTCGAATCTATAGAGATAGATCGAATCGGCTTTTGGGACTAAGTCAAGAAAAGTACATAGACAAAGTACTAAAGCATTTTAGTATGGGAGACTCAAAGAAAGGGTACATACCTTTGGCTTTGGGATTTCCTTTAACTAAAGAACAGTGCCCTAAAACCAAAGAAGAAAGGGCCAATATGAGCAGAATCCCATATACATCTGCTATTGGATCTATTATGTATGCTAAGTTATGTACTAGGTTGGATGTTGCTCATACACTGAGTATAACCAATAGGTTTCAGCAAGACCCTGGTGAGAAGCACTGGTCAGCTGTAAAGGGGATTCTAAAGTACCTACGAAGGACTAAGGATAACTTCTTGGTGTATGGTGGTCAAGAAGAGCTCATCATACAAGGTTATGCCGATGCTACTTTTCAAACCAGCACTCAGGACTCAAGATCGCAATCTAGATTTGTTGTTGTTTTGAATGGTGGTGCTGGTGCTGTCAGCTAGAGAAGCTCGAAGTAAGAGACTGTTGTCGACTCAACTACAAAATTTGAGTATATTGTAGCGAGTGAGGCTGCAAAAGAGGCTGTTTGGATTAGAAATTTCATTTCTGGATTAGGAGTGGTCCCAAGCATCCTAGACCCATTAGAAATTTCCTGTGACAACAACGGGGCCATCACACAGGCCAAGGAGCCCCGGTCACACCAAAAATCCAAACACATACTTAGGCGGTACCACCTGATAGAGAGATAATTGATCGTGGGGACATCAAGGTTAGCAAGATAGCGAGTGAAGATAATGTAGCAGATCCTTTGACGAAACAGTTGCGTCCAAATCTATACGAAGCTCATTTGAGAGCATTCGGTCTTAGGGCTATGCCCAATTGGGACTAGTGCTGGTGGGAGATTGTTAGTGTAAGCCCTAGCCCCAATATATTGTAATAAAACACTTTAGTTAATAAATGAGGCATTTGTTTTATCTATTGTATTCCTGTGCATATCAATTGATAGAACTATCCAAGAATGTTGTTTCAGTTTAAGTTATCATGTGTGAGGCACATGATTGTAAGACCTTGAAACAATAGAGACTTCATTTTAAATATCCCGAGTCAGTCATTGTTATGGGAATAACAATGAATTAAGACTAGTATGCTCTCTTTGATAAGTTGAGTTCTGACTTACGGATCATAAGGACTAGAGTGTCAATCGGAGACCATAGATACATGTTTAGAACATGGTATCTGAATTTGATCCGTTCATGAGAACACTACATGGTACAGGTCATAAGTGTTTCTTATGTGCAAGTTTTGCATCGGAGTTCGTAGACCTAAAATCTCTATGAAACTCTTTATGAATTAGTGCGTACTTTGACATACACCTAACGTGCTCGTAACAGAGTGACAAGTATAGGTATGCTTGGGTATGCATTGATTCATGCTAGAGAGCATGAGAGAAGTGAAGGGATTACCCCTCTCAATAAGAGAGAAAATATCATCGGCCACTTGATTAGTGAACTGAGAAGTGTATGGCCATACCGAGATGAAATAACGAGTAATCATTATTTATCTGAGAGTTCAGTGTCACTAGAATATCAAGAAAGGAATTAATATAAATAAGGATGACTAGTTCCATGCCTTATATTAATTCAGATATTTATGGATAAGGGACTATGCAAAATTGCATTAGGTCACTAAATGCCATTTGCATTTTCATTTAATTTGGAATGCTATAATATCTTGCTAGAGAATATATATAGCATTTGAATTAATTCATTAATTAATTGCCAATATTAAATGGACCTATAGGATCGCACATAAAGCATTGGGCTTAAAAAATTTAAATAAAGTATTAGGCATTAATTTGGGCTTTTAATTAAAATCAAAATTAATGTATGTAATGGGTATTAAAATTGCTATTGGACCTTGGTCCATGAGAGAGAGAAATTCAGCCCATAAGGTTTAATTTAAATTAATTAATTATCTTGTATTAATTAAGTTAATTGAGTATTAAAGCCTAAAAGAATTTGAATCAAATTAAAGCACTTAAACAAGAGATGGAGTGACGAAATTCCAAGATAAAATCAAGGGAATTTCGGCACATGTATATTACTTATTAAGTGATATTATTTGATTAAATGTCTTATGATTATTTCAAATTAATTTGAATTTAAGATTTAAAAGAATTTGATTTAATGTATGTCACTTGATTTTAGGAGGTGATGGAGGATGAATTAACTATCTCTTAGATAGTTAATTTCGGAATTAACTCTTAATAATAGATGACATATATATTTTTGGGGAAAATAAGAAACCCTAGGCGTGAAAACTCTCTCTCTCTCACACACAATTTTTCTTTGCCGAATTCACAAGGAGAAAGGATTGTTCCTTGTTTCTCTTGTGTTCTTAGGCAGCAATAGCAGCTAAAGGAAGTGCAAGATCAAATCTTGTAGCTTCAATCCATTGCCATTACACAATATTTAATTAGAGAGCTAGCAATCTCAATTTTAAGCAGTCATTGCAATTGTGTGTGTGAACATAGAGAGGAGTGGCATAAAGGTTGTTCCTTTGGCATTGGTGGTGAAGATCTAAGAAAATAAATCCTTCTTGGTTACTGGTCATCATCAAAATCAAATCTTGAAGTGCATCTAAAGTTGTAAGTTTTAAAACCCTAAATTGCATGTTTTTTATTCTTGTTTATGGATTGAGTGGAATGTATGATCGAATTTATTATTTTTTCGCTGCATGATCATCATATAAATGCCATGTCATATTCCATCAGAGACCTTGCTCCTAAAAGCATCTTGATTAAGTTCTTGATAATTGGGTTTTGTTATTAATCTTATCTCTTTTCAAAAATTGCATACATCTTAGAGCCTCAAAATTAAGTTAGGTGTCACTTTCTAGCTTTGGTGCTAGCCTCAGAATTAAGTTAGGGAGCTATCAAGGATACCCACCAGCCTAAGTCTAGTACCAAATGGTATATAAAATTGTGACCCATTGGTTGTTATGCTCGTGGTGAACTAGACCTGTTGGCAAGGACCATGCTTCGGTAGCCCTAAAGTTTCATCACCCTTGACTCAAGCCTATGTAATGACAATAGCAACATCCCCTAGGCTGTATAACCATAATAACTTTTACTTGCTATGTGGACCTTTATGTATTAACCAAACTCAAACTAATTAGGAGGGCACCAATCAAAGGCTGCCATGCCCTAGTAGGCCCAACCTAATCCGTATGAGTTAGTCAAAATACATAATGGTCGAAATCCATATGCCTGTGCTTTCAATTAGAGAGGTTATGCTACCAATTTTTTGTCGTGCACTATGCGCATCCATTAGGTACCCTAGTGACTCATGGCCTAAGCTTACCCAGGAAAAAGACTATATGACCACCTGTGTGGGAGTAATAAGGTCAGAAGGCTATTGTTATAATTATGTGTGATTGTGATTGACACCTAACAAAAGCATTCATTGCATCCTTGCATCATGTATATACTATGCTCATGCATCATTCATCATGCATCACTCTTAACATTTAATGCTTGTAGCCATCTTAGATCCATCTATATGGTCTAGAGCGGCAGATGATCACCTAATTCGAAGACCAATATTCGAGTTGCCAAGATTGAGCTTAAGTTTGAAGTTAGGTTTATATGCCAGTTCAGAGATAAGTGTAAGTAGTCAGGAAACAAGTTTAGATATGAAAGAAGAACAACTTAATGAAATTGGGAGAGTTACTGAGGAGACTAAGAGGTTGCCCTCTTTGAGAGAAAGGTTAATTACATCTATTGCTGAGACCTCGATGATTAGGGATGAGTTAGATAAGAGGCTAGATAGGTGTCTCTAGGAGTTTGACGAAAGAATGCTGGCTATGATTGGCACAATGGTGGCATCTGTGACACCAAATGCCAGAACTCAGCTTGTAGCACCCACTCGTGAGATAGTGGAGTTGACCTATATTGAGGACACTAATGTAAGAGATGTTACTATGCCTTAAGATTTGCCTAGGAAGGAGCAAAGACATGATCCTAAAAATGACTACATTAAAGAGTAAGATGAGGACTATGTCCCCCTTGTGATCAATATAAGGAGTATAGGTCTTAGTGCTAAGGATCCAGCCTTAAGGAAGATGGAGGAGAAAGTTGAGGCTATATTTAGGCTGTTGTTTAATGGTAGAGGAATGAACCCTAAGGATAAGGACTAGGATAGAGATGAGCCATTACACCAAAGGTTTAAGATTCCTAATCTACCAAGGTTTAATGGTACTTTAGATCCTTTGGCTCACATCAAATAATATACGTTGATCATAAAAGGGACCACCCTAACCAAAAAGCAAAAGGTGAAGTATTTTGTTTTGAGTTTGATAGGGCATGCAATAAATTTGTATCATGGGTTAGATAGGCATACTAAGGAAGATTGGGATTTATTGACTGAGGAATTCCTTAAGCAATATGATTGCAGCACTAGAATGGAGGTTACCTTGAAAGACCTCAAGCTATTTTAGTATAAACATGATGAATCCTTCCATGAGTGCCTCACTAGGTGGAGGAATAGGGTAATAGAAATGAAGAGAAAGCCTAACACTACTAATCAACTCAGGTTATTTATTAGAAATATAAGCCTGTATTTAAGGGATGGCTTGAAAATAAAGGGTTTGAATGACTAGGAGTCATTGAAAGACATAGCCATAAAAGTTGAGGGAGAGTACCTATCTAGAAAGGTAAGCAACAAGGGCACTAAGAGGAAATTAAGTAATAACAAGGCAATTGGGAACAATATTGGGTCGAGCAAAATAAAAAAAATTACAGAAGTGTCCAGTACAGAAGCTAGTTTGAGGCATTATTCCAACTTGGGTAAGTCACTGTCTTAGGTGTTGGATCATTTGAGCAGGAAGGGAAGCTTTAACCACTACCCTCAAGGCCTACAAAAATTCAAAGGTTGCCCCACCATAGAAAAGATCAGTATTGTACATTCCACCAGCACACCGGGCACCTGATTGACTATTGCCGCACCTTGAGAAACTAAATTTAAGATCTAATAGACAGGAAATGGATTTCAAATTCTGAGAAGAGAGATAAGAAGAAGAAAGGAGGTTACAATGTTATACTACTTTAAGTGTTTATAATTAGGTTTAGGTTGCCTAAATGGTATGTTATGAGAGACCTATATGGGAATGAGTACATGGCCATTACTCACTCCGCCTCCAAAGTAACAGAGCCAAGTGAAGAAAATTGGCTAGTTTCAATGATTGACTATTGGAATACCCCTATAGAGAGTGAGGATGAAGAGGCTTTGGTGCCTATTGACATTTAGAGTTTAGCTAATGAAAGTGAGGAGGAGATAAAAGAAGGTGGCCTCAAAGAATGAAAAGCAACTAACTCCTGCTATAGTGCCTACAGAAAAATAAGTTAATGGTGACCAAATAATTAAGCAGTTGAAGAAGATGCAAGCACAAATTTCTATTTGGAATTTGCTGAGACAAACTTCCTTACATATGTAGGAGCTAGTGAATCCACTATTGCCACAACTATTTCACCCTCTGAGCTGTTAGATTTGGTTAAAGGAGGGATAGGAGAAAAGGTTGTGTACTCTAATGCTGACCTACAATTGAAGGAAGAAACCACAACCACCCTTTATACATCAAGGTCCAAGTGAATGGAAAACAAACAGCCTGTGTAATGGTTGATAATGGTTCTTCTATTAACGTTTGTCCTTTAGTGGCAATTCCTACTTTTGGGCTAAATGAGAACATGCTGAGTAAGTTTGACTTGACCATTTCTGCTTACGATAATTTTAAAAGGCAAGCTGCTGAGATATTTAAGGCTTTAGTGAAGATAAGGCCTATCGAGACCAAAGCCGAATTTGTGGTGTTGCCTATTATAGCTAACTTCTCTGTGTTGCTAGGAAGACCATGGTTTCACATTTGGGTGGGTTGCCTTCCACTTTGCATCAGATGATCATAATCCCCCATAATGTTTAGGTGGTAAACATTGGGGCTACAAAGGAGAATAAGGTTTTTGTGCTTGAGATAGCCAAACAACCTTTCAGTGAATTTCATATGTCAATTATCAGTGATGAAAAGGGTAAGAGTAGTTTCATTGACAGCCCCCAGGTGATCAACATACTAAAGAAAAATGAACTTCCTGCCAGGTGATGGGTTAAGCATGAACTCTCAAGGGCCTCAAACTATTGTAATTGCTAAGGGTCAAAAGGATAAAAAGGAGCTAGGCTTCATTGGTCCTAATCAGAAGGGTAATGGGAAGGAAGCAATGAAAGGGATCCCTCACATCTCCTAGAGCTTTATGCCAACTTTAGGTATTTGCCTTTATTATGGAGAGAATAAACTTGAGCTGATAGAGGATGATTTAGTGCTAGGATTTGAGCTATTTAATGATGTATTTAATTGGCAACAAGGGATTTTTAAGCTAGTTAAGGGTTTCTAGGATGAAAAGATTCTCTTGCACCATTCAGCTTAGGATAAAGAAGTGTTTGAAGAGGTCATGATAGAGAAGTTGTTGGCTATTCAGCTAAAAGGCAAAAGGAAGATAGAAGTTGAGAATCCACCTGAGGTCGAGGCTGGAGAGACATCTGATGCTGCCAAGACTGAAGATACTTTCATTGATATGGTTTTATGTTCATGAACTTTTCGATGAGAATAATGATTGCTTTTTTTATTATATTAATAAGATGAACAATTTTGCTTAGTTGTGTGATGTTTCATATGATTTCAATATGCATAATCATGATTATGAACCATTCATATTTGACATTAACTCAACAAACACTTGTTTATTTAATCTTAGAATAAAAGAAAATCCAAAAGAAATTTTATTGGCATTAGATATAACTCCTAAAGAGAGAGAAAAATTCGAGAATATTGAAAAAATATAAAAAAGTCTTTACCTAGACCTATAAAGACATGCTAGGAATAGATCGAAAAATTGTTGAACATGCCATCGCATCATATCCAGGGTATAAACCAATCAAGTAAAAGCTTAGAAGGCTTAGGCTGAAGTGGGCTGAAAAGGTTTAAGATGAGGTTAGGAAATAGATAAAGGCTGAGTTCTAAGTAAAAGTCTAGTACCTTATGTGGTTGGCAAATGTAGTTCCTGTGGCAAAAAAGGATGGAGAGTTAGTGTTTGTGTGGACTACAAGGTCTTAAATGAGGCTTGTCCTAAAGATGATTTCCCTCTACCTCACATAGATGTTCTAGTCAATAGTACAGTCGCTTGCACCATGTACAATTTTGTGGATGGATACGTCGGGTATAACTAGATTTTAAACAAGATAGTAGATTGGATTAAAATAGCCTTTATAACCAAAGGGAGTACACATACCTATTGGACTTAAAAATGCAGGTGCTACCTATTAAATGATGGCAACTAGGATATTATATGACTTGATTAATAGGAAAGTGAAGGCATACATGGATGACATGATGATCAAGTTAATTACCTGAGAAGGCCATTTTGAGCACTGGAAAAGTTCTTCTAGAGGATTGACAAGTACAACCTCACCTTAATCCTAAGAAGTGCATCTTTAGGGTCACTTTAGGTAAGCTTTTAAGACATGTGGTGAGCCAGAAGGGTATAGAGGTAGATCTTGATAAAGTGAGAGCCATCAAAGAGATGCTAATGCCCTAAAAGGAAAAAGAGGTTAGAGATTTCCTAGGGAGGATTCAGTATATAAACAAGTTCAAAGCCAAGTTCACTTCAATATGTGAGACTATATTCAAGCTACTCAAGAAGGATTAGCCAATGGATTGGAATAAGGATTTCTAAAAGGCATTCAATGCCATTAGGGAATACTTTATACATCCACTAATGTTGAGACCACCTCAGGTAGGTAAGCCTCTGATTTTGTATCTTGCCATAGAGGATAGTTTAGTAGAGGCAATGATGGCTGAAAAGGATGACTTTAGGATTGAGTATGCAGTGTACTATCTCAAAAAGAAATTTCTCCTTTATAAAGCAAAGTATGTAAAAGTTGAAAAGATTTTTCTAGCGGTCATATAGCTATCGAAGATATTAAGACACTGCTTTCATTCCTATAGGATACAACTTATGGCTAAACAGAATCCTCTTAGGTATTTACAAGAAGCACCTTCATTCTTTGGGATGATAGGAATGTGGTTGATTCTCATTTAAGAGTTCAATATAGAATACATTACTAGGAAGACCGTAGAAGGGAGATCAGCAGTAGAGTTCTTGGCTAATCAACCACTAGAAGGCAAAGATATGACTTATGAATTCCCTAATGAGAACATTATGGCTATAACAGGCTAGGTTGGTAGATGTACTTCGATGGGGTTATGAACAATAAAGACACGAGAGTAAGAGTTATCTTAGTCACCTCGGAAGGAGAGAAAATGCCATTAGCCAAGAAACTAAGATACAAGGCCATAAATAATGAAGTTGAATATAAAGCTTGAATCTTCGGATTGGAAGCCTTGTTAGCCATAAGGGCAAAGTCTATAGAAGTGTTTGGAGACTCATCTTTGGTAGTCTACCAAATGAAGGGCAAATGATCAGTCAAGGAGGAGTGATTATTGCCCTATCTCAAGTGTCTAAAAGCTCTGAGCAACCAATTTGAGTTTTACACCTTCGAATATGTTCCCAAAGAAGAAAATTAGCTAGTAGACACTTTGGCCACTTCATTATCGATATGGGATAATCCAAAAGGGGTGAGTATGAAACTTGTGCTAATTTTGAGTTCTGAGAAGTCGTGCTTTGAAAATGATCAGATTATGGACGTTGAGGTGGATGATGGAAAACCTTGGTATTATGACATTTAGAACTATCTAGAAATGTTAATATTTCCTGAAGAAGTTACAGAAAAGGACTAGAGGATAATCCATAAGTTATCAACTCAGTTCATTACTGTAGGAGGAGTTCTCTACAAGAGACAACCCGATGGTATCTAGTTAAGGTTTTTGGATGGAAAGAAAGAAAGAAGGATAATAAAAGAAGTAAATGTAGAGTGTGCAGAGCCCATATGAATGGTTTAGCCTTATCAAAGAAAATCATGCGTCAGGGATTCTTTTGGCTCACAATAGACACTGATTGTTCTAAATATGTCAAAGAATGTCAGCTATATCAACAGTATACAAACTTGAGGCATTTACCTATTTCTGAGATATAAAACCTTACATCACTATGGCCATTTACTGTATAAGGCATAAACATTATGGGTATGATCTATATGCCTACTTTGAATGGACATAGGTTTATCATAGTGGCCATTGATTACTTTACTAAGTGGGTAGAAGCAAAATCCTTCAAGAAGATAGATGCAAGGGATATGGATAAGTTTATTGAAAGGAATCTAATATGTAGATACGACTTGCCTCATTATATAGTGTCAGATAATAGATTACAATTCTTCGACAAAACTAGGCAGATGCTCATTAAGTATAGGGTTTAGCACCATAAGTCTTCTCCTTATAGACCTCAAGCAAATGGAACAGTCGAGGCAGCTAATAAGAATGTCAAAAGAAATTTGGCCAAGATGGTTCAGACTTAAAAATATGGGGCCGATAAGCTACCCTTCGCATTATGGGGTTATAAGACCATAGGTAGAACTTTTACAAGGGGCTACTCCATTTTCTTTGGTTTATAGGATAGAAGCAATGTTGCTAGTAGTAATTGAGCATCAATCTTTGAGGGTAGTTTTAGAAGTTGAGATACTATAAGCAAAATGGGCTAAACAAAGGTTATCATAGCTCAACCTACTAGCTGGGGGCAGAATGAGAGCATACTAGCACAATCAGATTTATTGAAAGAGATTGGCGCGTTCATTTAGGAAGAAGGTTAAAAAGCTTCCTCTAAAAGAGGGAGATTTGGTGTTCAAACAGATGAGGCCAGGAATTCCAGACATTCAAGGCAAGTTTAAGCCCATGTGGGAAGAACCTTTCATGCTTAAAAAATTGTTATCTAAGGGAGCATCCATTTTATCAGACAATGATGGCATTGAGTTCAAAGAATTGATAAAAAAATAGACAGATTGAAAAGGTTCCACGTCTAAGAATAAAAAGAGAAAAGGAAAGGAATAAATGCCCCGTGGGTCAAAAATTGAAAAAAGTAGTGGCCTTACTAAAATTGGGCACCTCCTCAGGGTGAAGATCAAAAAAAGCACCCTAAGCAAAAATTAGATGCCGAGAGAAAATAATCAATCAAGACAACCCAAGAATGCTAACTGATGGAAGGAGTTATGATGCTTTTAAATTTTTATGTTGGGATTGAATAATATGTGCCATTGGGATAATATTAAATGCTGATCATGTATACTGAAATTAGAAAGAAATGTCATGCATGTATTAATAACATCATTAATGTAACTAAAATTAGTATATCCTTTTAACACGTTTAATATTAAAAGTTCAATAAAAACAAAAATATAATTTTTGATAGTATATGATCTAGTGTATCTGTATCACATCTCTCTCTCTATCTACTATTGTCAACCATTGGACTAGTGACCCATTACTTATACGAGGTAGAAGTGGTAAAGTCATAGGCATCGATCTCTGTAATAGTATTCCTCATAGGTAGTTGGGTCTAAATCCTCTAATAGTACTCTAAAATAAAGGAAAGACAAGTCTACCACCTTAGAAGCCCAAATGACACCTAATGATATCCTATCAATCCTTGAATTGGTGAGCTTAATGAGTAGTAACATAAAAGGTAGCATAATGACATTCGCATAGAAGGACACATCTAGATGCTTAATCTCGAACAATGGAAGTCATAGGTAGCCAGGTGCACCTGAACATAATATCATCATATATCAAATGGCCCTGCCAGATGACTCCATCCTGGACCGATAGAAACTCGCACCGTAGATGCCTGAGTATGACATATCCATTGGGTAAGTGAACGTCGCTTTGACTTAAATGAGAGGCTCTAACAATATCTTTAGCTTCTCATGTAACAATACCTAAAAAAAGAGCCATTGGGGTGAGTTGCATTCATCTCAGGCAAAAATAAGGCAAGAAAATATGTAAAAATTCGAAAGGACACATTTTCCAATAAGAAAAGCTAGTATGAAAACCCACAAGGGGCATACTGTCTTCAAAATCAAAGACATAACTAGAGCAACAAGGGGCTACTTATGAGGCAAGAGCAAGGATCATAATGAATGGCATCCAAGCCAATGATGGTCTCTACAAGAAATAAAGGAAATGGATTGCACCCTCGGTGCATGCCGTTCGCAATGCCGAATAATTCAAAATCTCCAGTCATAGGGTAATTAGTGTGCATCAATAAGCATCGAGAAAAATAGTATAGCAGTATTACACTGAAGTGGAAAGTAGGAACGTTGTTAAAGTAGGCTAGTACATCAATCAATGGCTCCAATAAGAATGTCTTCCCATAAGGTACTTAGCCTTGGCCTCAGAAGGAAGGATATCAAAGGCACAAGCCACCTCTCTAGGGTATCTGAAAACAAAAGAAGGAAAGCATGGCCAGGTGCCAGACTTGAACCTAACACCAATCATCTTAGCAAATTCCTCTAGGAAAGGGCATAATTCTTGATGTGTGAACCTAAATACATGGAACCTCGGGTCCCAATACCGAGTAATAGCAAGTAGCAGGCTCCTATCCAAGATACTCTCCTTAAAAATCTGAAGTCCAAATATAAAGCCAAAATAGGGTCCTCCTAAGTTTTTGGGTCATCTAATAGCTGGCATAATTTTGCAAATGTAGAAGTCATGGTAAAAAGAATTTTAAAATGGTCTAAGTGCAAAAAATTAACAGGAAAAATAAATAATTGAAGGAAAAATGACCAAAAAAGGAAAGAAAAAGAGAAAGGGAAGAAAGAGAAATATATGGTAAAAGCTTCCTTCGAAAAAGGGGAAGTCAAAGGCATAAATACCAAGGAAAGATTGGCATTATTTATAGAAAAGTGATGACAGATGCCCATCCCTCAGGAAGCGAGCCATGGCTAGCCCATTTATCACCTTTAAATGACCAAAATGCATTTTTCTGCATGTCCTATGCATTACACATATATGCTATTACATTTTCTTTTGCTTTCATTTTTGTAGGGAATCCAAAGGCTTCATGGTCAAAGTAGAATAATTTGAAATATTTTGGATAAGAAAAAGTCAAAAATTCTAAAAGACACAATAAATATCAAGGAGTATTTTGGGTTGTTAGTAAATATGTCTGACGAAAGTAAATAACACATGTTTTAAATACATAAATAAAATAAAAAGGTGTGGTAAATATGTAACAAGGACAAAAATAACTTTTTTTTGGTAAATAATGTAAATAAGAATTAAAAATAAAGAAATAAAATTAAAAAAGAAAGAAAAGGGGCAAAATGGTTAAAAAGTAGTGACAGACGGGACATACTATATGGCCATTTATCGCTAGTGAGGGACGAGCTTCCCATCTATCCCTTAAAATTTTGAAAATAAAAGACTTTTCTTCTTTTTGTTTATCTTCATTCTTCCTATAACCACCATTTTCGAAGCTTTAGAGATTCTCTTAATTTTCTAGAGATTTCTCCCTTATTTTTGGTTTGTTTTTTGATCCAGTTGCGCCTAAATTCTCCTGGGAGCGACGCACACTACAAGGAGCACTCCATTTTTATTTTCTTCCACATTTTATTTCATCCCTTGTTCACTTCACAAGTATCTTTTTCTCTTTTCTACATTTTATTTTGTTATTTTATTAGTTTAGTTGTACTTTACGTTTCTTTTGTGTATTTTTGGACTTTAGCAGTAGGAAAATTTGTGAAAACTTGCTACATTTTGGTTTAGGATTGAATAATGCCTTTAGGACTGTAACTTAAGTGTATAAATACTTTTTACATGACATTATAGTTAAGAAAATCCTTGTTTATAAGCACATAATTTGTGAACCTTTTTTAGCAACTAGCATGAATAACCTTTGTTTTTGTACCTTGGGAAGCATGTTGTACTTAGGACTAAATTGCACTAGAATAACTTAAGACAAACAAATTTAGTTTCCTTTGTTAAATAACTAAGAACATCTTGTTTGGCAGCCAACAATGGCTTGTGTATTGGTTTAAATTGATTTTTGTGCAAAGGGTAGGCACATTCCTAGTCGGAATGTTGTCAAATTTTTGTTAGAATTTGTGTAGAATCTAAAGCATTTGTTACACCTCGTTTGTCATGCATGCTTGCTAGAATGCCCGATGATGGGCTTAGGATGTTGTTCATTGTATTGTGGTACTTATGCATGCATTTCCATGCAGGTTGGCCATCTCCATTTAAGTCGATATGTTGTCTAAATTTTGATTAATTCTATGGTGTTAGCTTACTTGTGGTCCAAGTCAGTTAGAGAAATTAACATGTAATCATTTTTTTTGCAGGATGCCTCGATAGACTGCATGTGCTATTTTGACTAGGCCTATACACATTTACATAACACTCAAGTAGGTCGCCAGATATCGGGCACTACTAGGAGTCTATTTTTGAGCTAGTCGCTTTATGTTCAGGTAGTTTTTGCAATTTGTCGGGCTTATAGAGGAGGTTGATTGACTCTTAGCTAGGGCAGATTGGATAGTGTTTTTTTCCTTCAACATTTTGAACTTACCAATATGTCACCAGGGAGGTCTTAGCCACATTAGAGTACGATGGCTTTCAGAGATCAAATAACGATAGTATAGTTTTGGCTACTGGACATCCATTACAACATCACGTGTCGACAATTTACTAAGGACATAGGCCTTCCAATTGGGCTGGATATAGTCACACCTGATAGGATTATAGATCGAACGAGATGGAGAGTAGTGGTGTAGCACCCTTATCCTTTAACCAATACATATCACTTTATCTTTCTCATTACGCAAGTTTAACAGTGCAACTTAAATATAAACCAACTATACAGAGAACATATATTCAAACTTAATACATAAGAGTGCTATACTATTAAAACTTTTTAATATACATTAAAGTCTCTTTACAAAATACAACAACTGATTAACATCTTTACATACAATATCTCTAATACCACAAAATTTTTACTATATACAAAGAGCCCAAAATAAAAGTCTATAATAGTCTCTCTCGATGACTTGAGTTGGCCATCCTGCTGCAGATATCACCCCAACAACCTACACGGATGAAACACCCGTGCCAAGCTATAAAGCTTAGTGGGGAACTAAAATCATGATAAACGACCACTCACGGTGATCGTCAACAAGCACATATCATGCCTTAATTATAACAAAGCTTTGTTTCAAGAAATGAATAAAAATCCACCAGTTAAATCATATTACGAAAATCATAAACTTCAACGATAAAAATTACATTGATACTTTAATGACCATATATAATCATGTAAGCTCCAATGTCCTATAGCTTTAAATTCAACTAATTATCATGTGATTAGTTTTTGAATTGATACTAGACCGTAAAAGCATAACTATCTATTATCTTTTCATCTATTCTTATATGTCTTTGATATATACACATTAGAATTAAATAGCAAATCAACACTTCCAAATACTATGAGATCTTTATATTACTACAAGCTTACTTTATATTGCATAAGTTACAAAAACAAGCCTATCAATTAAGTATAACAATTATACATTATTGCTAGACTATTCTTATATACCAAGGTTATCGGTCTTAGATTTGCATACATCGCACTGCAAATAACAAACACACATTCATTAAATGTGTACATACAAACAATGTGAATACATAATTATAATCATAAGAAAAATATTTCAAAAACAATAGTTGTTACTGTCTAACTCTTATAATCTTTAATATGCAATATGCTTATGCAATTATAAAATTGTTGCATCCATTAGATATTATAATACTCTTTAGCCTAATAAAAGTTCCTTCATAAATCATGTATTGGCATACATATAAAAATAAAGTTTATGAACACAAAGGACATATATATATCATCAATTTAATCAAAGTATTAATATAATGCAAATTCATCATTTAACAATTAGCATGTATTTTTTATACTAGCAGTATTGCTTACATATATTTACTATTGGGCATTCTTATAGATGCGGGTTTTGTATGCAATAAAAGTAATTTTATATGTAGAATAGTATGAGGTCAATTAAGAACTTTCATGCCTTATTAAACTTTTCTTAACCTTTGATAATAAAGCCTGCACTATTCTAAAGAGGTAGATATCGGGTTATACGGTAGCACCCGAAGGTAAAAAATTTTTGATTATAACGGTGGCACCTGAATGTACAAATAAGATACCCGGAGGTATTAATCGGTGATCCCTTGTAGGGATAAAACTGTATGATAAATCGGTGGACCCAAACGGGGTCAAACAAATAGCACGAACCTGTCAAGCGGACCCAAGCGGGGTCGGCTACAACCCAAATGGGGTTGTTCAAATCAACTATAACTTTTAAACCCAACAGGGTCACTGTAACTTTTAATTTCAAGTGGACCTAAACAGGTCAAAACTATTCAGAAGCAGGTGCAAGGTACCCTTATAGGCATCCCTATCTATCCACATCCTAGACTCAATACAGGCAATTAAATCCCTTTGATTTATCTTTCTAATCACATACATATATTTATGTATATATATGTACAACTATGTGTGGAGTTTCATACACATGTTCATGTATAGACTTTATGTGAACATGATATCACAAATATGTACCAGCATAAATAAGTTATACTCTTGATCAACTCAAATGCATGTAGTTCATTCACATATATATGATAACAATACTTATTATCATGCTATCTTAAATTCCAATAATCACTTATTATATACATACATACCAATATTTCTCATTACTTCAAGATATACAGTAAAGTTTAGAATCATATATATTGAGTATGCATATCTCTTTACACATTTTTCTATCATACTCGTATATCACATTCATAGGAATCATAGTTACATGGAGATAAATGTACACATGTAAGTTATCATTATATAATTGTGTATTTATACAATTCACTATGAACACATGCTTTATATCATTACTCTTAAACATATTTCACAAGAAAAGCACAATCAATTAGCATAAAATAACCAAGTAAAATTAATCATCCATATTTACATTTCAAGGTTGATGTCTAATACTATTGTAGCACCCTTATCCTATAATCTATACATATCACTTTATCCATCTCATTACACATGTTTTACTATGCAACATAAACATATACCAACTATATAGAGAACTGATATTCATACTTAATCCATAAGAGTGCTAAACTATTAAGACTTTACAATATACATTAGAGTTTCTTTACAAAATATAACAATTGATTAACATCTTACAAAATAGCTGTACTTTTACAAGATTTCAAACACAGCATAAAACCCTCGAAATACAAAAAGGAACCAAAAAGAAGAATATATACTTTATAATCTTCAAAGACTTGTGTTGGCCAACCTACTACAGATATCAGTCCTGCGAGAAAATCCTAGCCTTGCAACCTACACAGATGAAACACCCGTGCTAAGCTATAAAGCTTAGTGGGGAACTAAATCATGATAAACGACCACTTATAGTGATCGTCAACAAACACACAACATGCCTCAAATATAACAATGATTTATTTCAAGAAATGGAAGAAATTGAACATTTACATTCACCTATAGAAATCATAAAGTTCAACAGTAAGAATTTGTATTGATGTTTCAGTCATCATATATGATCATACAAGTTCCAACTTCCTTTGGACTTAAATTGAACTATTTATAATATGATTATTTTATTAATCAATGCTTAATCATAAAAGCATAGTTATTTATTATTAATTCCATAAACAATCTTCACAAGTGTTGAAATTATCTTACTTCTATTCTTGTATGTCTAGGATACACACACATTAGAATTATATAACAAATCAACACTTCCAATTACCATGAGATTATAATATTACCATAGGCCTACTTTATATTCCATAAGTTATTCATGTTATAACATATTAGATGTATCATAAAATAAGCCTATCAACTAAACATAACACTTGTATATCATTACCATAAATAACAAATACATATTAAAGAATGTGTACATGCAACAATATGAACACATATATAATCATAGGAAAACACATATATAATCATAGGAAAAATATTTCAAAAACAATGGGTATTATAGCATAACTCTTATAACCCTTAATATAAATTTCTTCATAAATCATTTGTTGTCATACATATAAAAATAAAGGACATATATATATATCATCAATTTAACAATGAGCATGTATTTATGATACTAGCAGTATAGATACATATATTATTGGGCATTCTTTTAGATGTGGGTTATATGTGCAACAAAAGGAATTTCATATGTAGAATAGTATGAAGTCAATTAAGAATTTGCATGCCTTATTAAACTTTTCTTAACCTTTGACAATAAAGCTTGCACTATTCTAAGGAGGTGGATTTCGAGTTATACTGTAATACCCGGAGGTATAAAACTGTTGATTATAACGGTGGCACCCGAAGGTACAAATAAGATACCCGGAGGTATTAAACGGTGATCCCTTGTAGGGATAAAACTGTATGATAAATCGGTGGACCCAAACGGGATCAAACAAATAACATGGACCCAAACAGGGTCAATCAAATAACATGGACCGGTCAAGCGGACCCAAGCGGGATCGGCTACAATCCAAACAGGGTTGTTCAAATCAACTCTAACTTTTAATTTCAAGTGGACCTAAATAGGCCAAAATTGTTCAGAAATAGCTGCAAGGTACCCTTATAGGGATGCCTATCTATCCACTTCCTAGACTCAATACAGGCAGTAAAATCCCTTTGATTTATCTTCCTAATTACATACATATATTTATGTATATATGTACAACTATATGCGGAATTTCATATATATGTTCATGTATAGACTTTATGTGAACATGATATCACAAACATGTACCAGCATAAATAAGTTGTACTCTTGATCAATTCAAATGCATGTAGTTCATTCACATGTATGTGATCACGGTACTTATCATCATGCTATCTTAAATTCCAATATTCATTTATTATATACATACATACCAATATTTTCCATTACTTCAAGATATACAGTAAAGTTTAGAATCATATATTGAGTATGCATATCTTTTTACACATTTTTTTCTATCATATTCGTATATCACATTCATAGAAATCATAGTTATATAGAGATAAATGTACACATGTATTTTTATCATTATATAATTGTGTATTTATACAATTCACTATAAAAACATGCTTTATATCATTATTCTTAAACATATTTTACATGACAAGCACAATCAATTAGCATAATTATTTCAAGTAAAATTAATCATCCATATTTACATTTCGAGGTTGATGTCTAATACTATAGTGTATTAGTAAATCAAATAAATCGATATTAATTAGCTATATTCCTAAGCATATAATTGTTTGGGCATATATATATATATATATACTATTTAATTTCAGCATCTTAATTATGTTCATTCGTGATGGTATCAGCATTTATATTTTCAATGTTTTAAACATGCATATAAATGCACATTCAATTTGAGGTAATATAAATTATATGCATCCATATGAACAAGTATATATGTTCATATATACAACTTCCAGCATTCATGTATATGTATTTATATATATTCATATTTTCTTCTTTAATTGTTAAACTCTATACATTTTATGGCATCAAATTTCATTTATAATACTTTAACATTTCATTATCAATTTCATAGTTGAATAATTGTATAACAATATACACTATCATTTGATTAAATATATATATAAGCATAATTTCACATAACCATTCATGTACACGTTTTTGACCATACATGTATATACACAACATTTCAATCAAATACTTTTCATGCTACATAAAAATCAGTGTATTTTCATGTATACATAGATTTAACATAACAACATTTAACACTAAATATTGAAAATTCTGCCTTTAGAATTCTGCACAGTGGCAGAGTTTCAAATACAACTTGTATGCCATTTTTGACCTGTAAAATGTTATTTTTAGCAAAATTGTCCTTCTACAAACATGACTCCCTATGTTTCCCGTTTTTATAACATCAAAAATAATTTTAATAGCACTTCCATAACTCAAGATATTTACACTTTAATAAATACTGTTCCTATTGACAGTGTTGTGTATAGGTACGGAATTAATCTAAAATTCGACAAGCTTAAGGACATAATTAGGCTTTTCTTTCTTCATGAAAAGTATAGAAATAGAAGTCTAGTTTTTACAAAATCAAACCTAATAGCATTTTGTTAACTATACGAAGAGATATATCATTTTTTCCACAATCTACTCCAGAACCGAGAATAACAGCTCACTACGATTTCAATAAATCATATAAATTATTTAGAAGCAGATTTATGGCTAGGTTTCTTCTACAAAGTTGTTTATATTTATATCAAGTTTACATATAATCAGACCCCACTCAATTATGACTTAAATACAAGGAGTTATGGTTAAAATATTGGTAATTGTTCAAAACTGCCTATATACTCAAACAGTTCATTTGTACGAATTTTATGAGTTCCTTAACAACAGAATCAAGCCACAACTCCTTCTAATGAATTGTAGATAATTGAATATAGTTTACCAAAATTTTTGAATCATTTCAATCAGAGGTCTACAACTCCAGATATGGACAAAACAAGCAGCCTGGTTCACAAAAACCACACCCAGTTTTTTCTCAACATTCAAAACCACGATTTTTTCCTATTTAATCTCTCATTAACCCTAAACAAACTAATAAATTACCATTAAAATTAAGTAATCCAAGAAAAAACATTTATATCCACACACATGCATGAAGAATAAGTTCCCAAACCTGAACATGCCACTCAAATCTTCTTCAAAATTCTCCTTTTTCTCTCACTACCTTCTTCTTTCAAGATCTTAACTTTCTCCTTCTTTTCCTTTCACAACAATTTCATCCATTAACACAACTTCCAGAATTTAAATCAATCCACAATTAACCAAAACAAGAAGATGAAGAAGAAGAAGAAGAATTGTCAAATTAAGTTAATTACCTTGTAGTTATACACTAACTTGTTCTTTAAAAATCCACATGCAAGAATTTCTTCAAGGATTTCTTAGAGAGATTCATCAAATAATGAAAGATTCAGAAGAAAGGAAATTCTATAACTCCCTCAAGAAAATGCCGTCCCCTACCTTCTTTCTTCTTACATTTCTCTTTCATTCCACTAGTAAATGGCTATTTATAATAGCTAGGGAAAATTCCCTTTTTGGTCCCTTAAAAAGTTGCATGGTCCACTAATTTCATTATATCTTTTGCATGTTTTACATTGACCCCTCCACTTCTTGCATGTTATAAATTAACCTACTCATTTATTCCTTCTCTTAATTCAACCTCTCAAATCCTTCTTTTATCCACATTTGACCCTTAAGATGCCGTATTTACAAATTGACCCCTAAACTAATACTTTATACTTTAATTACATCCTTGAACATTATTAAACCAATATAAATAAATTAATTAAGACCTTATAAAATTCATATCATATAATTTACACATTTATCACATAATTAATGATAACTTAATAACATTTTTCCCCAATTAATATCTTAACTCTTAATAATTCATCCAATAATGCTAAATTAGACTCTAATATCATGTAATTGCCCTTGAATTCTACTAGGGCTTATTTTGGGTCCTTAAAACTATAGTGTATTAGTAAATCAAATAAATCGATATTAATTAGCTATATTCCTAAGCTTATAATTGTTTGGGCATATATATATATATATATATACACTGTTTAATTTCAGCATCTTAGTTATGTTCATTCGTGGTGGTTTCAGCATTTATAGTTTCAATGTTTTAAACATGCAGATACATGCACATTCAATTTAAGGTAATATAAATTATATGCATCCATATGAACAATTATGTATGTTCATATATACAACTTCCAGCATTCATGTATGTATATTTATATATATAGTCATGTTTTCTTCTTCAATTATTGAACTCTATATACATTTTATGGCATTAAATTTCATTTATAATACTTTAACATTTCATTATCAATTTCATAGTTGAATAATTGTATAAAAATATACACTATCATTTGATTTAATATATATATATAAGCATAATTTCACATAACCATCCATGTACATATTTTTGAACATACATGTATATACATAAAATTTCAATCAAATATTTTTCATGCTATTTGTAAACCAGTGTATTTTCATGTATACATAGATTTAACATAACAACATTTAAAACTAAATATTGAAAATTCTGCCTTTAGAATTCTGCACAGTGGCAGAGTTTCAAATACAACTTATATGCCATTTTGTACCTGGAAAATGTCATTTTTAGAAAAATTGTCCTTCTACAAATATGATCCCCTATGTTTCCCATTTTAGAACATCAAAAATCATTTCAATAGCACTTCCAGAACTCAAGATATTTACACTATAATAAATAATGTTCCTATTGACAATGTTGTGTATAGGTCCGAAATTAAGCTAAAATTAGACAAGCTTAAAGATAGAATTAGGCTTTGATTTCTTCATAAAAAGTATAGGTTTAGAAGTATAGTTTTCACAAAATCAAACCTAATAGCATTTTGTTTAGTATACGAAGAGATAAATAATTTTTTCCACAATCTACTCTAGAACTGAGAATAACAACTCACTACAAATTCAATAAATCATAAAAATTATTTAGAGGCATATTTATGGCTAGTTTTCTTCTAAAACATTGTTTATCTTTCTATCAAGTTTACATAAAATTAAGCCACACACAATTATGACTTAAATACAATGAGTTATGGTTAAAACATTAGTAACTATTCAAAACTGCCTATACACTCAAATAGTTCACTTGTACGAATTTTTTGAGTTTCTTAAAAATAGAATTAAGCCACAAATCCTTTTAATGAACTGTAGATAATTGAATCTAGTTTACCCATATTTTTGAATCACCTCAATCCGAGGCTTAAAACTCCAGATATGGACAAAACAAATAGCCTGGTTCACAAGAACCACACCCAGTTTTTCCTCAACATTCAAAAACATGATTGTTTTCCTATTTAAATCTCTCATTAACCCTAAACAAACTAATAAATTACAATTAAAATTAAGTAATCCAAGCATAAAAATTTATATCCACACACATGCATGAAGAATAAGTTCCCAAACCTGAAATTTACTCCTTCCTCTTCAAATATCTTCTCCTTGTTCTTCTTCTTTGAAATTATGATTTAAAAACCCTTTGATCACTCACATACAATTGATTTTTCCTTGTAGATCATTTAAGAGAGATAAATAAGAAGCTTAGGAGAAAGAAGATGCCACCCCAAGCTAAGAACACAACCACTCCCACCTTTTCTCTCTCTTAAATGTGATCTTCCACTATATAAAGATGAAGAGAAAAGTTCCCTTGGAGTCCCTCAACAATTTGCATGTAATGAAACTACCCTCTTCTAAATAATTTGTTAAAACATTAACCCCACTTCCTTACTTCCTTTGACATTGGCCCCTAGATTATTAATCTCTTTTAATTGGACCCCAAATAAATATTATATTATTACATTTGACCCTATATTTTTTTAATTATATAAAAATTGATACTTCAAATAAAATTTTATTTCAATTCCACTCATAAATAAATAACTAATTTATCCTTCAATTTAGTAACTTATAATTTCATTTCAATTGACCACTTATCTTTAATTTCTTTTCAATAATGCACTACTATATAAAATTTTTAAATAACTCTCTACTCCTCTATCACTTAGACTATCAATCCCTTAGGTCTTAACTTATGATAATTCACCAAATTTAGCTTGATAATACTTTAATAACATATTAATGCCCTTGAATTCTTTTAAGGCCTATTTTGGGTCTTTACAAGTGGCACTCCCAAGGGCCATTTATCAGTCAAATATGGCAAAACTTACAATGCTAGCCACCCATTATTTGGGATGCACAGGGAGTCTAGGGTCAGTCAACTCCACTAACATCACTAGTTTATGGGGGATACGAGAGCGTAGGCATATGGACATCATGCACGAGATCATCACCTTATGGGTTAAGGTGGCCACTCAATCGACCACATAGATTTGCATAAGAGGTGTTGTGACTCGACTGTTGCTATCACTAAGGGTAAATGAGAGTAAGTTCGAGGACCCTCTTCAGGAGGATATGTATGTTGACTTATAAGTTGTACTCACCATGAAGATGGTAAGGCCTATTCAAGGATGAGAGGGGTAGTACCAGCTATTGACTATTCTAGATACCAGACAAAAGTGCGATCTAGAGCCCATAGTGCTAGATGCACTTGTAGAGGGAGAGGTGTAGGACCAATAACCATAGGAGCCACCAATAGCTCTACAAGTACTTCTAATATAGCTACCACAGCAGGAGAATCAAGCAGAGAAGCCATATAAGCCATAAGAGCATCGGAGGGTAGAGGCTAATTTTGAGTATAAGTTTGATATATAGATAAACCTATAGGATCTCCTGGATGGGTCATTGCAACTACCAGCATATCCTTAATTTCCTATTAGACACCAATAATTGCTAGCCAGGAAGTTGGGGAGATTTTCTCCTCATGGGCATCCAGGGGAATCTACCTTTACTGCTCTACCGCCACCAGCACATCTAGAGATATCTTCATCTGTGGTACCACTAGCACATCCATCTTTAGTCCCTTCATCTGGTGGTGTTTCTAAGAGATTAACAATAATGGAAGAGATTACTAGATGCCAAGTTCAAACATTGCAATCAGTGCTGACGGTAGTGTAGTCTCTACAGACATTACCAACAATAGTGTAGTCTCTCCAGATAGAGGTATAGGGTGTTAGGGCTAATATGGTGACTACAGGCTAAAGATTTAAGGTAACCCTATAAGTGGTTAATGAATCGCTTACCCAGATTAGGGAGTAGGGTACTCGCATTGAGACTGAGGTCCCTAGAGGTAGATAAGTTGTGGTTGGGATGGATGAGTAGTTAAGGAGATACATTGGGTATTTGAGGGGAGATCTGATAAGATATCTTGAGCAGCACTCTAAAGCTATCATTGGGGTTGGCCAGGGATCAAAGTGATCGATAGAGGTGATAGCATAGGTTATGGAGCCCTTGATAGATGCATTACTAGGATTCCACTTCAGGTTCAGATAGGAGGACAAGCAGCCACTAGTAGCGCCACAGGCCATGGCACAAGCTAAACCTCTCAAGCCCTCAACCTTCGAACCTCCATTAGGGCCAGCCTATCATAGATGATCGGGGCCATTATAGTAGACTTATTATTTTGTATTCAAGGAGTTTGGAACTTTGTCTAAATATTTTTGATGTATATACGAATAGAACTTGTATTTAATTTATGCACTTATTTTATATTATATTATGTTTTGTTTTATTTATTCTTAATGTGCTTGGAAGGAAAACTGAAAAAGAAATGCCATAGAATTAATAAGAAAGCATGTAATTAATATGCAACAAACACGAAAAAATGAAAAAAAATACAAATTCAATGAGCAAGAGCACTAATACCAAATCCTTTTCACAGGTACCTGAAATCCCTATCAAGGGACATACACCTACCATCACAACTGAAGGATGGACTAAAATACCCATCCTTATATTAAAAAGTTGCTTGAACATGTTGAGATAAAAGAGATGCACAAAAAATATAAGTGCGAATATTTTTCAAATTCTGGAAGGATTCCACATCTCTTTACTTAAGGAAGCACACTCACTGTGAACTGGACTTCTTAGGTCTAAGTTATTGAAAGGCCATCTCTTGAACCCCTCACCACTGACTACCATGTAGAACCTAGATCAGCACAAGTTCAAAATAGGATACTACTAAATCCAGAACTATATAATGATCAAAATATGATTGTAACAATCAATGTCTATTTGGGTTATACCCAAAAGGAACCTTGGACAATGTGTCATACTCCTTAGAGCACGGGATGCTTTGATCTAAACACATTAGAAATAATAAGAATGATGTTGACAACAAGGAATTAGTGGATAAGAGGTGAAAGCTTGATGATAATGCAAATTCAATAAAGGCATAAGGTAAGATCAGGCATGTCGACAACCTTGACGATGATGGCTTTCCCTATATTGGTCCCTGCCTACTGAGTGGCAACATAGTCATTAGGAAGTGTATAAAATTTAGCCAAGATCATAGTATCAAGCCGAAACATGTCTTAAATCAATATATGCTTACAAAACACAAGCTTTAAGCATGTCAGTGACTCCTCACATATGCATATTTGCCAGAAATTCCCCAAAAGAAATATTATTTCAAGGGGGAAACTGCACCCACAGGAGGGGCCCCACCTAACACAACTAGAAGGTTAGATATGTCTACAGATGACACTAGCCAAGTATTATTTAAACAACCTGATTCTACATGCCCTAGGCACTAATCAGATTTAATCAACTCATCTCAATTCTACATGCCCTAGGTGTTAATCAAACAGTCAATCTAGGGTTAACACATCAATACACTAATGTTAATTACCCAAACCAAGGTTAACACATCAATAACCTAATGATAACTACCTAACCAAGAGACTAACTACCTCAGATGGTACGTGTTTTAATCAACCAAGAGACTTATTATCTCAGATGGTCTGTAAACACCGGGTCTTAAGGCAGCCCAGATTAGAGTTATCCGATAAGGAAGCATCATCTGCATTATAGATAGAGAATGAAAACTTTGAGTCTTATCCTTGATTTTCACGAAGTTTTTAAGGTCTTTTTATTGAGCTTTGTCTTTTTGTGTTTTTGGGGTCAAAACTAGCTTTTAATGGCAAAAATCAACTTTTTTTTCAATTGGAAAAGATCACTAAAACTAGCTTTCCTGATGAATGTCCATCCATTGTGGTAGTCTCCCACGAACGTCCATCCATCACAAAAGACTCCCACGAACACCATCTGTCATGCGATTTCCAAATTTACTTCCCATGTTTTTTTGGGTGAGAAAGGAGGGATTTTTTAGGGGATTTTGATCTCAAATCTAATATGATCTTGAGGGATTAAGTTAGGGATTTAAACCTTAAAAATATGAGTTTGAGGGGATTTAAAATTCTAAAAAAAAAGAGTTTTAATGGGATTCAAAAGCTCACTCAAATAAATATAAAAACCCTAGGGTTTTTTTTAGGATGATATTCTTTTTCTTCCTCTTATTCTTTCTTCTTTCCCTTTCTTTGGTGTCTAAGAAAAAATCCAATTTTCTTAAGATGTTTTAGAATGGCAGCCATTAATTCTTGAGAAAAAAAAATTAATTTTCATCTCTTGAGAATGAAAAGACTCCTTTAAATCTTTTTTCTAACACCAAAATATTTTTATTATTTTTTATGAATTATAGAGATCAATTGGAGAGGAAATTGAAGCATAATTCTCTAGCCCTTTAAGGATCAATTAAGGGTAATATTCTGGGCTTTTAGTTCTCTTAATTTCTATCTTGAATATGCAGTTTATTTAATTTGAGTTTTCATTACATTTTTATTTTTTAATGATAAATTAATTGCCATGTAGATGTTTTTAATTCATTATGTGAAAATGTTGTTTATTTGTTTTTTTTTATTTTTATGCCATGAAAGCGTATCTTTAATTGATGTTATTTATGCCATGATTATGTTAATTATATAAAAGTGTTGCCTTTTAATTCTTATTTTTGTGCCATGATTATTTTAATTAAATATTATTTTAATGGTTTAGCATGATTTAAATTGTGTTTTGATGTGTTAGAATAATTTTGGCATATTTTAGGATTTTTCACCATTGATGTATAATTGATTTTCTTTATTAAAATTATGTATTTTATGATTAATTAGGTATTTAACATGATTTAAGTATGTTTTGATGTTTTAGAATAATTTTTGCATGTTTTATTGTATTAATCTCATTTGCATGATTCATTATACTTTTAGGTGTCATTTTAATTATATTTTATACTTTTCATATTATGTTCCTTTGATTGTTCTTATTCTAAAATCATTTTTATTTTATTTTAGTTTATTATTTATTTCCCTTTGTTACATTACTAACCATTTATTTTCTTTGTTGTTTTGTGAGAATTTTAATCTTTATTACATTGGGTTTTGGAGCTTGAGAGGTTGAACACCTTGGAGAATTCCCATGGAAGATATTCATTCCCTTTCGCTAATTTTATTTTATTTTATTTATTATTTTTATTTATTTATTTATTTATTATTTGTTTATTTAGATGTATTATTTTGGGGATGTAATAGGTAATAAAAAAAGATGATTTTCGCATGTTGAATCAAAATTCATTTAAAATCATTTTTATTGATCAAATTGGGATTTTCTTAATAAAAATGGACCAATGTCCAACTTTTAACCCAAAAATTCACACAATATAATAAATGTTTTTTTTTGTGAAATATGCATGAGGGAACCAATGTTCCCAACCCAAATGAATGCCCCAATTTATGTATGTAATTTATTTTCTTCGCTGGACGATTTGCTTATGTAATAACTTTTATGTAGGATTTTATTTTAAGTATTTATTTATTGCTTTTTGTTTGAATGGGATGTTTACTTAAATTTTGTCATTTTCATCTTGTGAGAGAATAGAGTGGATTAATTCTAAAACTCTATTATAAAACAATACCTAACCAAGATGCCTAATAAGAGGGATGTGTCGAACACCAGTCTTTGTTTGGGCATCAAAATAAGGTCGAGATTCAATTCCCAATGTTTTGTTGGGTGGGGTCTCCATGACACTTACCTTTTTTATCCTACTAGTAGATGCCTTCATGGGTTGACCATCAGCAATAATTATGGTTCACTCCTTTTTATTGCAAACTTGCTAGTTTATGATTAAAAGTGAGCCTCCTCTAGTCTCGAGCCCTAAATGCAGGCTTCTAAGAATCCAATCGAAAACAAAGGGCGGGTTATTGCCTGTCACAGTTGTAACTCCACTGGGGACTAAAAAGACCTTACTTTGAAAAGTATCTAGGTTAAGTTTGTTATAATTGGGTTTTATTAATTAATCCTCTCACCTTTCTAAACTACATTCCATGCATACATCTTAGAGCGTTAGAATTAACTTAGGCATCCCCTTTTAGCCTCGGTGTTACCTAAATCATTCGTTACATTCATTTAGTGTAGGGAGATTTTAAGGAGACCCACTAGCCCAAGTTTAGTGCCAAATGGTATACAAAATGGTGACCTATAGATCGTTATGCTTGTAATGAGCTAGACCTATTGGCAAGGACCATGCTTGGGTAGCCTTAAAGTTTCATCACCCTTGAATCAAGCCTATGTAATGGCAATAGCAACTTTCCCTAGGTTGTATAAACATAATAATCTTTTCCTTGCAATGTAGACCTTTATGTATTTATCAAACTCAAACAAATTAAGAGGGTACCAATCAAATGCTGCCATACCCTAATGGGCCCAACCTGATCTGTGGGAGTTAGTCAAAATATATGATAGTCAAAATCCATATGCCTACACTTTCAATCAGAGAGGTTATGCTA
This sequence comes from Excoecaria agallocha, assembly GCA_037975025.1. NCBI lineage: Eukaryota > Viridiplantae > Streptophyta > Magnoliopsida > Malpighiales > Euphorbiaceae > Excoecaria > Excoecaria agallocha. The sequence continues at coordinate 26,889,739 of CM075812.1, forward strand.
CTAGTTTTCCACTGTGCACTATACGCGTTCATTAGGTTCCTTGATGACCCATGGGCTAAGCCCACTTAGGAAATAGATGCATGACCTCTTATGTGAGAGTAATAAGGTTAGAAGGCTTTATCTATGCTTTTTTGTGATTGTGATTGATGTTAAAAAAACATTCATTGCATTTATGCATCACTTGTATATTATACATCATCATGTATCATTATAATCATAAAGTCACACATTGTATATATGTCATCTACGTGCATCATCTTTGAACATCTTATGCGTAATATATTCACACTCATATGTCATGTATATAACTTATATACCTTACCATATCATACATCATTCTAACCCTTTACTTTTTCAGCAGTTGTAGACTATTAATCCGAGTGGATTAGGGGACAATTACCTTACTAGGGTTAGAAATGGTTGATGCACCACAAGCACTGATGAGTTGGAAAGAAGGCTAGATAAAAATTTCTAGGAGTTTAAGGAAAGGATGCTAGCCCTGATTAGAGGAATGTTTCCACCACTTGTTGAACCTCAATCCATAAATTAGACCATTACAGGGGGCATTCCCTTAAGAGGCACTGAGTAGAGAAGGGATAACATACCTGCTTTCAAAGAGGACTCAAAGATAAGGAAAAGGATAAGCCAATACTGGTAGTGAAGAGTAAGGGCCTTAGGGTAGAGAATGTTGTATTTAAGAAGTTGGAAGAGAAATCGAGGCAATGGCCCATCTCTTATCGAATGGAAGGGACCCAGACTTGAGGATAGAGATCTAAATAATGAAGAGTTAGTGCCTCAAAGTTTCAAGGTGCCTGATTTGCCTAAGTTTGATGGTACTTCAAACCCATCAGCAAATGTGAAGCAATACACATTGGTGATGAAGGGAACTATTTTGACTAGGAAGCAAAAGATTAAGTATTTCTGCCTCAGTCTAATAGGCCCTGCCATCGTTTGGTACCACATGTTAGATCATAGGATCAAGAAAGATTGGGATCTATTGATGAAGGATTTTATGAAGTAGTATGATTGTAGCACTAGAATGGAGGTCACTTTCAAAGATCTAGGATTCTTACGACAAAAACCTGAAGAGTCCTTCCTTAAATACCTTACCTGTTGGAGAAATAGAGTGATAGAGATGAAGCAAAATCCAGACACCTCTAATCGGATTAGACTGTTCATCAGGAATACAAATCCATACCTAAGAGATGGATTGAAAATGAAGGGGCTTAAAGACTGGGAATCGCTTAAAGACATCACCATTAAAGCTAAAGGGCAATATTTGGAAGAAAAGGCCTAGGATACAAATTCAGAAAGAGGCAGTCATAGAGATAAGTAGAAAAATGGAGACCCAAGTAGGGGCAATGATGAGGTTGTAGAAGTTTCATCCGTATGAACAAATGGGAATCGTTATACCATCATGGTTAAACCACTGTCTTGGTACCTCACTCATCTCAGTAGGTAAGGGAAGTTACAACCATTACTAGCAAAGCCAGCAATGAGCCAAGGGATACTTGGACACAGAACTGATTGGTATTGTGCTCATCACTAACACACAGGTATAAAACTGATTATTATTGTCCCCTAAGAGATCGTATTCAGAATTTAGTTGACACTTAGCAAGCATCGATCCTAAAGGAGGAGAATTAAGTCTTTATTTAAAAGCTCCATGTCATCGCCAACCTTAGAAGCATCATCCAGTCTGAATAGCTCTTTTATGATGTAATAAGTGTCCTTGAACTAAGAAAACTTTTTTCCTTTTGATTTTGTTAATGATATGAACTTGATTTATGTTTGCAATGTCTCATTTATATGCATCTGCATAATAGTAACCATAATTCATTTCCAAGACATTAATCCGATGAACATTGCTTCACTGGATCTCAAAAAAAAAAAGAAAAACATGATTACATCCATTATGACTCCTAAAGTGAGGTAAAATTGAGAGATGAAGGAAAAAAGAAAAACAAAGGAAGAAACAATAAGAAAAAAAAGACACACAATCAAATTACCTGATTCTGCATGCCCCAGGCACTAATCAGAGTTAATTAATCCATTCCAAATCTATATGCCCCAAGCACTAAGTGGATAATCAACACAGGATTAACACATTGACAAGCTGATGTTAAATATCCAAAGTTAGGGTTAACATGCCAGCAAAATGATGATAACTACCCGATCAAAAGACTCATTGCCTTAGAAGGTACGTGTTGTTATCAAACAAGAGATTTGCTACCTGAGGTACACGTCTTTTTCCTTTCACTCTGAATTTTGGCTCACTTAAATACTAGTGTACTAAGCTCCCCAAAATTGAGGGCTGATGTAGACATCGGGTCCTGAGGCAACCCAGATTAGAGTTACCTAATGAGGAAGCGTCATCCATATTGTGGGTAAAGAATGAAAACTTTGAGTCTTATCCTTGATTTCCACAAAGTTTTTAAGGTTTTTTTTATTGAGCTTTGTCTTATTGTGTTTTTTGGGGTCAAAACTAGCTTTTAAAGGCAAAAATCAACTTTTTTTCCATTGGCAAAGTCCACCAAAACTAACTTTTGTGATGGATGCTCATCTGTCGTGGTAGTCTCCCACGGATGCCTGTCCATCGTGGTAAACTCAATGGATGCCCACCCATCACAATAGACTATCGTCCGTCTTGTAATTTCCAGATTTACTTTGTATATTTTTTGGGCGAGAAGGGGGAATTTTGATCTTAAATCTAATTCGATCTTGAGGGATTAAATTAGAGATTTAAGCCTTAAAAATAGGAGTTTGAGGGGATTTAAAATTCTAAAAAAAAGAGAGTTTTAATGGGATTCAAAAACTCACTCAAATAAAGGGAAAACCCTAGGGCTTTTTTAGGATAATATTCTTTTTCTTTTTCATCTTCTTTTTTCTTTCCCTTTCTTAGGTGGGTATGAAAAATTTCGATTTTCTTAAGAAATTTAAAAATGGCAGCCATTAATTATTGAGAATACAAAACTAATTTTTATGTCTTAAGAATGAAAAGACTCCTTTAAATCTTTTTTCCAACGCCAAATATTTTTATTATTTTTTATCAATAATAAAGATCAATTGGAGAGGAAATCAAAGCATAATTCTCTAACCCGTTAAAGATTAACTGAGGGTAATATTATGGGCTTTTATTTCTCTTAATTTCTATCCTGAATATGTAGTTTATTTAATTTGAGTTTTCATTACATATTCATTTTTTAAAAGATAAATTAATTTCCATGTAGATGTTTTTAATTCATTATGTGAAAATGTTGTTTATCTTTTTTATTTTATTTTTATGCCATGAATTATGTCTTTAATTAATGTTGTTTATGACATGATTATGTTAATTATGTTGAAGTATTGCCTTTTCATTCTTATGTTTATGCCATGATTATTTTAATTAAATGTTATTTTAATGTTTTAGCATGATTGAAATTGTGTTTTGATGTGTTAGAATAATTTTTGCATATTTTAGGATTTTTCACCATTGATGCATAATTAGTTTTCTTGATTAAAATTATGTATTTCATGATTAATTAGTTATTTAACATGATTTATGCAAAGACCAAAAATAGGTCCTAGTAGAATTCAAGGATATTAATGTGTTATTAAAGTTTAATTAATCTTAATTAGATGAATTATTATAAGTTAAGACCTAATGGATTGATAGTCTTAAGTGATAGAAGAGTAGAGAGATAATTAAAAATTTTGTATAGATGTGCATTATTGAAAAGAAATTAAAGATAAGTGGTCAATTGAGATGAAATTATATGTTATTGAATTGAAGGATAAATTAGTTATTAATCTATGTATGTAATTGAAATAAAAATTATAAGTATTGGGTCAATAGTAATATAAGAAATTTAGTTGGGGTTTAATTGTAAATAAGAATGAAAGGAGGGGTTGTGAAGTAATTTGAGGTAGGCCATTGTTGATGTCATTTTCCACTTAAAATGACATGCAAACCAAGTATAAAAGGGGTACTTAAGGTTAGGGTCGACAGATTTTATGAAGCAAATAAAGAAAAGCCTAATGTCCACTTTACTCTTCTCTCTCACTCTTGTATCTCTTGCAAATCCAGCCATTGTTATTGAACAAATCCACCTTACATTTGTTGCATGCATGGAAGGAAGGCTAAACTAAAGAAGGTTACAAGGGTAGAAGGGAGCTAAAAGTTTGGAGAAAAAGGAGGAGAAAGAAATTAAAGGATTTGTGAAGAATTTAAGTTGCATGTTCAGGTTTGGGAATATTATTCATGTTGCATGTTGTTATTGTTGCTGGAATTTTGGATTTATATATGTGAGAAATGCATTTTTAGTTGGTGATATGGTGTTTAGAGATATAAATATAAGATTGTTACTTTGCATGTGTTATTTGATATAGTTAGGATAAATAAATTGTTAAAAGCTTGATTTGAGTTTGTTTTAAAGTGATGTTAATATAGAAAAGTTATAATACAATGTATGAAATTATATTTGATGAGTAACTTGAAATAAAACATCAATCTTTGATGTTTAAATGAACGTGCATGTAAGTTTTAAAATTCTGGGTTTAGGTTCACTAGATCTAGTTGTGTTCCTTTCGTAATATCTTGAGTTTGAGAATAGATAATTAGATAACTCCAATTGGGTGTTAAAATAGACTTCAAAAAAAATATTTCATAAGAGAAATCACATTCTAATTCTGCTTTTAAATAGGTCATAACCTAGCTTGAAAATCGGACAAGTGTGCAATCTTGTACTCATGAACAGTCTTTAGTATTTTGACAATATCTTTCAAATTAGAACTGATATTGAGATGAATTTTGATGTTTTGAAAACTAGAAACATAGGGAAAAAAATTTTTAGAATACCATTTTTTCTGAAAATGTCGTTTGTGAGGTCTAAAATGATGTGCAATTTGCTTTAGAAAAATAGTCTTCAGAAATTTCGTATGGCTTTCCAAAGAGGCGTGGCCGAGACATTTTGGCTCAGTAGTGTGCACCTTCTGATCTCAATTATAGCCTTTAGTCTCGGCTGGGACCAATCGTCTCAGCCATGGCCCTTTCCTTTTATAGTTATACTTGATTTTTAGCTTCATCAAATATCAACACTTACTCTAACATTCTGAAACACATCTAAAGCATGTTAAAACATGTAATTTAACTTAAAATATGACATTCATATGTGAGTTTAGAAAATTTTAAAATATATATGAGAGTATTATGTAACATCAAAATATGAGATTAATATAATGACCTATAGAAACAAAGTTGTAAAGATACATTGTTACCATATAGATGAACCTTCATTGAAGTAGATTAATATATAGAAGTATGAAGTTATGAAATTATCATTAATCCTATATGTATGATAATATTATTGTGATATGATGGGTTGCCTAAAGATCATATGTTCAAGTATAAGTTCATAATGAGAGGTATGTTGAATTATCGGTATTCGAATTATATATGAATGTATGAATGCATGTTTTTACACTAGAGAATTGTGTGCTATAATATGATCATGTGCATGTGCAAGGAGTATGATTAGTACAAGCATGATATTTTAAATGAATATGATGCTGGAGTATATGAAACAAGAAAATGAAAACATGTCATGTTATATATATATATATATATATATATATATATATATATATATATATATATATATATATATATATATATATATATATATATATGCAGTATGATCTTACATGATTGGGTTCGAAGTTTGAAAGATGTTTTAGATAATGATTTAATGAATATATCTTTAGTTAATTGAAATTATATGATTAAGCATATATGTTTATGTACTAGAGAAGATATATATTTACATGATTATGTACGGGTACAAATTGCACTATATAGGTATAGTCTTGACATACGGAATAGTTACATGATCGAATAAGATTACAAGTATAAAGTAGTAATACCTAGCAGTGAGCATATTTACAGGTTTACAGAAAGTTACACGTGAACATGTGTATGAGTACATTGTTCATAGTTACCCAAGAGTATACATGTGTATATAAGAATATGAATGAATAAATAAAAGATAAAATAAATAGATTTTTATTGCCTACATTGAGTCTAGGAAGTGGATAGATAGGCATGCCTATAAGGGTACCTTGCAGCTATTTCAGAACACTTTTGACCTGTTTAGGTCCACTTGAAATTAAAAGTTAGAGTGACCCTGTTTGGGTTTAAAAGTTAGTGTTGATTTGAACAACCCCATTTGGGTTGTAGCCGACCCTGCTTGGGTCCGCTTGACCGGTTCATGTTATTTGATTGACCCCGTTTGGGTCCATGTTATTTGATTGACCCCGTTTGGGTCTATGTTATTTGTTTGACCCCGTTTGGGTCCATCGATTTATCATACAGTTTTATCCCTAAAAGGGATCACCGTTTTATACCTCCGGGTATCTTATTTGTACCTTAGGGTGCCACCGTTATAATCAATAGTTTTGTACCTTCGGGTACTACCGTATAACCTGATATCCACCTCTTGAGAATAGTGCAGGCTTTATTATCAAAGGTTAAGAAAAGTTTAATAAGGCATGAAAGTGCTTAATTGACTTCATACTATTCTACAATAAATTTCCTTTTATTGCATACAAAACCCGCATCTATAGGAATGCCTAATAGTAAATATATGTAAGTTATACTGCTAATATCAAAAATACATGCTAATTTTTAAATGATTAATTTGCATTATATTAATACTTTGATTAAATTGATGATATATATATATGCCTTCGTGATCATAAACCTTATTTCTATATGTATGCCAATACATGATTGATGAAGGAACTTTTATTAAGTTCAAGAGTATTATAATATCTAATGGGCGCAACAATTTTATAATTGTTGGAATTTAATGGTTACATGTATCACATACATGAGCGAAATTTTAAAAATTTTTAACCATTAGATTTGATCTTGCCATGAATACACAATATAACTATATGAGAATAAGAAAAATCACCTTTGATTTTTGTTGAACAGTTGATTTTACTTCGCACCGGGTTGTCGCAAACCACAGTGTCCAAAATCGAACACCTCCAATGAGTAATCCACACTAGAGAGGGGTAAATTGAACCAACAAATTGGTGTTCAACTAGGGCTGGCCGAAATTCCAAGAAGCTAGCTTAGAGTTGGTGCAAAAAGGAGAGAGAGAATAGAGAAAAAGACTTTCTTTTTATTTTAATCACTTAACCCTAATTCCTCATTAGTTGGCCTTTTATAGTTAGGTTAAAATTCCAACTCCTTAATGAGATTGGGCTCTTTAAAATTGCTAGAGAATTATTAATTGGGCCTCTGGAATTAATTATAATCATTTGGGCTTAATTAAATCCAATTTAAACCTTTTCATAAAAGACTATGCACAAAACCCCAAACTAGGCCCTTTGTGTAACTAATTAGATTTAAATACCCAAATGGATTCCAAATCCAACCAAATTAAATATGTGAGTTCCATAATACTTACGTAACATATATAAATTAATTTGGTGCATGAAATGGGCCATTAAGGTCTTCTGTATTGGAGTAGGCGTGTGGCCCTTACAGAATGGCTTTCGCCAACTTTCTTCATTCCTCTGGCCCTTAATAATTCCTCCAATGGACCTATTAATAATTATATCAGTCCTATAACACTTATAGTAGTCTTATAATACTTATAAGACAATAATAATTAATCATGAAATACATTATTTCAATTAGGTCCAATTTACAGAACATTTCTCAAAAGTTCCGCGGACAATTTTATTTGATCATAATTAATCAAACTCTTTAATTAATTATTATCATATTTACTTCTCTACCTTTATAATAATATCAAATATTATTATCCTTGTTATTTTACCATTTTATCCTTTTCTCTATATGTGTGAGACCTATTGGGTTCCTGTCCATGTTGGCAGTATAATATGTAATTGTGAGTTCTATTCAAAACTCACATGATTTAAACTCCTTTAAATCATTTTATCAATCTCTATTGATATTTTGATACATCATTATACAAGTCATGATTGGCCTCTAGCTAGGCATCATGACTACCCAAATGTCAGGAAAGTCATGTGGTTTGACTGTACCCTTCCATAGAAACAGTTACCGTGCAATTACTCCTTTCACCACTCTTATCTCAATTAGATTCTGAGTATGGATTTCTGTCAACTCATATAAATCTAATTATGTATGTTCCATTAATTTAACCATTATTCCTAAAATGCCCTTCATGGATCTCCATCCATCTCGGCATATTACTCTGGCCAGAGATTCTCTGAACAAGGCAATTATAGAATCATGTGAGATAACTTCCCTTGTTAAATCTGGGATGGTGAATCCTTTATCAATCACTCAACTATCTTCAAGTAGGTCATGATATACCCAATCTCCTAACCATGTTCACTCCCAGTTGGAAGTAATCAGTTATGGAGTCAAAGTATACCACTTGCTACTTAAGATAACTTTGGTGAGTCCAAGGATACTTGCACAACTGCTATGAAGAGATTCCTCACTGATATAGATTTAATATCCATGTGAGGATTCTCTATGCAGGTCTCCAATGAACTTGTTCTTCTAACAAGCATCCATCTGTTAGCTTTGATTATCTTCCATAATCACAGTTATGAGAACCACTGCTTGAACCATTCAAGAAGCATAACATTTGCTAGTCTGTCCGATTTAACAATGTCCTATCTTGTTAATTCTACGACTAGGGATATTTAGATATTAACACATTTGCATGCAATAGACATCTCACATCATGAACACTTTCATGATTGCCTTTGCATTGTGTTTATAATATCTCGGACTTCATTTATTAATTTAAGATTTACAAACTCATTTATTTAAACACAGCGTTAATAAATGAATGATGCCTTTTATTAAGAATATAAATTTCCTACATATGGAAAACATCCCTATTACATGGGTTCTAGGGCATACTCTCTAGCAATAATTTCATAAGCATCTTGTATATTAAAGATTATAAAAGTTAGATAATAACAACCATTGTTTTTGAAATATTTTTCTTATGATTACATATGTGTTCACATTGTTACATGTGCACATTCTTTAACATGTATTTGTTATTTATGGTGATGATATATAAGTGTTATGATTGGTTGATAGGCTTATTTTTATGATACATCTATTATGTTATAACATGAATAACTTATGGAACATAAAGTAAGCCTGTAGTAATATTATAATCTCATCGTAATTGAAAGTGTTGATTTGTTATATAATTTTAATGTGTGTATATCCTAGACATATAAGAATATAAGTAAGATAATTTCAATACTTGAAATCAATAATAGATAACTACACTTTTATGATTAAGCAATGATTAATAAAATAATCATATTATAAATAGTTCAATTTAAGTCCTAAGAATGTTGGAACTTGTATGATCATATATGGTGAATGAAACGTCAATGCAAATTCTTACCGTTGAACTTTATGATTTTTATAAGTGAATGTAAATGTTTAATTTCTTCCATTTCTTGAAATAAATCATTGTTATATTTGAGGCATGTTGTGTGCTTGTTGACAATCACTGTGAGTGGTCGTTTATCATGATTTTAGTTCCCCACTAAGCTTTATAGATTAGCACAGGTGTTTCATCCATGTAGGTTGCAAAGCTAGGACTTTCTTGTAGGACTGATATATGTAGCAGGTTGGCCAACACAAGTCTTTAAAGATTATAAAGTATATAGTCTTCTTTTTGGTTCTTTTTGTATTTCAAGGGTTTTATGTTATGTTGGAAATCTTATAAAAGTATAGTTGTGTTGTAAGATGTTAATCAGTTGTTATATTTTGTAAAGAGACTCTAATGTGTATTGTAAAGTCTTAATAGTTTAGCACTCTTATGGATTAAGTATGAATATCATTTCTCTATATAGTTGGTATATGTTTATGTTGCATAGTAAAACATGTATAATGAGATGGGTAAAGTGATATGTATAGATTATAGGATAAGGGTGCTACAATTAGTGGTATCAGAGCTTAGGTTTAGTCGTTTTTGGGCTATAAGTGTTTGTAGTTGTTGTCATAGGAAGTTTTTGTGTTGGCCTAATGCAGATATCACTGTTTTGTTTTGAATAGATTGAAGGATGGATAAGTCAAAAGAACATGGAGATGAGATAGTCAAAGATTATAGTACTGGGGCTTTAAACTCTTCTGCTCCTGAATCTTCAAAAGTGAATTGTGTCAAAATATCGGTTTCCTTGCTTGAAAGGTTAAAAGAGGTGATCCGTGATTTAACTTAGATTCTATAAGAGTTATCTAAATTAAGAATGATGACAGATGTTGAGAATAACTATGAGATTAAAGGTAACTATAATAAGAACCCAAAACAAGATAAATTAAATAAAAGAAAAAAGATGATGGAAGAAGGTTTCTCTAGCAAAATACCACATCTTAGGCAAGATTTAATCAAGGAAGGCGGAGGTCCTCGAGCCCCTAAGTGCATTTATTATTCTAAAAATCATTGGGGTATATGTAGGGTTGCAAATTAGACTTGTTTTAGATATGGAAGTACTGATCATTTTCTAGGAAATTGGCTAAGACCCCAAAAGATTAAGAGAATAACATCCAGGAGTGAAAAAGAAGCTTAAGGTTCTAAAAGAGTTTGAAGCTGCTAAACAAGTTTTTGGTAAATATCTCTTTTACCATAGAATTTATTTATTTGGATTGATAAATCCTAAACTTAGAAATAAAAATTATATGCTTTTGAAATATTTGATATGATGGAAGTTTTTCAATGATATATGGATATGAGTAGTATATGTGATTATGGTACATGTGTGTTAGCAGAATACATAGTGATTATTTTATAATGATACATGAGATGGAGCCACTACAAGAAAATCTGGAAATAGCAACAGAATTGATTCCGTTGCTAAATTAGCAACGGAAAAACAATTTCGTTGCTATTTAGCAACGAAAAATAGTTTCCGTTGGTAAAATTGGTTAAAATTTATAAATTTAGCAATCGAAAAATATTTGGTTAGCTTCCATTGCTAAAAGTGGAGGGAATTTTTGGTGCCATTATATAGCAACAAAAATTAGCAACGGAATTAGTATTCCGTTGCTAATTAAGGCGGCAACAAATGGCGGACAAAAAATAGCAACGGAATGTAATTTCCGTTGGTATTTTTATTCCGTTGCTAAATAGCAACGAAATTTTATTTCGATTGCTAAAATAGCAACGGAAATTACATTCCGTTGCTAAATTAGCAAGGGAAATATAATTTCGTTGCTAAGTTTCACTTTCAATTAAAAATAGCAACCGAATTTATATTCGGTTGCTAAAATAGCAACGGAATGTTATTTCGGTTGCTAAAATAGCAACCAAAATAAAATTCCATTGCTAAATAGCAACCGAATTATTTTTGATTGCAAAAATAGCAACGGAAAAATTATTCTATTGCTAAATTAGGGACATTTAAGTAATAATAAGAAGCTCAAAATATCTTGGAAGGGATAGTTAAGTTTTGGGTTTTATTTCATAAAAGAAGTTGTGGGGTTATTTTGCAAATAGTGTAAAGTTGGGGGACTTAGAGAGGAAGTTGGCCAAAATCCCTTTCTCTTCTTCTTTAAGGAACTAGTTGGTTCCTCTATCCCAAAAAAATACCCAGCCCGACTCCTCCTCCCTTACCCCTCCTCTCCTTCCCGATCACGCAAGGCCATCGTCGGTCAGCTGCTGCAGTCGTTCCACCCGAGCAGCCGCCGACGTATCTCCTTCTTCCTCTTTCGCGTTACAGGGCGTGATTCTCCCCCTGTCTCCTTCTTTGCTTTGGTTTTCTTGGTTCTTCTCTATGGCAATTTTACTCGTTTAATTTGTAAGTAATTTATGTTTAGTTTCCTTATTATTATTATTTGAGTGAGTTAAACCTAAGGTAATAAAGAATTTCAGATTTAGGGATTTTGGAATTTGGGGAAAATGTTACAGCATTCTTATAATGAGCTTATAGAATGTAAGCTTGTACTCCAAAAGGTGCAATTTATTTTTCTGCTATGGTTGAGTGTTGTGAGTTCTATTAGCACATCTAGTATATCGTGTGGAAACATGAAGATATGATATTTGTTCTTTAGCTAGTGAAGAAAACATATGCAGGGAGGGGAAAATGATAAAGAAATAGAAAAGATAAACAAAATTGTGAATCTTCACTAATAAAGTATTTACTTAAATATACAAACAAAAATTAAAAAAAAACTTAATTTGAAATTGTTGTATGGTATGCTTTCTTGTTGGATTTTTAGCTGCTTGTTCAAGCTGCAAAACAAGACCCAAGATTATACAAAGGATTTTACCAGTTGCCTGGCTGCTGATGTAGTCAGGGGTTTAATTTTTTGCATTTGACTTCATTATGGTGCTTTGATAATTGTGAGTAGACAATCGATATTCATTTCGCTATTATTAAGCTCAAAGGGCATTTAACAAGCTACCCTTTTGCAGATTTTCCTTAGTATGGATTCAGGAATTCTGGAATTTGCATTTGTATATCACCTTAATGCTTCTTGATCAAGCATGTGATATGTTCAGATTTTTATGGTTTGAATTATATATATATATATATATATATATATATGAACTCAGATATCTATCATTTATTTAAATATGTAGCAAGTGCTGGTAATTATAAACAAGTCAGCAAGATTCTGATATATTTTTTCTTTTAGGCTGGTGAATTTTTTGCTTCAGCATTAAGAAGTGCAACTGCTTAGCAGAGGGAAATGGAATCATAGCAAGTCGTTGAAGAATCACTAGAAACTCCATTATTAGCAGATCAAGTATAAATACCATAGCTCTTTGGAACAAAATTAGATCTGTGTCCTATCCTTACTCATAGCATAGAGTTTTTTGCAGGAACAATCCACTGATTCATCAAAGCAAGTAAAGTTGGGTTTTCTGACTGGCCTTGTTCCTAAAGAAAAGTCTTTGGCATTTGAAAGGATTATATTCCGTGGTAGCAGAGGCAATGTGTATATCAGGCAAGCCACTATTGACGAACCTGTGACTGATCCAGTTTCTGGAGAGAAGGTTGTTAGAGAGTATGCCCTAGAGCCCATGTAATAGGGATTTTTTTCATATGTATTAAATTTATATTCTTAATAAATGGCGTCATTCATTTATTAATGCTATGTTTAAGTACATGAGTTTGTAAATCTTAAATTAATAAATGAAGTCCTAGATATTATAAACACAGTGCAAAGGTAATCATGAAAGTATTCATGATATGAGATGACTATTGCATGCAAATGTATTAATATCTAAATATCCCTAGTCATAGAATTAACAAGACAGGACATTGTTAATTCGGACAGACTAGCACATGTTATGCTTCTTGAATGGTTCAAGCAGTGGTTCTCATAACTGTGATTATGGAAGATAATCAAAGCTAACATGTGGATGCTTGTTAGAAGAACAAGTTCATTGGAGACCTGCATAGAGAATCCTCACATGGATATTAAATCTATGTCAGTGAGGAATCTCTTCATAGCGGTTGTGCAAGTATCCTTAGACTTGAGATCACCAAAGTTATCTTAAGTAGCAAGTGGTATACTTTGACTCCATAACTGATTACTTCCAACTGGGAGTGAACATGGTTAGGAGATTAGGTATATCATGACCTACTTGAAGATAGTTGAGTGATTGACAAAGGATTCACCATCCCAGATTTAACAAGGGAAGTTATCTCGTATGATTCTATAATTGCCTTGTTCAGAGAATCTCTGGCCAGAGTAATATGCCGAGATGGATGGAGATCCATGAAGGGCATTTTAGGAACAATGGTTAAATTAATAGAACATACATAATTAGATTTATATGAGTTGACAAAAATCCATACTCAGAATCTAATTGAGATAAGAATGGTGAAAGGAGTAATTGCACGGTAACTGTTTCTATGGAAGGGTACAGTCAAACCACATGACTTTCCTGACATTTGGGTAGTCATGATGCCTAGCTAGAGGCTAATCATGACTTGTATAATGATGTATCAAAATATCAATAGAGATTGATAAAATGATTTAAAGGAGTTTAAATCATGTGAGTTTTGAATAGAACTCACAATTACATATTATACTGCCAACATGGACAGGAACCCAATAGGTCACACACATATAGAGAAAAGGGTAAAATGGTAAAATGACAAGGATAATAATATTTGATATTATTATGAAGGTAGAGAAGTAAATATGATAATAATTAATTAAAGAGTTTAATTAATTATGATCAAATAAAATTGTCCGCGGAACTTTTGAGAAATATTTTGCAAAATTTGACCTAATTGAAATAATGTATTTTATGATTAATTATTATTATCTTATAAGTGTTATAAGACTACTATAAGTGTTATAGGACTGATATAATAATTAATAGGTCCATTGGAGAAATTATAAAGGGCCAAAGGAATGAAGAAGTTGGAGGAAGCCCTCCAGAAGAGGGCAACACGCCAACTCCATACAGAAGGGCTTAGAGGGCTTTTTCTTGGACCACATTAATTTATATATGTTACATAATTGTTATGGAACTCACATATTTAATTTGGTTGGATTTGGAATCCATTTGGGTATTTAAATCCAATTAGTTGCACAAAGGGCCTAGTTTGTGGGTTTTGTGCATAGTCTTTTATGAAAAGGTTTAAATTGGATTTAATTAAGCCCAAATGATTATAATTAATTCCAGAGGCCCAATTAATAATTCTCCAGCAATTTTAAAGAGCCCAATCTTATTAAGGAGTTGGAATTTTAACCTAACTATAAAAGGCCAACTAATGAGGAATTAGGGTTAAGTGATTAAAACAAAAAGAAAGTCTTTTTCTCTATTCTCTCTCTCCTTTTTGCGCCAACTCCAAGCTAGCTTCTTGGAATTTCGGCCAGCCCTAGTTGAACACCAATTTGTTGGTTCAATTTACCTCTCTCTAGTGTGGATTACTCATTGGAGGTGTTCGATTTTGGACACTGTGGTTTGCGACAACCCGATGCGAAGTAAAATCAACTGTTCAACAAAAATCAAAGGTGATTTTTCTTATTCTCATATAGTTATATTGTGTATTCATGGCAAGATCAGATCTAATGGTTAAAAATTTTAAAATTTCGCTTATGTATGTGATGCATGTAACCGTTAAATTCCAACAAAGGTTAATATTGCTCAATCTATTTTCTAATCATCATGTTATTACTAGTGTTAATGGTTAATTTTCGGACATTACAGTCTAAATTTCCGTGTACGCTTGTCAATTGAACAATCTGGTTTAGTATAGATTTCTGGTCTGGGTGTCAGGGCTACATCTGCAAAATAACATCATTTTAAGTTGGCGTATGATTAATTGAAAATTCATTTGCATTCTGCTCTATTCATGGTTTTTTCTGCAAAAATTCATTTTTGGGGTCCTGCAAAAATTCATTTTCCTTAGCTGTTTCCATGTGCTTCATTATTGTTCTATGCTTCGTGGTCCCATTTTTTGTAGTTTGCTCATTAACTTATGCTGCTCCAGAGCTTTTACCATCATTATGGCACATATTGGTTTTTCTCTATTCTTAGATGATTTCTATTCTGAATTCAAAGGAACTTAATACGTGAGGCAACAGCGTTTCTGTTGGATGTTTTGAAGCCAAATCTACCGGAACATGTTTATCTGCAGACAAATGTTCGGTCACTATGATCGCCCTCGTATTGCTCAACTATGTGAAAAAGATGGTATATACATCCGAGCACTGCAAGTAATATAGCTTCTTGCTGTCTTTTATATTCTTCTGACGTGAAATTTCTTTATTCAAAATGCTAATGTTACCAATTTCTGATGGAGACCAAACTTCCAGATGCAAGGCCTTTGATTAATGTTTGTGATCGTTTCGATTTTGTGGCTGATCTTACTCATTATCTCTATACAAACAACATGCTTCGTTATATTGAAGGTTATGTTCAGAAGGTAAACAACTTAATATTTTAAACATGTAGCTTAGTTAACCAACTTACATTCTCGATTTTGAGTGATTAAATTCTTTAATTCTTCTGTTTGATAGGTGAACCCAGGTAATGCACCTTTAGTTGTGGGGCAGCAGTTCAAGTATTGTAATTTATGTTGCTTGTTACTTCATCATTCTAATGTTTTTTTTGTTGGTCACATAAATCGACTTCGTTTGCTTACTCAGTTGTTGAAGCATCTTGTTAGTGAGGGAAGCTAAGATGTACATGTGCACAATGCTCTGGGTAAAATCATTATTGATAGCAACAACAATCCAGAGCACTTCCTTACTACTAATCCTTACTATGATTCACGGGTTGTGGGCAAGTACTGTGAGAAACGTGATCCTACTCTGGCTGTTGTGGCGTACCGAAGGGGACAGTGCGACGATGAACTTATCAATGTCACAAATAAGAACTCTTTGTTGAAATTACAAGCCAGGCTTGCTATTATAGTTTTGTTATTGTGGATGGAAATGAAATGATTTGGATTGGGAGACTTATATATTGTAAATACAATTCAGATATGTAGTGGAAAGGATGGATGCTGATTTGTGGGAGAAGGTACTTAATCCTGAGAATGAATACAAGAGACAGCTTATTGATCATAACTTGGTGAAGTACCTGCTGATGGTTAGGCAGAAGACAAAGGAGCCTAAGGTGGACAGTGAGCTTATTTTTGCATATGCAAAGATTGATAGGTTGGTTGAAATTGAGGAATTTATTGTCATGCCAAATGTGGCAAATCTCCAAAATGTTGGTAATCGCTTGTTTGATGAAGCTTTGTATGAGGCAGCAAAGATAATCTTTGCATTTATCTCGAATTGGGCCAAGTTAGCTATCACACTTGTGAGGCTGAACAATTCCAAGGGACTGTTGATGCTGCACAAAAAGCCAATACTGCAAAAACATGGAAGGAAGTTTGCTTTGCTTGCGTTGATGCTGAGGAGTTCCGTTTGGCTCAAATATGTGGTCTCAACATTATTATTCAGGTAAGTTATTATATTGCTCTTAGTATTATTGACTTGAGATATGTCTTTTGGTGCCAGTTGTAATTGTTAAAATCTGAAGGTTGTTAAAAGTAAAAAGACTCTAAAATGTCTTCCTTGCATGAAATTGAAGGCCATTGTAGATATGAAACAAGCTATAT
Organism: Excoecaria agallocha; assembly: GCA_037975025.1. Taxonomy (NCBI): domain Eukaryota; kingdom Viridiplantae; phylum Streptophyta; class Magnoliopsida; order Malpighiales; family Euphorbiaceae; genus Excoecaria; species Excoecaria agallocha. Next base: position 26,906,836 of record CM075812.1, read on the forward strand.
TTTCTTTTCTTCATACTGATTAGCATTTATTGATTTCTAACCGCACAAAATATTTTCTTAAGATTTAATAGTATTTAGTTAATAAATAGATTTTTTTCGAATTAAATGAATCGAAATTTATTAACTTCCAAGTATCAATAGATAGATAATATTATTGAAATTTGCATCTAAATTCAACTTTTCATGAACATCACAAGATGCATAGCTTATGTATCATGCTATATTGGAGTTGAGGAATTAGCTTAAACTAAATCATATAATAACTAAATCGTATGGGCTTTAAATTAATAATAATAATAATAATAATAATAATAATAATTTATTTACTTAATTACTTATAATAATAATAATAATAATAATAATAATAATAATAATAATAATAATAATAATAATAATAATAATAATAATAATAATAATAATAATAATAATAATAATAATAATAATAATAATATGGAGTGACCACTTGGCCTTTATCTTATGATTATAAGTTATTAATAGGTGGGCAGAGAGAAGGCATATTTTAATGGTGGGTTATTTAATTTTTTCCTGGTTATGACAGTATAGTTCTTTTTTATACTCCTAACAGTGAGGGCCACTAATTCAAGATTGAGTTTGAGTTGTAGTCAAAAGTCAAATGTATTAGCTTTGGTTCTATTTTCTGAATTAATCGATATATATTCTAGATAGCACATTTCAAATTGTTTATAATATTAATTAGTTGTGGCTTTGGAAATGTAAACCAACCGAATGAGTTAGTAGGCAAGTTGTTTATAATATCAATTAGTTATGGCTTTGGAAATGTAAACCAACTAAATGAGTTTTAGTGTAATTTTTTGGTTTTCTATTTTACATTAAAACAGCTTGCTGTTTTAGTGTAATTTGTTGGTTTTCTATTTTACACTAAAACAGCAAGTTGTTTTAGTGTAATTTGTTGGTTTTCCAAATTACACTAAAACAGCTTGCTATTTTAGTGTAATTTTTTGGTTTTCTATTTTAGTGATGGAATAGCGACAAAAAAACCGTCACAAATTTTCTTATAATAGTTGCTAAATTTAGCAATGGAATTCAACTCGGTTGCTAAATTTAGCAACGGAATTTGAATTCGGTTGCTAATTTTGACCAATTTACCAAATGTTAGTGGTTAGATTTAGCAACGGAATTTAATTTCCGTTGCTAAATTTAGCAACGGAATAAACATTCCGTTGCTAAAAATACCAACCGCCGAATTAGCAACCGAAATTTCCGTTGCTAATTTTCGTTGCTATTTTTGATTAGCAACGGAAAATTGACTTTTTCCGTTGCTAATTTCCTTTGCTAAATTGCAATTTTCTTGTAGTGAGCTATGTTAATTGATGAAAAAGATCTATAGTTGAGGCTTTTGATATGATAATTTGATGATTCATTAAAATGCTCTATATATATATTTGTCAGTGTTTCCTTTTTGAGTAAGGGCAATTGATGAAATATTACACATGGGATGGGGCAAAAACATATACAGCACATTAGAATATGCATTTGCATCTTATTGCATACATGAAAGCATCATTTACGCATAGCATAGCATAGCATCAAGCATCATGTTACATGTACAAGCCCCAACTAAAAAGGAAACTGACAGGATATACATTAGGCATAGTAATGATATAATAGTATGATACAGTTGCCCTTATTTGGACATAAGGTTTAATGAGAAGTGAATAGAGAAGATGGTAGAGGAAGCACGGGATCATAGATTATTATGATAGACATAGAGGTAGAGCAATGATAGTGTTGTACATGAGTAAAGTATACATGTATGAATTTTGAGGACGAAATTCCTTAAGGGGGAGAGATTTGTAAGGACCCAAAATAGGCCTTAGTAGAATTCAAGGATATTAATGTGTTATTAAAGTCTAATTAATCTTAATTAGATGAATTATTATACGTTAAGACCTAATGGATTGGTAGTCCTAAGTGATAGAAGAGTAGAGAGTTAATTAAAAATTTTGTATAGATGTGCATTATTGAAAAGAAATTAAAGATAAGTGGTCAATTGAGATGAAATTATAAGTTATTGAATTGAAGGATAAATTAGTTATTAATCTATGTATGTAATTGAAATAAAAATTATAAGTATTAGGTCAATAGTAATATAAGAAATTTAGTTGGGGTTTAATTGTAAATAAGAATGAAAGGAGGGGTTGTGAAGTAATTTGAGGTGGGCCAATGTTGATGTCATTTTCCACTTAAAATGACATGCAAACCAAGTATAAAAGAGGTACTTAAGGTTAGGGTCGACAGATTTTATGAAGTAAATAAACAAAAGCCTAATGTCCACTTTACTCTTCTCTCTCACTCTTGTATCTCTTGCAAATCCAGCCATTGTTATTGAACAAATCCACCTTACTTTTTTTGCATGCATGGAAGGAAGGCTAAACTAAAGAAGGTTACAAGGGTAGAAGGGAGCTAGAAGTTTGGAGAAAAAGGAGGAGAAAGAAATTAAAGGATTTGTGAAGAATTTAAGTTGCATGTTCAGGTTTGGGAATATTATTCATGTTGCATGTTGTTATTGTTGCTGGAATTTTGGATTTATATATGTGAGAAATGCATTTTTAGTTGGTGATATGGTTTTTAGAGATATAAATATAAGATTTTTACTTTGCATGTGTTATTTGATATAGTTAGGATAAATAAATTGTTAAAAGCTTGATTTGAGTTTATTTTAAAGTGATGTTAATATAGAAAAAGTTATAATACAATGTATGAAATTATATTTGATGAGTAACTTGAAATAAAACATCAATCTTTGATGTTTAAATGAACGTGCAAGTAAGTTTTAAAATTCTGGGTTTGGGTTCATTAGACCTAGTTGTGTTCTTTTGGTAATATCTTGAGTTTGAGAATAGATAAGTAGATGATTCTAATTGGGTATTAAAACATACTTCCAGACAAAGATTTCATAAGAAGAAATCACATTCTAATTCTGCTTCTAAATAGGTCATAACCTAGCTTGAAAATCGGACAAGTGTGCAATCTCATACTCATGAACAGTCTTCAGTATTTTGACAATATCTTTCAAATTAGAACTGATATTGAGATGATTTTTGATGTTTTGGAAAGTAGAAACATAGGGGAACAAAGGTGTAGAATACCATTTTTGCTGAAAATGCCTTTTAGGAGGTCTAAATGATGTGTAATTTGCTTTAGAAAAACTATCTGCAGAAATTTCATATGGCTTTCCAGTGAGGCGCGGTCGAGAAATTTTGTCTCAGCCGTACGCACCTTCTGATCTCAATTACAGCCTTTAGTCTCGGCTGGGACCAATTGTCTCAGCCGTGGCCCTTTCCTTTTACAGTTATACTTGATTTTTAGCTTCATCAAATATCAACACTTACTCTAACATTTTGAAACACATCTAAAGCATGTTAAAACATGTAATTTAACTTAAAATATGGCATTCATATGTGAGTTTAGAAAATTTTAAAATATATATGAGAGTATTATGTAACATCAAGATATGAGATTAATATAATGACTTATAGAAACAAAGTTGTAAAGATACATTGGTACCATTTAGATGAACCTTCATTGAAGTAGATTAATATATGAAAGTATGAAGTTATGAAATTATCATTAATCCTATATGTATAATAATATGATTGTGATATGATGGATTTCCTAAAGATCATATGTTCAAGTATAAGTTCATAATGAGAGGTATGTTTAATTGTCGGTATTCGAATTACTATATGAATGTATGAATGCATGTTTTTACACTAGAGAATTGTGTACTATAGTATGATCATGTGCATGTGCAAGGTGTATGATTAGTAAAAGCATGATATTTTAAATGAATATGATGCTGGAGTATATGAATCAAGAAAATGAAAACATGTCATGTTATACATATATATGCAGTATGATCTTACATGATTGGGTTCAAAGTTTGAAAGATGTTTTAGAGTAATGATTCAATGAATATGTTAAAGTGAAATGTATGAATATGTCTTTAGTTAATTGAAATGATATGATTAAGCATATATGTTTATGTACTAGAGAAGATATATATTTACATGATTATGTATGGGGTACAAATGGCATTATATAAGATTACAAGTATAAAGTAGTAATACCCAGTAGTGAGCATATTTACAGGTATAGAAAGTTACACATGTATATGTGTATGAGTACATTGTTCATAGTTACCCAAGAGTATACATGTGTATATAAGAATATGAATGAATAAATAAAAGATAAAGTAAATAGATTTTTACTGCCTGCATTGAGTCTAGGAAGTGGATAGATAGGCATGCCTGTAACACCCTAATTCCTTAACCATGGATAATCATCAATCATCATCATAAACCTCGTAAAGATCATGCAAAAATAATAATAATAAGACAGGCCATCATTACATGCCATAATAAGATAATTAAGCTTATAGATAAGATAAACATAACATAAATGGCCTTCAAGTATCCTGATATCCTTAAGGCAATCTCGTCAAGACTAATCCTCTGGAGCTTATCCTGAAACCTACACGGATAAATAAACCAGTGCTAAGCTATAAAGCTTAGTGGGGAACCACAATTCTAGGGATAATTCATAATAGTTATCATAAAATCAACACAACTTCATTATTGAAAAACATATAAACTCTGAATATTAATTATAATATAGCACTTGGGAGGAGTGTTCAACCTTGACTAACTTTATTATTCTTACCAATTTATAGAAATTCATGAACTCGTCTAGTTCTTCAAAATCTTTCATAAAATAATTAGTACATTAATTCTTTCCTTATTGCTCTAACATCATACATTTGCCTCATAGTCCTTTCATTATTGACTCCTGACATGGATTACTAACGAGGTAAGCTTCAATCGTATACAATTCATCATTTATTCAAAGCACAAGAAGTGTGTGACCAGTAACACCTATAATAAATACTATTTAGCATAACTTACTTCTCATATTTAATGCAATCATACTTATAGAATACCTTTATAGTTTATAACCTCTGTTCATATTCATGTACTTCTTAGCATTATCTTATCATGGCAACTAACTGTCACACAACATCACATTATATCCTACACTGGCTTTTGCTTATGTTTGAATTATTGTTATGCACAAGCATGTGTAACATTGATATGTAGTGTTGAATCAGTCTTACATGCAATTACATAGAGAATGTCATTATATATCACGAGTACCCAGGGAGGTCCAATGGTCATATGTATAGATTATTGAATATCAAAGCATATGAGACCCAATTGGCTAAGTTATAGCATATCTAGTTCTTATTATAACATTCTATGCATTCCATCCTAGCATGGCAAAGGGAATCTCGTGGGTATACATTCCAATAATTTACTGTCATAGAAATGACTTATAGAAAAGGAATTATGATAAAGAAATATATTAAGCCACACATCATGCTCCCTTTATATAATCAAAACAACCGATACATGAATTCCTTTATTTCAAGCTCTTTCTTAATCTTTAATCGTTGAAATGGTTTATAGCCAAAAGAAATCATGATAAGCAATGTAATAAGCCATTCATCACACTTACATTACATAAATGAGCCCGTTAATGCATGTTTTAATTTATCTTGTGCACATTTTATCATCTTTAATAGCCTGCCTAAGTACTAGTTCAAAAAGGTGGATGACGGGAGCAATGGATACCCAAAGGTATCAAACTATTGATATCCAAAGATATCAAACAATGGACCCAAATGGGGTCAAGCAATAGTTCCAGTAAGGAACAAACTATGGACCCAAACGGGGTCAAACGATGGTTCCATTAAGGAACAAGACCCAAACGGGTTCAACTATGGCATCTGCGACTGTATCCCTCTAGGCATGCCTATCTAATCCACAACTGAACTAAGACCCGCGGCTTAAATTTTAAGACATCTTTGATAAACATATTCTTCTTTACTTAGCCCATCATTCGGCTTAAAGCCACTTTTCATAGAAGAATGCATATCATTCCTTTCATCAAAGAATACATCAATCTTTGGTTCAACATAGTTTTCTTTACTTAATGCAACATATTTGCTTAATGCCATAATTCACATAAGAGTGCACATTATTCTCATCATGCTTAAAACATTGAGCTCTAGGCTTCAATACACATGTAGGCTAGCATATGATCATATAGTTGCATCACTTTCTTTCATTCACATATCGTGATGATTTCCGGTTTAGATAAATAACAATAATATGTAATCTTTCATAACTAGCATTGCGTGTGCCCTCATGTACATATACATATATATGCAGCTTAAATCATGAAAATACATGCTTTCATTACTTATATCAACTATACAACATATAGTACTTACATACATCATGGATAGTTTTCGATGACGTACCTTGTTACTGCTTGCCATGAATATCTCTCTATTTTCATAATTATTCACATTGCGACGTAAATATATATAGCAACACTCAAGCATTTATGGTCCATATACTAAAATAAATGAGTTCTCTTATAGCTTAAGGTCAATACATGTTCATATTCAATCACTTGATTCTCTTTTAGGGTCTATCAGATTATAGACAATAGGTTATACACCTTAACATTTGAAGATATATATATATATATATATATATATATACTTCAATTGTCTTACTTGCATTTTCATCCTGTGATATTATATGCTTATTTGAGGTATGTGTGATCATGTCATCTTAGTCTTTAATACACTATGGATGCTCTTGTGCTAATCATAATGTATTATAGGCATGAGCAAACCGGTGAGCAAGTTATTACACATTACAACTAATTTTTAACTCCTCATGTGACTTGGAGTATAACCAAGCTTTTATGGTTTCATAATTTAACATAAAATGCGATGTCCTGCTTCTTTTAACTCGGACATGCAACCTTACGTCTATTCTTTTATTACCACTAGGTTAAATCATAGCATTTTTGGATAGAACCATTCCTTGACCTAGTGCATACCTTATTTTGATTTTATAATACAAATTGTATAACATATCCTTTAAATTACTATACTGCCTCATGCTATTCTCAATTCGATGCTCATTAGGCCTTAACATACCTTTTTGCAACATAATTCATATTAACCTTGTCATGTGCAAGCCCCTCTAATTTAGAGTTCAAGTGAACCATCATTATTTAACTCAATGTGCTTGATTATCATAAAACTTGTGAAGATTCCTTCTATTAAGTGATCATACTTTATGCACCTCACAGGTGTCTTTGGATAACTTATAGCTTAATTCATTCTTCTTCCTCTTATTATAACATTGATGTCTTTTAAATTTTCATAATAATTCATGTTATATTCAGGCCTTTCTAAAACGTATCTTTGTAGACTTTAGCATTTAGGAGAGACTTCCATAATCTATTACTCTAATAAGTAACACATCAAACTTCACTTAATAGCCATTTATCCTCCGCCTCACTTATTACTAGTCATTTCACCTCAATTCTTGCTCTCTTAATGATTTTATGGACCACATAATATGGTATTCCATATCTAATTACAAGGCTTAAATCTTAGGTGTGAATATAGTGTGTGATGTAATATGACATGGTATGTACATGATAATCATGCAGCATAAAAACAATAAAATTGATCATACATACCACACAATTCCATAACAAGAATCGAAAACATGCAATTTTAGGGTTTTGAAACTTACAACTTTAGATGCACTTCAAGATTTGATTTTGATGATGACCAGCAACTAAGAAGGATTTATTCACCTTAGATCTTCACCACCAATGCCAAAGGAACAGCCTTTACGCCACTCCTCTTTATGTTCACACACACAATTGCATGGAAGGCTTAAAATTGAGAGTGCTAGCTCTATGTGTAAATAATTGGCAATGGTAATGGATTGAAGCTACAAGATCTGATCTTGTACTTTCCTTTGGTTGCTATTTCTGCCCAAAAACACAAGAGAACAAAGAAGAATCCTTTCCCCTTATGAAATTCGGCCAAGAGTGTGAGAGAGAGTAATTCACGCCTAGGGTTTTTTTTCTTTAGTTTATTTATATGTCTCTCTTATTTAGGTAAGTGTTAATTCTGAATTTAGCTAGTAAATTCAGCCTCCATCACTTCCTAATTAAGTGACATACATTAACTCAAACTCCTTTAAATTTTAAATTCAAATTAATTCAAAATAAACATAAGACATTTAATCAAAACAAATCACTTAATTTAGGAAATAAGCATGTGCCGAAATTCTCATTGATTTTTATCTTAGAATTTCGGTTACTTTATCTCTTATTTAAGTGTTTTAATTTGATTCAAATTCTTTTAGGCTTTAATACTCAATTAACTTAATTAATACAAGATAATTAATTAATTAAAATTAAACCTTGTGGGTTGAATCTCTCTGTCTAATGGACCAAGGTCCATTTAACAATTTTAATACCCATTACATACATTAATTTGACTTTAATTAAAAGCCCAAATTAATGCCCAATACTTTATTTAAATATTTTAAGCCCAATGCTTTGTGTACGATCCTATAGGTCCATTTAATATTGGCAATGAATTAATTCAAAGGCTATATATATTCTCTAGCAAGATATTATAGCATTCCAAATTAAATGAAAATGCAAATGGCATTTAGTAACCTAATGCAATTTTGCATAGTCCCTTACCCTTAAATATCAGAATTAATATAAGGCATGGAACTAGTCATCCTTATATATATTAATTCCTTTCTTGATATTCCAGTGACACTGAATTCTCAGATAAATAATGATTTCTTATTATTTCATCTCGGTATGGCCATACACTTCTCAGTTCACTGATTAAGTCACCGATGATATTTTCTCTCTTACTGAGAGGGGTAATCCCTTCGCTTCTCTCATGCTCTCTAACATGAATTAGTGCATACCCAAGTATACCCATACTTGTCACTCTATTATGAGTATGTTAGGCGTATGTCAAAGCATACAGTAATTCATAAAGAGTTTCATAGAGATTTTAGGTCTAAGAACTCTGATGCAAAACTTGCATATGAGAAACACTTATGACTTGTACCATGTAGTGCTCTCATGAACGGATCGAATCCAGATACCATGTTCTAAACATGTATCTATGATCTCTGATTGACACTCTTGTCCTTATGATCCATAAGACAGAACTCACCTTATCAGAGAGAGCATACTAGTCTTAATTTATTTGTTATTCCCATAACAATGACTGACTAGGGATATTTAGAATGAAGTCTCTATTGTTTCAAGGTCTTACAACCATGTGCCTCACACATGATAACTTAAACTGAAACAACATTCTTGGATAGTTCTATCAATTGATATGCACAGGAATACAATAGATAAAACAAATGCCTCATTTATTAAATTAAATGCTTTATAAAAATGTATTGGGGCTAAGGCTTACACTAACAGTGTAGAGGGAAGAAAACATGCTTGTGCAATACCTTTAATGAATGAAGTGTACAAGTGGCCGTGCATTCTCAAAGAGAAAGAATGGGTGGCCGAATACATAAAGGAAAAATATGCATGTTTGGCCGTGTATGAGGAAGAAAAACAAGACAAGTGGCCGTGTGCAAGAGGAAGAACAAATGCTTGTGGCTGTGCATTCACAAAGAGCAATCAAGGCGTGGTCGTGTGGTCCCTAGAGGAAACACACATGTGGCCATGCACATCAAGGAGATACATGGTGTGTGGTTGTGTGTTTCCAAAGAGAGATATATGAGTGGCCACGGGTGAGAAAGAGGAAAATATCATGTGGCTGTGTATAAGAGAGGAGGTAAATATGTGTGGCCATATGCAAGGAATGAAGTAAACAGGCGTGGCCGTGGGTTTTGGAAGAAGAAACACACGTGGCGGTATTTTTTCTTCTTCAAACACACACGTGGCCGTGTTTTTTGAAGAAGAAACACACACGTGGCCACGTCTGGGAAGAATGCCACGAAACTCAAAGACCCCGAAGAGCATGCATTACAACCCTAGATCTCATATCCCAACTTCTTTAAATGGTCATTTAAGTTTTCAATCATTAAAACTCATCTTATCTACTATTTTGAATCTTTAATCTCAACTAAGAAAACACCTATAGCAAGTGAGGGAAAACATGCACAGTAACCACTCATAACAATTTTCCCGTACCTTAAATCAAGCTTCCTCTCCTTCCACATCCACTGACCCATTCTTGATAGTATCCTTCCCTTTTACACAAGAAGAAAACAATCATAAACCCTAAATCCAGAAGTGAAACACAACCCAATAAGAAAGCAAGAGGAAAACATCACCTTAAGGATGCCCAAAACCCTAGCTTTCCTCTTCTGCATCTCGTAACAAGAGAGAGAGAGATAGAGAGGGGGGAGAGAGAGAGAGAGAGATAGAGAGACCTCCAGGAATCCCAAATGTCGATCCCCTTTCACAAAAACCCCCATGAGTTTCTTCTTCAAGGAACTAAATACAAGGGTTTGTGGTGTAAATATCTTCCAAAGAGAAATTTCCAAAATGCCCTTATACATTTTAACCCCTAACAACTTATTTTCTTAACATTCAACTCCAAAAATTCTTATTTAATTCAATTGCATCCTTCCTTACTATTTTAGCTACACTCTAATATACATGTGCATAATTACCAATATACCCTTAATGTGACTTAACTTCAATAATACAAAATAATTAAATTTTGCCTTATTAAACCTTAATCCTGATTAATTAACTATAATCATGTTAGGGCCATGGTTGGGTCCTTACAATGCCTATAAGGGTACTTTGTAGCTATTTCAGAACAATTTTGACCTGTTTAGGTCTACTTGAAATTAAAAGTTAGAGTGACCCTGTTTGGGTTTAAAAGTTAGAGTTAATTTGAAAAACCCCGTTTGGGTCCACTTGACCAGTCTATGTTATTTGATTGACCCCGTTTGGATCCATGTTATTTGATTGACCCCGTTTAGGTCCATGTTATTTGTTTGACCCCGTTTTTTAAAATCTCTTATGAAGCTACGGTAGAAACCTGCATGCCCTCAAAAACTCCTAACTCCTATGACACTGGTTGGTGGTGGGAGTTTCTCTATAACTTCTACCTTAGCCTTGTCTACCTCAATCCCCTTCTCAGAAATTTTGTGCCCTGACACAATGCCCTCTCTTACCATAAAATGGCACTTCTCCCAATTTAGTACTAACTTGGTTTTTTCATACCTACCTAGCACCAAATCGAGATGCCTTAAATAACTCTCAAAATCTAGCCCATAAATGGTGAAATCATCCATAAATACCTCCATAAATTTTTCCATAAAGTCATGAAAATTTTTCATCATGCACCACTGAAATGTAACCAGCACATTACACAGTCCAAAGGGCATTCTCCTATAAGCAAATGTACCATAAGGACAGGTAAAGGTCATTTTCTCTTGATCTTCAGAGGCTATGGGGATTTGCAAATATCTTGAATACCCGTCTAAGAAACAATAAAACCTATTTTCTGCTAGCCTCTCTAACATCTGATCAATAAATGGCAATGGAAAATGATCTTTCTAGTGGCATGGTTCAGTCTCTTATAGTCTATGCACACTCTCCAACCCATAACTGTATGAGTTGGAATGAGTTCATCAAATTCATTACTATCAGAGATTGGGTAGATTATACTTGAATCGAGCAATTTGAGTACCTCTTTCTTTACAACTTTCTGCATAACCGGATTGAGCCTTCTTTGGGGTTGAGCTACCAGTTTGCATTCTTCCTCCATCGAAATTCAGTGAGTGCAGTAACTTGGGTTGATACCCTTCAAGTCCTTCATCTCCCATCCTATAGCTTTTTTGTGCTTCTTCAGCACCTTAAGCAGCTTCTCTTTTTCAAAACCTGACAACAAGGAAGAGATAATTACTGGCTTTGCTTCATGTTCTAAAAAGATGTACTTTAAATGAGAAGGAAGGGGTTTAAGTTTAGATATAGAATCTCCCTTTTTCAAAGTGGTCCCCTCTTGCTTTGATTCCTCCTTTTCACAATCCTTCTCCACAGCTGCTACCTATTCTTCCTCTATTTTATCCAACTCTTCATTTTTCAAAGAATGCATCAAGCTCAAATTCAATTGATCATTTAGCAACATTTTTTCTTGAGTCTCTTCTACACATTCATCCACCTTGTCCATGAAATAGACCGATTCCTCCAAATCACTGATGGATGCTTTTGAGCTTTGTTCATGTCCACTACAAATTCTTTATTGTTGAATCATAGGGTGACCTTTTGACCATGAACATCTATCAATGCTTTCGCCATATTTAGGAATGGTCTCCCTACAATGAGTGGCACCTTCCTATCTTCCTCCATTTTCATAACTAAAAAATCCATGGGAAAAATAAATTTTACCACCTTTACCAACAGATCCTCAATCACTCCTCTTGGCTTTCTCATTGATATATCCGCAAGTTGAAGTCTCATTCCTATCTCCTTGAGATCGCCTAGATTGAGTTTCCTGCACATTGAATATGGCATCAAGTTAATGCTGGCCCTTAAGTCACACAAGGCATTCCCAACAAAAGTTTCACCAATTTTGCACGGTAAGGTTAAGCTACCTGGATCTTCCAGCTTTTTCGGGATCTTGTTCATGATAATTGCACTACAATTTTCTATTAATTGCACAGTTTCATACCCTTCTAACTTCTTCTTATTAGAACAAAGTTATTTTATGAATTTAGCATAATTGGGCATGTGAGCTAAGGCTTCAGCAAAAGGTAAATTGATATGCAGTTTCTTGAACATTTCTAGGAACCTAGCTAATTGATCATTTTTCTTTTCTTTCCTAGCTATAGTAGAAAATGGCAACCTATTTATGTCAAGATCCTCTATGGTTGGGTTCACTATACTCTTTCCCTTGTCAATCTTTGGAGCATCTACATCTACCTCTACCTTAGGATTAGAATCACTTACCTCCCCTATTGGGTCCTCCATATGAGATGATGAAGTTGGTGATTTACCTTTCTCTTCTTCTTGTACTACCTCCTTGCCATTTCTCAATGTAATGGCATTGGCTTCCTCCTAACTCCTAACTCCTAAAATTGCCATTTCTTCTTGTACTACCTCCTTGCCATTTCTCAATGCAAAGCCTTTATCCAAGTTGCAATTTTCGAAGTTCGTCTGCTATTTTTAATTTTTTATGCAAAATCAAGTCTCCTTCCCTACCAGGGAAATTGGCTCTCTACCTTTTTCGTATTTTTGACCTTTGGAGGCCCATTTGATCTCAATTTCACTTTAAATTTCAACCCCGGGCTCACCATGACCATTACTTTCCAACGGTCCAATAAAATATTTTTGACTTTCAGGTGTCCTTTCGGACTCGAAAAATACTATTCACTGTCGGAAAGTACTGTTCACGGCTGACCCGGTGTTGAGGCCATTACAAAAATAAAAATACCTTTTGAATTCTATTGCTTCACCATCTTCACCTCTGCACCATTTTGATTTTAGTGCTGAAATTCATTATTTTCAAGTTAGTTAAATTAAACTATTTAATTATTAATTAATTAATTATTATTATTATCATCATCATCATCGGCAAGCTTTGATTTTGTTTCCTTCGACATTATTTTTTTTTTTTTTTATGTTTTGTCTCTTTAGCATGCTTTCACTTTGTTTTCTTTGACATGTTTTGATTTTGGTTTCCTTCGGCACACTTTGATGTTTTCCATTAAGATTTTACTTTTATTTATTTATTTATTTTTCTTTTTCTTCCTACAAAATGTACTCTTTAAAAGCCTAGACAATCAATTTATATAATTTGCGTACATTTATTTTAACCAAATAAAGAATGGCTTTTAATGTTTTTGCCCTTTCTTAAAGTTAATCTATTTTCATAATTCTCATCCTGTCAATTTGAAATTTATATATATTAATTAAATATTTTAGTAATAATTATTTTATGTAATTTATTAGTTTTCTTATTTAACTATTGCTTGCACAGTGTAATACGTTTTGCATTATGTATTTGTGTGCGCACGCGAGTATATATATATATATATATATATATATATATATATATATATCATGGATAAATTCTTAGCCCAAATATATAAACATATGTGAATAAACATCTTTAAATAAAATTATAATTTTGGCACCAAATTGTCCTATGAACATATAATATTAAGTCTAATTATTGCTTTAAATATTTAGTTTATCTTTATTCGAATAAATACTCAAATATTCTACATTTATAGTGTTAGAAATATTGGTCGGTCATTAAAATAGTTAGAGTGATCGATATATATATATTTTAATATATCTTATTTGGAATTTCAAGTGAGTGGTAATTACAGTCAACAACCGTTTCGTAAAACCATCCTTTTAAATTCGATCATTTTGTAAAACCATCTTTTTAAATTCCAATTCATAATATTTTAGTTTATTTGATTCTATTTTATTAAAAATATTTTTAATCTTTCATCAAGTAAATTCATGCAAATTCCCTTTATGTTAATTTTCTACAAGTATTTATTGATTTTTATTAAATTAGTTTTTATACGAATTTTCATTGTTATTTATTATCTTAATAGGTGTCTCATATTATATTCATTATTGCCTTTGCATTGTGTTTATACAAAAGATTTTATTAGATAATTTAAGATATATAAAAACAAATGTAAAAATATAAGCACTTAATAACGAAGAATACCTTTTATTAATCACAAAGATTTATTATACATGGAAAAGTCACTTATATATATGGGTCTCAAGATGTATAACTAACAATCTCCTAGAGACCATGGCGTGTAGTCTACAAGAATTTACAAGTACAGTAAAATTCACACACACACACACACACACACACACACACACACACACACACACACACACATATATATATATATATATATATATATATATATATATATATATATAAGAGCTTGCATCTAACAAAAGAAAATTTCTTTATGTTGTGATATACTCCTATTTGAATGACTTCCTATATTGATTATTTCCTTTGTTACTTGATTTATTTCCTATATTCACTTGTTTCTTAAATTTATTTGTTTACTATATAGATCAAATTTTCTGTCTATAAATACTCAAATTGTTATTGTTCTAGACACATAATAATATAACATAGAAATCACACTTCTCGTTATTGTCGATATTTTGTTCTGATTTTACTTTTATTTATAACAGTTTAAGAATTTCTTAATTTAACAAATCACTTTGTTACTCTTGAACACATACAAGATAAAATTTCTTTCTTTATTGTGGGAGCGAGAAAATAAAGTCACTCCCTAAGAGAGACCTAGAGGAGAGAGTATGTAGCAGGAACGAGAAGCTAAGACCTAACCCCAACTCTGGTACGATGAGAAATTTCAGAAGAGAAAATAGAGAAATTCTTTGATTTCTCTTACTTGATTCAACCCTCGAGGACAATGATTTATATACAGATTTTCACCTAAATGAGGAAATACATAGCTAGCTACGTATTTACAGAATTAATACCAAATCCTACCACATCCCTTAATCACAACAGTATCCCTTAATTATAAACTTGTAACATCTTAACAATAACAGTTTGTAAATTATTACCAAATCCTACCACATCCCTTCATCACAACAGTATCCCTTAATTATAAACTTGTAACATCTTAACAATAACAGTTTCCTTCTATTCACTCAGTAAAAAGTTATTTCAAAATTTTGAGATTAGTGGTTAGAATCTCAATCGAAAACGCAAAAACAAACCAGGATGTGCATGTTTCCTAAACTCTCCAGTGGTTGATAAATGCAGAGACAAGATCATGCATTGGCATCTTACAAGCATTTGATCTATGGATTCTGGCGGCAGAAACTCCAAAATGTTGGGGTATAGTAGAGACAGAAAAATGATGTAAAGGCCCAAAACGATTTTATGGAACAGAGCGAATAATTGCTGGATGCCACAAATCAAAATCTGCACCACAGTATGGCGATGGGCAGCTCTTGAACTTCAAGAAGAATTCTAAATTTCCATAATTATTTACAAATTCTAGCTAAAGCAATGGAACATCATGGATACCGGGAAACAGCATAACCAGTAGAAAGTAGCAACATACACCACTCCAATCTGAAAGTTACAAATGATTCTGCAGATTATTATGCACATGAAAATGCTTATGCTACTTCTTGAGACTTCACATTGCGAAACGAAGAATAGTTAAAGCATGTGAAACTGAAATGGGATCCCAATCCTAATGAAATATTAAATAAAAGGTATCCAGAGGAAGACATCCAAAGTGCAAACTGTTATAATCTTAAATATTTATAAATATAATGAGCGCATTTAGTGAATGGTACCTACATGTACATTTATCCGTATAAGCTAATTTACAATCATCTATCAGTACCCAGGCTGAAATAGAAGACCTTCCGCTCTAGCTTCTTTATTATGAATCAGATCTGTATCACCCTATGCACTGTTTCTGCAAGATTATCATCAGCTCAAATAAGATAATCGCATGCACTGTATCCAGTACCTGAGAAGGAGAATGTAGAGAATGCATTAGCATAATTCTACAGAAGGAATGAGTCCAATATTTACAGAAGGACAAGCACGACTAATATCTGTCAAATTTTATAAATTTGAATACAATTAACTTTTGAGTTTCATTTTTGCTTCAAAATATCATAACAATTGCAAGACCAAATATGCTGAGTTTTCATTAAAGCTTTGAGAAAACAAATTTAATAATAGATCGTTTCCTTATAACTGTCTCCAAGCCTTAATCCTTCACATGCCACTTAGATATTTTCCCGAAACCAAAGCAAACACCTCTATCTAATTGTTTTCTTATCAAAATGCTCCTTTTGTTTTGAAGGGTGTCAAGAGATAGCCATGGCCTAAACATTAATATAACACAATATCTATGTCCTAAACATAAATATAATAGAAGGTAAAACATTACCCAAATAAAACCAAATATACCAGGACAGCCATCAGTTGAAAAATTTTCTTTGCTCAGATGTAAAAGACCTAAACAAAACTTGTGTCCTTCAAATCATGCCACAAATCCTGAATATAATCTTGCAACTAGATTGTGAATCTACTATCTCCTTAAAGCCTAATCTAATAAGTTTTAATGGATAGTTTGATATTTCCTGTGAAGGGAAAGATAAATAA
Source organism: Excoecaria agallocha (assembly GCA_037975025.1). Lineage (NCBI taxonomy): Eukaryota > Viridiplantae > Streptophyta > Magnoliopsida > Malpighiales > Euphorbiaceae > Excoecaria > Excoecaria agallocha. Next base: position 26,923,925 of record CM075812.1, read on the forward strand.
TAATAATAATAATAATAATAATAATAATAATAATAATAATAATAATAATAATAATAATAATAATAATAATAATAATAAAAGGTTTTTTATATGTCAAACCTATTTTTCTGTAAAAGCACAACCGCCACACTTAAGAATAACAGGAAAAATATTGATAGACATTTGTGAGTGTGTGTCTTCGGAAGCAGATAACCAGTATTAGACAGCTTGAATAAAGTTGGCCTGTATATTTTCAATTGCACAATTAACGGGGTTTTTTATTGAACAAAATAAATAAGTGACCTATGAGATAAAGTTTCCGGTTTAAGAGAAAAACTTGATCTAGATTCTGGCAGCATACATGATATATATTTGAACATAAACACTCTGAAGGAGATGCAAGAATATCAAATGAAAATACTAAAACAATCTCAAAAATAAGTAATAACTTCTCAGAGAAATGTCCGCAGGAAAGTATGGGAAAAAGAAAGAAGCCAACAAAAAACTTGAAACATGTAGGACGCATACATTTAGAAAGCATAGAGAACAAAAGGTTGTAATGTCCAACTTTCTCAAAACTATCAAAAGAGTTTCTGGAGAAGTGAATAATGAGAAGAGCTTGGATGCAAGGAAGAACCATTAACTTTTATATTATTTTCAAGTAAATCAAGGAAGCCTGGTCCTGAAAAATATATTGGGGAAAGAGTTTCAGTAAAGAGAGAAGGAAAAGGCACAAAGTAAAGTTTAGTTTCTACACGTCTTGCAAAAACAGAACTGAGCATATGACAAGTAACAGGTGGCTGAACTACATAATAATTTGTATAAGCAATATTGGTACATAAAGCAACTTTCCACCTCAAACAATGCGATTTAACTGATTAAGCAAATATATTTGGTCTGTTAGGGTCCACAAACGAATTAGAATAAGTATATGCATGCAAATAAATTACATTTTTTATAATGGACCAATCATCAAACAAACCGGCTTTTAGAGTATAATATGAACTCTGGATTAGTTATTCATCAAATTCATATTTCAGTTTTACGAGCAGTCATTGGATGCATATACAGAGAGAAACGAGAAAGAAAGGTAATCCCCAATATCACCAATCAATCCTCAATGTTTTTATGATAACACAAGTGCAATAGATCCTTAATTACCAAAATAATCCCTACTATGTTAATAACAAACAAAATATAAGTTGTATTTAACCAGGATATAAGCCCATACAAGTCTACAGTTTCAAATGTTGTTTAGAAGGCAGATTGTTCCAGTTTGTCAGTTGGAAATTCTTTTGTGGGCATGGTACATCCTGGAGTAGGCATATTGACTTAGTATGTTGCTGGTTGTGGAGGCCACTAAAATGAATTATCACTAACAAAGAAAATTTGATGTCTTAGCTATTGTTGGAGTGGAATATAACTGTGGTTTGAGTAAATGATCGAGGACAGTGTCACACTAGTTAGTATTGCATGCAGTAACTCTGATTTGGATAACCAGAAAAAATGAAATAGCGGTAGTGAAAATGCCTGTTCAGAAAACAAAATAATTCATAAGATGGTCTCACTATCCATTAAGAAACCCCATCAACAGATAGAATCCCCCACGAAAAAATAAATAAATAAACAAACAATAAAAGAGAGAAAATGAGAGAACTTTTGAAATGCTGAGGAATACACTAGTCCAATAGAAGAATGCCTCAAGGAAAGCCTGCACTCGTACAACGAGGCAGGTATAGTGATGAACTTAGGCCAATAGAGCCACAATGGAGATGTATAATTGAGAAATTTGGATTGACTAGCACTTCTTTAAATGTAAGAAATCCATCAATGTTTTTCACCATAATACACAAGAAACCATGATGTCGGGTTCTCCTATGGCCAATGCAGCATTATTCTCTACTAAGGAAAAATAAAGAATTTCCATGGAACTGGAGTCGATGGATATGATTGGACTAGTTGCTGTTTATATTTGCCCAGGAAATAATGCAGTGCAGGACTATGAAGAGTGAAATGTGACAGAGTAGTTATCACAAGAAAAAAATATTTCCCTTGTCGCATATGCATCAGTTTAGAAGTTCATTATAAACATGCAGCCTCCAAGCATATATGTATATAAACCAAAATTGCAACTTACTTTATCTGGATAAGACTTCAGATGATGCAGATGCCGATATTATATTTAATTTGAACCAGAGCTTGGAGAAAATGAAGTTTGCTTATTAGTAGTCATATTGCTCACAGAATTGCCACTATCAGCCTCTGGCATTTGCTGGTTGAAGGCCTCCGCCACTGCACTATCCTCCGCACTGTTTGAAGCAGAAGAAGTACCAGATCTATTGTTGTCTCTAGTTTCCAGATGCTCCATCATTCGTGATACTGTTGCAATTCCAGCATTAACCTCTCTTCTAACCTCAGAACCAAGATCTGACATAGTAGTATTTCGAGAGAAAAATCTCTCCTTCCATCCCCTTGTACTCTTTGAAATAGATTCTTTGTATCTAACAGTCAATATTAATTAATTTCAGAAAACTGAAGGATGAAAACAGAATTCAATTAATTTAAGGAATAGCTGCCATCTGACTGTACCTCATTGAAACAGCACAGAATTTAGATTTGATGGACTCTGAAAATGTCTGAAATTCTGATGGTCCTGCCCTGTCTTGACTATTTAGGGAAGACTGATTTGGGGACCTCCTACAGGAAGATGCAACAAAAAGTATGCATTCAGTAAATTCAATTTTCTAAAAACATAAGTTCATCTATAAAACTAACCTGCATTCAACTCTTGAAAGTAAACTAATAACAAAGAAACATCCAAAAGAGTTCAAAAGAAGGGGTTGGATGAAAGGTTAAAACAATACTAGCACCTATTGTCCAATGAATTTTCATGCTGATTAGAAGCAAGAGTACTAGATCCAGAAGCTGAAGCAGATGCCAGAACAGTTTGCCCACCAGAAGCTTGTGGTGTATTTGGTTGTAAAGGTTCTTCCTGTACGTCTGAAGATGGAGTGGATACTGTGATTGCAGCAACAGTTTCATGCTCTGCTCTCTCAGATGGAGAGGAAGAAACAGGCCCAGCAGTAGGTGCATTAGGATGGCTTGAGAATACTAAGAACTGCGGACGGTTTTGAGCCGATGATCTATTCCTATGACCTTCCCTTCTAGAAATGTGACGCCGTCCCATTGCTGCCGCAGCAGCTAAGTGCTGAATTATACGCTCTTCAAGTTCAGCATCGTTTATGCCCACCGGCAACTGCAGTCAGTTCCATCATCGAATTAAACATGATTTTATTGACATGTAATTTAATGAAAAGAAATAACAGGACAAAAAGCTTCCAACTAGCAGAGATGGAATACAAACATGCTGTAATTCGAAATCCCCCAGAGTTGGATGATGAAATATGCTAGCATTTCTAGATTGATTGAACCTAAAATTTCTCTCATGCTCTACAGCCTCGAGCAATTCTTGACTGCAAAAATAAGCTGAATAAGTGCTTCTCTTCAAATTATCAGATAGAATAATCAAGCAAAATATGATAGCATTTACCTTGTAGGATCCTTCATGCTGATAGGTTGCCAGCACATTGGACATTGGGAACTTCTTTGACACCTGCAAGATAAAAATAAACATATGGTATCCTTTTTGCACCGCAGACAAAAATAAAAGGAAGAATGGTGTGATATTCATCACATTTTAATTTAAACAAGTATCAATAGCATGGAGATAAGCTAACATGTATGTTTTCTACTAGAGGTGACAATTGCATTGGGTAGGATGGTTTGTATCATTCAGGATCTGAATCATTTGGGCTTTGAGCAGTTCGGATTAGCAACCAGTTTCCAAATTGGAAAGGATCTCAAGAACAGATTCAGATTTGGAGTTGGCTTATGAAGAATGATCTTGAGTCCATCAATTTTTTTAAGAAAAAATCCATCTGTGACAGTTTATAGTTGAACAACCTATTTAATAGTTTTGGTATAAGTTATGGTGTAGTGAGTGTTAATAATCTTATTTTAATAATTTTAGTTGCCCCTACCATAATTTAAGTTTAGGTACTTGATAAATCTTTCTTTAATTGTTAGCAATCAAAAGTTACGAATGAATTAATGAACAAACAAGCTTGCCAGTTTATAGTATTGTGGTACTCAAAGTTACAGCTATAGATTCTTCTGAATTTCCCCAATTAGTCAAACTCAGTTTTGCGATAAATTTGAAACGAAATAATTTATAATTCTTCCCAAAAGAATGATAGAGGAGGCCCATTCCGATTTGAGGATTTCTATTTAAACTAGGTTTTGTTTAGGTCTGTGCTTTCCCTTGTTTATTTCAGATTCTTGTTAATTAGCCTTTTACTGATAGATTTGAATTGCTAGGATTGGCTTTAGCTGGTCTATATAGAGGATGCAAGTATTCAGAACAGCAGATGTGTTTTATTACGAAATTAATTAAGAGGTTTTTGGTAAAACTATTTATTTTATACTCTTCTAACCAGAATTACCTTATTCTAGTCCTAGTTGTTGCGATCCAATTGGTCTAAACCCTTTTGCCACACCAGAACACCTCTGCATTATTTGGATGGTAGGCAGTAATAAATAACTTATATGCCATGAAGAAAGTCCAATTAAATTTTACACCATGAGATTGATATAAGCTACATTAATGTTCCAAAGCAAGGTCAATCCTGAAAAAATTATATAAACTTCCTATATTTTATGCCCTTTAGCTCAAGCTATTAACCTCAATTATGGTTCCACAATGACATATATATGGGTAGATCTTATCTGAGTCCAAGTTTTTTGTCTGACATATACTGAACATGAGAAATTATCAATAACCGTGATAAATAAATGCATACCATTCAAGAACGCACTGAAGATGGAACTCGTGCTTGCAACTGGTGACCTGAAAAAGAAAAAAAAAATGCCATTTCAAAAACATGCTGAATCAGAACAAAACGAAGAAAAAAAATTAGATATTCACTAAGCATACAGTTGAAGGATCACTATCACAGAAGGGCTCAAGGCATATGCTACAAGCATCATCACAGGCATCCTGGATTCCACCTTCCACAAAAGCTGCAGCTGATGTCAAATGTGCCTCAGACTTAGCGATCTCTTCCGCTCCCTAGACGACCAAATAAAAAAATTGCATTAATTTACAATTGCCTAGCAGAAATTCCATATGGCTTATCAATCCATATGGCTTATCAAACTTAATAACCATCAAAATTTAGCATCCAAACTAAGTATGAAAATAGTTCTATATTGACAAAATAGATACAAAGTTTAGGTCTCCTAAACCTTTGAGACACAAAAATACTCAATACTATTTATCAACGAAAGAATTCAGAGTCAAATTTCAAGCATCCACACACTGAATTTAATTTCGAACTAAGCAAATAAAAGCTCAGAAAAAATTCAAAGTGTGGTTTGTGTAATGAGGTTAACTTATTAGATAAAGAAATTAAACTTCCTCAAACTACGTACCAAAAAAAAAATAATAAAGGACATTTTCGTTTTATTTACCTCCATGAAAAACCGGATGATCGTTAACAATAAGCCAATAAGTTGACAGAGATGAAATAGAAAACCCTAAGATTTGGGGAGAGAGAAGAGAGATTGATTTCTCGGAGAGACACAGATAAAAGGAAGAGATTTAAGGGGAATTAAAAGGAAAATTGATATTTTTTTTAACTATAAACGGAGCAATGACCTAAGCGAAGCTTCGGTTCGGTCCTCTGCTCACTGTGCGATTGACACGTGGCGCAGTTTCTTTGACGAGTCTTCCCCTCTCCTCCTGACTCAGTTTATCTTTGCAATACCGTGCTTGAATTCGTGGGGAATTTTTTTAAATAATATTTTAAAAAAATCAAAATCTAGTGTATGTTAAAAATTATTTTGAAAAGTGTAGTTTTTTTTGGGGTAAAAAATGCAGCTGATTACTGCGTTATAGTTTTAGTTATCTGCCCTTGTATAAGAGTCTGCCTGTAATAAAACTGCAGCATGTGACTGCGTCATTAGAATGCTAAAAATTTTAACACGAGATTGCATTATTAGCAGTGGTAAAACTTTATCTCGAGGCACGTAAAACTGACGCCAACTCCAATAGATGCATAGCAATAAGTCCAATCATGTTAATTGTCCAAAATAATTTATTTAATATTAATTATATTATATATAAACATTTATCCAAGTTCTCTCATTTTGATTTTTCTTTCCCTCTTTCACTTACTTTTCCTCTCTATTATTTCTCCAGGCTCTGATTTTTTTTTAAGTTGTATATATGAAGGCATAAAGTGAATTCTGAGTTCATCACATAAAATAAAGAAGGTGTGTATAATTTGTTATAATTTTTTATATAAAATTTATAAATATTTAATTATATTATTATTTTATAATTTATAGGTATTTTTAATTGATTAATTTGGAAAGATGAAAATAAAATTCAAGTTATCACTTTTAATATTATTTAATAATATACAATATTTTATAATGTTAGATATTAGAATAATAGTTTCATATATTATGAAAAAATTTATGTTAATGTTAATTAAAATTTCTCAATTAATTATATTATAACAAAATATGTGCTTAATTGGTTTATAAAATATGTGAGTGATATTTTTTCATGCATTTGGTATTAATTTTGTATCTTGTATTTGATTATTTATTTATTTATATTTTTATTGAATTTAAATAAATTAAATGCATTCTTATCCATTAAATTTGTATAGAAGTTATCAAAATGTTATTTTATTACTAATTTTAAATTTAATTGTATTATTATGTAATTTATTAGTCAATTTTATTAATTATATTTGTGGCACGAAAAATCAAGGCTCATTATTTTATTTATTTTCAGTTGAAAATGACATCAAATAATGTAAATTATTATGTAATAAAATAATATATATTTTAATAATATAAATTGAAATCTTAATTTTATTTTAATATTATTGTAATTCACATATATTTATGCTAAATCATAAAATATTCATATATTATAAAAATATAGACATATTTTTTATTTTTGAAATATGTATTTATTTTTAAAATAAATTTATATTATTAAATGATATATAATTTTATTTGTTAATGAAATATTTATTAGATTAATTTTTTTTTTGTTTGTTTAATTTATAAAAGGCATGCTAGCTTGCATTTAGCTTATATTATAACATTACTTGTCAAAATAGTATTATATTTAGAAAATAAAATTGTGTTTATGTGGAATAATTTAACTATTATAGTGTATTGGCCAAAAAACTAATTTTTTGGGTCATGTTTGAAATTTTTTTATATCGATGGAAAAAAATTACTATAAGAAGAAAGTGAATATTTTATCATTAAAATATTATAAAATATCATATTTGGAAAATAACAATAGTATGTTTTAAAATGATATTAGTTTTGTCCTAAAAAATGTTTGGGATATTTATTTCATTTCTATACTATGTGATAAATATAATATAATTATATGAAATTTGTTTATTTTACATATATAGTTAATTATTACTAATTATTTTTTTACATGCACATGCAACACATGTTAGTGTCAGTGCACATAGGTTATAAAAAATGGAACATTTTAGAAGTCAAAAATTTATTAATCTGAAACTTTACGTTAATGTCCTGTTGACTTTGCTTGGCAAGTACCGAGCTGATGTGGTTTAGAACGGAACTGTAATTATATTTTCACTTTATCATTAAATATTAAATAATTTTAAATGATATATATTGGTATGATAATTTTATTTATTTTCTGGTTGAACACAATGTTTTGTTTGTGCGAATAGCTAGTGTTGACAGTCATTATATGAACATAAATAAACAAATCGTACCTTACCTGAGATTATTGGGATCCTATAAAGTGTCATAAATCACCATAATAAACGTTAATGTTAACTTGATAACTATTTTTGTTGAGAGATAGAGGCCAAAGACATATACTTTTCACATTTTCGTTGGTAAAACTATAATTACGCTAAAAGATATGTAGATACCGGGTTGTCTATCGAAGAACGTGTTGTTACAGGACAAGTTTCCCCACCAGACGTCATCAAAGGACTTAAAATAAAAATGATGTGGTTGAGTCAAAATTTTAGTCACTTACCAGCTAATACGATGGACTACCATATACAATGCTAGTCCATTAGATTTATTTGCTAAAAAAATATGCTGAGAAGTTGATTATTTGTTGTGTAACAGGTGGTGATCTCCATTAGATTTAAGAAATAATAATAATAAAGATGATTTAAAGTACAGTGAGGATTTGGACTTGCAGTGCTATAATTAGGTTTATATTTATTTTCAAAGTTATGGTAAATTATATAGTATCGATAATAACAAGTAATTAATTTGTAACAATATTTTGGTGATTTTAAAAATTTTCTAGATGGATTAGGAGCCATACAAGAATGTGATGCACTTATTATCATATTTTTTTACAAGTGGACATGCAAGTTGGAGATCTACTGTACCACTAATATGTTTTCATATTATTGAGTGGCACTAACCCGATAGATGTCTAAGGCAATTTGGTATGGACTAGCCGATTCCATCCTCTCTACAGAACAATAATTTGGTGCATTTTATTGACTTGAGGGGGCACACTGATCAAAATTGGAAAATGAAATTTCAAAGTTCATTTTTGAGTGGAATAATCGATATAATCGGGTTACTACAGGTCAATTTCTCATTTGACCATTACATTTGAGATTGTAATATATACAATGGTAGATATTGCGTACAAGACGGTGAATAACCTTGGTTGGAGCATCAATGGAGGCATTGGTATAAAGTATTATTATTATATTTTTTATGAATATTATTGATGATTTTTAATAAATTTATTTATTTGCATGTAGGCCGATGGTGCTAAACGAATATTCCACAGTAACATTGATTCATCATTCAATGAAGGCGATAGTATTTGTTTGACATTAGAAGGGACTTTAGGTGCTGTAAGTGCATTTGATATTATGCCAACTAATTATCCTCGACATCCTGTACCTGATCTTGTAGAGATTCCACTGCTTTCAACATCATACGAAGATTTTTTAGGTTCTAGACGTAGTAGGAGATGTATGGCAGAAAGACGAACGATAGTTACATCTATTCCTATTCATCCTGGTATGCACCAAGTCCCCAACCTATGCCTTGGCCATATATTCATAAAGATACCTCTAGCTCATTTAGTATGCCTTCAGTCCATCAGCAACAATTTTATGATGCTAGAGTTGTTTTTTCTAGATTTTATGACTATGAAGCTGGGCCAAGTGGATTGAATGTTGATTTGAATGTAAGATTATCTAAAGGAGATGCAACACCATACAACATTTATGGACGAACCAGCCAAACAATACAAGATGATGATTTCTTTAATGAACTTTTTAGTAGTCCAAATATTGTAGGTACATAGGGTTTAGTGGATCAACCACTATATAGTGGAGAATACAATGATGTGTTGCCATTATCCCAAGATCCCAACCCATACGAGATTGATTCCCAAACCTGATGCGGAACCCCAAGGTTAAAGAACCAGAAACCCCTTAAACATACGCTTTGATTTCAAAAGACAAAGAAGACAAACACCCTCCTTATTGAACCCCTAAACAATATGTGAATGGAAACGCAAATAATTGGGATAAGAAGAATAAGAAAACGCCACAATCAAAATGATTGATAAGTAATCCTAATTCTTGATGCAATAGAAAAGAAAGCAAGTAATCTCACAATCTCTCTAAAGAATTTCGGCTAAGCCAAGAGAAAACTCTCAAAAGTTTATAATTTGATTTAATGATGAAGTTTACAACCTAGGGTAGCCTATTTATAAGGTGGCTAACCCTAATTCACTCTTTAAAACCCTAATTTAAATGCTCATATGACCTTACACGAATTTTCTTGAGCTTTTACAAGCCAAATAAGCCCAAATAAGTCTTAAACACACTTAAAACAAAAACTAATTAATAAATCTTATAGGCCTAAAATGAAAGCCCAAAAGAAAGACTAAAATAAATAACCAAACTAACTAAAACTAAACCCAAAAGAAGCCCACACGTTTAGCCCATTAATAATACAACTTAAGTGAGTCATGTGACTTTTAAATGAGGTACATGACTTGTACATTAAAAGCCCAAAGTTGTTTAAGCCCAAAATTAATGGTAAAGTACCAAATCTGCCTCCTATAAATTGAAGCACACCCTGATGACATTTGGATCTTATATTTATGTGTTTGAACTCCATTTAGACCCATTTGAAAGTCATAAGATTGCCCCTCTTCAATGGCATAAGATAGCCCTCTTGGATCCGTATCATTCCCTCCTTCTTTAGAAAAGATTCGTCCTCGAATTTTCGTCTTGCAATAGTTAGGAATTGGCACTTGAGGAATACATTCATCTTCATAAATGATCTTCTGCACTGGTGGAAATAGTATGAATACTTCTTCATTAAAGAACTCATCATGATCCTGCAAGTTATAAATAAAAGGACTATGCAAAACATGGTTAGTATTTAATATAGCGATATGATTTTGACTTTCTCCACTTCCCATGTGCAACTCATTCTCCTTAATCAATAGAGAATCAACTGTAACTTGTGAATCTTCCATCTCAACTAAGCAAACTTCTTCACTTGCACTCAAACAATCAACAATTTCTTCACTTTCAATTATTTCTCCATCATGCACAACATCATTATTCTCTTCTACCTCTAAAACAATCTCATTTACCAAGTTCTCCACATCTTCAACTTCACCCAAAACCTCTTCAATGGCATAAGATAGCCCTCTTGGATCCGTATCAAAACCCCTAGACATATTACCTCATCTCATAGTAGGAGATTTTTATTTTGTTGTATTGGTGTAATATTTAAATATATGGTCATAACTGTTGTAATCTAATTTGTAGTTTAATTATTATTTCTCATTTAAATATCACAAAAAGTCATGTTGGTTACTTTTCTTAATGTTATTAAAGCATAACATATTACTAAATATATTAATTGTGAAATATTTAAAATATTGAACATTTCAACCTTCAAAATATTTAGTTTTTTTATTATGACCAACATTGCCACACTTGCTGTAATGCATTACATGACCCCATTTTTGCTTGTCCATCTCATTTTGAATTCGGGTTATTTTTGGCTGACCTTTCTTTCTCAGTAATTTCATATCAGGTTTATTTTAGGACTGCAATACCACGACCAATTTGCTTTATGTGCCATCGGTTGGAATTTCCCCTTATAGTATTTAAGTGACTCTATTATGATATAACAGTTGCCAACAAATTGAAACATATCAATTTGCCTATTCATACATGTTATGATTGAATGTGAACAAGGCATTTTTGTTTTTTGGAACTTATTACATTCACATTTGCGCTTTTCAAAACTCAGTATATAAGTGTTTGGCTTAGCATTCACCTATGGTGCTCTACATTCTATCACCTCAAACAATTTATACCATCATATCTGACAACAACATGTCTTCTAGCCTTGTTAGCTTGCTTGGTCATAATTCCAATGCATTTAGGCATGAAACGTTATCCTTGGGCCTTTTTTTTTCATGTAGAAACCCCTCTATTGATCATAATATTTAACTAACTAACTAACTAAAAGTATGCTCAATGATCATAGTGATCGGCATCATGCGTACATCTTTAATAGCACTATTGACATTCTCGGCAATATTTACCGTAGTGTGGCCATATTGATGCCCACCATCCTCTGATAATGTCCATTTATCTAACGATATTCATATTGGCCAGTTGTAGGACTCTTTGTCAATATCTTTAATTTCATCCATTTTCTGTTGGAACTGATGCTGTTGAAATTGCGTACCTATAACGGTATATGTAAATATTATATTATCAAATAATCCATTTAAATAAATAATATTTAAGACTTGTTAACTTACTAGCCTTATAAAGCAAATCCTTTATTTGTTGAATTCATGTGGAGTGTGTTGTAATTGCTAACAAAATGGCACAAATAAAATCTGTGAAAGCTTAAAGGATCCTTTCATCTACTCCTTTTATTCTGAAATAATGCCAGTATACTAGCATGTCGATCAAATATAATAGCAATGCTGACACATTAAGTTACATACTTCTTGATCATCATCGTAAACCAAGCCCAACTTTATTTATTATCGGACTCCACACCCGCAAATGCAACTAAAAACAACAAGTCATTACCGTCAATAGAGCTCACTATCATAAGAGTTTGTTGGAATTTTCTAGTCAGAAAGGTGTCGTCAATTAAAATAATCGACTTATAGTGAGCCAATCCATCAATGGTGGATTTAAAACTCCAAAAAACTCTTTGAAACTGCTTAATAGTTGGGTCTTGGGATTGTACTCTTGTAGAGCAAATAAAAAACCCAACAACCTCTCAAAGGAATCAACATATAATTGCCAAATATAAACTGTAAGGCTCTCATCTTCCCCTTCCATGCCTTATTGTACGATACCTCAAATTAAAATTGCTACTTAATAGTAGCAATAATAACATCAATGGGAAGGGTGGGTTTTTTTACTTACCATACCTATTATGCAATTTTGAATAATTTTCGATCCTAATTATCTATGATCCATTAAAAGATTATTGCTTGGGCATGAATGTGGGCCCTTTAACCTTGTTGATCGGTGTCTAGCAAGTGTACTAGATTGGCTAGTAATATAGGGAAATAAGATTATGACCCAAAATATCGAACCCAAGGGAAACTTGTGCTTGTATGTGCTATTTCAATTTCAAAACCAATTTTGTGTGTAAAGAGAGAAGAGAAATCCCAAAGTTGTGATGATTTGAAAACAATAATTTAAAACAAAATTAAAACAATTGAAAAAGCTAAAGTAAAGAAGAAATCTTTTGAAAGCAAGTAAATTGAATGAGTTAAAAATCAATGATAAAGACAACTTTCACTAAAGGACTATCCACCTTAACAAATATTGCTACGACTTAATTAAAAGAAAATATATAAGTGATTATGGAAAATTCAGTTTAATAAACCCAGATAACTTTATTCAAGATTATCATTCCAAGCATTAAAACTCTCTTATTCAGAACAATTCAATACTTAGCATAAGGAACTGAATTAAGTTTCCTAGATGTCTATTAAAGCCTTTCTCAAGAGATTTAACTTTCACCTAGTCTTGGTTACCCTTTTCTTAATCTTAGCTTACTCAAATTAACACATAATTATAGCTTATTCAGATTATAACCATGCATTAATCCAACTAAATTAACCTAAGAGCATGCAAGTCATTCATCAACTTAAACCAATTAATTAACCAATTCTTAATCAAGTTAATAATCAACTTAAAATTGAGCAAAGACAAGACTATTTTTAAGAACCAAGAAATAATCAACTTGTATTAAAATTGAAGAACAAACTCAAGTCATAACAATACAAGTCAAGGATTCAAGTATCCTTTATTAAAAGTTAAAGAAAACTACTCACAAACCATTCTTAAAACTAAAAAACAATGTTTTTAAAAAACTGTAAAAACAAAAAACGTAAAAAAAAACTAAGAAAACAAAGCTTAATTCTAAGGATTAATTCTAAAGATTGATCCCCCTTCTTTTGTATTTTGGACTACTATTTATAGGCAAGAATTGTAGTAGACTCCTTGTTAAACTTCGGTCATAAAATAGGAATCAAATTCTGCTAAACAGGAAGCTCGTAAATCCTTTTTGATATGGGAGAGTTAGATCACGTGGCCACGCTTCAATATGCCTTCCTTCACACGTGGGCACGTCCCATTTAGTTCTTCTTCCACACGTGGCCACGTGTGGTCCTTCACTGGGAATCGACGTGGTCACGTGGTTGCATAGTTTTCTTTAGTTTCCCATTCACGTGGCCATGGGTCTTCATACTTCATTTCTTCACCTTTCATCACATGGCCACGGTTCCTCTTGCTTTCTTCTTTATGTGGCCACGGTTCCGCTTGCTTTCTTCTTCACGTGGCCACGTGTGAAACTCTTCAGTACTTTCACGTGGTCACGTCTCAAGGCTCTGGACTGGATGCTCGTTTTCTTGCCTAAATTTCTCATATTTGCGCTTTTAGCCCAAAACTTTGTCCTTTTTGCACTTTAAGCCCTTTTATACCAATTTAAACCTGAAAATCAAACAAAACACAGAATTAACCTCAGAAACATAAATATTACTAAATTAACTCTAATTTAACCTAAATAAAACCAAAACAACTAAATAACTCAACTAAAAATATATCAAAAACTATATATATTTCACACTTATCAAATACCCCACACTTAAACCTTGCTTGCCCTCAAGAAAATTAGAACAAACCCTCCTTCAAAACCATCAAACTTGTATAAAGATATGCAATTTTAAAACCAAACTTAGCATTTTAACAAGAGCACTCAACATAAACTCTAAATAGATTAACTTCAACAAGAGAATATAAATTAGTTTCCTTGAGTGTGTGTAAGACCAAATCATTTTAAGCAATTGTTGAAAATCAAAATGTCAACACAACTAAGTAATGAAGTATAGAATGTATGAATGTATAAGCATACAATCGGTTTCATGCTTGAAACTCTAGAAACACAATAGGCCTCTCCTTTAGCACCGGAACCCGTAGGTCATCTTCGCTAAACAACTCAAAACAAACTTAAAATCACATAGGTCTTACAAAGGTTGTAATGGGGCTAAGGGTATGTTTATCAAAGAATGGATAAAAGATAATCAAAATGAATATAGCCACTCTAAGACCAAATAGATTACAAAACCCCATAACTTAATCTATATATTTTGCTCATCCTTCCCTTGATTCCAAACTTCCTTTATGCTCTTTCACAAAGAAGTCAATATTTTTCCATTTTTTCTTGTACTACCCCACACTTATATTTTTTCATATTTGCTAGTTCTCTTTTTTCCTTTCTTTTTCCTTTTCTCAAACTTCAAACGTTCTTTTCTCTTTTTTTTTTTTAAACTAGCCTTTACAAGCTAACCTCAAGGTATATTTTCAATTGACTTCATCAATAACTTTGTTACAACTTTCTTACTACATCCAATAAAACTTTACTCTTTTCACTCATTCCTTTAATCCTAAAGTGGCAAATTCCATAGGGTGAGATAAAAGCTTTTTAGGTTATATGGTTAAAACTTTAGGTGTAACAAGAAAATATTAATGGTACGCATTAAGCATACCCTTATAAGCTCAAAATGGTTAATCAAAGGATAATTTCATCAAGGTAGGACACAAGTCTTTTAAAAGAGTTTATCAAGACAATTGTTGCCTAGATCATTTTCTAAGTTGCTTGAGTTGCTCATATGCTTTGAAGGGTGATGAGGAAGGTTCTAGTGCTCTAAATTTTCTTACTTCACTACTTTATTGCATTGATTTTTTCCAAGTTAAAAACTGGTCTAAGTGTTTTTTAGAGTTTGGAAACTAACAAATATTTATCAAGTTGAAGATTAACCCATCCAAAGGCATATTAAACAACATAAATGTTCTCTTGCTAAGCAAAAGTCCAAAACATGCATATTCCATATCAAAGTTCAAAGTGTTCAAGTTTTGAAGTTAACTAGGGCAAACTAAGTTTTCATGTAAATTAAATGAAAAAGGTGAACTACATAAGTCTTTAATACATTTTACAAACTAAAAACTAAACATAAACACAATAAAAGAAAACAAAACAAAACACAAAACACAAAAATAACAAAGTTTGATTCATGAAAAAGAAAAGTAAAGTTGAAAACAAACTCCCTGAAAGGAGGCTACCCCCTCCTCAAATTTTTGCTATCCACAGCAAATGATGATCTAGTCCAATAGAGGCGGTGGTGAAGGAAACCGCTGCTAAAAGTGATGGATAAAATGCTCAACCCTCCTATTTCCTTCCATGACCGTATCACGAAGCATATCTAATCTTCTTGCATTTGATCGAGTCTCATTTGTTGAGCATCCAACCGACCACTCAATTGATTAAATGGTACTTCCCATTCTGGTGTTGTGGGCTCATTTATGGGAGACGGGACTGCTGTGGCAATATGCTCCTCCTGCTGCTCTTCTTCTTGCTCCTCTTGATGCTCCTCAAACCGAATGTTATTCTCTCTTAAATATTCCTCCCGTGTTGCCCAATGACCGCAGGGCCTAGGTATCAGAATTTTCATCCTTTTCAGCATCCTATTATCAACGCAAGGCAAATCTCCTTTAAGGGGTTCTCTATAAACCTGATGATCAACTGCATTTGCTAATATTGTGGCTATCCATCCAATCGAGATATTATCAATGTTTCCTGACATTTTTTGTAAATCCTTAATTCGACTAGCTATAATGCCCGCTCCATTGATTACTTTGCCATCCATCATACATCGAAGAATCATTGCTTGAGATACACTGATAGTGCTGGCATTCTTCAAATTGTTGTACATACTTTTTGCCAAAAACCGATGAATGATTCGCAACGCATGATTCCTTAATGCATGTACCTTGTATTGCCCTCCTACCCAAGGCTCATCCAATTCCAGATCTTTGATTCTCTCCTAATTTTCCACAGGTGAAGCATCTTCCAATTCCCAGGGAGCAGTTGGCACAAAATCTAAAATTTTAGAAAACTGAGTAAAAGTTAGAGAATATCCTTTCTTACCGAGCTTAAAGCCCACTGTGCCATCCTCAGCATCTCTCGTGAAATAGCATTTAAAGGAATAAAGAAAATCTCGTGCCATGTCCGGATACACCTTTGGTTTCTTCTTAATGAATTCTTGCCAACCAATACTTTGGATTAATGGTTCTATCTCATGGTCCCATAGATTTCCAGCCGGAATATTGAGGAACAAGTGGCTTAAATAGGCGGGCTGGACATAGATACATTTGCTAAAGTAGTCAAATTTATTGATTTTTGCCCTGTCCACATACGACGGAATGCGTATACCGGATGAACTAGCTACATCAGGGTATTTAGTCCTTCGAGGTGCCACTACAAAGAAAAAAACACATTGTAAGTGTTAACCCGAAATAAACTAAATTATGATTACATGAACATGAATGAAATGATGCACAATTGGATGAAATGATAAGTTAATAGCATACGTCATGATAGGCATAAAATGCATTCAAAAGTTGAGCACAAAGAGTATGTTAACATAATGCTTATCATGCATGAATAAAATCGTGAACAATTCTTTCAAAAGGTGAATAAATGCTCATGCATTAATACAACTTATAAACATGCCAACCAAAGAGTGAAAGTTAAAAAATATTTAAAGAAAAACTCATTGAGGCATTTTATCGAACACGTTTTGAGCACAAGTTTGAGCATGAATTTAAGAAGCATAACAAAGAGTGTTCACTACCCTATTTCATACCAAGTATCTATTACATGTACATACTAATCATAATCATCCAAAGAAGCAAAAAGAATTAACATACAAACAATATGTTAAGTGCAAATTAACCTAAAAACCAAACATTCATGAACAATAATTGCATAAAACACAACCATGGATGATAACCAACTAATAATTAAGGAGTAATGGGAGTAAATACTTACTTGAAAGTGAGAATTACACCAAAATTACAGCACAAATTTGAGGTGGTGTGTGTGAGTAGTGAAAAACCTAAAATAATGAAGAAAATATAGAGAAGGAAGAAATTATGGGTTGGAGAGAGAAAAAATGAAAGAGAAAGCAAATGGAGATGGTGATGATCGGTGATGAGTGAGAATCCCGTGGTCACGGGTTAATTTTATGGTGGTGAGGTGTGGGCACGGAAGAGAGCAAAATACGAAATGAAGATGAAGAGAAGAAAACATGAAGCTTTTATAAAAGAGGAGGATTGGGGCGTGGCCACGTGAAGTTCAATGAAGAACTACACGTGGTCACGTGTGAAAATGCAAAATTGGACAGTGGACTTAGGCGTGGCCACGTGAAGTTCAATGAAGAACTACCCGTGGTCACGTGGTATTTTGGGAACCAAGCAATGTAGTGACCCGTGGCCATGTGATGGCAAAGGGAAAGCCACACGTGGTCACGTGTCTTCAAATTTTTCTGCCTTTCTACTTTGACACACACTTATATAATTAAACTTCCTTTAATGCAATTTTTCCATTAAAAACATCAAATCTTTTCCAGGAAAAACATGTCTCCATTTTAAAACCTTGATTTACTCACTCTTTTCATGAATCAAAACATTTAAACACACAAACATGCAAAAACACAAAGACTGAACTATAACTTAATTGTAGAAAGAAAAGAGAAAAAGAATAGAAGTTCTGAGTTTTTAAAGTCTCCAGCTAGACTTTCCAAACCAATTTTCAAGTATCTTGAAGAACTATGGTTGCTTCAGCAACCTCTTGTTGTCCAATTTGGTATGGTTTGCCCCCTTTTGATTTCATCTCTTGGTTAGTCTTTTATTTATAAAATGCTCCATTGTCATATAACCATTGTTGAATTGCATCAAGCTCATTGAAACTTCGTTGAGGTTGTATTCCCAGCTTAGAATTATCCTCCATGGGTGTATGATAATAGCTGGGACTAACCCTTTTCAAATCGGATATTTTCCAATCAATTTTTTCTTTATTCTTCTTGAGAATTTCAATGAGCATTTCTCCGTCCAACCCTGTCAATGAAAATGAATTAATTACTGGCTTAGTATTATCATTCAAAATTAAATATTTCAAATGAGATGAAATTGTTTTAAGTTCAGAATCTCCCTTAGGAGGTGACGGTTCATCCTCCATTTCATCATATTTACTATGCTCTTGTTCTAAATTTTGTATCAACTTTAGCTCCTTTGTTTCCAACTCTTCCAATTCATTGGGATGCATTAAACAACTTTGAAGTTCATCATTAAGAATGATTTCCTCTTGTTTTTCATTAACACATTCTTGAATTTCATCGACAAAACAAATGGATTAATCAAAATCATACGAGGGGTATTTTAAAATTTTATTAACATTAAAAACCAATTTTTCCTCGTTAAATCTTAAAGTAACCGTTTGTCCATGAACATCAATTAAGGCTCTTGCTGTGTTCAAGAATGGCCTCCCCACAATCAATGGCACTTTGCTATCTTCTTCCATGTCCATCACCACAAAATCAACCGGAAATATGAAATTTCCTACTTTCACCAATAGGTCCTCGATGATTCCTTTTGGCCTCTTCACCGATCTATCCACCAATTGAAGCATCATTCGGGTTTCCTTTAAATCACCTAGATTCAATTTCCTGCAAATTGAATAAGGCATCAAATTAATACTTGCACCCAAATCACATAAAGCATTTCCAACAAAATTTTCTCCTAATTCACAAGGTAATGTAAAACTACCTGGATCTTCTAATTTTTTAGGAATTTTATTGGTTAAGATAGCACTACAATTACCGGACAATTGAACCGTTCCTATGCCTTCTAGCTTTTTCTTATTAGAGCATAATTCTTTCATAAATTTAGCATATTTAGGCATGTGTAATAAAGCTTCAGCAAATGGTAAATTGATATGTAGCTTCTTAAACATGTCCAAAAATCTAATCAATTGTTCATTTTGTTTCTCTTTTCTAGCTAGAACTGAAAATGGTAATTGAGACTCATCAAGAACAGTGGAAACAAGTTTGTCCTTACATTTACCCTTCTCAACTGTTGGAGATATTTTTTCAGTATTTTCAGAATTAGAAACACTTACCTCCATTGTCGGTTCCACCTTTTTAGAAGAATTCTTACCAAGTTCAGTCTTCTCTAACTCTTTTCCACTCCTTAAGGTGATTGCTTTGGCTTCCTCTTTTGGATTTCGGTCTACATTGGATGGAAATGTCCCTTGAGCACGGGTTGATAAAGAACTAGCAAGTTGCCCCATTTGGTTTTCTAGGTTCCTAATGGATGCCTCTTGGTTCCTCATCCAAATATCTTGCGATTTCCACCTAGCATCTTGACTAGCTAAAATTGAGTTTTGGGAAGCCATGAAATTTGCAATCATTTCTTCAATATTAGATTTCTTTTCTTGAGGAGGGGGAGGTTGAGGTTTTTGAAAACCAGGTGGTTGGTGGTATGTTTGTGATGGATAATGATTTGGGTAATGATGTAGAGCTTGGTTTTGGTATGGAAGTTGATTATTGGAAGTTTGATTGTGGTTGAATTGGGGTCTAGGATTGGGGTTAGAAGAAGAACCTTGATTACTTTCCCTCCATGAAAAATTTGGATGGCTTCTCCATCCCGCATTGTAAGTATTGCTATATGGATTCAAGGCATTGACTTCTTCTACCATACTTTCAGCATTCTTCATCCCCATAGTTCCTGGATTTCCTGCATAAGAATCAACTTCATTAGATAGCATAGAGACATTTTTAACTTTAAGCTCTTTTATTTCTTTTGAATATCTCTTTTCCATTAATTCTAATTGAGCTTTCAACATAGCTACTTTATCAATATTATGAACTCCCTGTTTCTTTTGAGTTGCTCTAGAGCATGCCCATTGAGCATCATTGGTGGCCATCTCATCAAGGAGTAAAAATGCATCTTCGGGAATTTGATTCATGAAACTTCCATTTGAAGTTGCATCTAACAAAGATTTTGTTGATGGATGAGCACCTGCATAGAAAATATGCATTAATTAAAAAATAGGAACTTCATGATGAGGGCAA
This sequence comes from Excoecaria agallocha, assembly GCA_037975025.1. Classification (NCBI taxonomy): domain Eukaryota; kingdom Viridiplantae; phylum Streptophyta; class Magnoliopsida; order Malpighiales; family Euphorbiaceae; genus Excoecaria; species Excoecaria agallocha. The sequence continues at coordinate 26,944,506 of CM075812.1, forward strand.
CTTTTTAAGAGTCTCCTAAATCTTTCCCAAGCTTCATGGAATGGCTCCTCATAAAATTGCTGGAAGTCACTAATTTGTTTCCTAATGAGGGCAGTCTTGGTGGGTGGGAAGAATTTGCACAGAAATTTCTCTTGCATTTGTTGCCAAGAATGGATGGATTGATTTGGTAGCATTTGTAGCCAATCCCTAGCTTTTCCCATTAGGGTGAATGGAAAGAGTTTCAACCTAATTGCATCAGTCGATACATTAGGAATTTGCACAGTGTCACTCACTTCTAAGAACATATCCAAATGTTATGCAGGATCCTCTATATCCGAACCCAAAAATTGGTTTCTTTGTACCATAGTGATGGTAGCGGGTTTAATCTCAAAGGATTGGTGGTGAGGAATCCTAATAGTCTTATGTTCTTCATTCCACCTAGGGATAGCATAATCCCTTATGGTTCTAGGTCTATACCCATTCCCGGGAGCTTGGTGGGGTATGTGTCGCTTTTTGATCCTAGGTGGTGGATCATTCATAGATTGTTCAATTTCTGGGTCGTTCATATTGCCTCTCAACCTTCGAATCCTATGGAATGTCCTTTCAATTTCAGGGTCTAATGGTAAGAAGGGGTTGTCTCTCACCATAAACCACTAGTCACCTAAAAAGAAAAATTAGATGGAGAAGAGAAGAAAACACACAAAAATTACTTTAAAATCAAAATAGATAAACAAATGCCAATCGTTTCCCCGGCAACGGCGTCAAAAACATGACCGGTGTCTAACAAGTGTACTAGACCGGCTAGTAATATAGGAAAATAAGATTATGACCGAAAATATCGAACCCAAGGGAAACTTGTGCTTGTATGTGCTATTTCAATTTCAAAACCAATTTTGTGTGTAAAGAGAGAAGAGAAATCCCAAAGTTGTGATGATTTGAAAACAATAATTTAAAACAAAATTAAAACAATTGAAAAAGCTAAAGTAAAGAAGAAATCTTTTGAAAGCAAGTAAATTGAATGAGTTAAAAATCAATGATAAAGACAACTTTCACTAAAGGACTATCCACCTTAACAAATATTGCTATGACTTAATTAAAAGAAAACATACAAATGATTATGGAAAATTCAGTTTAATAAACCCAGATAACTTTATTCAAGATTATCATTCCAAGCATTAAAACTCTCTTATTTAGAACAATTCAATACTTAGCATAAGGAACTGAATTAAGTTTCCTAGATGTCTATTAAAGCCTTTCTTAAGAGATTTAACTTTCACCTATTCTTGGTTACCCTTTTCTTAATCTTAGCTTACTCAAATTAACACATAATTATAGCTTATTCAGATTATAACCATGCATTAATCCAACTAAATTAATCTAAGAGCATGCAAGTCATTCATCAACTTAAACCAATTAATTAACCAATTCATAATCAAGTTAATAATCAACTTAAAATTGAGCAAAGACAAGACTATTTTTAAGAACCAAGAAATAATCAACTTGTATTAAAATTGAAGAACAAACTCAAGTCATAACAATACTAGTCAAGGATTCAAGTATCCTTTAGTAAAAGTTAAAGAAAACTACTCACAAACCATTCTTAAAAATAAAAAACAATGTTTTGAAAAAACTGTAAAAACAAAGAACGTAAAAAAAAAAACTAAGAAAATAAAGCTTAATTCTAAGGATTAATTCTAAAGATTGATCCCCCTTCTTCTGTATTTTGGACTACTATTTATAGGCAAGAATTGTAGTAGACTCCTTGTTAAACTTTGGTCATAAAATAGGAATCAAATTCTGCTAAACAGGAAGCTCGTAAATCCTTCTCGATATGGGAGAGTTAGATCACGTGGCCACGCTTCAATATGCCTTCCTTCACACGTGGGCACGTCCCATTTCGTTCTTTTTCCACACGTGGCCATGTGTGGTCCTTCACTGGGAATCCACATGGTCACGTGGTTGCATAGTTTTCTTTAGTTTCCCATTCACGTGGCCATGGGTCTTCATACTTCATTTCATCACCTTTCATCACATGGCCACGGTTCCTCTTGCTTTCTTCTTCACGTGGCCACGGTTCCTCTTGCTTTCTTCTTCACGTGGCCAAGTGTGAAACTCTTCAGTACTTTCACGTGGTCACGTCTCAAGGCTCTGGACTGGATGCTCGTTTTCTTGCCTAAATTTCTCATATTTGCGCTTTTAGCCCAAAACTTTATCCTTTTTGCACTTTAAGCCCTTTTATACCAATTTAAACCTGAAAATCAAACAAAACACAGAATTAACCTCAAAAACATAAATATTACTAAATTAACTCTAATTTAACCTAAATAAAACCAAAACAACTAAATAACTCAACTAAAAATATATCAAAAACTATATATATTTCACACTTATCAAATTACTGGACAATTGAACCGTTCCTATGCCTTCTAGCTTTTTCTTATTAGAGCACAATTCTTTCATAAATTTAGCATATTTAGGCATGTGTAATAAAGCTTCAGCAAATGGTAAATTGATATGTAGCTTCTTAAACATGTCCAAAAATCTACTCAATTGTTCATTTTGTTTCTCTTTTCTAGCTAGAACCGGAAATGGTAATTGAGACTCATCAAGAATAGTGGAAACAAGTTTGGCCTTACCTTTATCCTTCTCAACTGTTGGAGATACTTTTTCAGTATTTTCAAAATTAGAAACACTTACCTCCGTTGTCGGTTCCACCTTTTTAGAAGAATTCTTACCAAGTTCAGTCTTCTCTAACTCTTTTCCACTCCTTAAGGTGATTGCTTTGGCTTCCTCTTTTGGATTTCGGTCTACATTGGATGGAAATATCCCTTGAGCACGGGTTGATAAAGAACTAGCAAGTTGCCCCATTTGGTTTTCTAGGTTCCTAATGGATGCCTCTTGGTTCCTCATCCAAATATCTTGCGATTTCCACCTAGCATCTTGACTAGCTAAAATTGAGTTTTGGGAAGCCATGAAATTTGCAATCATTTCTTCAATATTAGATTTCTTTTCTTGAGGAGGGGGAGGTTGAGGTTTTTGAAAACCAGGTGGTTGGTGGTATGTTTGTGATGGATAATGATTTGGGTAATGATGTAGAGCTTGGTTTTGGTATGGAAGTTGGTTATTGAAAGTTTGATTGTGGTTGAATTGGGGTCTAGGATTGGGGTTAGAAGAAGAACCTTGATTACTTTCCCTCCATGAAAAATTTGGATGGCTTCTCCATCCCGCATTGTAAGTATTGTTATATGGATTCAAGGCATTGACTTCTTCTACCATACTTTCAGCATTCTTCATCCCCATAGGTCGTGGATTTCCTGCATAAGAATCAACTTCATTAGATAGCATAGAGACATTTTTAGCTTTAAGCTCATTTATTTCTTTTGAATATCTCTTTTCCATTAATTCTAATTGAGCTTTCAACATAGCTACTTCATCAATATTATGAACTCCTTGTTTCTTTTGAGTTGCTCTAGAGCTTGCCCATTGAGCATCATTGGTGGCCATCTCATCAAGGAGTAAAAATGCATCTTCGGGAATTTGATTCATGAAACTTCCATTTGAAGCTGCATCTAACAAAGATTTTATTGATGGATGAGCACCTGCATAGAAAATATGCATTAATTAAAAAATAGGAACTTCATGATGAGGATAACTTTTTAAGAGTCTCCTAAATCTTTCACAAGCTTCATGGAATGGCTCCTCATAAAATTGCTGGAAGTCACTAATTTGTTTTCTAATGAGGGCAGTCTTGGTGAGTGGGAAGAATTTGCACAGAAATTTCTCTTGCATTTGTTGCCAAGAATGGATGGATTGATTTGGTAGCATTTGTAGCCAATCCCTAGCTTTTCCTATTAGGGTGAATGGAAAGAGTTTCAACTTAATTGCATCAGTCGATACATTAGGAATTTGCACAGTGTCACTCACTTCTAATAACATATCCAAATGTTGTGCAGGATCCTCTATATCCGAATCCAAAAATTGGTTTCTTTGTACCTTAGTGATGGTAGCGGGTTTAATCTCAAAGGGTTGGTGGTGAGGAATCCTAATAGTCCTATGTTCTTCATTCCACCTAGGGATAGCATAATCCCTTATGGTTCTAGGTCTATACCCATTTTCGGGAGCTTTGTGGGTTATGTGTTGCTTTTTGATCCTAGGTGGTGGATCATTCATAGGTTGTTCAATTTCTGGGTCGTTCATATTGCCTCTCAACCTTCGAATCCTATGGAATGTCCTTTCAATTTCAGGGTCTAATGGTAAGATGGGGTTGTCTCTCACCATAAACCACTAGTCACCTAAAAAGAAAAATTAGATGGAGAAGAGAAGAAAACACACAAAAATTACTTTAAAATCAAAATAGATAAATAAACGCCAATCGTTTCCCCGGCAACGGCGCCAAAAACTTGACCGGTGTCTAGCAAGTGTACTAGATCGGCTAGTAATATAGGAAAATAAGATTATGACCGAAAATATCGAACCCAAGGGAAACTTGTGCTTGTATGTGCTATTTCAATTTCAAAACCAATTTTGTGTGTAAAGAGAGAAGAGAAATCCCAAAGTTGTGATGATTTGAAAACAATAATTTAAAACAAAATTAAAACAATTGAAAAAGCTAAAGTAAAGAAGAAATCTTTTGAAAGCAAGTAAAATGAATGAGTTAAAAATCAATGATAAAGACAACTTTCACTAAAGGACTATCCACCTTAACAAATATTGCTATGACTTAATTAAAAGAAAACATACAAGTGATTATGGAAAATTCAGTTTAATAAACCCAGATAACTTTATTCAAGATTATCATTCCAAGCATTAAAACTCTCTTATTCAGAACAATTCAATACTTAGTATAAGGAACTGAATTAAGTTTCCAAGATGTCTATTAAAGCCTTTCTCAAGAGATTTAACTTTCACCTATTCTTTGTTACCCTTTTCTTAATCTTAGCTTACTCAAATTAACACATAATTATAGCTTATTCAGATTATAACCATGCATTAATCCAACTAAATTAACCTAAGAGCATGCAAGTCATTCATCAACTTAAACCAATTAATTAACCAATTCTTAATCAAGTTAATAATCAACTTAAAATTGAGCAAAGACAAGACTATTTTTAAGAACCAAGAAATAATCAATTTGTATTAAAATTGAAGAACAAACTCAAGTCATAAAAATACAAGTCAAGGATTCAAGTATCGTTTAGTAAAAGTTAAAGAAATCTACTCACAAACCATTCTTAAAACTAAAAAACAATGTTTTGAAAAAACTGTAAAAACAAAGAACGTAAAAAAAAACTAAGAAAACAAAGCTTAATTCTAAGGATTAATTCTAAAGATTGATCCCCCTTCTTCTGTATTTTGGACTACTATTTTAGGCAAGAATTGTAGTAGACTCCTTGTTAAGCTTCGGTCATAAAATAGGAATCAAATTCTGCTAAACAGGAAGCTCGTAAATCCTTATCGATATGGGAGAGTTAGATCACGTGGCCACGCTTCAATATGCCTTCCTTCACACGTGGGCACGTCCCATTTAGTTCTTCTTCCACACGTGGCCACGTGTGGTCCTTCACTGGGAATCCACGTGGTCACGTGGTTGCATAGTTTTCTTTAGTTTCCCATTCACATGGCCATGGGTCTTCATACTTCATTTCTTCACCTTTCATCACATGGCCACGGTTCCTCTTGCTTTCTTCTTCACGTGGCCACGGTTCCTCTTGTTTTCTTCTTCACGTGGCCACGTGTGAAACTCTTCAGTACTTTCACGTGGTCACGTCTCAAGGCTCTGGACTGGATGCTTGTTTTCTTGCCTAAATTTCTCATATTTGCGCTTTTAGCCCTAAACTTTGTCCGTTTTGCACTTTAAGCCCTTTTATACCAATTTAAACCTGAAAATCAAACAAAACACAGAATTAACCTCAAAAACATAAATATTACTAAATTAACTCTAATTTAACCTAAATAAAACCAAAACAACTAAATAACTCAACTAAAAATATATCAAAAACTATATATAGTTCACACTTATCAAATTACCGGACAATTAAACCGTTCCTATGCCTTCTAGCTTTTTCTTATTAGAGCACAATTCTTTCATAAATTTAGCATATTTAGGCATGTGTAATAAAGCTTCAGCAAATGGTAAATTGATATGTAGCTTCTTAAACGTGTCCAAAAATCTACTCAATTTTTCATTTTGTTTCTCTTTTCTAGCTAGAATCGAAAATGGTAATTGAGACTTATCAAGAACAGTGGAAACAAGTTTGTCCTTACCTTTACCCTTCTCAACTGTTGGAGATACTTTTTCAGTATTTTCAAAATTAGAAACACTTACCTCCGTTGTCGGTTCCACCTTTTTAGAAGAATTCTTACCAAGTTCAGTCTTCTCTAACTCTTTTCCACTCCTTAAGGTGATTGCTTTGGCTTCCTCTTTTGGATTTCGATCTACATTGGATGGAAATGTCCCTTGAGCACGGGTTGATAAAGAACTAGCAATTTGCCCCATTTGGTTTTTTAGGCTCCTAATGGATGTCTCTTGGTTCCTCATCCAAATATCTTGCGATTTCCACCTAGCATCTTGACTAGCTAAAATTGAGTTTTGGGAAGCCATGAAATTTGCAATCATTTCTTCAATATTAGATTTCTTTTCTTGAGGAGGGGGAGGTTGAGGTTTTTGAAAACCAGGTGGTTGGTGGTATGTTTGTGATGGATAATGATTTGGGTAATGATGTAGAGCTTGGTTTTGGTATGGAAGTTGATTATTGGAAGTTTGATTGTGGTTGAATTGGGGTCTAGGATTGGGGTTAGAAGAAGAACCTTGATTACTTTCCCTCCATGAAAAATTTGGATGGCTTCTCCATCCCGCATTGTAAGTATTGCTATATGGATTCAAGGCATTGACTTCTTCTACCATACTTTCAGCATTCTTCATCCCCATTGGTCGTGGATTTCCTGCATAAGAATCAACTTCATTAGATAGCATAGAGACATTTTTAGCTTTAAGCTCATTTATTTCTTTTGAATATCTCTTTTCCATTAATTCTAATTGAGCTTTCAACATAGCTACTTTATCAATATTATGAACTCCCTGTTTCTTTTGAGTTGCTCTAGAGCTTGCCCATTGAGCATCATTGGTGGCCATCTCATCAAGGAGTAAAAATGCATCTTCGGGAATTTGATTCATGAAACTTCCATTTGAAGCTGCATCTAACAAAGATTTTATTGATGGATGAGCACCTGCATAGAAAATATGCATTAATTGAAAAATAGGAACTTCATGATGAGGACAACTTTTTAAGAGTCTCCTAAATCTTTCCCAAGCTTCATGGAATGGCTCCTCATAAAATTGCTGGAAGTCACTAATTTGTTTCCTAATGAGGGCAGTCTTGGTGGGTGGGAAGAATTTGCACAGAAATTTCTCTTGCATTTGTTGCCAAGAATGGATGGATTGATTTGGTAGCATTTGTAGCCAATCCCTAGCTTTTCCTATTAGGGTGAATGGAAAGAGTTTCAACCTAATTGCATCAGTCGATACATTAGGAATTTGCACAGTGTCACTCACTTCTAAGAACATATCCAAATGTTGTGCAGGATCCTCTATATCCGAACCCAAAAATTTGTTTCTTTGTACCATAGTGATGGTAGCGGGTTTAATCTCAAAGGGTTGGTGGTGAGGAATCCTAATAGTCCTATGTTCTTCATTCCACCTAGGGATAGCATAATCCCTTATGGTTCTAGGTCTATACCCATTTTCGGGAGCTTAGTGGGGTATGTGTTGCTTTTTGATCCTCGGTGGTGAATCATTCATAGGTTGTTCAATTTCTGGGTCGTTCATATTGCCTCTCAACCTTCGAATCCTATGGAATGTCCTTTCAATTTCAGGATCTAATGGTAAGAAGGGGTTGTCTCTCACCATAAACCACTAGTCACCTAAAAAGAAAAATTAGATGGAGAAGAGAAGAAAACACACAAAAATTACTTTAAAATCAAAATAGATAAACAAATGCCAATCGTTTCCCCGGCAACGGCGCTAAAAACTTGACCGGTGTCTAGCAAGTGTACTAGATCGGCTAGTAATATAGGAAAACAAGATTATGACCCAAAATATCGAACCCAAGGGAAACTTGTGCTTGTATGTGCTATTTCAATTTCAAAACCAATTTTGTGTGTAAAGAGAGAAGAGAAATCCCAAAGTTGTGATGATTTGAAAACAATAATTTAAAACAAAATTAAAACAATTGAAAAAGCTAAAGTAAAGAAGAAATCTTTTGAAAGCAAGTAAATTGAATGAGTTAAAAATCAATGATAAAGACAACTTTCACTAAAGGACTATCCACCTTAATAAATATTGCTATGACTTAATTTAAAGAAAACATACAAGTGATTATGAAAAATTCAGTTTAATAAACCCAGATAACTTTATTCAAGATTATCATTCCAAGCATTGAAACTCTCTTATTCAGAACAATTCAATACTTAGCATAAGGAACTGAATTAAGTTTCCTAGATGTCTATTAAAGCCTTTCTCAAGAGATTTAACTTTCACCTATTCTTGGTTACCCTTTTCTTAATCTTAGCTTACTCAAATTAACACATAATTATAGCTTATTCAGATTATAACCATGCATTAATCCAACTAAATTAATCTAAGAGCATGCAAGTCATTCATCAACTTAAACCAATTAATTAACCAATTCATAATCAAGTTAATAATCAACTTAAAATTGAGCAAAGACAAGACTATTTTTAAGAACCAAGAAATAATCAACTTGTATTAAAATTGAAGAACAAACTCAAGTCATAACAATACAAGTCAAGGATTCAAGTATCCTTTAGTAAAAGTTAAAGAAAACTACTCACAAACCATTCTTAAAACTAAAAAATAATGTTTTGAAAAAACTGTAAAAACAAAGAACGTAAAAAAAAACTAAGAAAACAAAGCTTAATTCTAAGGATTAATATTAAAGATTGATCCCCCTTCTTTTGTATTTTGGACTACTATTTATAGGCAAGAATTGTAGTAGACTCCTTTTTAAACTTCGGTCATAAAATAGGAATCAAATTCTGCTAAACAGGAAGCTCGTAAATCCTTCTCGATATGGGAGAGTTAGATCACATGGCCACGCTTCAATATGCCTTCCTTCACACGTGGGCACGTCCCATTTAGTTCTTCTTCCACACGTGGCCACGTGTGGTCCTTCACTAGGAATCCACATGGTCACGTGGTTGTATAGTTTTCTTTAGTTTCCCATTCACGTGGCCATGGGTCTTCATACTTCATTTCTTCACCTTTCATCACATGGCCACGGTTCCTCTTGCTTTCTTCTTCACGTGGCCACGGTTCCTCTTGCTTTCTTCTTCACGTGGCCACGTGTGAAACTCTTCAGTACTTTCACGTGGTCACGTCTCAAGGCTCTGGACTGGACGCTCGTTTTCTTGCCTAAATTTCTCATATTTGCGCTTTTAGCCCTAAACTTTGTCCTTTTTGCACTTTAAGCCCTTTTATACCAATTTAAACCTGAAAATCAAATAAAACACAGAATTAACCTCAAAAACATAAATATTACTAAATTAACTCTAATTTAACCTAAATATAACCAAAACAACTAAATAACTCAACTAAAAATATACCAAAAACTATATATATTTCACACTTAGCACTTGTGATTATCAACAATGAACTTATTAATTTCCTTATTGCTTTTAATCCCCATTCGCACCCACTTTTCAGGCTGTGCGCACCTAACAACCTAATACTTTGGCTTTGATTCAATCATTCTAAAGTCAACATTTCTTATTATTAAGTACTTTTTCACAAAAAGATTTGACTTCATCCTTACTACTGAAAATCAAACTGGTCGATAATTCAGAGAAACCATCCCAAGTATGAAGGTTAACACCTTTTGATATATCAATTTGGGATGCATTAAAGTCAATATCCATATAATGCTTGGATAGAAATATAAAATTACCTTGGCCTATTGTAACGCACCAAAACTTGGGTCGTCTTAAAATGCGATATTATGTTAATGATTTTTAAATGAAGTATATTTTAGAACTCAATAATGAGAAATTAATATAAGTAAATGTGTATATAATAATAATAATAATAATAATAATAATAATAATAATAATAACAAGGGGTAAACATCTTGGGATGGCTTCTAGAACTCCCTAGACAAACTGATGCCATAAAAAAATTAAGGGAGAAAGAGAACATGGCCACAAAAAAAATTAAGGGAGAAAGAGAACAAAAAAAAAGAAGAAGAAATGAGGGGATCGGGAACGGAAGAGAGGGAAGAGATGTAGGGGGCTGCCCGACGGTGCCATCGCCAACACGCTGCCGTATTTCTTCATAGCTGACCGCTGCAATGCCATCGCTCGTCCAACATCAGTGGCGACTTGCACCGTTCTCTTCTTCCTCCCCCTTTTTCCTCCCCTTATTGATTATTACCCCATGCTTTTCGGTGGGCCACGGCGACAAACGGCAACACGACCATCACCGGTCAATTCCCAGTGGTGAGGCGAGCTTCCCAGTACCTTCCACCTCTCTTCACCGTCGGTAATGCAGAGATCGGAGAGGAGGCAGCCGGCGATTCAAAGGCCATTTTCAACTAATTGGTGCGGTGCTGAGGCACGTGAACACCACCGTGGGACCCCAAGGCTCCGAGCTTTATAGTGGCAGTGGAATTTTGCCTCCGACGAAGCTCCGGTCAGACTCCGACGAGCGCAAAAACGGACAGAATAGAGAACAAAATTTCAGGAATTTGACTTCGACCAATATGTGGCTACCCAAACTTACATCTCTAAATTTCTTTAAATAAAATTTTAATTTTTTTATTATTTTTAGAAATTGAATGCTTGTCCGTATAAAATTTATTTTTTATGGCATGCTGTCGTGTGATTATTCTTGAATAATGTTCTAGTTGATTTGAGTATAAACTAAAACAAGGTTTTAGAGGATTCTAATTTAGTTTTGTAATGAAACTATTTTAATTATTGGTTTACTCGCAATTGTATTGAAATTTATATCTTTAAAGGAAGAAATCACATGTTGAAATTCAATAAAATCTTAAAGGTATATGGCCTGGTAATTTTACCGATTGAAGAACGAACAATTTTGTGTTATATAATTAATATCAATATTTTTGTAATCATTTTTTTAGAATTTATTATTGCTTCCTGTAAGTATTATAGTAGAATCGCATGTTGATACTGCATGTTATTAATTATTTGACAATTTATGCATAGTCAGTTTATGAAAGGTACATTTTATCTTATTTCGATGATGCCTGTTGGCACTTTTGTTGGTTGTCACCTATTACTTGTTCGATAAATACATGAGATATTTTATGGGTGAAGTGATCCGTGCGTCCTTGATGATGTTGTTATTTGTGAAAAAGTATAGTTATAAATCATAGAAAATTTGAATAGGTCAAATTAGATAATTATAACAATGAAATGACGAATTGTGTAGACATCTTGGCTTAGATTTTAACAAGAATTCAATTGGAATTTGTTTGTGGTTATATTCTTTCCAATTAAGCATTCATGTTTGTCGGATTGATAGAACTGTTCTTGCATTTCAAGCTACCCATTACTGGGATACGTGTGTAGTTTTTCAATAATAATATAATCATTGGGAAACAATTTACTGTTTTGAATTAGTTTGGTGTTATTACGGATAATGGCCTAAATGACATGTTTAAATTAAATTCCTTCTTTTGTCCATTAATTGCACTTGAAATAATTTAGTTGTTTATTATATATATATATAGAATTAGAAAGTATCAGGCATAAATCAAGTAAGGAACATGGAAAAATTAATTATTACAATTAATGACCGGTTAAGTAAATTTTAGGACAGAAATTTAAATTAAATTAAATTGAGTGATGGACTGGATGGCTCCGAGAGCTCGGCCCACAAGTGTATATAAATAAATATGTATTAAATGGTAATTGCCGGATTGGATGGCTCCGAGAGCTCTTTCGGTAGATGTAATTAAATTAAGTCGTGAACTGGATGGCTTCGAGAGCTCGGTCCGCAAGTGTATATAAATAGATACATGTTAAATGGTGGGTCGTATAGTTCCGAGAACTCGATCCTGTGTTTAAATTTCGTTTATCCAGCTCGATGCAAATCCTACTTGAGATACTAGGGGCAAATATTGGAATTAAATAAGGAAACAAAAGTTGATGCAAGTATTTTAACAATTACTAATAAATAGTTATAGAATTTGTACTGTGAATTAGTTTAAATTATGATTAATCATGACTAATTATGATTGGGATTGATTGGTATTTTTTACATGTATTAGTATTATGATTTAATGTACATCACACAATATCTGGATAATTTGATGTAATTAGGGATATGTATAATATTTATATACTTGTATCTGTGAGTGTGTGAGATGTAATATTCATCCAACCCGGATTACTTATTTAAAGTATTATGTTGAACTTCAAAATTGAAGAACTATATGGTTTTGATTCCCTAAGCGGGATATGTAGGAAGCTTGAGAATTGATATCTCAAGTCCGAATCAATCTATATTCATATAATTATGTACATTTTAATAGGTACACTGAATCACGACGACACAAATCTTATATATATAATTGTGTATAGGAGTAAATATTTATGATTATGGTGAATTAAGTTTTTAGTTTAAAGCTGATTATGTAAGTTGTGATTGATTAATTGAGATTGTGGAAATAGTTATATGATTTTAGAAATATTTTTATACTCTTTTTCGCAGGAAGTTGCTAATAATAAGGAAAAATTTTGTTCAAATTTTATAAAATAAATAGTACGTTAAATTAATACGGTCTTTAAATTAGTCAAACACTAGAGTTGACCCTTTTAAAGAGATCCAAACCCATGTGTGACATTCGGTACCCGAATTTTACAACTGATCGGATATGGGGTATTACATTTAATGGTATCAGAGCCTGATTTAGGTATTTCTGGGTATGGACCAATAAAATCTAGTTAAGATGGAAATAGTGGCACTCTGTTTACCTGTCAGAATTTTTTTTTCACAGAAAGAGTAGGCATAGAAAGGGATGTAATCCGGAAGTAGAGACTCTTTATTATTATGATGGATTTAATGTTGATACGATATTATATCGGCAATCATAATTAGTAGTTAATAAGAGTTCATACAAGCTTATACTTATGAGAGAGATGAGATAATAATCAAGTCTGTATTACTAAGAGCTATTTAAAATTTACTCCAGACTGTCAAGGAATTACCCTGATATAGAAAGATGAATTTTTATGAATATGATATGTGGAAGGAAAAGAAGTAGTTGATTGGAGTCAACGATGAACTACGATTTCTCTTAAATTTATTGGTTAGATTGGAAGTTCTCACCGATTCAGAGATTGTAACTCATAGAACTCCTTCCAAACTATGAGAATGTAATACTTCCTCCTAAAAATTTGGAATACTATATCTCGGTCCTTATATGATGTGGGACTAGGATTTGTTGATCCTATATATTTTGTGCTGCAACAAGGAAAAAGGAGTTATGTATATAATCTTCCCATTCGGAAGAGATTTTCCCTTCTTCCATTATCTCCACAAACTATACATGAAGCATTGCCATTGACAAGCTAGTAGTCTTCATGAGATATAAGGATATAACTAAATTGTTGGTAAACTTATGCTGAGGAGTGCTAAACTAACTGAGAGGATTCACAAGCTATTACGGATTATAAAGGAGTATACTAATCGGACAGGAAATTTGATTGACATTGCATGTGTGTAACAGCTAAATGCTGATAGATTAGAGTAACTAATGAACTTCTTTGGCAAATTTAATTCCGTTGTTGGTGAAAGTTCATGAAATAATTTAGTTGGTAGCGACTGACACTATCGTGATGATCTAGAGGCATATATTCGTGCTCTATTGCTAAATAAATTTTGAGGATGAAATTTTCTTAAGAGAAAAAAGTCTGTAATGCTCCAAAACTCAGGTCGTCTTAAAATGCGATATTATGTTAATGATTTTTAATTGAAGTGTATTTTAGAATCGAATAATGAGAAATTAATATAAGTAAATGTGTACACAATAATAATAATAATAATAATAATAATAATAAGAGGTAAATATCTTGGGATGGCTTCTAGAACTTCCTAGACAAATCGATGGCCACAAAAAAAATTAAGGGAGAAAGAGAACATGGCCACACAAAAAAAAATTAAGGGAGAAAGAGAACAAAAAAAAAAGGAGAGAGGGGATAGGGAACGGAGGAGAGGGAAGAGACGCAGGGGGCAGCCCGACAATGCCATCGCCAGCACACCATTGTATTTCTTTATAGCCAGCCGCTGCAACGCGCGTCGCTCCTCTAATATTAGTGGCGCCTTGAGCTGTTCTCTTCTTCCTCCCCGTTTTTCCTCCCCTTACTGATCGTTACTCCATGCTTTTCGATGAGCCACGATGACTGACGGCAACACGACCATCACCAAAATCACATGCTGAAATTCAATCAAATCTTAAAGGTATATGGCCTGGTAATTTTACCGATTGAAGAACGGATAATTTTTTGTTATATAATTAATATTGATATTTTTGTAATCATTTTTTTAGAATTTATTATTGCTTCCTGTAAGTGTTAAAGTAGAATCACCTGCTGATACTGCATGTTATTAATTATTTGACAATTTACGCATAGTCAGTTTATGAAAGATGCATTTTATCTTATTTCGATGATGCCTGTTGGCGCTTTTGTTGGTTGTCACCTATTGCTTGCTTGATAAATACATGAGATATTGTATGGGTGAAGTGATCGGTGCGTCCTTGATGATGCTGTTATTTGTGAAAAAGTATAGTTATAAATCATAGAAAATTTGAATAGGTCAAATTAGATAATTATAACAATGAAATGACGAATTGTGTAGACATCTTGGCTTAGATTTTAACAAGAATTCAATTGGAATTTGTTTGTGGTTATATTCTTTGTAATTAAGCATTCATGTTTGTCGGATTGATACAACTGTTCTTGCATTTCAAGCTACCCATTACTGGGATACGTGTGTAGTTTTTCAATAATATTATAATCATTGGGAAACAATTTACTGTTTTGAATTAGTTTGGTGTTATTATGGATAATGGCCTAAATGACATGTTTAAATTAAATTCCTTCTTTTGTCCATTAATTGCAATTGAAATAATTTAGTTGTTTAATATATAAATAGAATTAGAAACTATTAGGCATAAATCGAGTAAGGAACATGGAAAAATTAATTATTACAATTAATGACTGGTTAAGTAAATTTTAGGACAGAAATTTAAATTAAATTAAATTGAGTGGTGGACTGAATGGCTCCGAGAGCTCGGTCCACAAGTGTATATAAATAAATATGTATTAAATGGCAATTGCTGGATTAGATGGCTCTGAGAGCTCTTCCAGTAGATGTAATTAAATTAAGTCATGGGTTGGATGGCTCCGAGAGTTCGATCCGCAAGTGTATATAAATAGAGACGTATTAAATGGTGGACCGTATGGTTTCGAAAACTCGGTCTAGTATTTAAATTTTGTTTATCCAGCTCGATGCAAATCCTACTTGAGATACTAGGGGCAAATATTGGAATTAAATAAGGAAACAAAAGTTGACGTAAGTATTTTAACAATTACTAATAAATAGTTATAGAATTTGTACCGTGAATTAATTTAAATTATGATTAATCATGACTAATTATAATTGGGATTGATTGGTATTTTGTACATGTATTAGTATTATGATTTAATGTGTGTCGCACAATCTGGATAATTTGATGTAATTAGGGATATGTATAATATTTATATACATGTATCTATGAGTGTGGGAGATGTAATATTCATCCAACCTACTTATTTAAAGTACTATGTTGAACTTCAAAATTGAAGAGCTACATGATTTTGATTCCCTAAGCGGGATACGTAGGAAGCTTGAGAATTAATATCTCAAGTCCAAACCAATCTATATTCATATAATTATGTACATTTTAATAGGTATACTGAATCTTGACGACACAAATCTTATATATATAATTGTGTATAAGAGTAAATGTTTATGATTATGGTGAATTAAGTTTTTAGTTTGAAGATGATTATGTAAGTTGTGATTGATTACTTTAGATTGTGGAAATAGTTATATGATTTTAGAAATGTTTTTATATTCTTTTTCATAGGAAGTTGCTAATAATAAGGGAAAATTTTGTCCAAATTTTTATAAAATAAATAGTACGTTAAATTAATAAGGTCTTTAAATTAGTCAAACCCTAGAGTTGACCCTTTTAAAGATATTCAAATTCGTGTGTGACATTCGGTAACCAGGTTTTACAACTGATCAGGTTTGGGGTGTTACGCCTATCTCACCACTTTGATGCATTGATGCTAATGGATTAGCGTATTGTGTATGATCGAAATCATCACGATTACCAAATTCAGAGCTATCACTTTCTACGGTTATGTCTGGAGTTTTGGCCTTTGGATCGTCGTTGGGTGATGGATAATCATTGTTAAGTGCAACATCTTTGAAATTGTTCTTGTTGCCCAAATTAATTACCGGTTCATTTTCATAATTTATACCAATGGGATGGAAAAAAGCTCCCTCATTTGCATCCAAATTTGTAGTGCTGCTAGATATACGATCATCAAGTAAATCACCATCTCGTCTACAGACTGACTGCCAAGGCTAACTAGGAGCAACATTTGCTATCTAAGACACAAAATGACATTAATTGACATCTTAGATATGTGAAACTAAACTTCTATTTCTGATATTTGGGACATGGGAAACAGAAGTTTTCTGTCTGACATCTGAGATATGACAAATAGAATGCCATTGATTGGTGTGTTTGAAACTGTGACTTCGCTCAACTGGTGTACTCATCACAAAATTTCTGTCTATTGAATGACTTTTTAATCTAGTTTCAAAAATGGATTTACTTAAAAAATTACCAACCCTTCGACTCAACGATCACATAGGTTGACTCTTACAAGCAGTAGGAATCTGGCTTACTGATGTGCATATATGATCATGCCCTGAATCAATACATGTCTCCCTTCCAATCAAGGCACCATCCCGTTGACTGACAGATTGTCTTGGTTGACTGGGACCAATGTCTCCTTGGTGGATATATGATCATCGTTGTCAACTTTCCTCTATATTTTGTACTGCATCTCCTCCAAATTGGAAATACATTTCAATGTCTTGTCAACTTATAGACTGCCTCGGTTGACTAAGACCAATATCATTTATACAGAATTGTTGAGGAGTCTTGGTGTTTTCCATTTTAAACCCTTCATTTGTAAATTGATAATTATGAGGATACGTAGGTGGATTAGATCTTGTAACACACTATGCAACTACAATGATTAATTCCACTAAGTTTTAGTGTTCATATCTCCTTAAATTATCATATATTGCTTCTACGTCGTCGTCATCCACTAAATCCATCACATCTAACATAATGATCCTCTGTTGTATAATAGGTTCTTGTATATAATTCTAAAAACTACGTCGTTGATACCTAAGTCCATTTTAATGTAGATTTTATGATGCAATTTAGGAAAAATTGGCTTATTTTTAAGTTTTTATCTCCTTGTAATGATATTCAGGCCAGATATGTCATATTCAAAGCCTGTCGCTCTATAACTTATTTCCCTTCCTGTGTGCAAATAAAATTCAGTATATGTTGATATCTTCCAACTATCTATAAATCAAAATAATATTATCATAATTTTCCTAAAGCATGATGTTCGAAATTATATATTTCATACATAAAATAATTTTTGCTGATTATATGTAATAAAACACTAATATTACTATTATAGTTACATATGCTTAATTTACAATATTTTGTCACATTTTACTATCACATATGCATAAATGACATAATATTACTACACTATTTTTGCATAATATTTGTTTTGTTATATTCTAATGAACATAATGTTTAGGTCATTTATTGTAATTGTACCACTTATAATAAGTTTTTTAATCTGCTGGCATTGTATCTTTAAATTTTAAAAAAATTTAATCACTAACTTCAACTACATCTTTCAAAAATATTATAACCAATTTTTCATATTTTTTTACATACTTCATATTCCAAATTTCTATTATAGAATTCAAATAAATAATTGATAATGTCGTGCAAAAAGCATCCACTAGTTTTACTTTTGTTATTTGATATCCCCTCATTATAATATCTTACAGCTTTTTATTTATTGTAATAATATGTTCAGATATTATTATGCCATTTTTTATTCTATAGTTGTGCAGATCTTTCTATTTTTGGGACACAATTTTTCTTGCAATACCACTAATCATGACTCTTGGAGCTAAGTATGTGCGCACCATCTATCATATAAAAATAATAAAAATAAATGTTATATTATAATTCAAGTCATATTTTTTTTAATTTATTATATCCAAATAAAACTAAACAATATTATTTTTAAATTTTAATATAAATATTATGAAAATTACACTATAAAAAATAAAAAAATATATTTAAAAAAATACATTCACATTTAAACTTTAATAATAAACTAATATTTTTAAGTGATTCAATATTTATAACCAAAATGTAATATAAATATAGTTAAAAAGTCGTAAATCTTAAATTTATTCCACAACATTATCTAAATTTAAATTATTTTGGATTGAAAATTTAATTTCATAAATGAGCTAACTTAAAATCTTACAATTTATAATAAATATACTAAAATTAATAAAATATTTGTCTTCAATAACAAGTTCAATTGCATTCTTGTTGCTCCTTGATTTGCAACTCACTTTTGCTTTTAAATAAATAAAAGAAAAAAAATTAATGAATGTCATTACAGTACAAATATAATTGATACATTAAATTATAAACAATCGAATATAAATTTTGCTGATTTAAAATAATAATCTGAAAATATAATAATATTATTACAAAAATTATTTTTGCGAGTGAATCAATTTTTTTGACGCTCAACAATTGATAAAGAGCTTTGGATGCAATTGAAGTTTAACATCCGAAGTTTACATAGGCGCTTAAGATTTTAATTTTCAATAGGATCATGATGGGAATATTGGATAGGTATGAAAAGTAACATTGGATTGTGTCATTAGAATTTTTGTCAGACTTAAAAATGCAACCAGTCTTTGCATTTTCAAGTCCAACACAAACTCTAATAACGCAATCCACAATTGCATTTTCAAGTCAGTAGTAAGGCAACCTCGGTTCAAATAACGCAAACAATATTTGCATTTGTGTAAAAAATTTCTAACATGCGCGAGATTTCAAATTTAAGAAAAAACATTATTTAAAAAAATTTAAACGAGTTGTTGAATATTTTCGGTAAGCCATCTCGCAATTCCAACTCAAACAAGATAATTTGAACATTTGCCCGACTCATGCTTGCATGCAGTACACACATATTTTTACCGTTTAATTACATACATTTTTGAATTGGTCAATTAAAAGTATGTATGTGACAAAAAGATCCGCAAGTTCACGTGCACTATTTAACATCCCATATAATTCAATTATAAAATTTATTTTGTTGATATTTAGTAAAGCTAATTATCAAAAATAATTTTATACGTTGGGTGAACAGTAGTTAGTGAATATCAACCATTAAATGAACTTTAAACTTCTTGTAGATTAGATTCCCATGTTTTTATTTTTTTTTTATTTTTTTTTTCACATTGAATTCCTGATCTTTTATGTATTAATCCATTAAATTCTTGATTTTTTATTTACAAATGCATTAGTTCCACAATGCGATAGAAAGAATGTGTTTTCATGGAGCATTAAAAACTTGAAGCCGTTAATTTTTTAATTTTTAATAGACAAAAATTACAACATGTTATTTTATTTTTCTATCTTGTAAAATTAAAAATGGAAATAAATATTGAAAACTATAAATGAAAGTCAATTTTCTCTTCTCAACGTGTTAAAAAAGAACAAGAACATGGAATATGAAAATTCGTATAGCAAAAGAATCAGAAACTCGACAACTTACTTAGATGGTGGAAGAGTGTTGGCTCGAAACACCACTTTTTCTGGACCCATTCGATATAAGTAATTTCTCATATATAGGTTGTTTTGAGGAAAAACACAAGCTAGAACTTTAACATTTTTCCACATTAAATCTCTATGTTTTTAAAAGTTGATATTAAATAATCTTACTTTTCACATCATTTATATTAGATCCAATTTAAATAGGACCGACAAAATTAAAACATATAGTTCATTAATCTCGCATGAGGTCAATTTAAAATGACCTTGGGATCCATTAAAATACGAAAATTTAAAGGAAAAGTCAACTTGTAACCATTTGCATGTCTGAAATTACTGTATATTTTTTAATTTTTATATTGTGGTGGATTTTGTGGTAATTTTAAGTTGATCTCATGTGAGATTAACAAACAGTGTATTTCAATTTCGCTAACTCTCTCTAAATTGCACCTAATATGAGTGATATAAAAAGTAAAGGAATTCAATGTCAACTTTTTTAATTTCAGAGACCTAATGTAGGAAAACGTTAACGTTTAGAGACCCCAAAATGCCTTTTTCCTTGTTCTAAATGAATTTGAAGAAATTTGATTTGATTTTCTTTTTATTTTGAGCTGATGATTTCAATTTTACCTTAGATTTCTTACAGGCTGATAATATGTAAGTTTGAAAAATCCAAATGTAAAAAACTAAAAGTATTAGAATCTAATTTTCAAAGATCATAAAGTTCACAAATCCAAATACGCTTTTTTCCTTTTTTTTTTTTATTATTATTTGGGGAAAACACATAATTTAGTTCTTTAACTTTAATATTTTTACACATTGGATCCCTATATTTTTAAAACTATACATTGGATCTCTAAACTTTTACGTATTTATACATTGGGTCCCTATACTTTTAAAACTATACATTGGATCCCTGAACTTATCTATTAGAACACATTAAGTCCAAACAGATTTTAAAAACAATAGTTTTCCCTTAAAATACACGCGACTTTAATAAAACGGGTGTTACACTATTATTTGTGCCGTTCATTTTGAATTTAATGTATTTTTTTTCGAAAAGTTTAGGAACTCAATATGTAATTTTAAAAGTATAGGGACTCAATATATAAAAATGTTAAAGTTTAGGGACTAAATTATAGGTTTTGCCTATTATTTGTTATCCAGTAATTTACATTTATAATGCACAGGTAAACTTTTAATTTTAAATGTAATAGGGTCTTCATGTTATTTTTTTATCCAACACTTCAAAATTTTAATTTATTTTCTTTTCTTTTATATTTAGGCAAAATGCATCTTCAATTTTTCAAACTTTTAAATTTTTTCACATTAGATCCCTGAACATTAAAAAGTGCACATTGAGTCCCTAAACTAATTGATTTATGCATATTAGGTCTTTTTTCACTAGGCCGACAAAAGTAAGCTACACACTCTATTAAACACTGTGCTTGGTCAAATGGCAAATAATGCGGGGCTTACTAACAAAATAAAAATCAAAGAAAATTCCATCTCAACTGCTGCCATGGAGTAAAAGGAAAAATGGACTTGGAATTGGTGGGGAAAAAAACCTTAATTGTTCACAAAATCATTTTATATAATCAACTATCCTTAGATCCACTAAAAAAATAAACCAACAATAAATGAAATAAAAATATGATTCTTTCTTAACCCAAATTAAACAAGAAAATGGAATCAACTACAATTTCCTTCCTAAATTGATACAAAACCAAAAAAAAAAAAAAAATCCAACATGTATTCTCAATCAAACTAACTCCAATTGCAACAACTGAAAGCAAATTTGACATGCAAAAGAGTAAATTACCGCGTTAAAGGCTAGAGAAAAAAGAAAGGCATATAGAGATGCAAGTACTTGGCCTAGTTAATGTACATTTTGATTCCAAATTTCCTTCATCAGCTAACAAACACATGATTTTTTTTTAATTATGTACATGCAATTTTAAAAAGTTAACGACTTTAACAAAATTGAATTGAAATTTTACTTGAGATCTAATGATTAAGAAATGGCTATATTACTTGATTAAGCTTCTTTTTCAATTTAATTTTCCATTTTTAGATGAACATTGTGATCTACTTTCTATATTTTTGATTTGGATTTGAGTTTTTTTGTTGCTTTACTTTATATGGTTTTTGGTCTTGTTTGTGTAAATACTGTAAAACGTGATTATATTGATATGTTTGTAAAGTATATATACATGAGGAGTATATCTCCAAATAGGAAACAAATATAATTCCAGAAACAATACAACAGAGAATAGAACTCTATTCTACATAGGACTACGTTGGCTTCCCTTACACTCTCCCTCAAGTTGTACTGGATTGGGAACAACAGTCAACTTGTCCTTAAGCCACAAGAATCGTTGTTTAGAAAGCCCCTTAGTTAAAGCATCAACAATTTGATCCGAAGAGCACACATAAGGCACGCGAAGAAGCCCATGAGCAACCCGATCCCGAACAAAGTGGAAATCAACTTCCAAATGCTTACTCCTGTTGTGAAATATTGGATTGAGAGTAAGGTAGGTAGCGCCAAGATTATCACATAAGAGGCAAGGGGGTGAGTTATTGATAAAGTCGAGCTCCTTGTGAAATATTTGGAGCCATTGGAGCTCCGATGTAGAGGAAGCTAGAGCACGATATTCAGCCTCAGTGGAAGAACGCGAGACAGCCCGCTGTTTGTGAGAAGACCAGGAAATGAGATTGTCACCAAGAAAAATTGCAAACCCAGTGGTAGACTTTCGATCATCAAGACAACTTGCCCAATCAGAATTAGCAAACCCAGTAAGGATAGAAGATGATTTGCGAAGCAAGAGCCTATGAGATTTAGTACCTTAAAGATACCGAAGAATACGCTTGGCTGCACCCCAATGTTGAAGAGTAGGAGTATGCATATATTGAGAGACTTTGTTAACTGCAAACGATAAGTCAGGTCGAGTGAAGGTGAGATACTGTAAGCCACCAACAATAGAGCAATAAAGAGTGGGATCCTTAAAGGGTTCACCACACGCAGAAGTCAACTTTTCACTACAGTTGACAAGTGTGGCAATGGAACTACAAGTGTGCATCTGAGCTCTAAGCAGCAAGTCAGTAATGTACTTGCGTTGGTGAAGAAGCAGACCAATGGGGAGCCATTCCGATTCAATACCGAAAAAATAGTGAAGTTTTCCCAGATTTTTAACTGCAAATTGAGACCGAAGGAATGTAATGACACGAGCAATGTAGGCAGAGTTATCACCCATTAACAAGATGTCATCAACATAAATAAGACAAAACACTTTCATGGCAGCAGTAGATATAAAATATAAGGAAGAATCTGACTTGGAACCTTGAAAACCAAATTTGAGCAATGCACTTGTTAAACAACGATGCCATTGTCGAGGAACTTGCCTTAAACCATAGAGAGACTTTTGTAATTTGCAAACATGGTCAGGGAAGCGAGAGTCAAATAAACCCCGGAGGTTGTTACATAAAGACAGCTTCATCCAGTGTGCCGTGAAGAAAGGCATTGGAGACATCCAATTGGGTGACAGATCAACCATGAGAAACAGCTAATGAGAGGAGCATACGGATAGTAGTTGGTTTAACAACTGGACTGTAGGTGTCCTTGAAATCAATTCCAGGACGCTGGTGAAAACCTTTAGCAACCAGGCGTGCTTTGTAACGATCAATAGAACCATCCGTGTGGTGCTTAATCCGGAAAATCCATTTACAGCCAATAACATTCTGTGTAGGACGTGGTGGAACTAATTCCCAGGTGCCATTAGAAAGAAGTGCATTAAATTCATCAGCCATGGCATGACGCCATTTAACATGCTTGGCAGCCTGAGAAAAGCAAGTAGGGGGAAGAGCAGCTGAAGAATCAGCAAGTAAAGACAAGATGCGTTGAGGTTTTAGACTACCTATTTTGCTTCTGGTTACCATAAGATGCAGAGAACCAGTAGGGGCAGCTAAAGAAATAGCAGTGTGTTGGTCCATAGGAGCAGCGATTGGAGAAGAACTATGGGCAGAAGTAGTGGGCTGAGGAGTATCAAGAGTTATGTAAGTGTCAATAGATGAAGAAGGTGAGGCAGGGGCAGGTAAAGGCATAATGGGCAGTTGGGTAGTAAGACTGCTGGGTAAAGGATTGACGGGTAAAGTAAGTGGGATGGTAGAGAGTGATGAAGAATTTGGAACTATTAAAGCAGGCGCCACATGAGGAACCATCCGAGCAAATAGAAAAACCTGTTCATAAAAAACAACATGACGTGAGATGAGGACTTTGCCAGAAGAGACATCAAGACATTTATAACCCTTGTGAATTTTACTATACCCTATAAAAACACAAGCACGAGAGCGAAAATCAAGTTTATGTTTAGAATAGATACGTAACCACGGATAACACAGGCATCCAAACACACGAAGACACTCATAATCCGGATAGAGGCCAAATAATCTATGGTATGGAGTGTCATTGGCAATGGTGGGAGAAGGAAGATGATTAATGCTATAGGTAGCACAATCAAAAGCAGCAGTCTCGTGCTATTTGACGTTCTTCATTGAGTAACAGACATAAACATGGTCCAAAGAATGCTCTTCCATGCATGAATCCAAAGAGCGATTAAAAGGTCAATAATCAGGACCTAATCCCATGAGGATGGCATCAACTAAATCATCTTCATGATATGGGTGACCTAAGGTAGCTAATTAATCCGAAAGTGCCTTGGCACGTTGAACATACATAACAATAGAATCCTCACCTTTGTGAAGAGAAAGGATTTGAGATCGTAGATTGCGGATCTGAGGTTTGGAACCTGCAGCATAGGACGAAATCAATTTGTCCCAAGCCATCTTGGCTGTAGAAACACCTACCAGTTTTGGCAAGAGTGTAGACTCAATGGAAGATAAGATCCAGCTGAGAACGAGTTGATCCCTGCATTCCCAGTGATCAAAATCAGGATTGACATCTCCAGTGGCAAATAGTTTGGATGGCACAGAGAGAGAAACATCAACATGATCCATAAGGCCATGAACTTTAAGAAGAGGTGTAATTTGGGTTTTCTAGAGTAAAAAATTAGATGTATTAAGTTTAGTGGAGAAGGATGGGTTGGTAGGAACAAGAGACAAAAATAGTGGGGCAGTAGCAAGCTGACTGCTACCAGCATTTATAAGAACTCCGGTGGAGCTAGAGACGGCTGCAGTAACATCAGTAGACATTTTTGAGTTTGTGGTGTCTTTAAACCCTAGAGGCTTTGATACCATGTAAATACTGCAAAACGTGATTATATTGATATGTTTGTAAAGTATATATAAATGAGGAGTATATCTCCAAATAGGAAACAAATACAATTCTAGAAACAATACAACAGAGAATATAACTCTATTCTACTTAGGACTGCGTTGGCTTCCCTTACAGTTTGCAATGATGAAAAAGCAAAAATGCAATAGCATACAAGGCATTTAAAGGGGACACAACAAGTTATTGATCTTATTTTCGTTATTAAGTTGGTGATAGGCTATGCTAGGGTGGAAGAGAAAACATCAACGGCCATATCAGAAGCTAAGTGAGAAGGAAGAAACAAAAGAAGAAGGATTCAGTTATGAGGAGGAAGAAGAAGAAGGATAAAAGAGAAAAAAGAAAGAGTGAGGGTGAGATGGAGAAAAATAATTTTTGGATTAGGTTCTACTTTACCCCCAACATTTTGTTGAAGGAGCGAACTTACCCTTAATGTTTATTTTGAATCTAATTTGCTCTTAATGTTTTGATATGGGTATTAAATTGCCCCTCCTGGTTCCCTTAAATTTTAAATTTTATATTTTTACCCTAATCTAATTTTTTTTAAAACTTATTTTTCCTTTTAAATTATGTCTTAAACTTATAAATTTACTTTAAAATATTTATATCAAAACTCTAATACTAATCAAAATGAACTTGCTCTATATTAAAAAATTTTTAACTATTCCAAGTGAAATTATAGAGTTACTAAGGATAGTTAGAAATTAATTTTAAAATTCTTAAATAACTCTATAGTTTCACTTAAAGTACTTTAAAAATTTCTAATATAGAGAATGTTCGCTTTGATTGATATCAAAAGTTTGGTAAGAAGTATTTTTAAGTAATTTCTCCCTCTCTCTCTCCACACACACACACACACACACACACACACACACATATATATATGTATATTTATGTGTGTGTGTGTGTGTACACACACATATATATGTATGTATGTATGTATGTATGTATGTATGTATGTATGTATGTATGTGTGTGTGTGTGTATGTATGTATATACACATACTAAATGTAACACCCTAATCCTAAATTTGATAACTCTATACACGTTTACATAATTACCAAAAAGTTCAGATAATACCTCACTTAGCATGCTTTTCAGATCAAGGTATTTATTTATATGGTACTGCTAAATTAGCCTTTCGGGTGTTACTTACTTTACTATTTTAGTTCATACTATATGTTACGTATCCATTGTTACAATAAAATTTCTTTTTCATGGTACATATCCAAAATATAATCATAACTAACCTTATACATAACGTAAACAAAATTACAAAACTATAAACCTACAAACTCCAAGTCTCCTCTTGAGCTAGCCTTTTAAAAAATTGTAGAATTCTCCCCAGCACTTGATTATCTTCACCTGAACCTATATGAAATCCATGCTAAGCTCACTAACTTAGTAGGGACAAAATTATGAGGATGAACCCTCATAGAAGTCCTCAAAATCACAAACACGTATCAGCCATAAGTATGCATAATTTAGATCACTCTTTAATACGTGTATTCGTAAGTATACAAAATTTAGATCACCCTTTAATACGTGTATTCATTTATACATGATTACTTTAACTATATAATTATATGTGCTTAAATTTTGCTTGAGCATATATCACACATGATAATTACATTATAACCTTATTCAAATCCTTAGCATAGTATTAAAATCTCTTGAACTATATATGTAACACCTTTATACACCTTAAAAGGAATATGAGAGCACTAAAAAATTAATCACTTCATCTTATTAGTTATTTTATTGAATAAAATTAAATATCAATCATGAGTTCATTACATTATTCTTACTCATGTCAATATGTTATAATCATTATTTTCCATACATGCATACATGCATGCATGCATAATATATATATATATATATATATATATATATATATATATATATATATATATATATATATATATATATATATATATATATATATATATATATATATATATATATATATATATATATATATATATATATATATATATATATATATATATATATATATATATATATATATATTACATTGTTTGTACACTATTACATGTAATTTGTCCTTTACACTATATAAATACAAAATGATATATTAAAAACTTAGACTTCAAGCTTTACTCTTTTGTGGCCTGCAGATGTTGAACCTGTCCTCTCTACACTTGTGTACCTATACGGGAAAACACGTGATGAGCAATGGCTCAGTGGGGAGATAAACAATGCAAATGATTTCTCAACGAAGTTATAGGTATGAATGATATAAAATACCAATATAAATGTCACAAAATAATATTTAATAACTTAACATATTATAACATGCATTTTACTTAATAATAATACATGCACTAATAAATCATTCCAAATTCCACCATCCATCGCATTAACATGCACTAAGATCTCAAATATTCACTAAATCATTTACACTATTAGAAATAATTTTTTTAATCACTTTTAGTCAATTAGAAACTCAATCAATGCCTGAATTCTCATTAATTATGGATAACGGGAACAATCACTAAATACCGACGAGCAGTATTAAATACTAAGGACGTAAGTCTTGAATCACTAGATACCAAGAGTTATCGAACACTAGACACCTTTTGGTGCCAACACTAGTAGCTGTAGTCACTATCCCTTATAGACATACCTATCTATCCATGCCTATATGAAATTTAGTCACACATTAAGACTTTAATCACTTATTAGCTTTAAACTTAACACATTCATGTTTACTTAGTTATCACTCACTTTGAAACATATAAAAAAAAATACTAAATAATCATTTATGCACAAATAAACTCAAACACTTATAATACAAGGCCAAGTATACATGTTATAATTTCATAATAAACAAAATACATATAAAGTCATTTATACATTTATAATTCACTTTTATGTATATTATGAAAGTTCATACTTTAATGTTTAATAACTTATTACATGTTCATTAAGTTATATATTGACCTTATACATGTGTTTGTAATTTTTTTTAAAAATTTGAGAATGTTCGACTGAAATTCGGGAACCTATCTTGCCTTTTTGCATATAAGTACTTATATTCATATTTAGCACACATTCTTTATTTCAATGTAAAATCATACATTTTAGAAAAAATCCATAATTTAGTCTTTGAACTTTAATGTTTTTATACATTAGATCCCTATACTTTCAAAACTACACATTAGATCCCTTAAATTTTATGTATTTACACATTGGGTCCCTGTACTTTCAAAACTACATATTTGGTCCTTGAACTTATCTATTAAAATATATTAAGTCCAAATAGACATTAAAAACAACAATGTTCCATTAAAATACGTGTGACTTTAATAGAGCGAGTGTTACACTGTAGTTTATGCCGTCCATTTTGGACTTAATGTGTTCTTTTCGAAAAGTTTAGGGACTCAATGTGTAGTTTTGAAAGTATAAGTACTCAATGTGTAAAAATATTAAAGTTTAGGGATTAAATTATGGGTTTTGCCTAAATTTTAAGAATAATATGTCATGTTCCATCCATGTACATGTGCTTATAAGGTTTTAGAAATATTTGAGAAAGTCTAGGTAAGTTTCAGTAACTTTTCGGTGGATAAAATTCAATAATAGGTTGGAACAAGGAGGTACCCAATTGTATTAAAGTCAATTCAGTTGGTAAAATTGCATTCTATCTAGTTTATAATGCATCAAAATGATTGGACTGGAAACCAATCCAATCAAATTAACTTAAATACCCAGATTTTTCAGCAAATAGCTTTTTTCATTCAATTTGCATAGGGATTTAGGCGTAAAAAATGTGATTTTTAGGCACTGTCTTCTAATAAAATGTTACCTTATAGTTTTAGTTTCCATAGAATAAAAAAATCAAGTCATTTTGACATCTTTATCCCAAGATATCACTAAAAAAGTTCAAACTACTCTATTTGACAGGTTCATTACCATAGTTTATTTCAAGCCAATTTTCACTAGTCTTAAAGGCAAAACTAGAATTCGACCTCTTCATTCAAAATTAAGGTCTAGATGAGTTTATGATCTTTAGAATTTTCAAAATTGGAGCTCTTTAACTCAAGTTATAACCAAAACAAACACTACAGGTCATATAAGACTTGCACCAAAAATTCCACTACCAACTTTTTTCTATACTCTAACCTCATTTATGCATACTTAACTATCAAATTCAAATCCATACAACATTATAAAAATCCTTAAAACAATCTCAGAAACCAAAATACAACATATACATAATATAACACCCATACCTCTAGAAGCTTGTTGTTGTTGTTCTTCTTCTTCTTACTATACACTTTTTTCTGGCCTTTGTTATTTCCTTTTTCTTCAGCTTGTATCAAGAACCCTAATAAACAAACATTCAAAAATCCATTGTACCCTTTCCAACTTATATATTAAGGAAATAAAGAAAAAGAAAATAGTTTTTGCTTATATAAATTCTATTACTCACCTTATAAACTCATGTGCTTCTAGCTCCCTTTCTCTCTCTCTAACCTCTCTTTCTTAACTTCTAACACAAGAGCATAAATTGAAGAAGTTTAATAAAGAAAAAAAGAGCAAGAAAAATTTGTAAACTCCCACTCTAACATGTATGACCACTCATCCCTTAAAAGAAGATATTTTCTGCCTCAATTAATGAAGCAAAGCTCTGGAATAAGCCATGATGTCAACATTTCACTGGTCTAAAAATTTTGATCCTTGCTTAATTTGAATTTAGTCCTTCTCTTTAATTAACATTAATATATGCATAATTTATCACTTTTTCCTTTAATTTAATCCTCAATTACATGCATAAGTCAAGGATTACATAATTTCTTAAATGCCCTCAACAAATACAAAAATTCTAGTTACGTCTCTAACAACCATTTGTGCTCTTATACACTATAACTCCATTCATTCTTGCTAATTACATATTTAATCATACTCTAATCCTACTAGGACATACTTTAGGGCCTCACAATATACTTTTAGGTGAATAGTTTATATTTACTTTACCATAATTATATATCTTAATTTCATATGTATAATTTTAGTTCACCTAAATGTTATTAAGATCATACCTTTATAATTAATTTATAACTTATACACAGTTCACATATCTAGTTTATGAGGTTATATATATATATATATATATATATAGATACACACACACACACACACACACACACACAAACACACACATTACTTTAACATATATCCAAGAACTACATATATTACATTTCTTCATTTTATATACATATACAATTTTGGTTCATTTAAGCATCTTATAATTATAACTTCATGTCTAGTTTATAAAATATACAAAATTCAAACACTTAAGTCATATGTTCATCTATTTCATACTGTACACATATCATTACAAACAAATTACAACATGGTTTATAAAAACACAATATAAATCACAAATATAATCACTATAAGAAAATGTTAAAATAGCAACGGAAAAATGTCGATGAGAGTCGGATATTTCTTCAAGAAATTGGTGGTAAGAATAACCATGGAAGGATTTTTGGCTTAGGTTCTATTGCAAACACATCTCATTTGCATTCCTCCCCATCATCTACACCTGCTTATAGTTGGTGGTCTGAACCTTCTAAGAGAGTCACTCAGCTAGAGAACACACTCACCATGTTATTGGATATTGTAACCCATCTAAAAAATCATGTATAAGAGTTGGAAACCAAGGGCAACACCTCTTAGTAGTCAGATCAACCTCCTTCACCAACTACATAGTTTAGATTTGCAATATTTAGGTATTGATAGTTGACCTTATGTTGTGTTTGTTATGGTTTTTATGGATTGTTACTTTACAGTAATAGAATATATTTTCAAGATTTTTATTGTCATACATTACAATTTTTATATTATACTATCAATAATAATATATATATTTTTTAATTTTCTTGAATTGCATTATGAATTTGAATTATATTTATTTATAAACAATAAATTTTGATTGAAACTAAAACATTACATGAAGCTATCGAAATCGTGCAAGTTCAGTTGCTAAATTTAGCAATAGAAAACTAATTTCTGTTACTAAATTTAGCAACGAAACTTCAAATTATGTTGCTAAATTTAGCAATGAAAATGTATTCCATTGGCCAAAATTTAGCAACAGAAATGTATTCCGTTGGTAATTTTGACAAATTCACGGGAACTTACATTGGTTGGATTTTGCAATATAATTCAATTTTCATTGCTAAATTTAACAACATAAAAAAAAAATTTTCGTTGCTAAAAAATAGCAACAACTCATTTTTTTGCTATTTTTGATTAGCAACGAAAAATTTTCGTTTGCTATTTTTCGTTGCTATTTGGGTATTTCTTGTAGTGAATATATGCACAAACAAGAATCAAATAAGAATGAATATGTGTAAACAAGCTTAATGTCAACCTCCATATGTTACATGAGCTTATATAAATGGTTCAAGTTCATATTGTTCATGCACACACATCATACCATGTTATTTGTATGTCTCCTTATCACTTATTTTATTTATATAAATGATACATATAAGGCCCCAATATGTACCTTAGTAGCATTGTAGCATGGTTAATGTATGTTAAGTGCATTTAAGCATAGAAGGGATGTAACGTTCATTAACTTAAAAGACAAGGGTAAATTGGTAAATTGATTATTTTGGTATGGACATGCAAAATCACATGAGATATTGGTTAAAATGTAACAATTAATGTTATTTTGTGTGACACCCTATGCTCGAACATAAGTCCAAACACTGGTGTGCCTACATTGGTAATATTACGTGGTTAACTTAATCCATTTAATGCTTTTATGGTGTTAATTATTAATTCTAAATGTGGCATTGCATTTCCATTTAAGGTTTAGCATCAAATTATCACTATTCATTGGGTAAAATTTTGGGCAGTATAACAGCTATAAAATCATGCTACTCAACTTGTAAAATATCAAAATTACATTCCTAATATTCGACCTCCACCTCCAATACTCAAACAATAACACAAGTACTTCTAAAATTCATTAAATGATTTCATCCACATAATATATCATAAAGTCATTTTCTAAGTGCTAATGTTAAAATACACAACCATAATTATTATTCAACACCTTTTACATGTTAATGCATTACAAGTCCTAAAATAACTAATACATTATACAATACTTCATTCATTGCTCCATATGTACATGCCATTCTGATTCTCATCTCCACAATGTCTCTAGTTACTTGTCCCATATGCGCAATCAAACAAAACCACGCGCTAAGTAATGGTGTTCCCTAGTAGTGGATACATTACACAAAATTTTATTCACACAATAACAATTTATGAAATAACCATTTTACCTTCAATTATTTATTATTACACTTAATCTTAATATTTCATCTTTATTCCCTTCAATTACCATGTAGTCCTCATTATTACTTATTTTTGTCTTTTTCTTACTTATTTTCTAATTTTGGGTGAAAATTACAATTTAGTTCCTAAACTTTTATTTTAACGCATATTATGTTATTTTCGCACTAATTTTTGTTCCTTTTGCTCTCTTTTAGTTTTTATTTCATTTTAGTCCTTAAAATTTATATTTTAGGCCTCAAAATTTACATTTTACTCCCTATATTTCCCTATGTAGTGGCAAATTATAGTTTGGTCCTTGAAACTTTCACTTTTATACATTTTTACCCTTTTAAACATTTTAACTCTCATAACTACTTTTTTAGTGTAAATTTACATTTCTACCCTCAATTTCTCGCATATTTACATATTTGCCCTTATTAATTGCTTAATTATATTTTTCACATTGTTTACCTTTTTATCACACATTTAGCATCTTTTTATGCTAAATTTCTCACTTGGTCCTTATTTTCTTGCATAATTATATATTTGCCCCTAGTAGTGCCTAGTGGAAGCTCTCAAAGCGGATATACAGGACAAGGACTCCAATGGTCCAAAATGAGCTGGAGTGATCACATGTAGTGATTTACGCCTCCAGAATGTGTTGAGGAATCACATGGAGTGATCAATGCCTTAACTATCAATCTAATGTGCACATCTCAATGGGTAGACCAATGGTGGTCTACAATCCAAATTATCTCATTATTTTACCGCGGTATATATCCCTATGGCTAGTGACTATATCCTAAAATCCTTGTTTAACCACTGTACACTAAGGGCAAATACATTTATTCAACTTGTGTCATATTTTCACATACATTTACATACTTTTCACATTATGTAACAATTTCACTTGTTCAATTGTCATTTATTCATGTTTATTATTCATACATTCATGGTATACATGTATAATATCATCCAAATATGGTTGAAACATACCATTGTCATATGGTACACCATTCGACCATGATATGTTCACATGTATATATTATGTTTTCTAATACATTTTCATACTTTACATGTTCCCATGGTCATTTCAAGCTTTCATGTACTTGTACACATTCAAATTTTACTAATAACCATTTAATACATATGTAAACATCATTATGTCCATCTAGTCAACATTATGTCTGATTGAGCTTAAATAGTTTATATTTTATGAGTATTTTATGTTTAGAATTGTGATGTAAATGTTTAGTTTTAGCTATTTTTGTTTAGATAGTGGTGCCTTTTATGTTTCATTTTGTTGTGTTGTTATTTTAGGAGTAATAGGAGATTGAGCAAGGAAAATAAGGAATCACGAGCGTGATAGGCATCGTGAGCGTGACATATGAAGGCAGATAAATGTGAAGGAAAAAGAAGAAGACAAAAGTGAAGAAGGAGGCAGATGTGTTACATCGCGACCACAACATGTTTTAGGTGGTTGAATTTCAAAAGATGCTTCAAAAGGACACATCTCTTCACTAGGAGTTGTGTACTTCTAGAGGTGTGCTTAAAGAGATGTACTATTTTGTAAGGAATTTATAAATGCAATGAAAATGAGAAGTAAAAGGGGCAGATGATAAACAGATGGTGATTATTTTTTATGATAGAAACATAGAAAAGAGATCTAACTTTTGAAGAGAAGACAAAGAGAAAAGAAAAAGAAGAAACATATTTTGAGTAAAGGATTGAAAGATCATCTTTTATTTATCTTTTAATTATCTTTTCTTCTTTGTAATATTTGAATGATGTCTTTAAGAAACTTGAACAATTATGCTAATTATTATTTATTCTAATTAATTTAAGTAATTTTTAGTTACAAAATTTTCTAATAGTATTGTTTGCATTTAATCATTCCTTATATAAATGATATTTTAAGTATTATAAGAAAAACTGTGCACTTATGGATTTAACCTCAATAAGTTTCTGGCACCATTGCCGGGGAATGAATTTATGTTTATTGCCGTTATTATTCTTGATTTGTGATTTTGGATTACATATCTAATTAGTTTGTTGTTTGTTATTTTGTAGATTTGATTGTTTGAGTTTGTGCCTAAAATAAGGAAGTCTAAAGAAAAACTTGAACCGTTAAATTTAGATGCAGAAAGATTTATTTCAAAAAATAAAAAATCAACCAACAAGAGACTTATCATGGGAGGAGATAACCCACAACTAAGATTGCTGGATTTTACTACACTAGTGTTAAATGGGGCTTAAAAAGGGCTTGTTCTTCCTATGATAAATGCTAAGCAATTTGAGATTAAGCCATTATTGCTACAAATGATACAAAATAGTATACAATTCTATAGATTACCAAATGAGGATCCTAATGCTCATTTAGCAAATTTCCTTGAGATTTGTGTTACATTTAAAATAAATGGTGTATCAGCAAATGTACTTAAATTTAGGCTTTTTCCTTTTACTTTAAAAGAAAAGCTAAAGCTTGGTTTAATTCCTTTGCTGAGGATTTATGACCACATAGGACCAATTAGCATAAGCTTTTCTTTCCAAATATTTCCCTTTAGCCAAAACTACGAAGATAATCAAAGATATCACTACTTTTATCAATATGAAAATCAATCTTTGTACAAAGCTTGGGAAAGGTTTAAGAAACTTTAACGTAGTTGTCCATATCATAATCTTTCGAAGGAGTTACTCATGTAAGCATTTTATAATGGGGTAAATCATACAACTAGAGGAATGATTGATGCAGCTGTAGGTGGATCACTTATGCGAAAAACTACAGATGTTGTTTATAAGTTACTTAAAGAGATGGCTACAAACAGTTGTATGTGGCCAACTGAGAGAGTAAAGGTATCACCTTCTTCTTCTATAAAATGCTGTTCATTTTATCGATTCTATTGTTGAATTACAAGCACAAGTGGCGGCATTGACTCATAAGATTGACAATTTAAGCATGGGAGTATCTCCACCAAATTCATGTATGATATATGGTAAATAAGGACACAATAGTAATGGTTGTAGATTGGGAATAGCTAGTATGAAGGAGCAAGTTAGTTTTTTTTAGGGATAAGGTCGTGGAAACCCTTACTTTAACACCTATAATCTTGGATGGCATAACCATCCAAATTTTTCATGGGGTAATAAAAAAAATAGAGGAGCAGTGGGATTTCAACAACCACAAGACCATTTTGGAGCACTTGAAGTGAAGATGGATAGATTTCTTGAAGGTATCAACTTGAATATAAATTTTCAAGATGAAAATCAAAAGAGGTTTGAATCAAAGTTTGATCAAATAGCCAAGAATCAAGCATCTTCTATTCATAATTTGTAAGTTCAGTTGGGACAAATTGCAAATGCTTTTCCTTCAAGAATTCAAGGATGTCTTTCAAGCAATACAGAAGATAATCCAAGGGAGCAAATAAAAGCAATAACATTGAGGTCAAGTAAGAAATATATGAATGATTTTATTTTAGCTGATGTGGATGAATTTTTCTAGGAGCAAAATGACAAGGAGGCCGTAAAGCCTTCTATCGCGAGTACGATGCCTATCGTGGGCATGAAAAAGGAGAATTAGGACAATTTTGCGAGTGTGACACCTATCGCAGATGCAACAGAGGAGGATACCAAGCTAAGAATTTTTCAACCTCATCCACCATTTTCACAAAGACTCAAGCATAAGGATATGGATAAGCAATTCTTAACTTTTCTTGAAAAATTGAAAAACTTGCATATTAATTCATCATTTGTTGAAACAATATCTCAAATTCCTAATTATACAAAATTTTTAAAAGATTTAATTTCAAAGAAAATGAGTTGGGAGGATATATTAACTGTTTCACTTACGGAAGATTGTAGTTCCATAATTACTAATAATTTGCCAACTAAATTAAAAGATCCTGGTAGTTTTACTATACCTTGTAAGTTAGGGGACATAGAATTTCCAAGGTGTCTTTGTGATTTAGGAGCTAGCATAAATCTTATGCCTTTTCCTTATTTTTAAAAAGTTTGGGTTAAAAGATGTTAAACCTACTTCTATGGTTTTGCAATTAACTGATCAATCTATTAAGAAACCATATGTTATTATTGAAGATGTTCTTATGAAGGTAGATAAGTTTATTTTTCCTACAAATTTTGTTATCCTTAATTTTGTATATGATGCAAATTGCCCTTTGATTTTGAAAAGACCATTTATGAATATTAGTAAGGCATTAGTGAATGTTTTGAAAAGAAAGTTAATTCTGAGAATAGGAAAAGATAGTGTTAAGTATGACATGGATAAAGCATTTAAGTATCCTATGGATAAGAATATATGCATGAAACTTGATCTAATTGAT
The DNA here is from genome assembly GCA_037975025.1 of Excoecaria agallocha. Taxonomy (NCBI): domain Eukaryota; kingdom Viridiplantae; phylum Streptophyta; class Magnoliopsida; order Malpighiales; family Euphorbiaceae; genus Excoecaria; species Excoecaria agallocha. The sequence continues at coordinate 26,981,432 of CM075812.1, forward strand.
GCTTGTGTGTTAGAGACTTTAGAGGATGAGGATTAAGAGGAAGAAAGAATTAAAGATTAGGCTTAAGAGAAGGTGGAAGAATTTGATTGTCGACCTGAGATTTTACATAAAAATGAAGAACCACTTCCCCCATCTATTGTAAGTCCTCTGGTTGTTGAATTGAAAGAGTTACCTAGCCATTTGAGGTATTCTGGGTTTTAATAACACTTTACCAATTATAATTTCTAGAAAGCTTGCTTTGATACAAGAAAATTCACTTTTGCAAGTTGTTAGGAAGAGAATTAAAAGTATAAGATGGCAAATTTCTGATTTAAGGGGGATTAACCCTAATGTAGTTATACATATAAGTCATATGAAAAAGGGTTATCAACCAAAAGAAGATAGACAAAGAAGACTTAATCCAAATATGAAAAAGGTAGTTAAGTAAGAAGTAATAAAATTACTTGATGCTGGAAGAATTCATCCAATTTTGGATAGTGCTTGGGTGAGTCCAATTCAATGCGTACCTAAAAAAGGGGGTATAATTGTTGTTAAGAATGAGAATGGAGAATTAATTTGTACACAAACCACTATCAGATGAAGGGTTTGTATAGATTATAGGAAGTTGAATTTAGTAACCAGGAAGGATCATTTTCATTTACCTTTTATTGATCAAATGTTAGAGAGAATTGCTAGCCATTCTCATTATTATTTCTTTGATAGATTTTTTGGTTATTTTTAAATTTTTATTTCCTTTAGTGATCAAGAGAAAACAACATTTACTTATCCTTATGGAATGTTTGCTGATAGAAAAATGCCTTTTGTATTGTGTAATACACTAGTAACTTTTCAAAGATGGATGACTGCAATTTTTGGTAATATGATTGAAGAAATTATGGAAGTATTCATGGATGATTTTTTGTGTATGGTGACTCATTTGAGTTATGCTTGCATAATTTAGATAGAGTTTTGTTTGGGTGTGAGGAGTCAAATTTAGTACTTAATTGGGAGAACTGTCATTTCATGGTAAAAAAAAGGTATAGTATTGGCCATAAAATTTCTAGGAAAGGCATTAAAGTTGATAGAGCTAAGACTGAATTGATTGAAAAGTTACCACTAACTTATATAATTAAAGGTGTTAGGTCTTTCTTAGGTCATCTGGGTTTTTATAGGAGGTTCATTAAAGATTTTTCTTTGATTGCTAAAACTTTAACTAATCTTTTAGTGAAGGATTTGCCTTTTAATTTTTCAGTTGAATACATAGAAGCATTTAAGAGCTTAAAAAAGGCTCTTGTGAGTGCTCCTATTATTACTTCACCTGATTAGAGTATAACATTTGAGATTATATGTGATGCTACTAACCTAGTAATTGGTTGTTTATTAGGTCAACATAGGTATAAACATTTGCATGTTATTTATTATGCTAGTCACACATTATCTGGTCCTTAATTAAATTACACCACAACAAAAAAATGCTTACTATAGTTTTTGCATGTGATAAGTTTCATTCTTATTTGTTGGGGTTAAAAGTTATTATCTACATTGACCATACAACTCTAAGATATTTATTTGCAAAGAAAGATGTAAAGCCTTAACTTATTCGTTGGGCCCTTTTATTGCAAGAATTTAATATTGAAGTAAGAGATAAAAAGGGATCTAAAAATTTAGTTACTGATCATTTATCAAAATTAGAGAATAATCAAGGTCTTATGAGGGATTCAGATGAGATCAATGAAGTTTTTACTGATGAAGCTTTGATGTTAGTAAGGCATTCAAGTACTCCTTGGTTTGCTATGTTTGCTAATTTTATTATTGCAGGTATTTTGCCACAAGATATGACTTATCAACAAAGGAAATAGTTCTTTTCGAATGCTAAACATTTCATTTGGGAGGAGAGTACTTGTTCAAAATCTGTAGTGATGATGTTATTCGAAGATGTGTAGGTAAGGAAGAATATGTTAATATTTTAACTTATTATCATGTAGCTTTGTATTCAGGTCATAATGGAAGCAATAAGACAACAACTCGTGTGCTTGAATGTGGTTTTTATTGGCCTACATTATTTCAAGATGCACGCATTTTTATTGCTCAACATGATCGGTGCTAAAGAGTTGGTAACATTGGAAAAAGAGATGATATGCCATTATCTAATATTTTGGAAGTAAAAATATTTAACGTTTGGGGAATTGACTTTATGGGTCCTTTTCTTACTTTGATTGGGCATAATTATATTTTAGTGAGAGTAGATTATGTTTCCAAATGGGTGGAAGCAGTAGCAACACCAACTAATGACTCAAAAGTGATAATCAAGTTTTTGAAAAAATTATTTTCTAGATTTGGAGTGCCAAGAGCAATTATAAGTGATGGAGGTACGCATTTGATTAACCGTTCTTTTGCTTCATTATTTAATAAGTATGGAGTTCATTATAGAGTAGCCACCCCCTATCACCCACAAATAAGTGGTCAAGTAGAAGTGTCTAATATGGAATTGAAATGGATCCTTGAAAAGACTTTCAAATTCAAGGAAAGATTGGGCACAAAAGTTAGATGATGCATTATAGGCATATCATATAACATTTAAAATCCCTATTAGCATGTCTCCTTATAGGTTAATCTTTAGAAAAGTTTGTCATTTACCGGTTGAGTTAGAGTATAAGGCATATTGGGAAATTAAAGCTTTAAATTTTGATTTACAATTAGCTAGTTCTAAGAGGTGTTTTTAATTGAATGAATTAGATGTGTAACACCCTTCTCGGAACAGTCTTTTCCGAAGTGAAACTTAGCCGAAACCGGTACGAATTTTTTTTTCTACTGAACAATTTGAAACATTTAAAATACTTTTTCATTAATTCCAGAATCAAATAACAATCTTATAACAATTAAAACAAACATCATATCGAAACTTATACTGTCTATACATCCAAGACAAATAAACATACATTCTAAAAACAGTTCGAGCTTTTACCTTAATAGTCTAAGTATATACATGCCAAAAGCTTATACTAACGAATACAAAAATCTTCTCTTTCGATCTGGTCCTTCAATGTACTATGCTCCCGCAATGCTTCAGAACCTGCACACAGCAAACACTACGTGCTGAGCATTAAATATGCCCAGTGGTGACTACTAATCCAAGAATTTCCCAAGAATAAGCATAATTTCGTTAATTTATGCTTCTACTATTCTTATTACATTCGGCATTTTCTTTTATTTCCATCATTACTAATCTTGTTGTTATTTCATATTCTGATAACTATTAGTCCTTGGTTTCTAAACTTTCAATTTTACTTTGCAAAATCTTCTTTAGATGGATCAATATCGGATTTACCTTGGTTTCTTTATTTTTACCTTTATTCTTGTAGTAATACTGTTACTTATTTTCTAGTCATATCAATTTAATTACCATATTATTTAACGATGTGAATTGGTACTCGTATCTTTACTAGTACCAAAGTAAATTACTTAAATTCTTGGTGTACTGTTCAATCGTGTGATTTGTACTCTAATTATGCTTCTTGTTGTTATTCTTTTATTTTTGCTTTGACTTTTAACTAATAAATACATTACTAATTAAAATCTTTTAAGCTTTATTGCAAAGTGATATAGGTATTTCGGGATACTTTGCAGTCAATTTCTCTTTCTTTCATATATATATATATATATTATTATTATTATTATTATTTTCATTCAAATAATTATTAAGACGTATGTCTTTTATTTCTTTTCATCGGTTAATTATTGTGTCTTTCTATTGTTTTACTTTTCGAATAACTTTTCTTTCAAAAAAATATGTCACGTAACTAATACATTTGCTTCATGTCAAAATCATCACTTTTTAACTCTAAACAGGAAATTAATATTGTTTTCCGGAGTCGTCATTATTTTTACAGTAATAATTAGTATAATAAATACCAAGTAATCAAATTATCTTTTTCACGTAAAACAAAATATATTTTAAAATCCTTATAAAAGCTTTCTTTTCTTTTGCTGACAAATTACACTTTTTAGAAATCTTTACAGATTTATTTTAACTTTGCATTTTCTTTCAAACGAATCATTAAACAGTACTTATTCATTCATTTCGATATGCCCCTAGTGCAATACGACAGGATTCTCAGATAGGATACGCAGGACATGGACCCCACAGGGCCACAACAGAGAGAGAAGTGATCCCCAATGAATCATTTCTCACAGAGCAGAGAATGCCATGGTGATCAGAGATCCAGTCCACAGCATAGCAAGTCGTCATGACTTGCATCACGGTACTTAGTGTCCCTATGGCTAGCCATTTATATCCTAATTAAGAATAATAATACTTGTATAACGCTAAGGGCAAACATAATTAATCACTTTTGCAATTACTTTTAAACATTTAAAAATTCTTAATTTCTTTCTTTTATTCTTTTATACATTTTATTATGATTAAATACACTCTTTTAGTGTTATTGGATATTCAATAACTTTTTGTCTTATCATTGATTTTATCTTTTCAGATCATTTTTGTGAATTATCCTTCGATAATTCACACAGATACTTAGGTTTTTCAGTAATTTACATCTTTTCTTTCACTTTGTCTTTTCAAGTCACTGTTGTGAATTATTCGTTAATAATTCACTCAAACACTTGGACTTTTCAATCTTTTATACAAATTCTGACTTTTCTTTTATTTTTCTTGTATAATTCTTTACGAATCATTTTTCAATACTTTTAGGCTTGACGTTTTTACAGTTTTTCCTTTTTCAGTCCAATTTTTCAATTATTCGATATGCCGACTTTTATTTCGTCGGCGACTTAATTTTGTAATTATTAAATCTTTTAATACTTTTTGTTGACTAATTTATTTTGGTAAATTAGTCACATTTTTATGTTTCTACTTTTTATTCAAGTAGGAACGCTATTAGTATAATTTATTATTTCATAACTCAAAAATACATAATTTAACTTTTTCTATCGATTTATTCATTTCAAATTCATAATTACGATTTTGCCATTATAATAATTTATTTTCATGTTTATTCTATAATTTCTTCCTTTATTCATCTTTTATTATTTATTTTACCATTTCTGGTAAAATTTCATTTTAGTCCTTATATCATGGAAACTTTATCTTTTAATACAGATAATTCTCCGAAATTATCATTTTACCCTTGGTACACATTTCTTACTTATTTTCATGCGTTAATTACCTACTTTGACAAAATTTCCATTTTGCCCCAAACTTTTCATTTTCTTTCATTTAAGTCCTTTTTGTATTAAAAATTCATTTTATCTTTCTTTTATTTACGTATTAATTCTTTTCCATCATTTTCATTTATTTATGAATTATTTTCCAATAATTCATTATTCTTCTTATTTTTACGACCTAAAAATTATTTCGAAGAATTCGATGGTTGACTTTTTATTCCTTATCATTGACATTAATTTATTTTCACATTAATTCATCACTTTTGTCATTTTTTATACAATTATGCATTAAAAATTCAATTATTTTCATTATACATATACACATAAAAATTCCAATAAAATTCTAATAAATTCAATAAATTCCCATAAAATTTATTTAGGCATTCTTTATTGGTTACTATCATTTTTTTATCAAAATAATCATTTAATTCACAATTAATCACAATTTTCATTCAATACATACACTATACATAACCTTTAAAATTTCGAAATAATTTCTAATTATTCTCTAAAAATTTATAGACATCAATTATCAAGTCTATTATTAATTTAAGCTACCATACATTATTTTCATGCATTTTTTCTTACCATTTCTTCTCACTAAAATTCGGCCACCATTCTTTTTCTACCTTAAAATTTTTCTTTCTTTCATTTTCACTTTCCATTCATCATTTCTCTAGTCTAATTACAATAACCCCATCACAATTACATCAATTAACAATATTACACATTTTTATCTTAGTTACATAACCAAGAAAAATTCATATTAAATGGGAAATTAAGGGATTTGGTAGTCACTTACCTCTTTCCATGCTTTAGCTTCCTAAGGCTTTCTTTTTCATGCCTTAAACCAAATAAATCTTTCCATCACCATGAAGAAACCATGGAAGCCGAAATCTTCATCAAAGAAAACACTATGATATCAACCTTTTTAGCTCAATTAAACCATAAAAATGGATTCTAGGCACCTAAAACTACTTAGAGGCACCCTTAAACAAATTTAAAACCTTGAAAATCTCTTACCTCATTTTGATACCTAAACCTTTCCCTCTTGATTTCTCTTGCTTTCTTCCTTCAAATAATATTATTGAGGCTTGAATAATCATCTAGAGGGATGAAACTTCATCTTTTATGTTGAAGTTTAGGGGAAAATTAGAGTGAAAGAAGAAGAATCAAAAGAGAGGAAATAGAAAGCCTAGGTTCGGCCACCAAAGGAGAGGAAGATGGAGCCAGCAAAATCTGAAGATTTCTATAGATTTTGTCTCCTTTTATATCTCTCAAATGGGCCTAATTAAGGGCTTAACTAATGGGCTTAACCCAAGTATAAAATTAAGCCCATTTTAAGTCATTTTGGGCCCAAACCAAAATCTCTATCTTCCTCACTTCAAATTACTTCAATTTTGATTCCATCATTCTTAAAACATCGAAAATAGGTAGGACATAAATTTTCGGCTCAATCGGAGTCCGTTATCGATCCGATTCAAACTTATTGGTCCGATTCGACAACTACCGGTGTCACCGAAAAATTCAATTCTCATTACCAAAATATTCTACATAAAAATTCATATAGGCACGCAAATTCTGGCAATATTCAGAGTTCGTTTACTATTTTTAATTATTTAAGCAAAATCAAGTCCCCTTTCCTACCAGGAAAATTGACTCGCTACCTTTTCGTATTTTTGACTTTTAGAAGCCTATTTGACCTCAAATTCACTTCAAATTTCAACCCCGGACTCACCATGACTATTCCTTTCCAAGGGTCCCATAAAATATTTTTCACTTTCGGATCCGATTTACGGCCCGGGTGTACTATTCACCATCAGAATTTACTGTTCACGGCCAGACCGGTGTTGAGGCCATTACAAGATGAGTTACGTCTTAGTTCTTATGAAAATGCAAAAATATACAGAGAGAGAATTAAGAAGTAGCACAATGCATATATTCATCATAAGTGTTTTAAAGTAGGGGACAAGGTACTTCTTTATAATTCTAGGTTAAAGTTGTTCCCCCAGAATCTTAAATCTTGTTAGAGTGGTCCATTTTAAGTAACTCAAGTTTTTGATCATGGATACTTAGAATTAGAGAATAATAAAGGAGAATTATTTAAGGCAAATGGATAGTGGTGTAAGGTTTATTTGGAATGAAATGTCCATAGGAGAGAGGTTTCATATATCTCTTTTGATTTTGTTGATGAAACTAGTTTGAATTCTAACTAATTATTCTTTCTATTTAAATTTCTATTTAGTTATGTTGCTTTAATTTTATATTTTTATCTAGTTTTTATTGTTAGTAATAAGGTGTATGTTTTTGTGTTTTTCCCACAATGTTTGTTTATATTTTTGTAAGTTGGCATAGTTGACATTTTGTGCATTTTGCATTTTTTCCAATTTTTGTCTCTATCGCAAGCGTGACAAGCGTCGCGAGTGTGACAATTCGCTTAAAAGGTTTTCAATTTTTTTCATTTGTTCTATCACGAGCGTGACACATGTCGCAGGCACAACCAAACGCATGATTTTTCTTTTATCACAAATTGAGGCTTCTTTTGCGAGCATAACGAGAGGCATATTTTGAAAATTTTTAAGGATTTCAACATTGCATCAGTTCACAATCCTTGTTCAAAATTGAATTTTCATCTTCCTAACTTCATTTTGTTTTTTTTTTTATTTTTCAGATTTCACATTTTCCCTCTTCTCTCCTCAAAATTTCTCCTTTATTTCTTCCCTTCTTCTTATAATTTTTAGTTTTCTTCTTATCTTTTTCATTATTTCTTGTTATTTTCTTGCACTTTCACTATGGTTCATCTGAAGAAGATGGCAAATAGAGGCAAAGGGAAGGGCATTTCAACATCTTCACAGGGAATAGGTTTCATAGTTCTATCTCGTTTATATAAATGCCTATTTCCATTATTTTCTGATGATGAGGGTAAAGATTTTGAATTTTTCTCGAAAAAGGAAATTGTTGGTATGTGGCATATTGATTTTGATATGTTAGACACCCTAGGATTTGCTCAAGAGTTTGGTAAAATTTTGAAATTTATGAAATGGGAATCATTTGCTCATCTGAAATTACCCGTTAGGAGAGATTGGGCATTGGAATTTTTTGTTACTTTGCAAAATGTTGATGATAAGAAAACACACCTTAAATTTAGACATGAGGGGGATGGGTATGTTTTTGGGTTTAACGAGATGTATGCTTGGCTTGAGTTTCCTCTAGATGGGTAAGTTTTTATCCCACAACATTTTATACCTTCTGAATATTGGATTGGAAGAAAATTACTGGTTTAGGGATGTTTGAACTAAAGAATTCCACCAATAGCCTTATAAAAAATGATGTGTTGTTGTTATTCCATAAATATTTATGTCACGCCTTGTTTGCACGAGTTGAAAGTAACAAAGTCCAAACCAAGGATTTGTTTGTTTTATCTTTGTTGTAGCCAAAGAAGACCCCCTACTCTATATCCTTCATTTTTGATAGATTGTATAATGCATCCATTTCAAAAACTAAGACAATGAGCATGGGCCATATGGTGACGAGTATTGTGTTGGGATACATAGGCCAATTGGCGGGTTTTGAGCCTAAAGAAGATGAGAAAATTTCAATGTTGGATGTTGTGTGTTTGTAGAATTCTCAATTGCTGAAGAAAGGGGGTTAGCCACCTGTGTTTTACTCTTATAAGGAGTGCACTAAAAAGCTGACGATAGGCAAGGGCAAGTAAACAACCCCTGGTACTAAGGCTGGTCTATATTCTGCTTTGGATGAGGATGATGAAAAGTTTGATTCTATGGCTGGTAAAAGAGGTAGTTTTATGGGTTGGCAATAAGTACTTAAACATTTGGATGCAATGGATGCTGCCAACCAGAACCTTATTGCTAAGGTGGGTGCTATGGAGACGCATATGAGAGATTTGAGTCAGAGCCACCAAAGCATTAATCACAAGTTACTAGCCTTTTTTCACGAGCAAAACATTGAGTTCATGCCTTTTCCATCGGAATCTCTAAGTGGACCTTCTTGAGGGCAATTTTCTTTTACTCCATTTACTTTTACTTTTATTTGTTTTGTTATTTATGTTTTGTTTTTCTTATTGTGAGTTTAGTTTTTGCATGTTTCTTACACAATGAAGACATTATGTCTTTTAAGTGTGGGGAAATAGTTTAGGTGTTTTATTTGCATGTTTTATATATATGTGATAATATGTAGTTGTGAGTTAGGTTGTTTTTAATATTTGTGTTATAACTTTAATAGTTGTGTTTGAATGTTTATTGGACCATTTATGTTTTATGATCTTTGGGGATATATTTATTAAACTTCTTGCATTTTGCAACTGTTAGTCCAATTGATAAAATTTTTGAGTAATATTGAAGGATATTAAGCCCTAGGATTTTATGTGCACTTATAAAGGTTTATGATATGTGAAGCACTTTAATGTATGTTCTTTTTAAGTTGTTTTTCTTTATGTATGTATTTTTTATTGTTTTGAATGAAGCATTTCTTAGAGTAACTTTAACCCTTAAATTGTGTGCTTTTGAGCCTAATGAGCATATTTTTCTTGAAGAGAGCCCTTTTATATCTATATATTCTAGAACTTGTTTTTAGTAATTTTCAGGATTGCATTTAGTATAGGTTGTCCATGAAAAGTGATAAGGACATTAGAAATACCTATTTTTAACTTGCTTAAAAAGCCACCGTTTTGACTTTAGGTAGCCAAGTTTGAGCCATTAGTTGTTTTCTTATTTAAATAAGTACATTACAATCTAAATCCATTTTTGAATGCTTAACCTTTTCTTTTTGCAATCTATTATGGAAGGATTGGTGATTATTATGTTATATGAGACAACTTGATTTGTATATGTGCATAATACTACTTTCAGTTCCCTTAATATCTATATTTTCTCAAGAATAAATGAAAAAGGAAAAAAAAGAAAAATATAAAAATATAGAAAAAAAGAAAAGAAAGGAGAAAGAAAAACAAAATAATAAAAGAGAGAAAAATTATGGACATGAACAAAGGAAATTAGAGTGAGATACAAGTCTTTGAATTGAAATGAGTAATGCTTTGCTTTTATAATTTGTAAGTCTTATATGATGTGATAGTTTCTTTTCTTTTCCACAATCTTAGATACTTATCCAAAGTTATCCCTACCTTAACCTAAGCCAATTTATAACCTATATTAAGACCCTTTGATTTTTGTGCATTAACTTCTGCTAATGGTGGAGATTTTTACTCATTTACAATCTTATGGCATGTGTTGATATATTAAGGCATTGAGTGAAACACTAAGTGTAAGTAATAGGTTTTGAGGAGGCTTTTGTTAGGGTTACCTAATAAGGAAAATTGCTCCTTTAAAGACAGTGAATCAAGGATGATGAACTCTTTTTGTGTTGAAATTATATTCTAGGAAAGTGTTTTAAAAGTTTTTGTACTTGATTTGGGTAGTTGAGTGGCACAGAGGGTCAAAAGATGAGAAATAACCCTAACCAGGGACTTAAAATTGAAAAGTTTTTAGCGATAAAAATCCCGTCGCTAATTTCATTGCAAACAATGGCACTAATATTTGCTGCCAAATTTAGTGACCATTTTCTGTAGCTAAATCATCGCTAAACTCATGACCATTATGGTTTCATGACTGAAAATAAAAACAGTCGCTAATTAGTTACCAAAATTATGTCATCGCTAATTTCAATCGCTAATTTAGGCTTTTTTTTGTAGTGGTTAGTCACCTCCTTTTGTCTTCTTCTTTCTTTTTTTTGTTTCCTCTTATATATTTATTTATGTTTGATATTATTATTTTTATTGTTGTTGTTGTTCTTATTATTTATTTGTGTTTAATATTATGTCCATTATTATTATATATTATTATTGTTTTATTTTTCTATTTCATGTTTAATATTATTATTATTGCTCAATTTCATTATTATTGTTATTAATATTTTATTTTTTTAATGATAATATTTATAATTGTTATTATTAAATATCATCATTAATTTTATTATTTTACTTTTATTGCCATTTTTATCATTACTGACTAATTATCTTTTTTGGGTCATATTTTTAATATGCACAATTCCCCTCCCTAGTCGGATTGGAGTGTGAGATGGAACATATTAGATTAGGATTTATTTCATTATTTCTTTATTATTATTCAATCTTATAATATCATTTTCTGCTTTCTATTTAGTTGTTTGTAATAGCTTAGTAATAAAGGTTTTAACCAATAACTAGGAAAATTCGCCAAAATATTTTCTACTTAATTAAATTGGGTTTTGCTCATAAAATGGACCAATGTCCACTTTTATTTCAAAAAGCCACACAAAAAATGTTTTAATAAATATGCATGAGGGAACCAATATTTCCAAATTAACCAATAGCTCGATTTATGTATGATTAATCTTTACGTTTATTCATACATTCTTTAAAATGCCCTCTATGCCATGTTTTTTAGCTTTCATATACATGCTTTATAGCTTACAATGTGTTTAAGTGTGCATTTTCATTTCTAACATGATAATTTGCATGAGAAAAGAGATAAAATAAATTAATCATTAAAACTCATCTTTGTAACATTAACCAAAGGTAAAAATAGGAGTGAAGTCCACGCTATCTCTAGTTTCGGCTTTATAAGGTTAAAACTCATTTTCTAATGTTTTATTGGGTGGCAACTCCATAATACTTACCTTGTGATGCTCAGTAGGTGCCCTCTATGTTGATCTTTAGCAAATGAATGGGGATACCCCAAGATGTTGTCTTTTGCCTTTTTGAGGCTCGAGGCATTCCAAATTGGGTTGAATCCGTATCCATTGCGAAGCGATCGACCTTCATGAGTTAAATGAATCTTGATTCAGTCTCAAGTCCTTTAGTAGGCTTTGAAAGAAAATCGAATGCCTTTGGGGTTCGGCGCGCATCATAGTGGCGAATCCTCTAGGGACTATTAGATTTTGCTCTGAAAATACCTTTGGTTAATTTAACATAAATAAGTTTAGAGATTAAAATATTTTATTTCTTTTTGAAATAAAATGCATTACATTAATGCTAGGGCCTTATAATTAATTAAACGTCCCTCTTTTAGACCTGGTGCAATCCCAAAGCACGACCTTACGTTCACTCAATGTAGGGAAGTGTTAGGGATGTCCACCAGCTATAGCCTCATACCTTTTGGTATATCAAATGGTGACCCTATCGGTTATTATGCTCGTGATGAGCTAGACCCATTGGCAGGGACCATGCTTGGGTAACCCTAAAGATGTATCACCGGATTAAAGCCTATGTAATGGCATAGATACTTCCACTAAGGGGCATACACCATAACACATTGCTTGTGATGTGGGCTTTTATGAATTGAATAAACCCCAATAAATTTAGATGTTTACTCATCAAAGGCTTTCATGCCTTATTGAATACATTTCAGTTTATTTGGATTATTTAAATTTATAATAGCCAAAATTCATTTGCATGCACTTTAAATAAAGAAAGGTTATGCTGCCGATTTTTCACCGTGCATCATGTTCATTTTTTGGGTTCTCCGTTAACCCATGAACTAATCCCACCTAGGAAAGATATCGCATGACCTCCTATGTGGGAGCAATAAGGTTGGAAGGATTTTATTTTCTTTTGCATGTGTTTGTTTATATTGCATACATGTCCACACATTTTTTAATAGAATAACAAAAATAATGGTAATGACAATAAATAATAAAATAAGCATGTTTTGTGTGCATAGATTTTTTATAAATGTGCATCCCATCTCATGTTTATAATTTCTGCTTGCATAAAAATTAAAACATACAAATCTTGCATGCATAATTTTGTGCCATAAAAATGTGTATGTTTATGTATCTCATTTCGCGTGCAAACAAAATCATAATATGGCAATGTGAAACATGTGCATTCTATGTGTATATTCCTTTTACCATGAAAATGTATATGTTTAATTTCATGTGCCATAAAATGCACATTCTGCATTAGCTTGCACATCTTGCTTTTTGTATAGAATTGTTCCATGCATCATATGCATGTCATACTCTTGCATAATTTGTATATTACAATTCATTGTATTTCATGCTAACATTTAAGTCACATATCATATGCATGCCATTCATATGCATTAATCTCATGCATTAGTGTGTAGCATATTCAACATGCATCATGTATATAACACATTCATAAGACACATGCGTATCTTATGCATCGCACATTATCACATGTATACACTTTATGCTTATCCATCTGATGCATCATGTGTATGGTTGACATGCTCATACATCACATATAGTATATGTATCATTCATATGCATCATTATGCATTGATATGCTCATGCATCATCATCATAATGTAATGGTCAACCTAACCCATAGTTCACATGTATTTCTAACATATTCATCCTTATACATCATCCTATATACATCATTACCATATGAAAAAGTGTGAATAATGATAAAATAACAATGCATTAACATTACCATGGCATAAATGTGCATCCAGTGTGTATGTACATATTAATGCATGTCATAACACGTATGTATTAACTTGAATCACATACATATGCCTACCTTGCATGTACATAGCAATGCTTGTGATGACATGAACATGTTAACATACATCATTACATATGTATATAGACATTCTCCATAGCATTTACCATTTGCACATTGGCCTGTACATGTAAATATTTACTATCAAATATGTACATTGATGAGTGTTCGAGCATACATTATGACATGTGCACATATCCACCATGGTATGAGCATATAGATATGCATTTTGGCATGTACATAGTGACATGTAAGTATACATTGTAACGTGTACATATTGACATTTTGTCATGACCTAAATGAATAAACATCCATTTCCTATTATAACTAGTACAAATGAACATACATAAGTCATGTTATGTACACTTAAATATCCATCATGTATTACAACATGTACATATTGGCATATGCCATGGCATGTACGTATTAGCATACACTATGGCGTGTGTATGTACACATCCTGCATTACATTGGCATTACACCCATCTTCGTATACACTATAGCAACATACATCCACCATTGTGAGTATGTATTAACATGTATTGTAGCATGCCCATGTAAGCATCCATCCTTATATATGCACAATTGACATGTATCATAGCATGAATATATCAACGTAAGTCGTAACATGTACATACTAGTCATTAAGTTGTGTCTCATGCATGCTATTATATGCATGTGCACGTTGATGTCACATTTACCTCATGTTGGATCATGTATACACAATAAATGCCATGCACCTCCCATGTTAAGTTGCATGTCATGTTATGCGCATTTCACCATACTATACTTCATTTTTCTCATACTGTATATATACATACCGTTATATTTTATTATGTTCCGAGTGGATTAGTATTGGAATTAAATAATTGTTATTATGTTCCAGCTTTATCCAAAAGTATTGTTTCTTTCAGTTATTTGTTGAACGGTTATATTTCTTTAAAGAACGAGTGTTGTTTTATTTTCAAGAACAATATGTTTTATGCAAAAGCTATCATTAAGAATGGTATATTTGTTCTTGATTTAGTTAAAGAAGTACATAATGTGGATACCAAGAGAATAAAACATGATAATCTAAATACCTCATATTTATGGCATTATCATTTAGGCCATATAAATGAAAAACGCATGACCAAATTACACAAGTCTGGTGATTTGGGATTATTTAATTATGAATCATTTGATACATGCGAATCTTGTTTATTGGGAAAAATGACAAAAGCTCCCTTTATTGGTAAAGGAGAACGAGCTAAAATGGTTTTGGACTTAATACATTCAGATGTATGTGGTCCAATGACTACACATGCCAGAGGAGGTTACTCCTACTTCATTACTTTCATAGATGATTATTCCAGGTTTGGATACATCTATCTAATGAAATATAAGTCTGAAGCATTTGAAAAGTTCAAAGAATTTAGGAATGAAGTAGAGAAACAACTTGGCAAAAGTATTAAAACACTTAGATCAGATCGAGGTGGAGAATACTTAAGTCAAGAGTTTCAGGATTATCTTAGAGATAATGGGATTTTATCTCAATGGACTCCTCCATATACACCACAACACAATGGTGTATCTGAAAGGAGAAATAGAACACTATTAGATATGGTTCGATCAATGATGAGCCGAGCAGACTTGCCTAAGTCCTTTTGGGGATATGCACTAGAAACTGCTGTTTATGTGTTAAATAGAGTTCCTAGTAAATCGGTTGATGTTACTCCATATGAGATGTGGAATTACAAGAAACCCACGCTTTCTCATATGAAGGTATGGGGTTGTCCTGCTTATGTGAAGAGGACAATGTCAGACAAACTGGATGTTAAATCTGACAAATGTTTATTTGTGGGATATCCAAAAGAAATGTTTGGATATTATTTCTATCATCCCTTAGAACAAAAGGTGTTTGTTTCAAGGCATGCTGTCTTCTTGGAAAAAGAGTTTCTCCTACGAGAAGACAGTGGAGTAAAATTGAACTTGGTGAAGTTCAGGACCCACCAATAGAAGTAGATCAACCGATTGAACCCAAAACTGAATTTCATAAAGATGAGATTGCAGTTGAACCTAATTATACACAGAATCCTAGAAGGTCTACTAAGATGCGCTCTATCCCTGTGAGATATGGATTTCACATAGATTCGGTTAGAGGCATAACTGTAGTAGAGGACAATGAGCCTACTAGCTATCAAGAAGTTTTGAAAAGTTCAGAACGTGATTTATGGCTTAAGGCTATGCAATCTGAAATGGACTCCATGTATGAGAACAAAGTATGGACTTTAACTCAACCACCTGAAGGGATAAAACCCATAGGGTGCAAATGGGTCTTCAAAAAGAAGACCGACATAGAAGGTAATGTAGTTACCTATAAAGCTCGCTTAGTAGCAAAAGGTTATCGTCAAAAAGAAGGTATTGACTATGACAAAACTTTTTCTCCTGTTGCGATGCTTAAGTCTATAAGAATACTTTTAGCCATTGCAGCTCATTATGATTATGAGATTTGGCAAATGGATGTGAAGACAGCTTTCCTTAATGGAAATCTTACTGAGGATGTGTATATGACACAACCAGAAGGATTCACATCAGGAAATGGCGAAAAGGTATGCAGGCTTCAAAGATCCATTTATGGATTGAAGCAAGCCTCTAGGAGCTGGAACATACGATTCAATGAGACAATCAAAGAGTTTGGTTTCTCACAGAATGAAGATGAACCTTGTGTATATAAAAGGGTCAGTGGGAGTGCAATTGTCTTCCTAGTTCTATATGTAGATGACATATTGATCATGGGAAATGACATTTCTCTTCTCCAATCAGTTAAAATTTGGTTATCTAAGCAATTCTCCATGAAAGACCTTGGAGAAGCATCCTATATTCTTGGAATAAGGATCTATAGAGATAGATCCAATAGGTTGCTAGGTCTTTCTCAGAGTACATATATAGATAAAGTATTGAAGAGGTTCAATATGGATCTCTCTAAGAAAGGGTTTATACCCATGGTGCATGGGAAACACCTTTCTAAGTCTATGTGTCCGCAGACACTAGAGGATAGAGAGAGCATGAATAGAATACCATATGCATCTATAATTGGTTCTATCATGTATGCTATGTTATGTACACGTCCAGATGTAGCATTTGCTTTGAGTGTCACAAGTAGATTCCAATCCAATTTTGGAGAGGAACACTGGGCAGCTGTCAAGAATATCCTTAAGTACTTGAGAAGGTCTAAGGATGTATTCTTGGTATATGGAGAGGGCAGTTTGGAAGTAAATGGGTATACAGATGCCAGCTTCCAATCTGACAAAGATGACTGTAAATCACAGTCTGGTTTTGTGTTCATAATGGGAGGAGGAGCAGTTAGTTGGAAAATTTCCAAACAAGAAACAACTGCTGATTCCATGACGGAAGCTGAGTACATTGCTGCTTCAGAAGCAGCCAAAAAAGCAGTCTGGATCAAAAAGTTCATAACTAAACTAGGAGTGGTGCCTAGCATTGTTGATCCGATTCCTTTATATTATGACAACAATGGAGCCATTGCGCAAGCAAAGGAACCACGGTCTCATCAGCGATCCAAGCATGTTCTCAGACGCTACCATCTCATAAGGGAAATAGTAGCTAGAAATGATGTGAAAATAGAAAGGGTTCCCACAGATGACAATGTGGCGGATCCCCTCACTAAAGCACTTTTCCAGATTAAACATGATCACCATATAAATAGCATGGGTCTGAGACATATGAGTGATTGGCTCTAGTGCAAGTGGGAGATTGTTAGAGAGTATGCCTTAGAGCCCATGTAATAGGGATGTTTTTTCATATGTATAAAATTTATATTCTTAATAAAAGGCGTCATTCATTTATTAATGCTATGTTTAAGTGCATGAGTTTGTAAATCTTAAATTAATAAATGAAGTCCTAGATATTATAAACACAGTGCAAAGGCAATCATGAAAGTGTTCATGATATGAGATGACTATTGCATGCAAATGTGTTAATATCTAAATATTCCTAGTCATAGAATTAACAAGACAGGACATTGTTAATTCGGACAGACTAACACATGTTATGCTTCTTGAATGGTTCAAGTAGTGGTTCTCATAACTGTGATTATGGAAGATAATCAAAGCTAACATGTGGATGCTTGTTAGAAGAACAAGTTCATTGGAGACCTGCATAGAGAATCCTCACATGGATATTAAATCTATGTCAGTGAGGAATCTCTTCATAGTGGTTGTGCAAGTATCCTTAGACTTGAGATCACCATAGTTATCTTAAGTAGCAAGTGGTATACTTTGACTCCATAACTGATTACTTCCAACTGGGAGTGAACATAGCTAGGATATTGGGTATATCATGACCTACTTGAAGATAGTTGAGTGATTAACAAAGGATTCACCATCCCAGATTTAACAAGGGAAGTTATCTCGCATGATTCTATAATTGCCTTGATCAGAGAATCTCTGGCCAGAGTAATATGCCGAGATGGATGGAGATCCATGAAGGGCATTTTAGGAACAATGGTTAAATTAATAGAACATACATAATTAGATTTATATGAGTTGACAGAAATCCATACTCAGAATCTAATTGAGATAAGAGTGGTGAAAGGAGTAATTGCACGGTAACTGTTTCTATGAAAGGGTACAGTTAAACCACATGACTTTCCTGACATTTGGGTAGTCATGATGCCTAGCTAAAGGCCAATCATGACTTGTATAATGATGTATCAAAATATCAATAGAGATTGATAAAATGATTTAAAGGAGTTTAAATCATGTGAGTTTTGAATAGAACTCACAATTACATATTATACTGCCAATATGGACAGGAACCCAATAGGTCACACACATATAGAGAAAAGGGTAAAATGGTAAAATAACAAGGATAATAATATTTGATATTATTATGAAGGTAGAGAAGTGAATAAGATAATAATTAATTAAAGAGTTTAATTAATTATGATTAAATAAAATTGTTCGCGAAACTTTTGAGAAATGTTCTGCAAAATTGGACCTAATTGAAATAATGTATTTTATGATTAATTATTATTATCTTATAAGTGTTATAAGACTACTATAAGTGTTATAGGACTGATATAATAATTAATAGGTCCATTGGAGAAATTATAAAGGGCCAAAGGAATGAAGAAGTTGGAGGAAGCCCTCCAGAAGAGGGCCACACGCCAACTCCATACAGAAGGGCTTAGAGGGTTTTTTCTTGGACCACATTAATTTATATATGTTACATAAGTGTTATGAAACTCACATATTTAATTTGGTTTGATTTGGAATCTATTTGGGTATTTAAATTCAATTAGATGCATAAAAGGCCTAGTTTGTGGATTTTGTGCATAGACTTTTATGAAAAGGATTAAATTGGATTTAATTAAGCCCAAATGATTATAATTAATTCTAGAGGCCCAATTAATAATTCTCCAGCAATTTTAAAGAGCCCAATCTCATTAAGGAGTTGGAATTTTAACCTAACTATAAAAGGCCAACTAATGAGAATTAGGGTTAAGTGATTAAAACAAAAAGGAAGTCTTTTCTCTTAATCTCTCTCTCCCTTTTACGCCAACTCCTAAGCTAGCTCTTGGGAATTTCGGCCAGCCCTAGTTAAACACCAATTTGTTGGTTCAATTTACCCCTCTCTAGTGTGGATTACTCATTGGAGGTGTTCGATTTTGGACACTGTGGTTTGCGACAACCCGGTGCGAAGTAAAATCAACTGTTCAACAAAATTCAAAGGTGATTTTTCTTATTCTCATATAGTTATATTGTATATTCATGGCAAGATCAGATCTAATAAAAAAATTTTAAAATTCCGCTCATGTATGTGATGCATGTAATCGTTAAATTCAAACATATGAATCAAATAACCCGTGCTAAGCTATAAAGCTTAGTGGGGAACAATTTATGATAAATGACCACTCACAGTAGTTGCCAACAAAGACACTCAACATGTATCAATTGTAACATAAGATATCAATGATAAATAAATAATTAACTCTCGCAATATTTCAAAACATAATCAATAAAGCAATAGAGATAAACATATATCTTAACATACATATTCCATGTGATTAATGGATATACTGTAAGCTTTTATACTTGAGATATAATTTCTGTAATTAAAATAAATCATATAGTTTAACAATATCATATGAGCATTCATGCTTAAATTTAAATTCTGTAAGCACATTTATAATTGGAGTTTAGCTTGCCTAAGTTCTAAAAGTGGATAAAAGGAACAGTGGATGCCTATAGGTATCAAGTTCGGTGGATCCAAATGGGATCAAATGGTAGTCTCAAATGGAGACATGGTAGTCCCAAACGAGGACAACGGTAAACCCAAATGGCCAACTCTAAATCCAAACGGGGCCAAACTCTAGCAGCTGCAACTCTATCCCTATAGGCATGCCTATCTATCCATAATTAAACTATAATTGTAGGCAATACTATATTCACCTTTAAGTTATTTATCATGCTTGAGCTTTTACGGTACATGTGGTATATATATAATATCATGTAAATAGATATGCCATCTCTAATATATGAACATGTATTCTCGTAGTCATTTGCTTTGACATGTTAACATATAAGCATCACATGTAATGAAAACATATAACCATTACATGTAATCAAAATATATAAGCATATTCATAGCCATTCAAATAAATAATAAGCAATATGCTTGTTCATAGGCTTATTGCCTAATCACATATACATATAGCTCTACTTTATGGTATTATCATACCTCTTAGTCATATACATATATCATACACCCATAGTCATGTATAAATTTATAATACTATTATTCTATTTACCTATAATATACATCAAGAAATATCCTCATCTTATGATCCAATTACTGTAAAAATAATATAATTACTTGTAGAACATTTATACATTAAGAATTAGCTTATAGGACATAGGATAGGTAGATTTCTGAGCCTATTTTGCATCTTAAATTGGCCATATTAGATGGCTAGATTAACCAAATTAACCTCTGAACAAACAAAGATTTATGTTTCTAATTTCTCATGCTTCAAATAACACTCAATTTGGGTAAGTAAATTAGGAGTTATAACCTAATCATGATAGACTATCTAAAAGTACATTTTTATCAAAAATAGTTTGTGTGACAGCCTTGAAAAATTCATAGATTAAAATAGGTATAGAATTAGACCTATATTTATTCATAAGAGTTGTATTTCTATAAGTATATTTTATCCATAAATTTGTCCCATAGAATTTTGACCTTTTTAGCATGAGTTATATCCAAAATACTACAACCTTTTCGTTGACACAAAACAATAGCTCACCATACCAAAATCAGTTTTAGTTTCAAATTAGAAAATTCATAGAGGAAAATGGGCATAAAATTTAACCATAATTCCTTCACAAAAATTGTACGCCTATATGTCTAGTTTCTATAACATTAAAAATCATCTCATTATCATAACTACAACTCAAGATATTTGAAAATTATAGATGGCTGTTCCAGTGATAGGGTAGCAGTTAATTCCGATTTTCAACCTAAATTTAGACAAGTTTAGAGATAGATTTTGGATTGGTATTCTTCATATAAAAGGTAGATATACAAGTCTAGTTTCCAAAACAATTTAAATTACCCAATTTTTATATCTATAACTCCAAATATTAGCAAAACAAGCTCACTAGGTTAGATGAGCTCAAATATGAATTTTTTGATAGCAAAGGAATTTTCAAGCATTTTGATACACATAAATTAAATTGAAAAATTGCCTAATTAGGGATTAATTTTACACACATTTTCCTCACAATTTATCTTTGCATTTAACTATTAAAATGTTAATCTAGGGTTTAACATTTCTTAACCAATTAACACATTCATTTGTACACATCTAGAATTTTATTCAGTAATTTCCTAGTTAAGCTTTGCTTACATCAAAATCAACCCTAATCAACCATGAATGTTACTACTATTTTGTCACTTTAATCCCTTGGTCGAACCCTATTCTTTCACTTTAATCCCTTGCAACTTTTTTGCCTTTAAGCTTCTTTCTTTCTCCTTCTTCTATTACATATATCCATGCATGTATGCATTAAACCCAAATTTATTCTTCATAAGAATACATTTAGAATTTAAGAAAGAAGACGAAGGAAGAAGATGAGAGATGAATCCATTACCTTACAATTTTCTTTACAAAACTTCTAAATCACTTAGCATGCAACATACTTTTCCCTTGAAATTCTTAGAGATGCAAGGAAGAATTTTAAAGAGAGAGAGAGATGAGAGATAAAATAGAGAAGAAGACTTTTCTTTCTTCAAATTTTATCCTTACCAAGAACACAACCAATCTTTGCATTTCTCTCTGCTACATGTATGTGTTTAGAATTTATAAAGGGGAGGAGAAATTCCCTTTTGATCCTGTAAAAATTTGCATGTAAAAAGATGTCCCCTCTTCTTTATTCCTTTCTTAAATTCAACCCCAAATTTTCTTTTTATATAATTGACCCATAAAACTATTCTTATTAATTACAATTGCAACCTTATAAAATTAATCATGATTGATAACTTACATACATAACATAATTAAATTTACCAATTTGCCCTTTTGACCCAAATTGAATTTCTTTTAATTAATTAAACATTAATCATAAATATTTTCATTTAATCATGAATTTCTACTAGGGTCAAAATTAGGGCCTTACATATGAGGTGTGTTATGAACATGTAGATTGTTACGCCATGTGCCATACACAACCTATACCATAGACATACATGCATATATCATGAATACATATTTCCATGCCATGCGTACATCATGTATGCATCCTATTCATCATAAACCCGTATACTCATAGTATGACATACATCATATCCATATGCCATTCATTATATGTGCTCATTCATACACCATTTCATGTTCCATGCTATGAGTATTTTTGCACACATCTTACACTCTTACGTATGTGGTTTCTTTGCACCATACCACGTAATTCATTAACATGCATCATTATGCTACATTTTATGCATCTTTTATCACATCACATACAATGACTATCATTGTGTAAGTCATGTTATGTATATATATGCCACATGTCATGTGCATTCATTCATATAACATGTCATACCTTGTGTGCATAAACCATCATGCTTGAAACATGCCATATATGTATACATCATGTGTCATGCATATTTTTTCTTATGATTGTGCCATATTTCGTACACTTATCCTCATTGTACATATATTGTGCGTACATGCATTACTTCTTATGCTATGTTAGACTTCATTTTTACTTCTTTATTGCAAGCCATATGTGTTCTTTACATAATTTGCATCATGTAAATACACTTTAAAAATAAAATGTGAAAACATAATAAAGTCCGTACATCTCATTTTATGTTTGCATTTCATCTTGTGCATAAGTTCTTGGCATGCATCATTTTGACCCTTTGATTTTGTAGCCGTCCTAGATTGCTCGCTTAGGTGGTTTAAGGGATCAGACGACCGATTTATTAGTAATTTTTTAGAGAGGTCAAAGTTTAGCAAGTCAAAACTGGGTTTAAGGTCATATTCGGACTCAAACAGAGCCTCTAAGCAGTCGGCATACTATAAAAGCTGCCAATTAGCAACTAAAATTAGCAACGACATTATTTTTGTTGCAAATTTTACGACAGATTCATGACTGTTTTACAATTTCATCGCGGGGAGTATATTTTCTATTATTTTGCGACAAAATAGGGACGAAATAAATAAATAGTCGCTAATTATTGGCGGAAAGTGTACGCGCCATGTTTTGCGACAGAATTAGCGACAAATATTTCCGTCGCTAACTTTTATAATTTTTTATTCATTAAATTAGTTCCAGAAAATTTAGCTAATTTTGGAGGGAAAATATAGTGCCTTTTTTGCGACAGTTTAGCGATGGAAATTTATCTGTCGCTAATAGTAATTTGTTATAGTAATACAATTAGCGACGAAAATATTTAGTTGCTAATCCGTGGCAAATAAATTAAAAAATATATATTTTTTTAATTTCACTCACATGATTTATGTATAGTTTCAAGTAATTTTAATATAGACCATATGAAATGAATATTTTAGGTTATAAAAGAAAATTTTAAATTATTTTATAAGTTGATAATAATTTTTTATTAATTATACTAAAATCTAAAGTTATTTATTTAGAAAATTTACATTTTTAATCATAATAATAAACTAATTGTTACGATTATTATATACTTGCGTGTTCAAGATTAATAAAAATAAATATTTATAAAATAGTAATATAAAATTTATTATTTCATTTAAAATAATAATAAAAAAATTTGTAATTTTTTTTATTTTATAAAATTTAAATCAAATATTAAATTATTAGAAATTATATTGATTTCTTTATCAATTATTCCCAAATATAAACTTATTTATTTAAAAAAATTACATTTTTAATAATAATAATAAAGTAAGTGTTATAATTATCGAAGATTGATGTATTATGAAAAATTTATAATTTATTTTTATTTTGTTAAAATTTTGAACAAATTTTAAATTATTAAAAATTTTAGTTATATATATTTACAAAATTATCCTTGAATACAAGGATAAAATGATAAAATTTGGTAGGGGCATTTTAATAATTTCAAAAATTTACCCTATATAATATTATTTGCTTATTTTCAATTAAATTTTTTAAAAATTTATAATTTTGATTATTCCAAGTATTATAATATAAATGAAAAATACAAATACATATTTATTATTACTAATTAAGATTAAAAATTATTTTAAAAAATTTGAGAATTAAAATTACAAAAAAGTAATTAAATAAGATAAAAAATCACATGGACTTAGAGCATATGATCACTTATAAAATATTTAATAATATTGACTAGATATTAACTATAATATTTTCTCTCTTCTCATTTTGCTTTTATTTAAATTTTAATAATATTCTATAGACATTAATTATAAAATAATTTTTATATTTAAT
This sequence comes from Excoecaria agallocha, assembly GCA_037975025.1. Lineage (NCBI taxonomy): Eukaryota > Viridiplantae > Streptophyta > Magnoliopsida > Malpighiales > Euphorbiaceae > Excoecaria > Excoecaria agallocha. The sequence goes on from CM075812.1 coordinate 27,006,086, forward strand.
ATGTATTTAATATGTATATATATTATATCTATGAATTTAAATAAAAAATTTTATATAAATTTATTTATGAAATAATCCTCCATCTGTTGGATGCGGTACAAATGAATGTAAGGATATTTTTGTCTTTTAAAAAACCCTACTTACCCCTCCTTTTGCCTTATTCTTTTTTTTTCTAAGGAGAAGCCGCCATCCCTCATTTACTGTTCTCTCTCTCGGTTCTTCTTCCCACTGCCAGTCATCGTTATCGATAATCGCCGGTGGACAAGTTGAGGAAGGCCTCTCTTCTTCGTCTGCTTCTTCTCAAGGGTTAGTTTAGGTTTCTTGTTCAGGGTTTCTTTTCCCTCTTCGTTATTATGAACATCATCTTTCAGAGTCCATTCGCCCTGATGCTAGACCACTTTGAATAGCTAGAGATACAATGCTAGCTCTCAGTTAGTTTAGCTTAGCCTTGTTTATTTTTTGGTATTTTTTATTTTCGATTTTTAAATTAGGTATTATAACAGAGGTCAAACAATATGTAGGGGCTGTTGCATCTGTGATGGCTATACCAGTAGAAATCATTGGCTCAAACATACCTGTACCAGTGAATAGCTTCAGTGAAATCGATTTGGGAGAGGGTTTGAACCAGAATGTCAAGAGGTGCAAGTATGTGAAACCAACTTCGGTTCAAAAATATGCCATACCCATTGCGGTTGCTAGTAGAGACTTGATGGCTTGTGCACAGACTATGTCAAGTAAAAATGCTGCCTTCTGTTGCCCCATTATTTTTGGGATTCTGAGGAACCATTTCAAGCAAGTCATGTCGAGTCGGGGTAGGAAGACAGTGGCTTGCCGTACTGCTCTTATATTTTCTCCTACCAGAGAGTTATCTTGTCAGATGAAGACTGAATATGTTTTGTGCATTTGGGTTGGTTGAATTTTCCTACTTTTTGTTCTTGCTTATAGGGTTACTTTTTTTGGCTGCATCCATCATTTGTTTGTTATGATCCGATTCACGATGAGGCACAGAAGTTTGCTTATAACACCGGTGTTAAGATCGTGGTTGCGTATGGAGGGGCACCCATTTTGCAGCAGGTTTGATAAGTTTTAGTGTCTTTTTTATTATCATAAATAATCGGTGTTGTGGTTTAAAGTTAGATAATTTTTGTATGCTTTCGCTTCTTACTAATATATTAGTTTATTGTAACTTTTGATGTATTATTTGTGTAACTGAGCATCTTATAGCTGCTGTACATTCTTCCCTTCGATATATGGTTGGTTATATTACTAGATAAGATTTTTCTTTAATGTTTGATCTCGGACTTGGGCTGAAGTTCTATAGCTCTTTTTTGTATATATATTTTTGTTTAGATTTTTCTTTAACGTTTGAGCTAGGACTTGGGCCGAATTTTCTATATGTATTTTTGTGCGTAGTATATTTATTAATAGATACATAATTTTTAGCTGCTAAAATTTAGCGATGGTGTTTATGACGTGGTTGTTTTGATATTGAAGTTAATTGCTAACCATAGTCATGACAGAGTGTGATTGTGGTAATTATGATTATGTAGCCACCAGAAAAAGTGATGAAAGTAGATAAAAAAGTTAGTGCAGTGGGGGCTGTTGGATCCTGCGAAAGTTGATCCTTTTCAACTTTTTATTGAAACTGCAGGATTAACATTTTACTATTACAAGGATTCTGAAAGAATCCTTGGAAATACATTTGGTAATTAATTTTCATATGCAATTTGATCATTATTTCTACAAATTTATTAATTTATTTTCCTTCCTAATACAAATATAAAGTAATTGATGGGCTTGAATGTTAAATGACATCAATTTTTCACTGTCATACAATTAAAGAGCTGAAGCTACGACAGTTTATCATGTTTTTGTTGAACTAAATTAATGAGCTGCCTATAGAAAATTAAAATGGGTGAACTGAACTCAATATGTAGATTGAGCTCTACAATTTACCTATTTTTGTTATCTTCGTCAACCTTTGTTTCAATTGTGCAGCTATAGATGATTTGAAGCTGTGACTCAACTTCTTGTTGTTGACATCACATCAATGAGAGGGACCAAGTTACTTCACGAAGGCATTCATTATTTGGTCATTCTACTACTATATTTCTGTTGGCAGCTGTTGTCACTACCATTGATGTACTTACGGTATTAGCATCTGATGTTTTTGCTATATTGCATTATGATGCAGTTACGAGGGTCTAAACTTGGTCGCATAGGAGTGCTAATCAATTCCAATCAAGATGCTAATTTACCTAGTCTCATGTTAATAAAGGTTTTTAAGATTACTGGTTCATCATCTAGTGACCAGAAAACCCAAAAAAATAACAATAAGTTGATGCTTTTGATTAATTCCCTTTATCATCATTTCAATAAATGATTGCTAAATCTTGAATTCATCCTCTTTTCCTCTCTTTTTTGGGCATTTTTCATTGTTAGATGCCAAGTCTTTTTACTTTAGACAAGATTAACTTCTTAGTTTGTATGGAAGTTCTATTTGATGTCTTTTATTTTCTTGACATTTTTATAGTTTGTCCACATCTTATTTTTTGATGTGAAATGGAAAGTTTATGCTAATTTATCACTGTGACATGCAGCAACTTTGTTAGTGTCATCATTATATTTGTGTCATCTGCTATGGCATTGCGGGAAAGAAGTTCTGAAAGTGCTCATTCAACATCATGTCAACATTTATAGTTTATGGTGTAAAAAACGGGGGGGGGGGGGGGGGGGGGGGAATCCTTTTATGTATGATTTTTTCATCATCATATAAATTGTAAACAAATGATTAATTACCTTTTCTTCTTGAATACCCTTAAGATGTAGCTTTCTGTTCATTTCATGCATGTTACTCTTAATAATTTATCCACTTTGGAGTTTTTACTGATTTTAGCATTTGTCCATTCTGATTTTCAACACTTTATAGCTCTTAGATTTCATTACTCTTTTATTTTGTTCCTTTTTGGTTGCAGTGCTGTTATTATAGAAAATGAGAGTGCTAGCATTCACATTGATGCTGTAGTTGATCCTTAAGTCCACTTGGTCGAAAGGTGGCTTCTTTGCTTAGAGTTCTAAGGCAATACATTCAACCAAGCATGAGAATTGTGTTAAACCCTATGGTGAGTCTAAATTTGTTTGTATCCTAGTTTCCATTTGTCTGTGCCTCTCCTCTATCAGTCATCTTTTATTTCACCCTCAAAAGGATTAGGCTATCTCCATTTAATGCTGTTAGAGTGATTGGGATTCTTGTGCAATTATTAAGGAAAAAAATCAGTCTTGAATTCAGTTCTTTGAACTTAAAAAATGTAACGAATCTTTATTGTATAAGATTCAATTAGCTACTGCTTCATGTGTGAATAACATTCACTTTTGCTGCTCTGTGATGACTTGCCTAAACTAAGTGTCCTTATGTACTTTATTATTATTATTATTATTATTATTATTATTATTATTATTATTATTATTATTTCATTTAATACGTTGAATCTGATTGTCCCTCCTAGGACCATATCATTGTTAAACTAACACAATCTGATGACTCTTACTGGACCGGACAAGAAGGACAAGACAACATTAGCTGTGAGTTATATTTTATTTATTATGATAGCTTTTTCTATTATATTTTTCTCTTCTAATTGTGTACAGCTAGTTTCTTATTAAACTAGCTCTCAAAGTCTCTTGGGCTTTTGTATATGCTATTTGCATCGGTCATCTTTGATCAAACTAGCTCTTAAATTCTCATTTGAACCATAGAGAACTTGTGATGAATTCTTTAATGGAATTGGACAACAGATGTCATGCAATTAATCTATCTACTATCCTTAAGAGTGTTATGTTTTTCCCTTAGGATCTTGGAATGCACATATATGTCTGTGGAATATCTTGGATATTTGAGTTTTTTGTTATGAAACATTTTGTCTTTGGTTATTTGCTGAGACTCAACAAGGGTAATATTAGTTTTAGTTTCTCTTTTTATTTGCTTATGTTTTCTTTTATAAATTACCTCTCTCGAAAAATCTCTAATTCCTAGAATTCCTTTACATTACCTACTCTGAATCTTGTAATCCCTTATAAGTTTGACTGAGTGCCAAATGTTTCAGAGGAAGACCATATTATCGTTTAAAATACTTTCTTTTAGTTTACATTCTATGTTTTATACTTAATGTGAATGCATATAATGGCAGTTGGAGTTGCCGCTTCTATATGCGTGTCATTACAACAGATGTGAAGTTGTGAATGTCTTAGTTTTGATCGCCCCTTCGACTGATGGTGAAAAGAGATAAGTAATCATAAGCAGGAGATGTTGAAAATTAGAGATGAATGTCTTAACCCCACTTTGCATTCTCATCTAAGATGTAAATCAGAAAATAACTGTGTCTTAATTTTCATTTTTCTCCATTTTACTTCCACTTTAAGTAATATGGAAAAATAGAGATGGTAGGGTATGACACTTTTGACCTTTTCTTCTCAAGATAACTGAATTTGAAATTTGAAGATTGAAAAGCTAAGAAATGTTCTACTATTGTTTATCCTTGATGTCACAATCATGAATTCTAGAAATAGTTCAACAGTGATCATGGTTCTTAGTCGTGTTGCTTACCTCCTCTTGAAAAAATGAGTTCCTTCACATCGTTGGCCATTTTAAGAAATATTCCTCTCATATTTGGTATAAATGTATTTGGTTGGCCCTTTGAAATGATAGTTGCCTGTTTTTAGATGCATATGTGTGTTATATGTGATCAAATTTTTGAGCAAGCTTGTCTTTCCTCTGATTTTGCCCTTATTGCTTGTTTTTCAAATTTCGAGTAATCATTTGCCTTTCGATTTTTTTTACGCAGACAAAGGTAGATGCTGGCAAAGGTAGAAAGAAGAAATGATTTTTCAAGTATTTTATTATCATCTTTAAGCACCGATACTCTTGTTTGGGCTTTCTTTAGCTTCTAGGTAATTTTGGATGAAATCTTGTGTTGTCTACTAGGTGTCAATTTTGTACTGAATTGTTCAGCAGTTTTTTCTTTTTTGAAAGGATGATGATTCATGATGTAAATTATGGTCAAGAATCTGACTTAATAAGTTTATGAATTCTTTTGTTGAATTCCAAGTTCTTAATTTGAGTTTGAGCTATTCTTGAAATTCCTACGTTCAAAGCCTTAGTGAGATCATTTGTAAAATTTAAGAAATGATTCCACGTTGTTCATGCTGAAGCAGGTGGGCCATTACCAATTCATCATTCGTCTTAGTTAGGTGCACGACAGTTTCTTAGCTAATGTGTATTAATTTAATTAGTAATAATGTAAAATTCAATTATGCAATAATTTAGCGACGGATTTACGATAGCAAATCTGTCGCTAATGTGTAATAGATATAATTTAAGAAATAATTAGCGACTAATATTTTGTTGCTAACTTTTATAATAAATTTATAATTAGCGACGAAATGAGTGACAAAAAATGTAGTCGCTAAATATTATTATTATAATACTGGCAACTAATTATGAATATAAATTAGCGACGAAACAAATAAATTAGCGACTGAATTTGTATTCCGTAGCTAATATATTCGCTACTGGGCTTTTAGTGACTGTTTGTCACGATGTTTCTAATTTATTTTAGCGACAGAAATCTGGTAATTAGCGATGGAAATTCCGTCACTAATAGGCAGTTTTTTTTGTAGTGGTAGAGTACTTAGAGGAAGTAGTAATGGTAGATCCTTCGCAAAAAGTTGGTACTTTTTATCCTCATAATTTGGATAAAAGATTTTAAGACCTTAAAAGCAGAATCATGGCGACAGTAACTAAACTTGAAGTTACACTGGGTAAAAGGATTGATGACCTTAGAAGGAAAACTGTCACTGGGCTAACAACTAATTTAGCTTCAGTCTCTGGCACTCAACTCCTGATACCAGATGGTGTAATACCCCCAACTGATTGGTTTCGTTGGCCAGAAAAAGAACCAATAGATAACCATGAGTCCTTTAGGTATACATTCATAAAAGTAGAAAGGATCCATTCCTTCGACCTAGGATGGAGAAATCACAATAGTGGCCATCAAAGCTATGACAGTGTTAGGATTAATAGGAAGCTTGCTTCAGGCAGTAACAGTAATGCTCAAAAGGTAGCAAGGGTCTCAGTTACAAAAGCAACTTAAAGAAAGTATTTTGATTTGGGTAGACCTCTATCTTGGGTTTTGGAATGATTGATCAAAATAAGGAAATTGCAACCCTTATTATTGAATCTAGCAAGAACATAAGGCTTGCCAAGTCATCAAGCTGATCAATTTTGTGCTTTTCACTAGCACATTGATAACCTGACAGACAATTGTCGAACTTTAAGAAGCCAAATCTAGGACCTTATTGATGACAAGAAAATTGTAAACCCAAAGGATAAGGGGAGGAGATGAGTTATGCCGCCACTAATTTTTGTGTTTGACTCAAGCTCTTTAGAATGGTATGTGCTTCAAGATGAATACAACATGTAGATATCTAGTCATTACTCACTTAATTCCAATGACAAGTATTTTAGAGAGTTGCAAGATGTAAATATCACCACTAATCTTAAAGGCACAATCCAGAGAAGGGAAAGCCTGAGATGTTGAAATACTTTTTACTGCCTGCACTTGTAGTACGAAAAGATGCAACATAGGCCACTTTTTCCTAATGTAAATATGCATATGTTTTTTTAGCTATGTTAATAATATAAGGCTTTCTTATGTATGCTATGTCCTATTTTCTTGCATCATGCATGGCAATAATTATTATTCAATTATATAAGACATTAATTTAATAAACATTGCTCTATTTATTCTAAAGGAAACATACCATCCTGATTGCATCCAATATGGCTCCTAAAGTGAGAATAGCTTGAGAGAATAAAAAAATGAGAAAAAAATAAAAAATGAAAAAGAAAACTCTTTGCCTAGACCTGATATGGCGTGACAAGAATTAATGAAAACATTGCAAGACATGCTGCCTATGCTCATCCAGATGACAAACTATTTAAGCAGCAAATTTGAGAACTCAGACCAGAAGGCATAAAAAATAAGATGAAAATTCCAAGTGACAAATGTCGAAGAGGTTAATGGGAAACCATAGCCTCATTACTTGAAAGAGCCAAATTTTGTGAGGATGCCCTGAAGAAGGATTAAAGAATAATATTTAAGTTAACACCTCGGCTTATTATCTTAAGTGGAGCATTGTGTGAGAAATTGCCTGATAGGAACCAATTGATATAAAAAGAGGAAAAGGAAAATAGAAAGCTTGTATAGAAGCTTGCACAGTTGACATAAACGGAAAGACAAGATAGCAAGTGAAGTTTTAAAGACTGTTCCTTTCTTTTTGGTATTTGAGGACAAACACAATGCAACTAATGAAGATTTAGCCTCAACCATTAAATGTTGTTTCAAAAGCTCAACCATCAGAGTTGGATGGGCAGAATAAGGCCTTCTATAAGTTAAAGGAGATCATCTTGGTCGAGTTTACAAATAAGAGAAAGATTTTCTTAATCTTTCAAAAAGTGGGTTCTAAGGCTGTCATATAAAAGAACAACTCAATCCAGGTTACACAAGCCAAAACGAAATCCTTTATGCTAAAAAAGCTACATTTATAAGAGGCAACCATTTCTCAACAATGGTAAAAAAAAAGACAAATAAAAAAAAGAAAATACAGCCTTGTAGGTTGGAAATAAAAAAGGCAATCTTGCTAAAATTAGGCACCCCACTAGGGAAAAAAAATAAAAAAAGGTACCCTAAGAAAAAATTATAGGTTGAGAGAGAATATTTAACCAAGAAAACCCATGAGGGCTGATTGATAACGAGAGTCGGATGCACATTAAGGGTTACCTCCTTGAATTTAAATGGAATATGTTTTTTTACATATTTGGGTATAATTGCTACTATTGCTATATGATGCATGTAAATATGAGTGCATAGATAAGCTAGGAAAAAACACTTGATTAACATGTAGAAAGAAACTCCTTGCATATATAAAGACATTTATTGATGCTAAATTCTTAAATGGCAAAAGCAGCACCTCCTATGTCAGATGTTCCTACTAATGTTCTTATCATCCTCATCGAGACACTATGTTGACATGAGAGGACCACCTTTTTGTGTCCAAATGCTTGTTCTTGATGAATGTCACAAATGGAACCTAGTATGGGTTGGTAGAGATAAAGTTTTGCCATTTGAACCAGATGAAGTAGAAATTCTTTTGCAATGTTTCTGGGAACTATGAGCACTTTGAAAAATAAAGGGTTTTTAGTAAGGGTAAGGCTTGAATAACCTCCACTTTGAGATTTAGCTTGCAACTCGGGATGCAAGATAGAGTCTTAGAAGTAAGAGGATAGCTATAAGTTCTTCAAGTGAGGGACACAACTTTAAATGCGCAAAGTGAAAATACAAAACTATAATCCCTAACAGCTACTAAAGAAGATGCACAATAGATTAATCCCCTTAAAAAGTAGCTAATAAAGTGCAAGGGCTGAGATGGAATTTCTTTCCAGATCCTTGGTGGCATTAAATGATATATGCAGTCTACTGAGAAAGAGATTATCTTCAATAGAAGCACAAGAGAGATAGATTACCTACCCTTAGAGCAATAAGAATGCTCAGGAAGAAAGTAAGGCGGAGAAAAGTAAGGAGAAAACACTTAAGGCAAGCTTGCCTAAAGCTTACTTGAAAGTAAATTGCTAAAAAGGGATTTCTCATTTGATGATAGTTACCTGAAGCCATTAACAGCCAGATCATATGGGTTAGAAACACTATTAACCTTAGGAGCAAGGATAGTAAAAGCACCTAAAGGCTCAACACTAATAGTTACCAAGCTCATGGTGGACTCTCCATCACAAAGAAGTACCTATTTTCTTGTGAAATCTAGGAAAGACTGAGCAACCAGTTTGCCTTCTAGGTTTTATGTCTGAAGATTGTGTTTTAGAGCCGTATTAGACTGATTAATTACAGGGCTAGTCACCCACACTTTGTGCCTAAATGAGATAGTAAGATCACACTCTTTAGGTCTTTGTGTGTCGGATCTTCAGGTGGCTCTATTTACAAGGAAATGATAGCCTGATATGATGCAGTTGATAGGAGATGGCCTCTCAAGGGCAAGGGAATTTTACTATGACTTTTGGCTTCTCAATTTATCAAGGATGTTGAGTTGCAATCTAGAATGTGGCTTTGCATAGCCTGCGCAAGAATAGACATCCAGATTGCCCATCCGGAGTGGCAAGCAAGAATCTCAGCCACAGACACATGAAATGGAAATAAGGTTAGACTATTTGAATGCTTTTGATCATGCTAAGCAGATAGTAGCCACTTTTTAGCTCACTTGGGATCAATGTTAGCTGCCGAACAAGACAGATCAGCAAAATAATACCGCTATAGAAAATAGGTATGTAAGCGAGGGGTCATCCAGTATGTTGGCCCGGTCTTTGAAAGAATGAATAGCCTTGAGGTAATCATTGATGGAAAGCTTCTGGTACTTAAGTTACTTCCTTATAAAAAGTTTCACACATAGCTTGAGATGCAAGTTTAGGTTTTAGAGGCAAAAAATCTATCCTTAGTCACCATAAACCCTTTAGGAAAGGGGTATGATTGCTGAGTAAAAGTATAGGATTATAGGCCCAGCATGGCACAACACCCAATGGGATGAATGCATTGCAGTTAATAGGGAAATAGACTTCCTTTCGCCAGAAGTGCAATTGTAACATATTGCTTACCTTGAGAATAATGAGGGAACTTATAAAGAAGGCAAAGCAGAAAAACTAAAGGGCATAACTAGAGGAAGCTTGCTTGAAAACAAAAAGTTTTAAGGAAGACGCGCGTGGGCCATCAGCTAGCTTGTATCTGGGACGAAGTCCCCTAACCACCTGTGGTGTAGGCTATGCATCTATGAACATTTCTTGGATTTTTGCATTCCTACATATTGGTATGCATTCTCCCATTTCTGAATGCATTCTTACATCCCTGATGTGTCCTTGCATGCTGCACTTCGATATGCATCCTAGCATTTCTACATGCCTTATTTTTAACAAGAATATTCTGATGCATATAATTCTTTTCATGTGTATGCACACACATATATTTCCCTTTACATGTATTTTGTAGATATTTCATATATAATTTTCTGTAAGTGTTAGTATAGATACCGTGACCCGAGATAGCCTAAATTAAGGTTACCCAATGATAAGGAAATAGCATATTGTAGACAACGGGTTCGGTTTTTAAAGCTCTGATTATGAATTTCTCATTTTTCTCAAAGATTCTTTGTGATTTTCTAAGTAGTTTCAAATATTTCCAAGTGTTTTAACAATATGTGTATTAACAACATGTGTATAATAACCTAATTTTGGACTTTTAGTAGTGTTAGACGACTATCTGTCACTTGAGGGACACCTATTTGTGGGTCCCTCTCCCTTGTGCTATCCAAACAAAGGGTTATTTTTGTAAATTTTGGGTCTAGTACTTAGGGATGCCTGTCCCTAGCTCGAAACCAAGAATTCCCACATTTTTGGATTCTTAAAAAGAAAGTTTTGATCTCAAAGATTGGGTTCAGGATTTAGGGTATTTTATCTCTAGATTTAGATAGTTTTGAGTTAAAATTAACCTCAAACTCTTCCCTAGGTATAAAATCTAATATCTAGGGTTTGAAAAGGGAGGAGGGGGATCATTTTTCTGAAGAGAGTCACCTTAGAGGAGAAGAAGATTTGATTTCTTTCTCTCTAAACCTTATGCTCTAGCAATCTTTGTTTGACACACACATACAAACGACTTTCATACTTTCTTTTGATAACAATAATCACAAATTGGAGTGGAGATCTGGACTACTGTAATTATAGAGTCAAAATATCTCTTGAGGGTAATATTTTATGCTCATTCTCACTTTCTCTCTCTATAACTTATTTTGCAAGATTTTGTGATTCCTTGATATGTATTAATATATTTTGACTATTGTAATTTGAATGATATGTATGTTTAGTTAAGATGTAATGTGTTTTTGGACTATTAAGTATATTAGAGGCATGATAGGTTATTGGATTCCTCCATTATTATCTATTTTGAAGCTTTCCTTCATCTTTTTTTAGTCCTGTAAAATATGATATTAATGTATTTTATGTATGATTGGTTACCATAAATTAACTTTCACATGATTTAGGACCCTAGGGATGTATGTTTAGGGTAAGAAATTCATTTTGTATCATTTTTTGCATTTTTTCTTTGATTCTGCATTTTTGGTTCTGTCTAGAGGTGACGGACGGGAAGATAACTCGACAGATGGCCATCTATCATCCGATAGACGGGATGTCCTAGGTTTGTCTCCTCATCCCATCCCTCGATTCCCTAAGGCTGTCCTTCACCTGTTTTGGGTGTTTGTGAGATTATTTTGAGGTTTTTTTTATGTATTTTTACACCATTTACTTATTTCTTATCATATTTATGTATTATTTTATGTGATTTTGTGAAACACCCGAAACTAACATCTCTATTATAAATAATGGAATCTACTTAAAACATGTTATGTTAAGCAATTAACTCGATTAACATCTACATGCATTCATATCACCTGATCCGTCTAATCATATAACTTGTATTCTAATTAGGCTTCTCACATTATTCAAGTAAAATTCATTTTGAATAAGTATAGTGACTCATTATGCAGCCCATTATCTTAATAATACTAACTTCAACTATCTTAGTCATTTCACTATCATGCATAGCATTCAGCATTCCAACACATTTGAATAAATTCATTATAGCTTCTAGATGCATGAATATACTAGCATTCTCACTATGAGCTTATTACAACTTTAACCTCCACATGACATACATATATATTACAAACTTTATACATATTAAACATGTAAGGAACTATACAAAATCTATAAAAATTCCTACATCAACTTCTATAGATTGGTGTTGGCCTGTCCTGATGCATAAAATGTTTATGTGCAAAAGCCTTGACTACCAAAGCCTACACAGATCAAAATAACCCCTGCTAAACTATACAGCTTAGTGGGGATACTAAACATGAAAGACAACCACTCACAGTGGTCGTTAGAAATATAGGATATACAAAAACAATTGAAAATAATAAAATTTACATATTAGGAATAAGTATAATATAAAGCACAAAATCTTAAACAGCGAGGTAACCCTTCAATTAATTCGGCATACCTGAATCTAAACAATTCATAAAGAGATCTATACATAATGTAAATAGATACCAATACATGCTTTACGAACAACCGTTAAACATGATAATCCATATATCAGATGCATAAATCATACTGTGATTAACTATGAAACAATAGTGCTTTACTTTAGCCTGCTTAAGTTCTAAGAGTGGATAATGGGATTAGTGGATACCCGAGAGTATCAAATGGTGGATATCCGAAGATATCAAAACTATGAACCCAAACAGGGTTAACTGTACGGTGGACCGATCAAGAACCCAAACAGGGTCAACAAGAACCCCAAAAGGGACTGTGAATGATCCAATTGGATCAACTGTACTTTAGACCTAAAAGGTTGACGGTGGTAGCTGCAATATCCCTATAGGTGCCTATCTATCCATAGTGGAACTTTAGTAGTAGGCAATATAGTTTTTCATGTTCATTTAAAATATCATGCTTGTACTTATATCATACACCTTGCTAATGCATATGATCATATTATAATACACAATTCTACAGTGTATAAACATCATTCATGTAAAAATTCGAGTACCAGTAATTGAACATACCTCTCATTATGAACTTATACCTGAACATGCTATCTTTAGGCAACACATCATATCACAATCATGTTATCATACATATAGGATCAATGATAATTTCATAACTTCATACTTTCACATATTCATATACTTCAATGAGGATTCCAATATATGGTGATAACATATCTTTACAACTTTGTTTCTATAAGTCATTATATTAATCTCATGTTTTGATATTACATAATACTCTCATATTTATTTTTAAAATTTCCTAAACTCACATATTAATGACATATTTCAAGTTTAATTACATGTTTTAACATGCTTTAGATGAGTTTCAAAATGTTAGGTTAAGTGTTGATATTTGATAAGGCTAAAAATCATGTATAACTATAAAAGGAAAGGCCCACGGCTAAGACCAATTGGTCCCAGCCGAGTCTAATGGCTGTAATTGAGATCAGAAGGTGCGCATGGATGAGACAAAATGGTCTCGACTGTGCCTCCCAGAAATGGCATACAAAAATTTTGTAGATAGTTTTTTCTAAAGCAAATTGCACATCATTTTAGACCTCCTAAACAGCCTTTTCAGCAAAAATGGTCTTCTACAACTTTGTTTCCTTATGTTTTTAGTTTCTAAAACATCAATAATATTTGTAATATCATTTCTAGAACTCAAGATAAATGGAATTTACTAAAGACTATTCATTAGGGTAGGCAACACAGAATTTTGATTTTCAAGTAAAGATTAGGAAATTTTATAGGTGTTATTAGACTTTTCTTCCTGCATATAAATTGTAGTTTTTGAAGTCTATTTTTATTAGGAATTAATCTCATGTCATTCTGATCATTGTACACACAGATATTGCAATTTTACCACAAAATATTCTAGAACCGGAATTAGCATTTCACCTAACATTCAATAAATCATAAAAATTATTTAAAGACAGAATTAAGGCTAGATTCCTTCTACAATCTTGTAGGTATATGTCTTGTATAACTTTAGAAATTTCAATGGTTATAATTAAAGATTTCTATTTTAATTTATGCTAAAATTTCAGTCACTATGTTAAGTGGTTTCATGTAATTTCCTCAACAACACTTCACAAACTAGTTCTCTTTTTCTTTGATCCAAAAATTTCAATAAATCATAACATGTTCTATCAAAAATCATCTACAAGAAATTAAAAAGACCCTAATCCTATACCTTGGCCGAAATCACTCTCTAGCCTCACTCTTGAGCTTTTCCTTTCATTTGCTCCTAACTCCTTCTTCTTCTCCTTAATCAATAATTCATTCATTCAATTTCAACATAAACTCCCACATTCAACTCAATCCATCATCATTCAAAGAAGAAGAAGATAAAGATGAAAAAGAAGAGATTAATTATTAAGTTAGAATATTTACCTTATCATTTTACACTAATGATCTTGATTAAACAACATGCAATGATTTCTTTAAAGGTTCCTTAGAGGAATTAACCATGAACACAAAAGAGAGAAGAATAATTTCTGTAACTCCACTCAAAAATTTTGTCCCACACACCATCTCTCTTCACAAGATTGGCTTTTATAATAACAAGGGAAAATTCCCTTTTTGGTCCCTTAAAAACTTGCATGTCACCCTTTTACCTCTCTCCTTTATGCATATAACTAATTGACCTATACATTTATTCCTTCTCTTAAATCAACCTGTCCATTTATTCCTTCTTTTAAATTAACCTCTCAATTATTCTTCTATTTACAATTAACCCTTAAAATGCCATAATTACAAAATGTACCCCAAATTAATACTTTATACTTCAATTATACCCTCTATTAATATTAAACTATAATATTAAATTTCATTTTCATGCAATTAATATAATAACAAAATAATTTATCACTTGTCCCATAATTATATGAAATTTTCATTTTAATTTAATCTTAATCAAATAAAATCCTACTCAAAACATGCAATTTCAATTAGGGTCATGTTAGGGGCCTCACATTTTGTGCCTATATGATGTGATTCTATACTTGAGTCTATTATGTTTGTGTAAAATAAATATGTAATTATTTTTATCATGTTATTTTTAGAATACTAATTAATTTTTCCTTATTATGTGATTTTTTTCGAGTATTTATTACCTTTGTTGCAGAGGGTTTTGTGTAGTTTTTGCATGGGAAGTTATGCTTCTGAGTCAATCACCATCTTCACTCCCCGATTATCTCGGTTAATTATTTTTTATCATTTATTTGTCATTATTTCTAATTCATTTGCTATTTAATGTTCGTTATTATTTGTTTATTTGATGTTTCATTTTGGATGTATTATTTTTTGGAGTTGTAATAGTTAGTAAAAAAAGATTTTAGTGGATGATAAAACAAAAGGAATTAAAATGTTTTCTATTAAATAAATTGAATTTTTGTTTCAAAACGTGGATTAATGTCTAATTTTTAGCCCAAACCCACACAAAACAAAAATGTAATTTTTGTAAAATACACATGAGGAAACATTTGTTCCCAATCCAAAATGAACGCCCCAATTTGTGTATGTGTATCACTCTATTGTTGTGGGACGA
This sequence comes from Excoecaria agallocha, assembly GCA_037975025.1. Lineage (NCBI taxonomy): Eukaryota > Viridiplantae > Streptophyta > Magnoliopsida > Malpighiales > Euphorbiaceae > Excoecaria > Excoecaria agallocha. The sequence continues at coordinate 27,021,357 of CM075812.1, forward strand.
TTTGCTTATGTAATAATTAAGTAGGTTTACTTAATACTTTTATTGCTTTATTTATGTTAATAGATGTTTATTTAATTCTATGCTTTTGCATCGTGTGAGAGAGGAGAGTGGATTAATACTTAAAACCCAATTATAAAACCATACCTAACTAAGATGCCTAATAAAAGTGATGTCCTGAACACCAGTCTTTGTTTGGGCATCAAAAGGTCGAGATTCCTTTCCCAATATTCTATTGGGTGGCGAATCCATGACACCTACCTCTTTTGGGCCCATTAGTAGATGCCATCGTGGGTTGACTACCAATAATAATTTGGACTTAATCCCTTCTTATTATGAAGTAGCCAATTTATGAGTTAAACGAGCCTCTTCTGGTCTCGAACCCTAAAAGTAGGCCTTTGAGAGCAAACTCAGGATCTAAGGATGGCTCCGATGCGTATCACAATGGTAACTCTACTGAGGACTAAAGAGACTAAGCTTTTTACAATTGGGTTTTATTAATCAATCCTCTCTCCTTTCTAAATTGCATTTCTTGTATACATCTTAGAGCTTTAAAATTAAGTTAGGCATCCTTTTTTAGCCCCGGTGCTATCTTAAAGCACCCCCTATGTTCACTCAATGTAGAAAGGTGTCAAAAAGACCTACTAGCCTCAGTCTAACACCAAATGGTATATAAAACGGTGACCCCCATTGTTTGTTATACTTGTGATGAGCTAGACTTGTTGGTAGAGACCATGCTTGGGTAGCCATAAAGTTTCATCACCCTTGATTAAAGCCCATGTAATGACAATAGTAACTTCCCCTAGGTTGTATAACCATAATAATTTTTGCTTGCTATGTGGACCCTTATGTATTGACCAAACTCAAACATATTATGAGGGCACTAGTCAAAGGCTACCATACCCTAACGGGCCCAACCTGATCTGTATGAATTAGTCAAAATATGTAATGGTCAAAACCCAAATGTCTACACTTTCAATTAGAGAGGTTATGTTGTCAGTTTTCTGCCATGCACCATATGAGTCCATTGGGTACCCTATTGACCCATGGGCTAAGCCCACCTAGGAAAGAGACCGTACAACCTTTTGTGTGGGAGTAATAAGGTTGGAAGGCTTTTGTTATGCTTGTATGTGGTTGTGATTGACCCTTAATAAGATCATGCATTGCATTCATGCATTATGTATATACAATGCTTATGCATCATTCACCACGCATCACTCCTAACCTCTGATTCTTATAGCCATCATAGACTTACCTAGATGATCCAGAGGGTTAGATGGGTGCCTGGTCCAAATATCTATATCTAGTCTGCTGAGATCAAGTTCGGGTTCAGAAGTCAGTTTTGAGTTGGGATCAAGTTATTTGTTAGAAAGTAGTCAAGAAATAAGTTTATACATGGCAAACAACGAATCGAATGAGACTAAAAGGAGAAATAAGACTGGAAGAGTGGTTGATGATACCACTGCAAGGTTTCAATTCCTAAGGGAAAGACCAAATGTTACTCCTACTAGGACATCAACAATGTGAGATGACTTTGATCGGAGGATGGATAGGAGGTTCTAAGATTTTGAAAAGAGGCTTACGGCTATGATCGGTGCGATGGTGGCTTCAATAGCTAATGCTGTTGTGCTTCGACACTCACCTAGGAGGAAAAAGAGGCATGATCCTGAGGATGACTTTATAAAAGAAGAGGAGAAAGACCATGTCCCTCCAATGATGAACATAAGGATTAAGGGTCCTAGTGCTGAGGATCCAACTTTCAAAAAAATGGAGGAAAAGGTTGAAGCCATGTCTAGGTTACTGTCCACCGGTAGGTGGATGAACCTTAAAGATAGAGATTTGGATGGAGATGAGCCGTTGCCCCAAAGGTTCAAGATGCTTGATTTGCCAAGGTTTGATGGCACCTTAAACCCCTTGGTGCATATTAAACAGTACACATTTATCATAAAGGGGATCACTTTATCCAAAAAATAAAAAGTGAAACACTTTTGCTTGAGTTTGACTGGGCCTACAATAAACTGGTACCATGGGCTGGATAGGCATACCAAAGAGGATTGGGATTTGTTGATTGAGGAGTTCCTTAAGCAATATGACTGTAGCACAAGGATAAAGGTTACTTTAAAGGACCTCGAGTTACTATAGTAGAAACATGATTAATCCTTCTATGAGTATCTAACTAGGTGAAGGAATAGGGTGATGGAGATAAAGAGAAAGCCAGACATAGTTGATCAGATCAGGCTATTCATCAAGAACGCAAGCCCGCATTTGAGGGGCAGCTTGAAGATTAAAGGTTTAAAGGACTAGGAATCATTAAAAGATATAGCTATAAAAGTTGAAGGAAAGTATTTTGCCAGAAAGATGAATAGTGAGAATGCCAAAAGGAATTCAAGCAATAACAAGGCAATAGGGAATGACAGTGGATCAAATAGAACCAGAAAGACTACAGAAGTGTCTGCTACAGAAGCTAGTCAGAGACATTATTCCAACTAGGGGAAATCACTGCCTTGGGTATTGGATAGGTTGAGCAAAGAAGGAAAGCTCCAACCATTGCCCCTAAGGCCGATAAAAAGTCAAGGCTTGTGATGTGAGTTGGTTCATGCATAGTTTGTGAATGTTTTTACAAAAAACATGTTTAGTTTTAGTTAGGTTTAATGTGAAACATGGTGTTTTTTTATGTCTTTGTGTTGTAAGTGTGTGCAGGGAGTAAAGGAATAGAAATTAAGGAAAAGAGGCAAAAATCAAGTGAAAGAAGGAACTTTATCACAGGCACAGTAGGAAGCATGCACGGCGCAAGAAGGCATCAAAAGAGGAGGACGTAGAGAAAAGTCAACATATGATGAAGCGTGTTCTGTCGCGAGCGTGACAACAAGGAGAAGTTAGGTGGTTACTTTTGAAGGGACGTTTGGAGGTGCATGTCATTCCACCAAGGGTTGCACACTTCTAAAGGGGCATTTCTGAAGGGCGCAAGGATTGAGATCCTAAATAAACACAAGAAGAAGTTAGTTGCAAGGATATACACACAAGTTATGAAAAAGAACAATTACAATTTCTGATTTTTATTTGCTATAATTAGTACATTTCTACTATGTTCTTTTAAGAAGAAGACAACAAACAAGAAGAAGAAGATCTACTTAGAGAGTGAAAAAGGGTTGAGAGATTTCCTTTTACTATCTCTCATTTATTGCTTCTTCTTGTAATTAGTAAATGTTATTTTCTTAAGAACTTGAACATTGATGTCTATATTTTTTATATTCTTAGTGTTATATATAATCTTATTTGCAGAATTCTTTATTAGTATTTTATGTATGATTATGATGAGAGGAAGTATGATTGAGAAATATATTCTTTCTTATAGCTAATAGAATTCATTATCAAAATATCACTTGAAAGATTGGGATATTAAGATAATTTCTATAATTTGGCATACAACCTTAAGATAAGTGTTTATAATTAACTAATACATTAATGAGAATTAAGGGTTATAATTATATATGCATGTTTTAGGAATAACTACTTCATGTCGAGAGAACGAATTAGAACATTAATCCAACCTGGTTTGCATTGTTAGATTAAGATTTAAAGTAAGGGAATAAGTTCAAGTTCAATTTATATCTTATAGTATTAATCCTTAATTTTCTTATTTGATTACCAATAAAGTCGATTTAATTAGTATTTTTAGTTTTATTATAGATCTTAGTTAATTCAACAATTCAACTTATGAACATTGTAAACAAGATTAATAATTGAGTAATAGTGTGCAATCACTCATCATTTCCTCATGGGAACGATATCTTAGGTACTATTTTCGATAAACTGTGCGCTTGTGAAATTAGCACAATAGGTTACCTCATCACAGAGAGGATCAGTACTATGCATATCATCAACACACTAGGCACCTGACAGATTATTGTCATAGCTTGAGGAATAAGATTTAGGATTTAATAGACAACAAGTAAATTTTTGATCCTAAAAAGAGAGATAAGAAGAAGAAGGGAGGTTAAAATGTTGTGCCACCTCCAATGTTCATGATTGGGTCTAGCTTACTCGAGTGGTATGTAATAAAGGACCTATATGAGAATGAGTACTTAGCCGTTACTCGCTCCACCCCCAAAGTAATATAGACAGTTGAAGAAAATTTGCCAGTTTCTATGATTGATTGTTGGGATACTCCTACAAAGAGTAGGATGGAGGGACTTTGGTGCCCATTGATATTTAGCATTAGCCAGTGAATGTGAGGAAGAGGTTGATGAAGAAAAGAAAGTCAAGGTGGTCACGAAGAGTGAAAGGGTGGCCCTGGAGATTGAAAGCTAGCTTGCTCTTACTGCAGTGCCTACAGAAAAAGAAATTGAGGATGATCAAATAATTAAATAGATGAAGAAAATAAATACACAGATTTCCATTTTGGACTTGTTGAGATAATCTCCTTCACATAGGCAAAAGCTAGTTAAAGCCCTGAGTGAGTCCACTGTAGCTATTACCATCTCGTCTTTCGAGTTATTAGATTTAGTCAGGGGAGGAATGGTGAGAATATGGTGTACTCTGATGCTGACTTGCCTACTAAGGGAAAGAATCATAATCATCCCCTTTACATCAAGGCTCAAGTTAATGGTAAGCACACGGCTTGTGTAATGATAGATGATGATTCTTCAATCAATGTGTACCCCTCGGTTGTGATTCCAGCTTTCAGATTGAATAAGAGCATGTTGAGTGAGTCAAACTTGACCATACTGCTTATGATAATTCTAAGAGATAGGCTATTAGGAAATTTAAGGCTATAGTAAATACAGGGCCTATTTAGACTAAAGTTAAATTTGTAGTTTTACCTATCCCAACCAATTTCAATATGCTTTTAGGAAGGCCATAGTTCTATAATTTGGGAGGAGTACCATCCACATTGCATCAAATGATTAAAATTCACTATGATGGTCAGGTTGTCATTATCAAAGCTATAAAGGAAAACCAAAGTGTCTATGCTTGAAATAACTAAACAACCTTAATTATTGGTGATTAAGAGAATGGGAGTAGCTTTCCTGATAGTCCTTAGGTGTTAATATGCTTAAGAAGATGAATTTTCTACTTGTTGCTGGTTTAGGCAAGAATTATCTATATATATATATATATATATATTGTCAGAAAGTATGCCCTAGAAACCATGTAAAAGGAATGTGTTTCATACATATGAATTTATATTCTTAATTAAAGGCATCATTCATTTATTAATGCTATGTTTAAATACAAGAGTTTGTAAATCTTAAATTAATAAATGAAGTCCTTGATATCATAAACACAGTGCAAAGGCAATCATAAAAGTGTTCATGATATGAGATGTCTATTGCATGCAAATGTGTTAATTCCTAAATATCCCTAATCATAGAATTAACAAGATAGGACATTGTTAATTAGGACAGAGTAGCACATGTTATGCTTCTTGAGTGGTTCAAACAATGGTTCTCATAACTGTGATTATGGAAGATAATCAAAGCTAACATTTGGATGCTTGTTAGAAGAACAAGTTCATTGGAGACCGATAAAGTGAATCCTCACATGGATATTAAATCGATGTCAGTGAAGAATCTCTTCATAGCGATTGTGCAAGTATCCTTAGACTTGAGATCGCCAAAGTTATCTTAAGTAGCAAGTGGTATACTTTGACTCCATAACTGATTACTTCCAACTAGGGGTGAACATAGTTAGGAGGTTGGGTATATCATGACCTACTTGAAGATAGTTGAGTGATTAACAAATGATTCACCATCCCAAATTTATTAAGGGAAGTTATCTCGCATGATTCTATAATTGCCTTATTCAGAGAATCTCTGGCCAGAGTAATATACCAAGATGGATAGGGATCTATGAAGGGCATTTGGGGAACAATCGATAAATTAATAGAACATACATAATTATATTAATATGAGTTGACAGAAATCCATACTAAGAATCTAATTGAGATAAGAGTGGTGAAAGGAGTAATTGCACGGTAACTGTTTCTATGAAAAGGTATAGTCAAACCACTTGACTTTCTTGACATTTGGATAGTCATGACGCCTAGCTAGAGGCCACTCATGATTTGTATAATAATGTATCATAAATATCCATAGGGTTTGATAAAATGATTTAAAGAAGTTTAAATCATGTGAGTTTTGAATAGAACTCACAATTACATATTATACTGCCAATATGGATAGGAACCCAATAGGTCACACAAATATAGAGAAAAGGATAAAATGGTAAAATGACAAGGATAATAATATTTGATATTATTATTGGAATAGAGAAGTGAATAAGAGAATAATTAATTAAAGAGTTTAATTAATTATTATCAAGTAAAATTGTTCGCAGAACTTTTTAGAAATGTTCCGTAAAATGGACCTAATTGAAATATTGTATTTCATAATTAATTATTATTGGACTATAAGTGTTATAAAGTTGATATAATAATTAATAGATCCATTGGAGAAATTAAAAGAGGCCCAAAGAAATGATTCTGGTGTAGAAACCCTCAAGAGAAAGGGTTTCATGCCACCTTCTGGTAGAAGGTCTTGAAGCCCTAATTCTTGGACTAAAATAAATTAAATATATTTCATAAGTGTTATGGAGCCTACATATTTAATTTGTATGGATTTGGAATTCATTTGGGTGATTAAATCCAAGTGTATACATAAAAGGGCCTAGTTTGTGGGTTTTGTGCATAGTCTTTTGTGAAAGGACTTAAATTGGATTTAATTGAGCCCAAATAAATTATTAATAATTCCAAAAGCCCATTTAATATTTCTCTAGCAATTTTAAAGAGCCCAATACCATTATGAAGTTGGATTTTTAACCTAACTATAAAAATCCAAGTGATAGGATTTTTAGGGTTAAGTGAACAATTAAGAGAAAATAAATTCTCTCACTCTCTCAAGCCTAGCCGCCACCCCCCTTGCTAGCATCAAGGGATTTCAGTCAGCCCTTTTGTTCCTCCTTTGTTGGTTCATTCAATCCTTCTCTAGTGTGGATTACTAATTGGAGGTGTTTAGTTTAGACACTGTGGTTTGCAATAACCCCGGTGAGAAGGAAAATCAACTATTTAACAAAAATCAAAGGTGATTTTTCTTATTCTAATTAATATGTACATTGTAAGTTCATGGCAATATCAAATCTATTGGTTAAAAATTTTAAATTCCGCTTATGTATGAGATGCATGTAACCAATAATTTCAAACATGGTATCAGAGCTCCGGTTTGCCATGAATCTACAATTCTATATTTTATGGAATAGTTTTTATTTTTGAGTTATTTATTTCATGAACTTTAGAATATCATATTTGATTGTTCATGAATGAGAAATATTGATTTCTGGATGTATTTTATCAAATATATAAAATGAAAAATAAAAACGATTCTTTTGAGAAAAGAATAATGGCTTTGGCGTGAATGGCTTTGATTTTTCAATAAATTTTAGGGGCTTCTCTAAATTAAAATTTTATTGATCCACTCTAAAATTATTTTGATGATAATTTATGTGTTTAATATCTGATATTAAGACATAGGATCAAACAAAATTAAAATCGAACAAGTTTTGCATGAAAACTAGCTTAGTCAAAAAGTTCGATAAATTGGTGTTCTTGGTGTGTTCTTGTTTAGAATGATTTTTAATCTTCTAAATATGATATATCTGATATATTAATGTTTTTTTAATTAATTGGATTAATTAAAATGGGCCTTGAATTAATTGGATTAATTTTAATTCATTAAAACCACTTAATGGGCTTAATTATGTTTACGAACTTGATTTAAATTAGTGAATGACTTGGTGGGCCCAAGGAGCTGATTTAAATTAAATATTATAGACTTTAATTAATTTTATTAATGGGTTTTAAGGGTTGGAGTGGGCTTGGCTTATTCCAAAAGGCCCAAATGATCTAATAGACACAAAACTAATTTGTGTGTGAATACATTTTAGGGTTTATTATGTGGGTTTCGACCTACCCTTTGTTTTAAGCCCAAAATTGATTTTTTAATTTTTTAGTATGATTAATTAATTAAATATTCAATTGATAATTAATTAATAATCAATTGGATTGATAATTAAGGCAAGAACACATACAGGCAAAAAGGTTTCCTAAAATGAAAGTTTCCAAAATGGAAAAAAGTTTCCTAATTTGATCACATTATTAAAATAACTCAAAAGTAAGTTTCAAGAGTTGAAAAAAAGTTGGTAATCCATTATATGTTTTAATTTATGCATTAGAAATGCATATAAGGGTGTATGATTGGCATGATGGATAGTCATGGACAAGGCCCAATGTGATTGAGCATAATGCATATTTCGGCCCAATGAGGACTTTCATGTCCCGACCACTTGTTTTTGGTTTGTATTTCTTTTTCAAATTGTAATATGTAATTAGATTACTTAGATTAGACTTAGAGATAGAGATGGATACCACTATCAAGGAGCAAGATGGGCTAGATGGAGATCCAACGAGATTGAAGATAATGTAATTATTTTTACTTGTTTGAATCATGCATATTACCTAGTTATGACCTTTTGATTTCCCTTTTGGCTCGGGAAAATCAATATAGTAAAGTCTATAACTATACCATATTTGTATGCTTATATTTATATGATAGATATAGGATGCATACCAATGTATGCCAACCTTGTATGATGAGGCTTAATTAACTAAAATCCCTCGAACAAATACTAAGGTATATAAGCCTTCCATTAATTGGAGGAGAACCAGAGTTCTTTATAGTGTGGGTTGTTGACCACAGTCAAGCTCACATTATATCGAATATGTTCAAATCTAATTAAATGAGCTATCTTAGCTAGCCTATTAGCTCTTTGACCACAGTCAAGGCTAATAGTTCTAGAGGCAAGATTAGGGAATGCATATATGATATGCATGTATTAAGAGTTGATAACCTAATGATCTAATAGTTGTGTAGAGACATAATTGGTATAGAGATACCTACTTTTCAAGGGTATGGAGTTTGATTTGTTGACCACAGTCAAGGTCAAATTTCATATCAAGGATTGGATATTGGCCCACTAAGAAAACCATCGGGTTTTCTTGAATTAAATAGTGAGGGCTATTGATTCGCAATAAAATAGTGCGAGTAAATGGATTAATTAAAGACCTAATTAATGCATACATATATATGAACATACTCTCATATATTTTCTTTTTCACATATAGGTCATCATCATGAGTACATCAAACATTAATATACTATCAATCTTAGATAACAAGCTGGTTGGCAGCAACAATTCTAACTGGATCAGGCAAGTGAGAATTGTTCTCAGAGCTAAAAAGATCCATTATGTCTTGGATAAAGATCAATCACCCCTTTCATTAGATGATGCCATTGATGAGATCAAGGGCACTTATTGAAAATACATGGAGGATAGTGAAACAGCAGCATGTCTGATGCTAGGTGCTATGTCCTCAGAGCTTCAGAATCAACATGAGATGATGGATGCTAGAACCATCATTTTGTATCTAGAGGAGCTTTATTCTTCTTAGGCTAGAACTAAGCAATATGAGATTGCTCGAGCTCTATTTAGCTGTAAAATGGTGGAAGTAACTTCGGCTGCTACTCATGCATTGAAGATGTGTGGGTATATTGAGCATTTAAGTAGACTTGGCTATGTAATGGATAACGATCTATACATAGATTTAATCTTGTACTCATTGGCTCCAAGTTATGCACCTTTCGTGCTTAACTTCAACATGAATAAGATCCAAGTAACCATTCTTGAGTTAATCAACATGCTCAAAACAGTTGATGGATCCTTCAATAAGGATTCAAAAAGTGTCATGGTTGTCACTTCTGCTAAAGGCAAGAAGTTGAAGAAGAATAAGATGACCAAGGCACAGCCAAAGAATGGTGGGATTTCCAAGAAGAAGGTTGCCAAGAAAGAGAATCCCAAAGGAACTTGCTTTCATTGTGGAAAAGATGGTCATTGAAAGCATAACTGCAAGGCTATCTAGATTCTCTCAAGGAGAAGAAGCAAGCTGATGCTTCTACTTCAGGTATTCATATGATTGAAATCAATACTTATTCTATTGCTTCAAAACAATCTTGGGTATTAAATACCGGATGTGGATCTCATTTGTGTAATGATCTATACGGGCTTAAAAGCATTAAAAGAGTTAGAAAGGCAGAAATATGTCTACAGTCAGCTACTGGACAAAATATCTCTACAACAGTTGTGGGAACTTACCATTTGCCTCTTCAAAGTAGATTAATACTAAAATAAAATAATTGTTATTATGTTCCAACATTATCCAAAAGTATTATTTCTTTTAGTTGTATATTAAACAATTATGACATTTCTTTAAAAGACAAATGTTACATTTTTAAGAACAATATGTTTTATGCTAAAGCTATCATTGAGAATGGTATATTTGTTCTTAATTTAATTAAAGAAGTGCATAATGTGGATACCAAGAGAATGAAACAAGATAATCTTGTTTATTGTCATTTAGGCCATATAAATGAGAAACGCATGACCAAATTACACAAGTCAGGTGATTTGGGATCATTTGATTATGAATCATTTGATACATGTGAGTCTTGTTTATTGGGGAAAATGACAAAAGCCCCCTTTATTAGTAAAGGAGAACGAGCTAAAATGGTTTTGGACTTAATACATTTAGATGTATATGGTCCAATACATGCCAGAGGAGGTTATTCCTACTTCATTACTTTCATAGATGATTATTCTAGGTTTTGATATATCTATCTAATGAAATATAAATCAGAAGCATTTGAAAAGTTCAAAGCATTCAGAAATGAAGTATAGAAGCAACTTGACAAGAGTATTAAAACACTTAGATCAGATCAAGGTGGAGAATACTTAAGCCAAGAATTTCAAGATTATCATAGAGATAATGGAATTTTATCTCAATGGACTCCACCATAGACACCACAACACAATGGTGAATCTGAGAGGAGAAATCAAACACTATTAGATATGGTTCAATCCATGATGAGCCAAGCAGACTTGTCTAAGTCCTTTTAGGGATATGCACTAGAAACTACTGTTTATGTGTTAAATAGAGTTCCTAGTAAATCAGTTGATGTTACTCCATATGAGATGTGGAATAACAAGAAACCCATACTTTCTCATATAAAGGTATGGGATAGTCCTACTTATGTGAAGAGGATAATGTCAAACAAACTAGATGTTAAGTTTGACAAATGTTTATTTGTGGGATATCTAAAAGAAACATTTGGATATTATTTCTATCATCCCTTAGAACAAAAGGTGTTTGTTTCAAGGCATGTTGTCTTCTTGGAAAAAGAGTTTCTCCTACAAAAGGACAGTGGGAGTAAAATTGAACTTGGTGAAGTTCAAGTCCCACAAATAGAAGTAGAACAACCGATTGAACTCGAGACTGAATTTCTTGATGATGAGATTATAGTTGAACCTAATTATACACAAAATCCTATAAGATCTACTAGAATGCATTCTATCCCTGTCAGATATAGATTTCATGTTGAATCAGATAGAGGCATAACTGTAGTAAAGGACAATGAGCCTACAAGCTATCTGGAAGTTTTGAATAGTTCAGAATGTGATTTATGGCTTAAGGTTATGCAGTCTGAAATGGACTCCATGTATAAAAATAAAGTATGGACTTTAACTCAACCACCTAAAGGAATAAAACCCATAGGGTGCAAGTGGGTCTTCAAAAAGAAGACCGAAATGGAAGGTAATATAGTAACCTATAAAGCTCGCTTAGTAGCAAAAGGCTATTGTCAAAAAGAAGGTATTGACTATGATGAAACCTTTTCTCTTGTAGCGATGCTTAAGTCTATAAAAATACTTTTAGCTATTGTAGCTCATTATGATTATAAGATTTGGCAAATGGATGTGAAGACAGCTTTCCTAAATGGAAATCTGACCGAGGATGTGTATATGACACAACTAGAAAGGTTCACATTAGGAAATGGAGAAAAGGTATGTAAGCTTTAAAGATCCATTTATAGATTGAAGCAAGCCTCTAGGAGCTGGAACATACGATTCAATGAGACAATCAAAGAGTTTGGTTTCTCACATAATGAAGATGAACCTTGTGTGTATAAAAGGGTCAGTGGGAGTTCAATTGTCTTCCTAATTCTATATGTAGATGACATATTGATCATGGGAAATGACATTTCTCTTCTCCAATCTATTAAAATATGGTTATCCAAGCAATTCTCCATGAAAAACCTTGGAGAAGCATCCTATATTCTAGGACTAAGTATCTATAGAGATAGATCCAATAGGTTGCTAGGTCTTTCTCAAAGTACATATATAGATAAAGTATTGAAGAGGTTCAATATGGCTCTCTCTAAGAAAGGGTTTATACCCATGGTGCATGGGAAACACCTTTTTAAGTCTATGTGTTCGTAGACACTAGAGGATAGAGAAAGCATGAATAGAATACCATATGCATCTGCAATTGGTTCTATCATGTATGCTATTTATGTACACGTCTAGATGTAGCATTTGCTTTGAGTGTCACAAGTAGATTCCAATCCAATTTTGGAGAGGAACACTGGGCAGCTATTAAGAATATCCTTAAGTACTTGAGAAGGACTAAGGATACATTATTGGTATATGGGGAGGGCAGTTTGGAAGTAAATGGGTACACAGATGCCATCTCATCAGCGATCTAAGCATGTTCTTAGACTCTACCATCTCATAAGGGAAATAGTAGCTAGAAATGATTTAAAAATAGAAAGGGTCCCTACATATGATAATGTGGCAGATCCCCTTACTAAAGCACTTTCCCAGATAAAGCATGATCACCATATAAATAGCATGGGTCTAAGACATATGAGTGATTGGCTCTAGTGCAAGTGGGAGATTGTTAGAGAGTATGCCCTATAGCCTATGTAAAAGGGATGTATTTCATATGTATGAATTTATATTCTTAATAAAAGGCATCATTCATTTATTAATGTTATGTTTAAATACATGAGTTTTTAAATGTTAAATTAATAAATAAAGTCCTTGAATTATAAACACAGTGCAAAGGCAATCATGAAAGTGTTCATGATATGAAATGTCTATTACATGCAAATGTGTTAATATCTAAATATGGATAGGACATTGTTAATTCAAATAGACTAGCATATGTTATGCTTCTTGAATGGTTCAAGCAGTGGTTCTCATAACTGTGATTATGGAAGATAATCAAAGCTAATATGTGGATGCTTATTAGAAGAACAAGTTCATTAGAGACCTGTAAAGAGAATCCTCACATGGATATTAAATCTATGTCAATGAGGAATCTCTTCATAGCAGTTGTGCAAGTATCCTTAGACTTGAGATCACCAAAGTTATCTTAAGTAGCAAGTGGTATACTTTGACTCCATAACTGATTACTTCCAGCTAGGGGTGAACATAGTTAGGAGGTTGAATATATCATGACCTACTTGAAGATAGTTGAGTGATTAACAAATAATTCACCATCCCAGATTTATTAAGGGAAGTTATCTCGCATGATTCTATAATTGCCTTGTTCAGAGAATCTCTGGCCAGAGAATATGCCAAGATGGATAAGGATCCATGAAGGACATTTTGCGAACAATGGATAAATTAATAGAACATACATAATTAGATTTATATGAGTTGATAGAAATCCATACTCAAAATCTAATTGAGATAAGAGTGGTGAAAGGAGTAATTGCACAGTAATTGTTTCTATGGAAGGGTATAGTCAAACCACTTGACTTTCCCGTCATTTGGGTAGTCATAATTCCTAGCTAGAGGCTGCTCATAATTTATATAATAATGTATCATAAATATCAATAGGGGTTGATAAAATGATTTAAAGAAGTTTAAATCATGTGAGTTTTGAATAGAACTCACAATTACATATTATACTGCCAATATAGATAGGAACCCAATAGGTCACATACATATAGAGAAAAGGATAAAATAGTAAAATGACAAGGATAATAATATTTGATATTATTATGGGAATAGAGAAGTGAATACGAGAATAATTAATTAAAGAGTTTAATTAATTATGATAAAGTAAAATTATTCGCAGAACTTTTTAGAAATGTTCTGTAAAATAGACCTAATTAAAATATTATATTTTATAATTAATTATTATTGGACTATAAGTGTTATAGGGCTTATATAGTAATTAATAGATCCATTGGAGAAATTAAAAGAGGCCCAAAGAAATGATTCTGGTGTAGAAACCCTCAAGAGGAAGGGTTTCACGCCACCTTCTAGTAGAAGGCCTTGGAGGCCTAATTCTTGGACCAAAACAAATTAAATATATTTTATAAGCGTTATGGAGCCTACATATTTAATTTGGATGGATTTGGAATTCATTTGGGTGATTAAATTCAAGTGTATGCATAAAAGGGCCTAGTTTGTGATTTTTGTGCATAGTCTTTTGTGAAAGGACTTAAATTGGATTTAATTGAGCCCAAATAAATTAATAATAATTCTAAAAGGCCATTTAATATTTCTCCAGCAATTTTAGATATACAAATCTAGCATCAAGGGATTTCGGCTAGCCCTTGTGTTCCTCCATTGTTGGTTCATTCAATCCTTCTTTAGTGTTAATTACTAATTGGAGGTGTTCAATTTGGACACTGTGGTTTGCGACAACCTAGTGAGAAGGAAAATTAACTGTTCAACAAAAATCAAAGGTGATTTTTCTTATTCTCATTAATATGTATATTGTAAATTCATGGCAAGATCAGATCTATTGGTTAAAAATTTTAAATTCTGCTTATGTATGAGATGCATGTAATCAATAATTCCTATATATATATATATATATATGTATGTATATATGCATGTATGTATGTATGCATTGTACTGTACAAGCAGTAGTTAAATAAGAAAACTAATAAATTACATAAAATAATTATTATTAAGATATATATATATATACAAATCTCAAATTGACAGGATGAGAATTATGAAAATATATTAACTTTAAGAAAGGGCAAAAATATTAAAAGCCAATATTTTTTTTTTGAAAGAAATGTATGTAAATTATATAAATTGATTATCTAGGTTTTTAAAGAGTACTTTCTATAGGAAGAAAAAGAAAAAAAATAAAAGTAAAATTTTAATGCAAAACATCAAAGTGTGCGAAAGGAAACCAAAATCAAAACATGCCAAAGAAAACAAAGTGAATGCATGCTGAAGAAAGAAAACATCATAAAAGTGTCGAAGGAAACAAAATTAAAGCATACCAAAGAAATAAAAAACAATAAATTAATTAAATAGTTTAATTTAACTAACTTGAAAATAATGAATTGCAACACTAAAATCCAAATGGTACAAAGGTGAAGATGATGAAGCATTGGAGTTTAAAAGGTTTTGCATTTTGGGTTAGTAATATTCTGTATTTAGGTTTTTAGAGGAGGCATTTTGTTAGAATAAAGGACTAAAAATTAGGGAAGTGAGGGAAAGGAATTTTTAGTTATTATTTATCTATTTGATATTCATTAATAACTAAGACATTTATTAGATTTAGAAAGGAAAATTAAAAACAAAGGTTATAACAATCCCTATCCCCAAAATCTTTTTTGCGGCATCCAAATCCTTTATCTCAAACTCCTCACATAGCTATTTCTTCAATAAATCAATATGTGACCTGCTTTGTAACACCTAATATCCGAACATTGGTCTGAGCATTGGAGTGCCACTATTGCTAGTATTACATAGTCATTTATGTTATCTAAGTGAACCAATTTTAACCTATTATCTGAACCCATTTGATATAAATACATTTGTAACCATCAAGTTGTAGCATGGCATATAATTTCCATTTAATGTTAGTGTCGAATTGTTACTATTCATTTGGTAAAATTTTGGGCAATATGATGGCTATAAAATCATGCCTATCCACCTACAAATTTCAAACTATACACTCCCAAAAATCCATAACTCAATCTCCACAATTTCTCTAATCCATCGTTATCTATCAATCACAATTCATCCACAAAATCATCACAATTATTGATCACACAAACCATACCACAACATAATTATTATACATACTTATGGTTATACATATCCATAATTCAATATTAAACATATGTTCTTTACATAATTAACTATTATGTTACATGCCCAAAAATAATTATAACAAATTATCCATTATCTTCTCTTTATGTAACATGCACATGCCATGCACTTTCTTCTTTTCTGCCACTTATCTTCAGTTACTTGTCTCCTGCGCGCAGCCAAACAAAACCAAGTGCTAAGTAACTTTATCGTCTAGTGGTGGATACACTACACAAAATTTCATCGTATATGAAATAGTTTATTATCGACATTTTTTTCTTATTACTTAATACTATATTTTTATTTCAAAATTTTCTTTTGACTCCTTAAATTATCATTTAATTCCTATCATTACTATTTTTCACTTTTTACTCATTTATGCCACATTTTACATAAAAATTTCATTTTAGTCCCTACTTTTTTGCTTCATTACATTTTCCACCAGTTACTATACTAATTTTACTCTTTTGCCCCTTTTATATCATTTATTGCATTTTTATCCTTTAATTTACGCTTTAGTCCTTATGATTTCTTCATATAGTGGTAAATTACCATTTGGTCTCTGTTGACTTTACTTTTATGCATTTTCATTCTTTTTACCATTTTACCCTTTTTAATTATATTTTTAACATTATTTTATATTTTTGCCCTTCTTTTCTCATTTATTCACATAATTATCACTACTAATCACTTAACCATATTTTTCATCTTATTCATTCTTTATTTACATATTTAGCATTCTTTTTTGCTTATTTACTCTTTTCTCACTTAACTACATATTTGCCCCTAGTTGTAACTAGAGGAAACGCTAGAATCGGATATGTGGAAAGAGGACTCTAATGGTCCAAAATATGCTTAGGTGACCATATAGAGTAATTAGTGCCTTTAAAATATACTGAGGTGACCATATAGAGTGATCAACACCTCACCTAACACTTTAGTATATGTATCACAAGTAGGTAGATCGGTGATGGTTTACAATTTGAATTCAACTCATCAATTTACAGTGGTACTTATCCCTATGGCTAGCCATTATATCTTAAAATTTAGGTTTGATGACTATTTACTAAGGGAAAATAGTTTTTTTTAATTTCATGTTATATTTTCTCACATTTCTACTATAATAGTATGTTATGTATTATCATAACTTGCATTTTTTTCCACATCAAGTGTGCACATTTCTATCATATACTCAATTATTAAATTATACATTCATCATACATGCCATTATATCTAAGTAACTCATTTGGCTAAGGCATGATTTTACATGTTTATAATGTTTTATCATTATCTAGCCTTACATTCATGCTTAACTAGTCATTATATGTCTTAATTGTTCATTTTCTATCAAAATTCATTTGATATACCTAGGTATATTGTAAAACCCTAATATATACCCTAGGACAATGTGTGTATAACGTGAATAAGGTAGTAATGAAACATGAAATACGATATAAAGGGGATTAATGCAAAAGGCAAGGGTAATTTGGTAATTTGATATTTTGGCATGCACATTTATATTTAAGAGGCATTAAATAAGGATGAAATTTAACTAAGCAACTAATGTGAGGAATGATTGAAAAGATAAAACTAATTAGGGAAGTAATGTGGAATTTCTCCTAATGGCCACAAGGGGGTCAATAGGAAAGTGACACACGACCTTCTAGAAGAAGTAAGAAAGTGAATTAAAGAGAGGGAAATGGGTAGCCGACCATAAGGCTCTTCATTTCTAACAAACTTCCTTTAAATTTCTACCAATTCTTTTCCTATTTGAGCTTTTTTCAAGCTTAATAATTCATAATTAGCAAGAGAGAGAATTTAAGGGTTAAAGAGATTTAAAGGTAAGCTCTTTTCTACTTTTACTCATCCTTTTTGTCTCCAATTTTTGCAATTTGTTAAAAGTATGAAGAATTGATGTTTATAAGTGTGAATTATGAATTGTAAAAGGTGATTCCAACAAGAAGAAGGGAAAAAAAGCAATCAAGGATTGAAGAGAAGATTTTGAGCATTTTAAGGTATGGGAATTCTCTATATATTTATGTGTGTGTATGCTAGGTAAGAACTATAGGAAATGTTACGTAAGTCTTGTAATCCATATGGAAGCATGTTAAGATTCTTAAATAGGCAAGTTAATGGAAGAACTTTATAGAAAACTAAGACTAAAAGGAAGGTTGATACATGTTCCATCAGACCTATCTAGTTTAGTTCGAATATAAATGGAAATTTTAGGGTCTAAATGAAATGAAACCAATTAGAGTAAGAATTAGACACCTAAATTAAAGTATGTTAGGAAGGAACCTAATTTTGAATTTAATTTTAAGGCCTTTGAATTCTTAAAAATTACAAATTCCAGTGTACCACCTATTCAAGTATCAAGAATAGGGAGTAATGACATTTTTAATGCTTATGATAAGTCTAATTCATGAAACTATAAATATGAAATAAGTAGGATAATCTTTAGGTAAGAGAGCATGATGGCATAAACAATTAGGTCAAAAATAGTGGAGTTGTGATTAGAAGTGCATTTTATAGAATTTGAAATTTTGCAATCAACCCTACAAGATTGGCCTCCAATCCAGTCGAGTAACTTGCATTCTAGATTGGAGTGAGGCAGCTTACCCGGCTGGATTGAATTTCAATTTGGCTAGCTAAAAAACATTTTGTATTGAGGATTTTGAGTGTCATCTAACCCAACTGAATTGTTTCTTGGCTCATCCGAGTGTGAGGCATGCTAAATTAACGTTGAACATCTAAACTAGCTGGATTGAAGATCAACTCAGCAGGGTTCCTGGAAATATGATAAAGCTGACTAGATTGATTTCCAATGTAGCCAGGTTCCTGTTATATTTTTTTTATAGCAGGGTAATAAACCCAATTGGATTTCCTTTCAATTGAGTTGGGTACCCTTCCCTATTTCAATACATAAGTGAATGATAACCATTAAATTAGTGTCAAATCTCCACTTAATTATTCTTAAACACTTCTAATAATTTATAAATAAATAGTAAAGGACGTGATATGTAATATATATATAATACATGTGAACTTATAAATAAACTATAGTTTTAGAAAGAAATTACACTTGAACGTGAATAGTTTCTTGCATATAAATTTATTAAAGTTTTTGTTGTATATATTGACCAACTCTTAGCAAGTGTATTAGATCAGCTAAGTAATACAGGGTGTTAAAATTAAGGCCCAAAATTATCGTACCTAAGGGATTGTAGTTATAAGCAATTAAAATTTAAGAGTATGCTAAAGAATTCCTAGAATTTTGAGTGAAATGATGTCTACGCTAATGAAAATGCATAAAAGTAACAATTAATATAAATCTAGTTTAAATCAAGTCTAATGTAAAATAAATTAATCTTAAGTTATATAGAGTGAATTAAAATAGCCCACTCTACGAAAGCTCCTATTCCAGAGCAAGCTACTCTAATCATAATAGTCCCCCTCTAGAGTAAGTTTTATAATTAGCATAATTACTGGTCTAAAATCCTAGATCCCAAATTGCTTTCCCATTTTAGAGTCAAATAACTCATGAATCCATTCATTTTACATCCAACTCTAGCCTTAATACCATACTTGCATAACCCATTGATTCCCATTCTAGAGCAATCTCAAGGTTACAACAATAAGATGGAAAAATAGAGCATAAAAACATTCATGGCATACAAGTACTAAAATCAATCATCTAAACTAGATAAAATGATTAAAACATCAAAATCCATGAAATAATATTCATAAACCAGTAAAATGAACCATCAATTTATATGTAAACTCAAATAAGCTCAATATTCACATGGGTGTTGGGATTCAAAGTCCTTCAAACAACTAAGAACTACTCACAATCCATTACATAAATTAAATGAGAAAGTAGAGAATAAACCCAAAAAATCATTGTTGAGATGAAAACCTAGCTGAATCCGAATTTGCTCCTTCTTTAAATCTTCAATAAATGATGATTTTGATTTGAGAAAATGAAATCTAAGCTCTAAAAGTGTAAATCTAATGTATATTTGTGTATTTAATCTATGGAAAATTTAAAAAAATATAAGGATTTAAAGAATGAAATAAATCTCAAATGAAATAGCAATTCTATAATTTATAGTCCCGAAAGTGCAACAATCACAATGAATTTTTTATGACAGTGAGGTGCTTATTTTTTGTACTGGACAACAATGGTCACATTTTTTGTACTGGACAACAATGGTCATAGTCACAACCATTTCCTTATGATTGTGAGGTACTCCTCCAACCTTTAATACCTTGATCGGTGTCTAGTAAGTGCATTATATTAGCTAATGATATAGGAAAATATAATTATGACCCCTAATATCGAACCCAAGGGAAATTGTGTAAGTGCTAAAGATTTTTAGATTTTAGAATGAAAAATGTGTGTAAAGAAGGAAATAAATCCCAAGTTTATATTGATGAAGAGTTAACTAAACTAAAAACATAAACTTAAATAACTTGAAATAATAAAACTAATGCAAGTAAACAGAAACTTAAACAAATTAACCTAGACTTAAACAAATTACCTTAGACTTAAACAAGTCAAGTAATAAAAGATGATAAAAATCAATTATAAAAACAACTTTTGCTATAACTATCCACCTTAACTAATATTGCAATGACTCAGTTAAAAAGAACACAAGTGATTATGGAAAAACCAGTTACATAAACCTAGATAGCTTATTCAGACTATCATTCTAAGCATTAAATCCTCTTATTAAGAACAATTCAACACTTAGCATAAAGATCCAGTTTTAAACTCTTAAACATCCATTAAACTCTTTTTCAAGCAAACTTAACTTCAATCTATTCTTAGTTAAACTCTTCTTAGTCTTAATCCACTTTTACCAACACACAATTATCTCTATTTCAGAACATAATCATATATCAATACCAATGAATTAATCTAAGAACATATATATCATAGATCATAATTGAAACCAATCATCAACCATTTATCAAATACGTTAATCATTAACTCAATACAATCAGAGATATGAAATTGCTCAAAAACTAAGAACTAACCAAACTTTTATTTAAATAAAGCTCAAACTCAATCATTAAAATAAAAGTTTAAGGATTTAAGTATCCTTTAGCAAAAGTAAAGAGAGATGCAAACACATAGAACCCTTCAGCTGATCTTAAAGCTTTTTTTAGAACCTTCAATGGTAGCCTCCAAACCCTAAGTGAACACTAGGTTAAAACTAAACTAAAAATTCATAATCAAAGAGCCAACCCAATTTTGGTGCCTTAAGAATGCTTTTATACTGCCAAAAAAGGAAATTGGGTGCCTTGTTACTTCCTAAATCCGAGTGTAGCAAAATTTTATCTTATTTAGAAATCCTCAACTCAATATAGGTGTAAAATAACTCAAGTAAGGCCTTATTTAGCTTGGTTGAGGTCTTTAACAACTCAAGAGAGGTATAACAAACTTGAGTGAGGTGATTTAAGCTTGGGAGAGGTGATTTCAAAATTCAAATAGAAGGTGTTTAGCTTGGGTGAGTTGTTTAGAGCTCAGGTGAGTTAAAGTGGAGCTCGGGTGAGGTGTTTTACAACTCTCTCGAGTTCCTCCTCTCCGCTCTTTATGAGAATCAAGCTTCCAAATTACAAAATTACCAAATTGCCCCCAAACTCCTCTTTTCTTTAGTTAACTACTCATTCTCTTTAATTTAGCCCTTAAAAACACCAAAACTTGCAATTCAACCTACAAACACATAAATTAAATAATTAACCATAAAATCAACCAAATTAATACAAAATTAAACAATTTAAACACTTTAAAACATATTAAAAATATAGTATAATTCACAATTATCAAATACCCCACACTTAGTCTTTGCTCGACCCTGAGCAAATTTGAACCAACCAACTTCTCAAAATAATCAAACTTCAACTAA
The DNA here is from genome assembly GCA_037975025.1 of Excoecaria agallocha. NCBI lineage: Eukaryota > Viridiplantae > Streptophyta > Magnoliopsida > Malpighiales > Euphorbiaceae > Excoecaria > Excoecaria agallocha. Next base: position 27,043,286 of record CM075812.1, read on the forward strand.
GAAATATGCATTTCAAAACCTTGCTTAGCAATTAACAAGAATACTTAAGAAAATCTAACAAGGATAAATTCAAAGAAGAAAATATGAGCTAGTTTCCTATGTGTGTAAGACCAAAACATTTTAAGCAATTTCAAAATCAAAACACCAATGCAATTCATAATCAAGCTCTAAAATGAATGTACACCTAAATGTACAAATGGTTTCGCACTTAAACTCTAGAAACACCATAAGCCTCTCCTTTAGCACTGGATCCCGAAGGTCATCTCCTCTAAACAACTCAAAAACAAATATAGAATCACTTAGGTCTTTAAAGGTTGTAATAGGGTTAAGGTATTAGTTATTAAAGAATGGACACTAGATAATAAGAAAGAATAGTCACTCTATGACAAGATAGACCGACATTTCTAAAATTTCATCCTACTAACTCAAAAACATAATGCTAAGCCGAACTTGCTTATCCCTGCATATTCAAAGTACTTTTTAAGAGCAAAAACTATTGCACCTTTCACAAATTCACAATTCACCCCCTTTTAGAAGTCACAATTGCTTTCCCTTGTAACTACCCCACACTTAAAATTTTGCCATGTATGCTATCTTTATTTCTTTCTTTTACACAAGATTTTTTATCTTTTTTTTTCACAAATAAAGGGGAGTATGAGATTGTTTATTTCCTGAATCTCCTTAACAAAATTTAGTTTTTCTTGAGTAAGCAAAACACCCCCTCAAAAACCATTGCTATCCACAACAAATTGGAACTTTGGTTACTGGGGTGGTGGTGGGAAGTGTTGCCAAAAATTGTGGATGAACTACTCAAAATTCTTCTTCAACTCATCAATCTATCTTATATATTCTCCATCCATCTTTGCTACATGTCTAATCTAGCATTAACCTAATTGAAGAGAGTAACTATCTAGGGTGAAGGAGCTTCTATAGTTGGTGGTGCCTTTTGTTGCTCAGGCTTTACCTCCTATACATCTCTGTGTTGTTCATCATTGTCAACATGATTTAGATGCATGTATTCAGTCCTGGTTATCCAGTGGCGATGCGGTTTATCACACAGTACTTTCATACACTTCAACATCGCATAGTCGATGCAATGAGGATCACCCTCAAGAGGATTTCCCAACCCTAAATGCTTTACTGTCTTCGCCATGATGGTGGCAATCTACCTAATAAGGATAACCTTTATACAACTTGGCTTCCACTATAGGTGTTCTATTTTTCTCCACAGATGGAATGCACCATTAAACTTAATCCCTTCAACCATATAGCGTAATAACATAATCTCACCCAAATTTATGGCACTCAGTCTACCAATATAGTTGTACATCACCATTGAAAGAAATTGGTGTAAGACATAGAGTGCATGATCCTCAAGGAGTGTGCCTTAGTCTGATTGCCATGCCATTTTATTAGGCTGAAAGGATTGTAAACCCATTCCCAATTCTCGCTAGGTGTTGTATTAGGAAACTTACTAATGCCATCCATAAGAAAGCCTAAATACTCTTTAAAATTAGGGAAAATCATTGTAAAAGCCTTTCTCCCAAGCTTGAGGTGTATAGTTCCAAGATCTTGCTCATTCTTAAAGGTGCACTCAAAGGAATAAAGGAAATCTATAGCCATATCAGGATAAACTTTTAACCTCTTTGCAATAAACTTCTTCTAACCTATATTACTAATTAACGGCATTATCTCATCCCATAAGTTGCCATCAATGGTGTCAAGAAAATATTCATTTAAATAAACTAGCTTGACATATGTAGCATTCTTAAAGTACTCATAAATTTTGTGTTTCTCTTCATCCATCTATGCTAGAATATGCTTTCCCGAAGAGCTGAAAGAACCACCATATCTTGCTTTCTTAGGGGCCACTACACAAAGAAAAATAGCAATAAATTAGTGTGTAACATTTGAAGTGCAAGCATTATACTAAGAGAAACAATGACATAGAACTCAATTGTAATCATGTCCAAGACACATTCTTAAGCCATTACTAATGTTATCAAAATCTATCCCAAAACTAGGGAAACAAAACAATTTATATGAATGAAAACATAAAAAAAAATGAAATTTCCCCTAAAATGTCCCGAAAACCTTCAAATTGAAAAACAAAAGCTTAAACATTATTTTTAGGGTTTGAAATGGCCATTTACAAAGGGAAAATGTAAGGCCCCTAACATGACCCTAATTTAATTTGCATATTTTTGTGATTAAGTAAGGGGGCTAAATTATCATGTTATTATGTTAATTGCATGAAAATAAAATAAAAGAATATAGTTTAATAGTAATTTAGGATGTAATTGAAGTAAAAGATATTAATTTGGGGTTAATTTGTATTTTTGGCATTTTAGTGGCCAATTTTGAAAGAATGAATAAATTGATAGGTTGATTTAAGAAAAAGGAGTTAGTGGAGGAGTTAAAGTCTAAATGCCTAAAGGTTTGTGGCATTTGTGTGACATGCAAGATTTTGAGGGAGTAAAAAGGGAAATTTTGCCACTTATATAAATAGAAAGAAGATAGTGGAATGTAGAGGTGGCTGTGTGAGTGAAGGTGTCGGCAATTGAAGAGAGAAAACCAGAAAATAGATCTTCTTCTTCTTCCTTCTTATTTCCATTGATTTATCTCAAACAATTTGAGGATGATGTTTGTTGATTAATCAAGAGTACAAGGTAATTAAACTGTTAATTGAACCTTTCATCATCATCTTCTTCTTGTTTCATTTTGACTGAGAAAATGTAAATATGCTGGAAATATATGATGATGGTATTTATGAAGGAGAAGAGGAAGGAAGGAAGAGCAAAGGAAAGGGTATTGATAGAGGTTGAAGACATTGGGTTTATCAGTCAAGGTATGGGAACTTGCATAAGTGTGTGTGTATGCTTGATGTGTTAGCATGAGAGATGTCTTTACTGCTTCTATTACATGTTTTATATGTGAATCTCAAGCTTGGAAGTGGTTTAGAAAGGAAAAATACACGTTTGATTGAAAGATGTAAAAATCTGTTTTAAGGATCATATGACCAGTCTGTAGTATTTTTGTTATATCTTGAGTTTCCATGACTTAAATTGAGAAATTCCAATTGGATATGAAACTAGACTCACAGATATTCATTTCATATGAAGAACACGAAATCTGAATCAATTTGTATGATAGAGAAAATAGGCTTGAATCCAGGTCTTGCTTGCTGCCTTTGTTTTTGAGAGCAGTCTTCGGTTTTTAGGGTATATCTTGAGATTGAGAGCTCTGATTGGATTGATTTTTGATGTTTTGAAAACTAGAAAAATATATATACAACTTTGTAGAAAGAATTGAGAACTGATTTTCATTTTCTTATAGTGAAAATTTGGATAGTTTCTCTGCTTGAAGCACGTAGCCACGCATGTGTATATTTCTTTCTTACCCGTGGCCACGTGAGCCTTTTCTTTCCCTTGTGCATGGCCACGTCTGGTTCCTCTTGTGAAAACACGTGACCACGTGTGTTTCTTCTGCATAAAACTTCATTCATTGCACGTGGCCACGTGAGTTTTTCTCCTTCTTTACACATGGCCACGTGTGTGATTTTCTGAATGATCTATTAGTACTATTTTGCTTATAAGTTGAGGTAGGGACCTCAGAATTGAGTGATTCTTTTTGCGTATAAAAATAGACTTCCATACCTAAATTTCATATGAAGAAACCTAAGCTTAAATATGTCTCTAAGTACATGTAATCTAGGGTTGAATCTGGACTTATTTTCTAGACTGTTCAATGTAACAAAAACTACAATTTTGAGCAGATTGTTACTACACTTGATAATATGATTTTAAATTGATTGAGACATATAGTTGCTTATGTGATAGTAAAGTTAATTGAATGAGATATGTAATATGACTATCAATGAAGGATTTATATGCACACATATGCATTCATTTGTGTATATGAATAAAGACTAATGATGAAATATCTAACCTATACATGTAATTAGTCTTGTACATGATGGTCATATGCCAAATTGATATATATATATATATATACACATGTAAATCCTATGACATGAAAGTGCACATTTTGACATGTACCTGTGATATGAAATAGAGAATATAATGGTATGACGTTGGCATGTGTATATGCCAATATGGAAACATGTTGATATTATATGTGTTGGTAAACATGCTCAAAAGAATAAGTCAACTATATGCGAATGTACCCACAGGTATGTACATTTATAATTATGTATATGAGTATATGAGCATGTAATTGCCCTATGAGATAGAAGATGTTTTAGCATGACTATGAACATGTGAGATGCTTAATGTGAACATGATCAAGTATATGATATGATGATTATATGTCATGCCTATATGCTATGATGCAAATTGTATAGTCATACAGATTTGAATAAGCCAGATGTATAACTTGGCATATGAAATGTGCATATATCTGATTATGCACCAGAGAATTCATAGTTTTATAAGACTATGTATATGTGCACAATATTATATATGAATACAGTATTAATATGTGAATTGAACACGAATATAATTCTACCTGCGATAAAGTTTTAGATGTGGATAGATAGGCGCCTATAAGGAAATTGCAGCTGCCATAGTTTGGCCCGATTGGGTCCATAGTATATATGATCCCGTTTGGATCATGATCAACCCTGTTTTGGTTGATAGGCTACCCCATTTGGGTATGCTTGACCGGTCCACAGTACAGTTTGGCCCCGTTTGGGTCTATAGATTTGATATCTTCGGATATCCTTCTTTGATACAAATGTGTATCCATAGTTCCCGTTATCCACCGATAAAGCTAAGGCAGGCTAAACGTTATTCATAGAATGATCAAAATTAAACAGTTAAAGTTATTTGACTAAAGCTTGATATTGTGGCTTATATTGTTGGTTTACCACAGGAATTATGTTTCAATTGAATATGTTCACATGGAAAATTGCCATCTATACGAATTATGAAAAAGAAATATGTGTTACTCTCCTGGGTACTATGTTTATGTTCATGAGAATATGCTTTACGCTTTAAAGTATATGTTACTGTTGCCATGTTATGTTGGACATGTTGTTTATAATATATGAGTATATTGTAAATGCATGTTTTAATGACCTGTGTGTGTGGTCATCCATATGTAGATATTCCCCACTAAGCTTTATAGCTTAGCACGGGTTATTTATCCGTGTAGGTACAAGTAGCAAGACTTTTGTTGAGGGACGTTCTCTGCATCAGGAAGGGCCAACCATCGATTGATAACCTTGATGTAGGATGTTTTGTAATACAATTATCATATGTTTTGTATAAAGGCCAGTTATCTTATGTTATGTATAAAACCTATGTGGAATATTGTAACTCACTAGTAGTAAAGCTAAGACAGAATATGTGTGCATATGATATACATAAAGTAATATTCATATAGTCTAGTATGCATGATAATAGGTATGAAATGGAAAACAGGAATAGACTTGTAGCACGAATATAGGCATATGAAACCATATGGCATGGTTAATGGCTAAATGATGATTAAATGAACATGTAGTGTAAGCATGATTAATAGTATTCATGATACATGTGTAATAGGGTATTTACATAGGGGGTGTTACAATTTATGGTATCAGAGCCCTAGGTTTAGCCTTTTCTGGGTAAAAATGAACCTTGGATTCTATAGTATGATATAGTGTTTTGTTGGCTGATACAAAAGTCCCTGTTTTTCTTATAGATTGAAGATGGAGAGCTCTAGTGATGCATTTGAGGAATCGGCTGAAAGTAACAGGCCGGTTAGAACTAATCCTTCCAATATTGGACCTTCATCTTCCAATCCAAATGAGGTTTCAACAGCCGTCCCCACAGAAGCATTGTCAAAAATATCATAGGATATGGCTCAAGTTCTTCAAAGAAGGATAGTACCTAAAGCTGCAATATCTAAAATTAGAAAGCATGGTGCTGAAGAGTTTTTAGGCACTAATCTGGAACAGTCTGAAGAAGCTGAATTTTGGCTGGAAAGGCTAGAGAGAATTTTTGATGAAATCCACTGTCCAGTGGGTCATAAGGCATCTTGTGCTGTGTCTCTGTTACAGGCTGTAGCTTATGATTGGTGAAAATTGGTGTTGAAGCAACCTCAGTTACCAGATCCCCTTACATGGGAATTTTTCACAGCTGAATTCAAGAAAAAGTATGTTACTGCGGAGTATAAGCAAGAGAAGTTAAAGCAATTCCTCCACTTGAGGCAGAGAATTATGTCTGTGGCTGAGTATGAGAAAGAATTCAGTAACCTGTGCAAATATGCTCCTAATGAGATGTTAACTGATGCTTTTAAGTGTAGATAGTTTGAAGATGGGTTAAATGATCGTATCCGAGAAAAGTTGATTGGGTCTACATCTTTGCAAGTGGTTAATTTCACTCAACTGGTTGCAGCAGCCTTGCGAGTTGAAAAGAATGAAATGGCAAAAAGAGAGAGAGAACAGAGAAGAAGTGGGTCCAAGGGTGGATCTTTTACAGGAAAGAGAGCTAGGACAAAGAAATCAGCCAGCTGAGTCTGGCTATAGTTCTGCAAAAAGGGACAGGAGACAAGAATCTTCGGCAATGTCTAAACAGGGAAAGGAAGCTTCAGGGAATCAGAGTGGGGGGCAACCTCCAGTGTGTCCCCATTGTTCTAGGAAACATTGGGGTAATTGCAGGAAATTATCTGGGGCATGTTTTAAGTGTGGTGGTACCGATCACTTCATGGCAAGCTGCCCTTCGAAGAGGGAGCAGGGTGTTGAACAACAGGGCAGTAGAGGAACTTTAAATGCACCATCTTCAGGTAGAGGCAGAGGAAGAGGACGTGGGGGATCGAGTTATCAGGGATCCCAGTCCAGGAACATTTCTGAATCAGTTGACAGGCCCACAGCTCCAGTTGTTCCTATTCGAGCTTATGCAATGAAAGCTAGAGAGGATCAGAGTACTCCAGAAGTCATAGCTGGTACATTCTCTCTTTTTGATTCTGATATGCATGCACTTATTGATCCTGGTTCCACTCATTCTTATGTTTGCACTGGGGATATGGGTAGAAATGAGTCTACTGTACATGAACTGGAATATGATATATATGTAACCAACCCTTTGGGTCACAGTGTTGTTGTTAATAGAGTGCATAAACAGTGTCCTATTGTAATTCAAGGGAAAGAATTCCTTGCTGATCTTATTGAGTTACCATTCCGGGAGTTTGATATTATACTTGGTATGGATTGGCTGTCTAGACATCATGCAGTGATTGATTGTGAAGCTAAAACTGTAACTCTCATTGGTACTGATGGTGAAAAAACTTTAGTACAGGGCATTCGATCTAAACCCATAGCTAATGTAATATCAGCTATGCAAGCTAAGCGATTTTTGAGAAAAGGGTGTGAAGCTTTCTTAGCACTTGTGCTTGATTCAAGAATAGAAAATGTGAATCTTCAAGAGATTCCAGTGGTGAAAGAGTTTCCTGATGTGTTCCCTGAAAACTTACCTAGTCTTCCACCTGAAAGGGAAGTTGAATTGTCTATAGACATTCTACCTGGTACAGCTCCTATTTCGAAGGCACCATACAGGATGGCTCCTTTGGAATTGAAAGAACTAAAAGCTCAGCTACAGGAGTTGCTTGACAAAGGCTTCATTAAGCCTAGTACATCGCCTTGGGGTGCACCGGTTTTATTTGTGAAGAAAAAGGATGGGTCTATGAGGATGTGCATAGACTACAGACAGTTAAACAGGGTAACAATCAAAAATAGGTATCCTTTACCAAGAATTGAAGATTTATTTGATCAGTTGAAGGGTGCTGGAGTATTTTCCAAGATTGACTTGCGCTCGGGTTATTATCAACTTCGGGTTAAGGATGTAGATGTATCCAAAACAGCCTTTAGAACCCGATATGGGCATTATGAGTTTCTGGTGATACCATTTGGGTTATCAAATGCACCGACTGTGTTTATGGATCTTATGAATAGGGTGTTTAGACCCTACCTGGATCAGTTTGTTGTTGTGTTCATAGATGACATTTTGGTGTATTCGAGGGATGAAGCGGAACATGCTGAGCATTTGAGAATTGTTTTACAGACTCTGAGGGAGAATCAGTTGTATGCTAAGCTGAGCAAATGTGATTTTTGGCTTAAGGAAATTTCTTTCCTTGGTCATGTAGTATCTTCTGAAGGCATCAGAGTGGATCCAGCTAAGATAGAGGCTATAGTAAATTGGAAGCCGCCTCGAAATGTGACAGAAGTGAGAAGTTTTCTGGGCTTAGCAGGTTATTACCATTGCTTTGTGAAAGGCTTTTCAGTTATAGCCGCACCACTCACTAAACTGTTGAGAAAGGGTATAAAGTTTGAGTGGACTGACCGGTGTCAAGCAAGTTTTGATCAATTGAAGAAATTTCTGACAGAGGCTCCAGTTTTGACACAGCCAGTTTCAGGAAAGGAGTATGCTATGTATAGTGATGCTTCTAGAGTTGGCTTGGGTTGTGTGTTAATGCAAGATGGCAAAGTAATTGCCTATGCATCTAGACAGTTGAAGCCACATGAACAAAACTATCCAACCCATGATCTAGAGTTAGCAGCAGTAGTGTTTGCCTTGAAAATTTGGCGACATTATTTGTATGGGAAAAAGTGCAGAATCTATACAGATCACAAGAGTCTCAAATATTTGCTCACTCAAAAGGAACTTAACTTGAGACAGCGAAGATGGTTAGAACTGTTTAAAGATTATGATTGTATAGTGGATTACCATCCAGGCAAAGCTAATGTTGTAGCTGATGCTTTGAGCCGTAAGATGATGGCTGCTATGATTGCACATCGCTGTAGATGGAAACTTGCTTATGATGGTGCTTTAATAGCACAGTTGAAGGCTAGACCTTGTTTGAGGCAAACAGTGATTGATGCACAGAAACATGATGAAAAGTTGCAATAGATTTTGAAGTCTTCACATGAAGGGACCCAGTCTGAGTACTCGGTGAAAGAAGATGGGGGTGTGTATTATCAGAATAGATTATATGTTCCTGATGACAAAGAATTAAAGAGAACAGTATTGAATGAGGCTCACAATACAGTATTTACTATGCACCCTGGTGGGAATAAGATGTACCAAGATTTGAAACAAGGTTATTGGTGGCCTGGCATGAAGAAAGATGTGGTAGCCTATGTCTCCAAATGTTTGACTTGTCAGCAGGTAAAAGCAGAGCACCAGTTACCCTCTGGTTTGTTGAACCCCATTCCAATTCCATAATGGAAATGGGAGGATATCACTATGGATTTTGTAACAGGATTGCCTCTTACACAGAAAAAGCATGATGCTGTTTGGGTTATAGTTGACAAGCTGACTAAATCAGCTCATTTCATACCAGTTCGGATGGACTACCCTATGGATAAGTTGGCAGAACTTTATGTAAATGAGATTGTTAGATTGCATGGCATTCCGGTGTCAATAATCTCTGATCGAGATCCGAGATTCACATCGAGATTTTGGCAAAGTTTGCAACAAGCATTGGGAACTCAGCTTCGTTACAGTACAGCATTCCACCCTCAGACGGATTGGCAATCTGAACGGGTTATTCAGATTCTAGAGGATATGATGAGAGGATGTGTTTTGGAGTTTGCAGGAAGTTGGGATATGTATCTACCTTTAATGGAGTTCGCCTACAATAACAGTTATCAAAGGAGCATCGAGATGGCACCTTATGAGGCCTTGTATGGCCGAAAATGTAGAACTCCTATTTTCTGGACTGAATTGTCTGAGCACAAAGTTATTGGTCCCGATATTGTTAAAGACACAGAAGAAAAGGTACAAGTTATCAAGCAGAGATTGAAGGAAGCTAGTGATAGATAGAAGTCTTATGCTGATTTGAAAAGAAGAGATATTGAATATCAAGTGGGTGACAAAGTGTTTTTGAAAGTGTCTCCTTGGAGAAAAGTATTGAGATTTGGGAAAAAGGGTAAACTGAGTCCGAGGTTTATAGGCCCATATGAAATTCTTTAAAGAGTTGGGCCAGTGGCATATAGATTGACTCTTCCTATAGAATTAGCCAAGCTTCATGATGTGTTTCATGTTTATATGCTTCGAAGGTATCGATCAGATGAATCCCATGTGATACTAGTTCAAGATGTGCAAGTACAGCCAGATTTCACTTATGATGAAGAACCTATAGCAATTCTGGCTAGAGAAGTTAGACAGCTTAGAAATAAGAAAATTCCACTTGTTAAAGTACACTGGCAATATCATGATTTACAAGAAGTTACTTGGGAGCCAGAAGCAGCTATGATGGAACAACATCCTCACTTATTCCAAATAGGTATGAATTTCGGGGACGAAATTCTTAAGGGGGAGAGAATTGTAAGGCCCCTAACATGACCCTAATTTAATTTGCATATTTTTGTGATTAAGTAAGGGGGCTAAATTATCATGTTATTATGTTAATTGCATGAAAATAAAATAAAAGAATATAGTTTAATAGTAATTTAGGATGTAATTGAAGTAAAAGATATTAATTTGGGGTTAATTTGTATTTTTGGCATTTTAGTGGCCAATTTTGAAAGAATGAATAAATTGATAGGTTGATTTAAGAAAAAGGAGTTAATGGAGGAGTTAAAGTCTAAATGCCTAAAGGTTTGTGGCATTTGTGTGACATGCAAGATTTTGAGGGAGTAAAAAGGGAAATTTTGCCACTTATATAAATAGAAAGAAGATAGTGGAATGTAGAGGTGGCTGTGTGAGTGAAGGTGTTGGCAATTGAAGAGAGAAAACCAGAAAATAGATCTTCTTCTTCTTCCTTCTTATTTCCATTGATTTATCTCAAACAATTTGAGGATGATGTTTGTTGATTAATCAAGAGTACAAGGTAATTAAACTGTTAATTGAACCTTTCATCATCATCTTCTTCTTGTTTCATTTTGACTGAGAAAATGTAAATATGCTGGAAATATATGATGATGATGATGGTATTTATGAAGGAGAAGAGGAAGGAAGGAAGAGCAAAGGAAAGGGTATTGATAGAGGTTGAAGACATTGGGTTTATCAGCCAAGGTATGGGAACTTGCATAAGTGTGTGTGTATGCTTGATGTGTTAGCATGAGAGATGTCTTTACTGCTTCTATTACATGTTTTATATGTGAATCTCAAGCTTGGAAGTGGTTTAGAAAGGAAAAATACACGTTTGATTGAAAGATGTAAAAATTTGTTTTAAGGATCATATGACCAGTCTGTAGTATTTTTGTTATATCTTGAGTTTCCATGACTTAAATTGAGAAATTCCAATTGGATATGAAACTAGACTCACAGATATTCATTTCATATGAAGAACACGAAATCTGAATGAATTTGTATGATAGAGAAAATAGGCTTGAATCCGGGTCTTGCTTGCTGCCTTTGTTTTTGAGAGCAGTCTTCGGTTTTTGGGGTATATCTTGAGATTGAGAGCTCTGATTGGATTGATTTTTGATGTTTTGAAAACTAGAAAAATATATCTACAACTTTGTAGAAAGAATTGAGAACTGATTTTCATTGTCTGATAGTGAAAATTTGGATAGTTTCTCTGCTTGAAGCACGTAGCCACGCATGTGTATATTTCTTTCTTACCCGTTGCCACGTGAGCCTTTTCTTTCCCTTGTGGGTGGCCACGTCTGGTTCCTCTTATGAAAACACGTGACCACGTGTGTTTCTTCTGCATAAAACTTCATTCATTGCACGTGGCCACGTGAGTTTTTCTCCTTCTTTGCACATGGCCACGTGTGTGATTTTCTGAATGATCTATTAGTACTCTTTTGCTTATAAGTTGAGCTAGAGACCTCATAATTGAGTGATTCTTTTTGCGTATAAAAATAGACTTCCATACCTAAATTTCATATGAAGAAACCTAAGCTTAAATATGTCTCTAAGTACATGTAATCTAGGGTTGAATCTGAACTTATTTTCTAGACTGTTCAATGTAACAAAAACTACAATTTTGAGCAGATTGTTACTACACTTGATAATATGATTTTAAATTGATTGAGACATATAGTTGCTTATGTGATATTAAAGTTAATTGAATGAGACATGTAATATGACTATCAATGAAGGATTTATATGCACACATATGCATTCATTTGTGTATATGAATAAAGACTAATGATGAAATATCTAACCTATACATGTAATTAGTCTTGTACATGATGGTCATATGCCAAATTGATATATATATATATATACACATGTAAATCCTATTACATGAAAGTGCACATTTTGACATGTACCTGTGATATGAAATAGAGAATATAATGGTATGACCTTGGCATATGTATATGCCAATATGGAAACATGTTGATATTATATGTGTTGGTAAACATGCTCAAAAGAATAAGTCAACTATATGCGAATGTACCCACAGGTATGTACATTTATGATTATGTATATGAGTATATGAGCATGTAATTGCCCTATGAGATAGAAGATGTTTTAGCATGACTATGAACATGTGAGATGCTTAATGTGAACATTATCTAGTATATGATATGATGATTATATGTCATGCCTATATGCTATGATGCAAATTGTATAGTCATACAGATTTGAATAAGTCAGATGTATAACTTGGCATATGAAATGTGCATATATCTGATTATGCACCAGAGAATTCATAGTTTTATAAGACTATGTATATGTGCATAATATTATATATGAATACAGTATTAATATGTGAATTGAACACGAATATAAATTTGCCTGTGATAAAGTTTTAGATGTGGATAGATAGGCGCCTATAGGGAAATTGCAGCTGCCATAGTTTGGCCCAATTGGGTCCATAGTATATATGATCCCGTTTGGATCATGATCAACCTTGTTTTGGTTGATAGGCTACCCCGTTTGGGTATGCTTGACCGGTCCACAGTACAGTTTGGCCTCGTTTGGGTCTATAGATTTGATATCTTCGGATATCCTTCTTTGATACCAATGTGTATCCATAGTTCCCGTTATCCACCGATAAAGCTAAGGCAGGCTAAACGTTATTCATAGAATGATCAAAATTAAATAGTTAAAGTTATTTGACTAAAGCTTGATATTGTGGCTTATATTATTGGTTTACCACAGGAATTATGTTTCAATTGAATATGTTCACATGGAAAATTGCCATCTATACGAATTATGAAAAAGAAATATGTGTTACTCTCCTGGGTACTATGTTTATGTTCATGAGAATATGCTTTACGCTTTAAAGTATATGTTACTGTTGCCATGTTATGTTGGACATGTTGTTTATAATATATGATTATATTGTAAATGCATGTTTTAATGACCTGTGTGTGTGGTCATCCATATGTAGATATTCCCCACTAAGCTTTATAGCTTAGCACGAGTTATTTATCCGTGTAGGTACAAGTAGCAAGACTTTTGTTGAGGGACGTTCTCTGCATCAGGAAGGGCCAACCATCGATTGATAACCTTGATGTAGGATGTTTTGTAATACAATTATCATATGTTTTGTATAAAGGCCAGTTATCTTATGTTATGTATAAAACCTATGTGGAATATTGTAACTCACTAGTAGTAAAGCTAAGACAAAATATGTGTGCATGTGATATACATAAAGTAATATTCATATAGTCTAGTATGCATGATAATAGGTATGAAATGGAAAACAGGAATAGACTTGTAGCACGAATATAGGCATATGAAACCATATGGCATGGTTAATGGCTAAATGATGATTAAATGAACATGTAGTGTAAGCATGATTAATAGTATTCATGATACATGTGTAATAGGGTATTTGCATAGGGGGTGTTACGGAAAAACCCTTGTAACAAATGTCCATCTCGAAATGAGCTTTTTGAAAATATATTATAATAGGCAATCGAACAATTATAGCAAAGGTTATGATAAAAATAGTCTGTGTTGTAATTAAGCAAAAGTGATTTAGGCATTTTGTCGAACACCTTTTGTGTAAAACTTGGCAAGGCTAAAATGTGATCAATCTTAACTCTAAATTAAGCCAACACAAAGTATAATCATCAATTGCATGTACATAACAAACACAATGTAAAGAAAATGCAAAAGAATCAAGAAATTTAGCTCAAATATAAGCTCCAATAAACCCAAAAGATAAAGAATAAAACCTAATTTTAATTCATAACAAGCAATGAAAAATGTTAATACATAAATTAAATTAAGTAAAAACACTTGAATGAAATAAACAAAGAAAAAATGAGAAATTCTGGACTTGAGGTTTGATACTCAGGAGAGTTGGATTGATGGCTTGGGTAAGGTAAAGAAAGTGTGAGTTAGTGTGTGTGGAAGTGGGGGCGGGATTGGGTGATTGGGGTTTTATAGGTCAAAGGCCTCGGGTGAGTAAGGTTGGAAAACTCGAGAGAGTTGAAAAATGTTGCCAAAAGGCCAAAGTCCCTTGACTGAGGTTTAAAAATCGAGACAAAGGGCAAAAGAAACTCGGGAGAGGCACTAAACACCTCAGAAGAGGAATAGATCTCAGGATAGAGGCTAGCAACACTTTGGCGGAGGCATAAAGCACCTGGAGAGAGTGGCTTGATATGGGAAAGAAGGGTCAAAATGCCTCGACAGAGGTAAAAATCATTGAAGCGAGGTGATTTAAAAATGACAATTACACAGGGGCCCTCGGGTGAGTGTAAATGCACTCAAGTGAGGCACTAAAAAAACTTCCAGTTCTGCAAATTTTTTATTTAGCTCAAACCTCCCATATAAATATTTGGTAATTAATTTTCCCCAGTATTACCTTAATTTAATGTCCCAAAACCAATTAAATCTCACATAACCTCATCAAATTACAACTTACTCAATTTAATTAGTTCTCAACCAATTTATGCTAAAACCATAAATAAACAATATACAAGCCCATAAATAATTGACAGCACAAATCAAGAGTAACATGAATCAGAACTCACTCAATTGAAGCATTTCAATTATGAGTCACTCCTTACTTCAATAATTTTATTCCTAAGGCAACCACTATTTTCACTCAAAATTAATCCAACCATGTTAGAACAAAATGCAAGTCTATAAACTAGTTGAATTATACCACACTTAATACAAGCACTATGTAAGTCTCCCCTTTAATTCTTGAATCAACAAGAAAACAAACTCAAACTTAAACAATGAAAACACTCAAGAAACATAAAAACAAAGCAAAAATAAACACAATAATTAAAACGATAAGTTAAAGACATTCACATAATAAATCAAAAAAAAGATTAAAAAGCTCATTTTGTGATTAGCTTTTACTTCAATAAATTAAAAGCCTACAAACAATTGTCATCAAAGTTAAATGCAACATCTTTAAGCAATAAATTAGAAAGTGGTTTAGCAATTTTAGAAAAATGCTTAATGAACCGATGATAAAAGCTGGCATGACCAAGGAAACTCCTACTGACTTTAACACAAGTAGGGGGAGGTAATTTAGCAATCATATCAATCTTAACCTTATCTACTTCAATTCTTTTTTTAGAGATCTTATGCCCTATAACTATACCTTCCCTCACCATAAAGTGACATTTTTCCCAATTGAGAATAAGGTTAGTTTCTTTACACCTTTTTAAGACTAATGCAAGGTTATTCAAACAAGACTCAAAAACCCCACCATGTAAAGTAAAGTTATCCATGAAAACCTCTATGAATTTTTCAATAAAATCATGAAATATGTCCATCATACACCTTTGAAAGGTGGCTGAGGCATTACAAAGACCAAATGGCATTCTCCTATATGAAAATGTGCCATAGGGGCATGTGAATGTGGTCTTTTCTTGGTCTTTTAGAGCTATAGGTATTTGCATATACCCCAAATAACCATCTAAAAAGCAATAAAATCTATTCCCAACCAACCTCTTTAACATTGGGTCAATAAAGGGCAAAGGAAAATGATATTTCCTATTGGCATTATTTAACCTCTTATAATCTATACATACTCTCCATCATGTCACTTTGCGTGTTGGGATAAGTTCATTTTTTTCATTAGTTACAACGGTCATAAACCCCTTTTTAGGTACACATTGGATTGAACTAACTGAACTACTATCAAAAATAGGATAAATAATACCTGCATCAAGTAGCTTAAGTACCTTTTTTTCACCACTTCTTGCATTGCTGGATTGAGTCTCCTTTGAGGTTGTACCACCAGATTTCAATCACTATCCATGGGGATTTGATGCGTACAGTAACTGGGGCTAATTCCCTTTAAGTCGTATGTCTCCTAACCAATAGCTCCTTTGTGCTTCTTTAACACTTCCATATGCATTTCTTCCTCCAATCTGTCAAAAGTGAAGAAATAATTATTGGTTTTGCATTATCCCCTAAAAATACATATTTTAAATGTGAAGGTGATGTGAGTTGATCATACATAATTTATGAATATTTTTGTGAAGTAAATATCTAGTTTTAGTTAAGTTTTTATGTGAAACATAGTGCTTTTTATGTGTTTGTGTTGTAAATGTGTGTAGGGAATAAAGGAACAAGAACTAAGGAAAAGAGGCAGAAATCAAGCAAAAAAGGAGCTCTATCGCGAGCGTGGTAGGAGTCGCGAGTGCAACACTAGAAGGCATCAAAGGAGGAGGTCAACGCAGAGTAAAGTCAACATAAGAGGAAGCGTGTCCTATCGTAGGCATGACATCCTTCACGGGCGCGAAAGTAAAGGGATGTTAGGTAGTTACTTTTGAAGGGACTCTTGAAGGGGCATGTTATTACACCAAGGGTTATATACTTCTAGAGGGGCATTTTTGAAGGACACAAGGATTGAAATCCTATATAAACACAAGAAGTAGTTAGTTGTAAAGAGACACACAAGTTGTGAAAAAAGAACAATTAACAATTCCTGTTTTTCTTTTGATGTAATTAGTACTCTTTAAGTTTGTTCTTTTGAGAAGAAGGCAAGCAAGAAGAAGAAGATCTACTTAGAGAGTGGAAAAGGGTTGAGAGATTTCTTTTTACTATCTCTTATCTATTACTTTTTCTTGTATTTAGTTGAATGATATTTACTTTAGGAACTTTAACATTGATGTTTATATCTTTTATGTTCTTAGTAATATACATAGTCTTATTTGAAGAATTCTTTATTAGTATTTTATGCATGATTAATATAAGTGAGAGTATGATTGAGAAATATATTCTCTCTTATAGCTAATAAAGATTCATTATCAAAATATTGCTTGAGAGATCGAGATATTAAGGTAATTACTATAAGTTGGCACTTAATCGTAAAATAAATGTTTATAATTAACCAACACATTAATGAGCATGAAGGTTTAGAATTTTATATGCATGTTTTAGGATTAACTATTTCATGTTGAGAGAATGAATCAGGACATTAATCCAACTTGTTTTACATTGTAAGATTAAAATTCAAGTGAGAGAATAAGTTCAAGTTCAATTTATATCTCATAATATCAACCTTTTATTGTCTTCTATGATTATCAATAAACTAGGTTAAATTAGTATTTCTAGTTGTAACATAGATTTGAGTTAATTCAACAAACCATGAATATTGTAAACAAGATTAAGAATTGAGTAATAGTGTGTGATCACTCATCCTTTCCCTATGGGAATGATATCTTAAGTATTATAATCGATGAATCGTGTGCTTGCGAATTTAGCACTAACAAGTTTTTGGTGCCGTTGCCATGGAAATAAAAGATGTTTTATGTTAATTGCCATTATAATGCTTGATTCAAGATTTTGGATTACAACATTTAATTAGTGTTTGTCTGTTTGTTTGTTTGTTTTGTATTACAGATTTAGGAGTTCAAGTGTATGCCTAGAACAAGGAGTTCTCAAGAAGAAATTGAACGCTTAAATTCGAAGATAGAAAGATCTTTGTTAAGTAACCGAAAACCAAAGAACAAGAAGACTAAGAGACCAACCATGGCTGAAGATAATCCTCCACATTTGATAGATTATGCCAACTGCTTTAAGCGGTACTCAACAAGGAGTAGTAAAACCTACGGTAAATGCTAACCAATTTTAGATAAAACCCTCTCTTTTGTAAATGGTTTAAAATAGTATTCAATTTTATGGATTGCTAAATGAGGATCCTAATGCTCATTTGCAAATTTCCTTGAAATTTGTGATACTTTTAAAATAAATGGAGTTTCTAGAGATGCAATTAAGCTTCAGCTTTTTCCTTTTACAATGAAGGATAAGGCAAAAGCTTGGTTGAACTCACTTGCTAGAGGTTTAATTACCACTTTGGATCAATTGGACCAAGCATTTCTTTTTAAGTATTTTCCATTAGCTAAGACTGCTAAAATTATTAAAGAAATTACTACTTTTATGCAACAAGATAACGAGTCTTTGTATGAGGCATGGGAAAGGTTTAAGGAATTACAGCGGAGTTGCCCTCATCATAATCTTTCGAAGGATTTACTCATGTAGACCTTTTATAACGGAGTTAACCCTAGCACTAAAGGGACCATTGATGCGATTGCTAGAGGATCTCTCATGAGGAAAACCATCGATGTGGCTTTTGAGTTGTTGGAAGAGATGTCAATAAATAATTGTATGTGGCCTACGAAAGAGCCAAGGTATCACTTCCTTCCCCTACTAAAGGTGTCCATGCTATAGATTTCAGTTATGGCTTTATAAGCCCAAGTTACTGCATTATCACATAAAATTGATAATTTGAGTATGGAAGGAACCCCACCAAATGGTTGTACCCTTTAGGGTTAACAAGGGCATGCGAGTGAGAGTTGTGGGGTAGGAATGGCTAGTACGAAGGAGCAAGTAAGTTTTGTGCAAGATCAAGGGTGTGGAAACCCCTGCTCAAGCACTTATAACCTTGGATGGAAAAACCATCCTAACTTCTCCTAGGGAAATGTCCAAAATACAAGTGTGATAGGTTTTTAGTTGGGCCATGATAGATTTGGTTCTTTGGAGGTTAATGTGGATAGGTTTTTAGAGGGTATTGATTTAAAACTTAATTCTCAAGATGAAAACTATAAGAGGATATAGTCCAAATTTGATCAAATAACAAAGAACCAATCATCATCCATTTATAATTTAGAGGTTCAAATGAGTCTGTTGGCAAGTGCACTACCTTCAAGACTTCAAGGGTGCCTTCCAAGCAACACATAGGACAACCCACAAGAGCAGTTGAAGGCCATTTCTCCCTTAAAAGGGGGCGGTTCAACCTTCTTTGTTCCTTCCTTATTGTGCTCTTTTTCAAGCTCCTCTATTAGCTCTTTTTTTCTTTCCTCCTTCCTCCTTTTTCCTTGAATGCATCAAAAAGTCTTACAGTGCATCATCTAACAAAATTTCCTCTTTTTTCTCCTCCAAACATTCCTGAACACTATCTATAAAGCAAATAAACTCTTCAAAGTCATAAGATGGGTGTTTCATCACCTTATTCACATTAAAGACAATCTCCTTCCCATTGAACCTCAAAGTGACCATTTGTCCATGCACATCAATCAATGCTTTAACTATGTTCAAAAATGGTCTTTCCACTATTAATGGCACCTTTCGATCCTCCTTCATATCCATTACCACAAAATCAATTAAAAATATGAAATTTCCAACCTTTACCAATAAGTCCTCTATTATTCCCTTTGGCCTTTTCACTGATCTATCCGCCAACTGTAGTGTTATTCGGGTCTCTTTGATGTCTCCTAAATTTAATTTCCTGCAAATTGAATAAGGCATCAAGTTTATACTAGCACCCAAATCACATAATGCATGACCGAAAAAATTTCCTCCTAATTTACATGGCAAAGTAAAACTACTAGGTCCTTAATTTTTTTAGGAATTTTTTTCATTAAAATTGCACTACAATTTTTAGATATTTAAACTATTCCTAGACCCTCTAGCTTTTTCTTATTAGAACATATCTCTTTCATAAACTTAGCATATTTAGACATGTGCAATAAAGCTTTAGGAAATGGTAAATTTACATGCAACTTTTTAAACATGTCTAAAAATCTAGTCAATTGTTCATTATGTTTTTCCTTCTTAACTAGAGATGGATAAGGCAACTTAGACTCATCAAATACAGTATAGATAAGCATTTTCTTACCCCTACTTTTCTCCTTAGCTGTAGGTATTTCATTATTAATGTCGAGTTTAGTAATACTTACCTCCATTGTTGGTTCCACCAAATCTGAAGAAGTCTTATCATTTTTAGCTTCTTTTACCTCTTTACTGCTTCTCAAGGTGATTATCTTTGCTTCTTCCTTTGAGTTCCTGTCCACATTAGATGAAAAAGTGCCATATGTTCTATTTGAGATAGAATTTGCAAGTTACCCTACTTGAGTCTCTAAGTTTCTAATTGAGGCATCCTGATTTCTCATCCAAATGTCTTGAGATTTTCACCTAGCATTTTGACTAGACATAAATGAGGATTAGGTGGTCATAAAGCTAGGAAACATTTCCTCTAAGTTAGGTTTCCTATCCTGTGGGGGTTGAGGTCTAGCTTCAAAACCTAGGGGTTGATATGGTGGAGCTTGATATGTGGATGGGTAGTGTGGTTAGGCTTGAGCTTGGTGAGATGGATGGTTGTTGCTATGGAAAGCTACATTTTGGTTTAGGGAACCCTAGGTTGATTACTAGATGAAGATGTATGGTTCTTTTCTTTGCATGAAAAATTAGGGCAATTCTCTACCCAGGATTATAGGTATTACTATAAGGGTTTAATGCATTTACTTCTTCCACTAATGTGCCTAAGCCATCCTCACTCTTATTTTCAGGTGCTACATGTGTCCCTGCATAAGTATTACATGATTGAGATAAACATGACACATTTTGAACCTTTAAACCACTTATCTCATTTTTCAACAACTCTATATGTGCCCTTAGCATGGCTACCTCATCTACACTGTGCACTGCTAGTTTCTTCTGTGTGGTCTTTATACTTGCCTATGGAGCATCATTGGTAGCCATCTCACCAAGTAATTAGAAAGCTTCTTCAGGTACCTTGTTTATAAAGCTTCCACCTAAAGCTATATCTAGAAGAGACCTCATTATCTGATTCATGCCTAAATAAAAGTAGAAATTAATTGATGTACATTAATTTCATAGTGTGGACAACTTTTGAAAAGTCTCCTAAATCTTTCCCAAACCTCATAAAATGGCTCCTCATAGAACTGTTGAAAATTATAAATACTATTCCTAATTGTGGTTATTTTGGTGTGTGGAAAGAATCTGACTAAAAAGTTTTCCTGCATATGATCCCATGATCTAATGGATTGACTTGGTAGCATTTGCAACTAGTCTTTTACTTTACCAATGAGGGTAAAAATAAACAACTTAAGCCTAATAGCATCTACAAACACATTTGGTATTTGCACTGTATCACTAATTTTTAGAAAAGTATCCAAATATTGTGTTGGATCCTCAATTTTATATTCTGAAAACTGATTCTTTTGGACCATGGTAATGGTGGTGGGTTTTAACTCGAAATGTTGATTTCTAGGTAGCATTATGGTTCTGTGTTCCTCATTGTACCTAAGAGTAGCATAGTCTCTTATGGTTTTAGGCCTAAACCTATTCCCTTGAGCTTAGTTATTCATGCCTTGCTCCTATATCAAAGGTGGATCCTCTATAGGTGGGTCATTAAGGTTATTGCATCCCTGATCTCCCAGATTTATATCTATTTGCCTTAATCTCTTAATCCTATGAAATTTTCTCTTAATTTTAGGGTCAATAGGAAAAATTGGATTGCCTCTTACCATAAACTATTGACACCTACAAAGAATAAAAGAATAGAATTAATAAAAGAATAAAGAATGAGAAAGGGAAAGAGAAAAACACACTAATTCCATTTTAAAATCTAAAAATAAATAAACAAATGCCAATGTTCCTCGGCAACGGTGCCAAAAACTTGCAGTGTCTAGCAAGTGTACCGGATTAGCTTGTAATATAGGGAAATATAATTATGATCCCTAATATCAAATCTAAGGGAAATTGTGTAAGTGCTAAAGATTTTTAGATTTTAGAATGAAAAATGTGTGTAAAGAAGGAAATAAATCCCAAGTTTATAGTGATGGAGAGTTAACTAAACTAAAAACATAAACTTAAACAACTTGAAATAATAAAACTAATGTAAGTAAATAGAAATTTAAACAAAATGACCTAGAATTAAACAAGGCAAGTAATAAAAGATGATAAATTCAATGATAAAAACAACTTTTACTAAAGGACTATCTACCTTAACTAATATTAAATAACTCAGTTAAAAAGAACACAAGTGATTATGGAAAACCAGTTACATAAACCCAGATAGCTTATTTAGACTATCATTCTAAGCATTAAATCCTTTTATTAAGAACAATTCAACACTTAGCATAAAGATCCAGTTTTAAACTCCTAAACATCCATTAAACTTTTTTTTCAAGAAAACTTAACTTCAATCTATTCTTAGTTCAACTCTTCTTAGTCTTAATCCACTTTTACCAACATACAATTATCTCTATTTTAGAACATAATCATATATCAATACCAATGAATTAACCCAAGAACATGCATATCATAGGTTATAACAAAAATCAAACATCAACTATTTATCAAATACATTAATCATTAACTCAATATAATTAGAGATATGAAATTGCTCAAAACTTAAGAAATAACCAAACTTGTATTTAAATAAAGCTCAAACTCAATCATTATAATAAAAGTTTAGGGATTCAAGTATCCTTTAGCAAAAGTAAAGAGAACTACTCATACTTCATATTAAAAATTGAAGAAAAATAAATAAAAAGATACAAACACATCGAACCCTTTAACTGTTCTTGAAGCTTTTCTCAGAACCTTTAATGGTAGCCTCCAAACCCTAAGTGAACACTAGGTTAAAACTAAACTAAAAATTCATAATGAAAGAGCCAACCTAAGCCTAGTGCTTTAAGAATGCTTTTACACTGCCAAAAGAGGAAATTAAATGCCATCTTACTTCCTAAGTCCGAGTGCAGTAGAGTTTTATCATATTTAGGAATTTTCAACTTAATACATGTGTAAAATAACTCTGGTGAGGCCTTATTAAGCTCGGTTGAGGTCTTTAACAACTCAAAAGAGGCATAACTAACTCGAGTGAAGTGATTTAAGCTTAGGAGATGTGATTTCAAAATTCAACAGAGGGCTTTTAGCTTGGGTGAGTTGTTTGTAGCTCGAGTGAGTTGATGTAGGGCTCAGGTGAGGTGTTTTACAACTCTTTCAAGTTCCTCCTCTCTGCTTTTCTTGATAATCAAGCTTTAAAATTACAAATTACCAAATTGCCGCTAAACTCCTCCTTTCTTTAATTAACTCCTCCTCTTCAATTTAGCCCTTAAAATCACCAAAACTTGCAATTCAACCTAAAAACACCCAAATTAAATAATTAATCATAAAATCAACCAAATTAAACAATTTAAACACTTAAAAAATACTAAAATATAGTATAATTCACAAGTATCATACCTCATGGTGATAATGAGTTTATTGTGACGGTGAGGTGTTCCTTGATTTGCTTTTATTCCAAACTTTAATACCTCATAGTGACAATGGATTTATTGTGACCGTGAGGTGCTTTCATTTTCACTTTTGTACTGAATCATCCTAGGTCACAATGCCAATGGTTTTGTTATGATCGTAAGGCATTTAAAACTCTACATTATGACCAATTTGACTAGGTCACGGTCACAACCATTTGGTTGCCATCGTAAGGTACCTGAATTTTCTGCAAATCATCACAAAACACCATCAAATTGTATCAAAATTTTATAAAAGGTAGAATTCAATTAAATTTGGCAACACTTATTGAAATTAAAAAAAATAGAAAACACAAAAATGACACTAAAACCAAACTAAAAATGAATAAAAATTAAGTACATAATTAGAGTTCTCAAAATACCCCACACTTAGACTTTGCTCGCCTTTGAGCAAATGAAATATCCACATTCTTGAATATTCAAACTCTAACCTAGAACAAGAAAATTTAGACAACCTAAAATAATACTTAGTAGAAGACATTTAACAACAAATTTAAGCAAAAAGACTCGGACTAATCTATATTAAGCGATTTCCTTATACATGTGTGCTAGGCCAAAAACAATTTTATCAATTTTTCAAAACATAAACCATCGGTGAATTCCAGCAATTGAGCAAAAAGAATAAACAAAAATTTTGTGTAATGGTTTCACACTTAAAACTTAGAATAGCCATAGGCCTTTCCTTTAACACCGGAACCACTAGGGTCATCTCCACTGAACAACTTAGGATATGAACAAGATCCCTAGGTATTACTTTAAGGTTGTAATGTTAGGCTAAGGTGTTGGCTCAAAAGAAAAGATCAAGTTAACAAATTAAGATCAGCCACACTACCCAGACCTTCCACCTAACTCTCTACAACAGACAACCCTACCCTATAATTGATACCTTCATTAGCATAACTAAAAGATTAATCTCAAAAAAACATTCACCAAACTCAATATATATATATATATGAAAAGGAAGAATGAGCTAACACTCTCTTTTACTTGAATTTTCTCAACATTTTGAACTTCTTCCTGATTGATAGATATCCCACACTTATTCTTTGCAAAGAATAACTAACTCAAAGTTCTTACTCAAAAATTTTTATTCTATATTCTTTATTTCTACTTTTTTTTAAAATAAATCAAAGGGCATCAACAATCTCTTCCTTTAACATCCCATTTGGTAGTATCCTAAGTGTGATATGCATCGGAGCTTGCTGTTTGCTTCTAGCTTTGCTCTCGAAGGCCCACTTTTAGAGCTTTAGATTGGAGGAGGCTCACTTTTAATCATAAAATGGCTATTTTGCAATAAAAAAGATTGATTCTAAATTATTGCAGATGGTCAACCCATGAAGGCATTTACTAGTAGGCTCAAAGAGGCAGGTGTCATGGAGTCCCCACCCAACAAAACATTAGGAATTGATTCTCAACCTTATTTTGATGCCTAAACAAAGACTAATGTTCAGGACATCCCTCTTATTAGGCATTTTTGTTAGGTGTTGATTTGCAATTAATTTTTAAAATTAATCCCCTCTCCTATCTTAAACGATGCATTTTATGATACAATTAAGTAGACATCCCATTCAAGTAAATAAAGAAGTAAAAGATAGCAAAAATAAACCTACTTAATTATTACAGAAGCAAATTGTCCCAAAGAATAATTCAAAACAAGACTTATATACATACATAAAATGGGTTATCAATTTAATTTTGAAGCATTGGCTTCCTCATGCTTATTTATAAAATACTTTTATTATATTGTGTGAATTTGGGTTAAAAAATAGACACTGGTCTATGTTTTGTAAAAAAAACCCAATTTATTTGTTAAAAAATATTTTAAGTGTCTTTTTATTTTAACATGCTTCAAAAATCCTTTTTTACTAGCTATTACTGCCCCCTAAAAAAATAATACATCCAAAATAAAATGAAATCAAAATAAAATACACAAAAACATAATAAATAAAATAATGCAAATAACTATTAACCGAGATATTCAGGCATTGGAGATGGTGATCAATTTAGGAGCATGACTTCCACAAAAACACAAAATCCTCCAAAGCTATAGAGGCACCAAATGCTCAAAAAATCACGAGAAAGGTGAATTAGTTAAAATCCTTAAATAACACAATTGAAATAATAACACACAATCATATATACAAATTGGAGATGTTTATGTACAAAAACCAATCATGTAGAAGAAAGTCCCATAAAAAAATGCATGCATATCATAAGAAATTAATAAATAATATGTGAATACATGATAAACATAAAACCTGCAAGAAAAGGACAAAAAATACTCCCATGGATGCCCAAAAAGGTATGGAACTGCCTAAGAGAAAGTAAGGACGGGACGAAAGGATGGGCCGATGACATCTCATCCAACGATTGACAAATGGCCATCTGCTGGTTCATCTTCCCATTCGTTAACTCTGGGCAAAAAGGAAAATGCAAAAAAATTGCCAAATTACAAGAAAATCATGAAAAGTAGGTTTCTCACCCTAAACATGCAATCTTTAAACATCAAATCATGCCAAAACATGTCAAAAAATACATAATTATACATTAAATACATTAAAATAACAAAATTACGAATTATACAAAAGGAGGAAATAACTTTACATGCACAACAATAGAGGAATCTTAATGAACCTATCATGCCTATAGCATTTCAGATGAATTAGAAAGGAATCATACTATGATAAAACATGCATATTATTCAAATATAGCAATTAAAATGAATTAAATCGATATTAAGTAATCATGTAAACATATGAATAAAATTATAAAGAGAGAAAGTGAGAATGAGCCTAGAATATTACCCTCAAGAGATATTCTGGCTCTGTGAATTTTGTAGTCTAGATTTATACTCCGATATGTGCTCCTTGATTATCAAAAGAAGATATGAAATTAATTTTTGAATGAGTATGTGTTTGACAAAGATTTGCTAGAGTAAAATACCTTAGAGGGAGAAAGAAATCCATTGTTCTTCTTCTCTAAAAGTGGCTCTCCAAAATAATGATTCCTCCCCTTATAAAATAGTAGATTTTATTTTTTATACCTAAGGGAGAGTTTAAGTCTAATTTAGACTCAAATATTCTCAAATTTGAAGATAAAATCCCCCAAATTCGGTCTCTATCTTAAGAGATAAACTTCCCTTTTTGAAAACGCAGGAAAATATGTGAAAATCTGGGTTTCGAGCCAGGGATGGGTGTCCCTCAATGAGGGATGGCCGTCCCTAATCACTAAACCTTGGTTTTCCCCAAACTATCTCTGGTTTAGACTGCATAGGAGAAAGGGGCCCATAGACAGGCACCCCTTAGGTGATAGATGTTCGTTTGTCACCATTAAAAGTCCAAATCAAGGTTTTTATGCATATTTTGTTAAAACACTTGGAAATATTATAAAATATTTAGAAAATCATGAACATATTTAATAGAGAATGAGAAATCCATTATTGGAGCTTCAAGATCCGAACCAGTTGTCAGCAATATGCTATTTTTTCATAATCGGGTAACCCTAATCTAGGCTGCCTCAAGTCAAGGTGTCTATAGCTGCCCCCCGTTTTGGGCAATTGGTGTGGTGCAAAAGTGAGCAAAAATTCAGAGTACAAGGAAAAAGACATAGTGAATCTCTTGGTTGATTAAAACACATACCTTTGGAGGCAATGAGTCTCTTGGTTAGGTAGTTATTGTCATATTATCAATGTGTTAACCCTGAATTTAGATATTTAACATTAGCTTGTCGATGTGTTAATCCTATATTAATTGTTTGATTAGTGCCTGAGGCATGTAGAACTAAGATAGATTGATTAACTCTGATTAGCATCTAGGGCATACATAATTAAGTTATTTAAATGCATCTAATTAGCACCTTGGGTATGCAAAATTGAGATAGATTAAGACTAACTCCATTAAAGGTAGCGAGTCTTCACTTGTCCAATTAGTGTCTAGGGCATGCAGAATTGTGACAAGAACAAAAATCTTCCTTGATTAGTGCCTAAGGCATGCAGAATCAAGTTGACTTGGTTGCATTTGATTAGTGTTTGGGCATGCAAAATCAAATTGCTGAATCATATCATGATTAGAGCTACTTGGTCAGCATGCAGAGTCCGAAAGATATGTCGTACTTTGATTGATGCGAGAGTCGTTTTGCAACATCATACGAGATTATTAGGGCAATGTCTGATTGGTTTCATTCATTAGCTGACCTGTTCGTTATTCTTTCTGTAGCACCCTCTAAGCAAAACCCTATTTAACTGATAATTTGATTACTATTAATCATGCATATGCAATATATTTGTTTAACTATCATTTTTCCCTTAATCATGTCATACGGTTCATATACTTATGTATGTGCTACTAGTCTATTCCTGTATTGCATTTCATACTTAGTATCATGTATACTATACTATATGAATACTACTTATGTATATCACATGCATGCATACTCTTCTTAGTTTTACTACTTGTGAGTTACAACATTTCTCATAAGTTATATACATCTTATAACATAACTAGCCATAAAGCAAAACATATGATAATACTATTACAAATACATCCTACATCAAGATTAACAGTCGGTAGTTGGCCCTTCCTGATGCAGAGATCGTCCCTGAGCAAAAGTCTTGGTAACAGTACCTACACGGATGAATAACCCGTGCTAAGCTATAAAGCTTAGTAGGGAATATCTATAGATGGATGACCACTCACAACGGTCATCAAAATATACATACAATGTGTATAATAAATAACATGTACAACATATCATGTCATTAACAACAAATACTTTAAAGCATAAAACATATTCTCATGTACCTAAACATTGTACCCAAAAAAGTGACAAGTATTCTCATTTTCATAATTCATATAGACAGCAATTTCCATGTAAACATATTCAAATGAAACATAATACCTGTGGGCAAACCAACAATGTAATCCACAATATCAATCTTTAGTCAAATAACTTTGACTGTTTAATTTTTTATCAATACTATGAATAACGTTTAGCCTGCCTTAGCTTTATCAGTGGATAACGGGAACTATGGATACACATCGGTATCAAGAAGAAGGATATCCGAAGATATCAGTTCTATAGACCCAAATGGGGCCAAACTGTACTATGGACCGGTCAAGTAGACCCAAACGGGGTCGCCTATAAAGCCAAACGGGGCTAATCATGATCCAAACGAGATCATAAATACTATGGACCCAATTGGGCCAAACTATGGCAGCTGCAATTTCCCTATAGGCGCCTATCTATCCACATCTAAAACTCTATCGCAGGTAGAACTATATTCGTGTTCAATTCACATATTAAGACTGTATTCATAGTATACTGTTTGTACATATATAGAGTCTTGTAAAACTATAAGTTCTCTGTTGCATAAACAGATATATGCACATTTCATAAGCCAAATTACACAATCAGCTCATCCATTTCATGTGACTATAAGTTTGCATCATGACATATAGGCATCACATATAATCATCATATCACATACTTGATCATGTTCTCATTAAGTGTCTCACATGTTCATAGTCATGCTACAACATCTTTTATCTCATAGGGCATTTACATGCTCATACATTCATGTACATAATCGTAAATGTACATACCTGTGGGTACATTCGCTCATAGTAGGCTTATTCCTATAAGCATGTTTACATATATATATATATATATATATATATATATATATATATATATATATATGCATTTATCATCATTTAGATCATATGCACTTTCATATCATAGGATTACATATGTACACATCAATTAGGCACATGACAATCATGTACAAGTTTAATTACATGTATAGGTTAGGTATTTCATCATTAATCTTTATTCATATACACAACGAATGTACATGTATGCATATAATTCTTTCATTGATAGTCATATTACATGCCCTGTCCAATTCTATTTTACTATCATAAAAAGAACTATTTGTCTCAATTTAATTAGTAGTCATAGAGTCAAGTGCATCAACAATCTGTATAGGGCAGCATACCGAACTTAACTTGTGAGCCATACTTGGAAAGGAAAAAGTCATTTTTGGTCAAGATGATCTTCTACAATTTTATCCCCCTATGTGTCTAGTTTCCAG
The DNA here is from genome assembly GCA_037975025.1 of Excoecaria agallocha. Taxonomy (NCBI): domain Eukaryota; kingdom Viridiplantae; phylum Streptophyta; class Magnoliopsida; order Malpighiales; family Euphorbiaceae; genus Excoecaria; species Excoecaria agallocha. The sequence continues at coordinate 27,072,820 of CM075812.1, forward strand.
AAAATCAAAATTTATCTCCATATCTAACCTATAGCTTGAGTTATTTGGAAAGTACTACAGGCTATTTTAAAAGCCAAATCGTGTGGACTGTCATTTAGAACAAATTATAATATAAAATTTAGAAGGATTTAAACCAGCATTTCTTCATCAAAGTTAGACTTTCATGTCTCTAATTTTTTTCAGAATTTCATTTTGTAACATTTCAACCTCTCTATAAAAAGATATGCCCATTACTGTGAATTCTGTTTTTGTGTGCAGTCTAGGGAACTAGTCCAGATTCAATCTTAAATTCCATGTACATAAAGGTAGATTCAAGTCTAGGTTACTTCACATGAAATATAGGTAGACAAGTCTATTTTCCAATACAAAAAGAATCATTCAATTTGCTGTTCTATAACTCAATTTATGAGCAAAATATTCTAGACAAGTCATTCAATCGTGACGATATGTTCAACTCGTGAAGAGGTTCACGAGTGAAGCTTATAAGGCCAAAACTCACGTCTCGTGAAGAGTTTCACAATTGGAGAAGAAAAACTATGCTTCATAACTCGTGAAGAGCTTCACGAGTCAGACTAATGTTCACGACTCGTGAAGAGCTTCATGAGTTACCCAACATTGGAAGAAGATGCAGGACTCGTGAAGCTCAAAAGTTCACGACTCGTGAAGACATTCATGACTCGATAAGGACAGTCTTCTTCAACCTCACATTGATAAAATTCAGCAAAATGTAACTTTAAACTCTGCAAATCCTACCCAGTTCCAACAATCAATTTCACATGCAATATGAATAGCCTAAATTCCCATACCTTGACTGACAAACTAAAAGTCTTCAACCTCTAGCAATACCCTTTCCTTTGCTCTTCCTTACTTCCTCTTCTCCTTCACAAAATGAACGACATACAAGTTTCCAGCACTGTTAACGTTCTTTTCAGTCAAAATGAAAAGAAGAAGAAGAAGAAGAAGAAGATGAAGGGTTCAATTAACAGTTTAATTAACTTAAGTTTAATGCATTATACTCTTGATTAAGCAACATGCACAATTTCCTCTTCAAGATTACTTAAGGTATCAACTTTGAATCAAAAGAGAGAGAGAAAGAAACATTTATGTGTTTTTCTTGAAGAAATGCCATTCCATTCTTTCTTTTTTCTCTTCAAAGTCGGCTTTTTATAATAGCAAAGGATAATTCCCCCTTTAGTCCTTTAACCTTTTGCATGCTACACAATAACCTAGCAAATCTTTGCATGTTAAACTTTAACCTCTCTATTTAATTCCTTTCAAACATTAACCTATCCATTTATTTCTTCTCTCAAATTGACCTTTAAACAATCATTTCTATCCACATTTGACCCTTGAGTTTCCAAAATAATACATTTACCCCAACTTAACACCTTTTACTTCAATTGTACCCTTAATTAACATTAAACCATGCTTTAAAATTTTATTTTCATGCAAAACATAATATCATGGTAATTTACCCCCTCTTGACCCATACTTATACAAATTCCTCATTTAATTTAATCTTAATCAAATAAAAATCCCATTCAAATATGCAAATTAGATTAGGGTCATGTTAGGGGCCTTACGATTCTCTCCCCCTTCAAAATTTCATCCTCGAAATTCATACCTACTTTGAATAAGTGCGAATGTTGTTCCTTCATAGCTGTTTCTAGCTCCCAAGTAACTTCTTGTAAATCGTGATGTTGCCATAGCACTTTAACAAGTGGAATTTGCTTATTCCTAAGCTGTCGAACTTCTCTAGCCAGAATTGCTATAGTCTCTTCATCATAAGTGAAATCCGACTATACTTGCACATCTTGAACTGGTATCACATGGGATTCATCTGATCGATATCTCCGAAGCATAAAAACATGAAACACATCATGAAGTTTGGCTAGTTCCATTGGGAGAGCCAACCTGTAGGCCACTGGCCCAACTCTTTGAAGAATCTCATATGGGCCAATAAACCTCAGGCTCAATTTACACTTTTCCCAAATCTCAATACTTTTCTCCAAGGGGACACTTTTAAAAACACTTTGTCACCCACTTGATATTCAATGTCTTTCCTTTTTAAATCAGCATACGACTTTTGTCTATCACTAGCTTCCTTCAATCTCTGCTTGATAACTTGTACCTTTTCTTCTGTATCTTTAACAATATCTGGACTAATGACTTTGCACTCTGACAATTCAGTCTAGTAAATAGGAGTTCTACATTTTCGACCATACAAGGCCTCATAAGGTGCCATCTTGATGCTCCTTTGATAATTGTTATTGTAAGCAAACTCCATTAAAGCTAAATATCTATCCCAACTTCCTGCAAAATCCAAGAACACAACCTCTCATCATGTCTTCTAAGATTTGGATAACCCGTTCAGATTGACCATCCATCTGAGGGTGGAATGCTTACTGTAACGGAGCTGAGTTCCTAGTGCTTGTTGCAAACTCTACCAGAATCTCGATGTGAATCTCGGATTTCGATCAGAGATTATTGACACCAGAATGCCATGCAGTCTAACAATCTCATTTACATAAAGTTCTGCCAGTTTATTCATAGGGTAATCCATCCAAACTGGTATGAAATGAGCTAATTTAGTCAGCTTATCAACTATAACCCACACTGCATCATGCTTTTTCTGTGTAAGGGGCAATCCTGTTACAAAGTCCATGGTGATATCCTCCCATTTCCATTGTGGAATCGGGATGGGATTCAACAAACCAGAGGGTAACTGGTGCTCTACTTTCACCTACTGACAAGTCAAACATTTGGAGACATATGCTACCACATCTTTCTTCATGCCAGGCCACCAATAACATTGTTTCAAATCCTGGTACATCTTATTCCCAGCAGGGTGCATAGTAAATACTGTATTGTGAGCCTCATTCAATACTGTTCTTCTTAATTCTTTGTCATCAGGAACATACAATCTATTTTGGTAATACACACCCCCATCCTCTTTCACTGAATACTCAGACTGGGTCCCTTCATGCGAAGACTTCGAAATCTGTTGCAACCTTTCATCATGTTTCTGAGCATCGATCACTGCTTGCTTCAAACAAGGTCTAACCTTCAACTATGCTATTAAAGCACCATTATATGCAAGTTTCCATCTACAGTGATGTGCAATCATAGCAGCCATCATTTTACGACTTAAGGCATCAGCTACAATATTAGCTTTGCCTGGATGGTAATTCACTATACAATCATAATCTTTAAATAGTTCTAACCATCTTTGCTGCCTCAAGTTAAGTTCCTTTTGAGTGAGCGAATATTTGAGACTCTTGTGATCTGTATAGATTCTGTACTTTTCCCCATACAAATAATGTCGCCAAATTTTTAAGGCATACACTACTACTGCTAACTCTAGGTCATGGGCTGGATAGTTTTGCTCATGCTTCTTCAACTGCCTAGATGCATAGGCAATTACTTTACCATCTTGTATTAACACACACCCCAAGCCAACTCTGGAAGCATCACTATACATAGCATACTCCTTTCTTGTAACTGGTTGTGTCAAAACTGGAGCCTCTGTCAAAAATTTCTTGAACTGATCAAAGCTTGCCTGACACCGGTCAATTCACTCAAATTTTATGCCCTTTCTCAATAGTTTAGTGAGTGGTGCAGCTATAACTGAAAAGCCTTTCACAAAATGACGGTAATAACCTGCTAAGCCCAAAAAACTTCTCACTTCTATCACATTTCGAGGCGGCCTCCAATTCACTATAGCCTCATAAGATCCATAAACGCAGTCGGTGGATTTGTTAACCCAAATGGCATCACCAGAAACTCATAATTCCCATATCGGGTTCTAAAGGCTGTTTTGGAAACATCCACATCCTTAACCCGAAGTTGATAATAATCCGTTCGCAAATTAATCTTCGAAAACACTCCAGCACCTTTCAACTGATCAAATAAATCTTCAATTATAGGTAAAGGGTACTTATTTTTCACTGTTACCCTATTTAACTGTCTGTAATCTATACACATCCTCAAAGACCCATCTTTTTCCTTTACAAATAATACCGGTACACCCCAAGGTGATGCACTAGGCCTAATGAAGCCTTTGTCAAGCAACTCCTGTAGTTGAACCTTTAGTTCCTTCAATTCCAAAGAAGCCATCCTGTACGGTGCCTTCGAAATAGGAGCTGTACCAGGTAGAATTTCTACAGACAATTCAACATCCCTATCAGGTGGAAGACTAGGTAAGTCTTTAGGGAACACATCAGGAAATTCTTTCACCACTGGAATCTCTTGGAGATTCACAATCTCTTTTCATGAATCAAGCACAAGTGCTAAGAAAGCTTCACACCCTTTTCTCAGAAATCGCTTAGCTTGTATAGCTGTTATTACATTAGCTATGGGTTTAGATCGAATGCCTCGAACTATAGTTTCTTTACCATCAGCACCAATAAGAGTTACAGTTTTAGCTTCACAATTAATCACTGCATGATGTCTAGACAGCCAATCCATACCCAGTATAATATCAAACTCCTAAAATGGCAATTCAATAAGATCAGCAAGAAATTCTTTCCCTTGAATTATAATAGGACACTGTTTATGCACTCTATTAACAACAACACTGTGACCTAAAGGGTTGGTTACACATATATCATATTCCAGTTCATGTATAGTAGACTTATTTCTACCCATATCCCCAGTGCAAACATAAGAATGAGTGCATGCATGTCAGAATCAAAGAGAGGGAAAATACCAGCTATAACTTCTGGAGCACTCTGATCCTCTCTAGCTTTCATTGCAAAAGCCCGAGTAGGAATAACTGGAGCTATGGGCCTGCCAACTAATTTAGAAATGTTCCTGGACTGGGATCCTTAATGCCTCGATCCCCCATGTCCTCTTCCTCTGCCTCTACCTGAAGATGGTGCATTATAAGTTCCTCTACTGCACTGCTGTCCAACACCCTGATCCCTCTTCGAAGGACAATTTACCATTAAGTGATCGGTACCACCACACTTGAAACATGCCCCAGTCAATTTCCTGCAACTATCCCAATGTTGCCTAGAACAATGGGGGCACACTGGAGGTTGTCCCCCACTCCGTTTCCCTGAAGCTCCCTTTCCCAGCTTAGACACTGCAGAAGATTCTTGTCTCCTATCCCTTTTTACAGAACTATAGCCGGACTCAGCTGGCTGATTTCCTTGAGCTACTCTAGCTCTCTTTCCTGTGAAAGATCCACCCTTGGACCCACTCCTTCTCTGTTCTTTCTCCCTTTTTGCAATTTCATTCTTTTCAATTCGCAAGGCTGCTGTAACCCGTTGAGTGAAGTTAACCACTTGCAAACATGTAGATCCAATTAACTTTTCTCTGATACAATCATTTAACCCATCTTCAAACTGTCTACATTTAAAAGCATCAGTTAACATCTCATCAGGAACATATTTGCACAAGTGACTAAATTCTTTCTCATATTCAGCCACAGACATAGCTCTCTGCTTCAAGTTGAGAAACTGCTTTAACTTCTCTTGCTTGTACGCCTCAGTAACATACTTTTCTTGAATTCAGCTGTGAAAAGTTCTCATGTAAGAGGATCTGGTAACTGGGGTTGCTTCAATACTAACTTCTACCAATCATAAGCAACCCCCTATAATAAAGACACAGCATAAGATGCCTTATGACCCACTAGATAGTGGATTTCATCAAAAATTCTCTCTAGCTTTTCCAGCCAAAATTCAGCTTCCTCAGACTGTTCCAGATTAGTGCCTAAAAATTCTTCATCACCATGTTTCCTAATTTTAGATATTGGAGCTTTAGGTACAGTCATCCTTTGAAGAATTTGAGCCATATCCTGTGATATGTTTAACAATGCCTCTATAAGGATGGCTGCTGGAACCTCATTTGGATTGGATGATGAAGATCCAGGATTGGTTCTAACCGGCCTGTTACTTTCAGCCGATTCCTCAAAAGCATCCCGATAGCTCTCCATCTTCGATCTATAAGAAAATAGGGACTTCTACATCAGGCCAACAAAACACTATATCATACTATAGAATCCTAGGTTCATTTTTACCCAGAAAAGGCTAAACCTAGGCTCTGATACCACAAATTGTAGCACCCTCTAAGCAAAACCCTATTTAACTAATAATTTGATTACTATTAATCATGCATATGCAATATATTTGTTTAACTATCATTTTTCCCTTAATCATGTCATACGGTTCATATACTTATGTATGTGCTACTAGTCTATTCCTGTATTGCATTTCATATTTAGTATCATGTATACTATACTATATGAATATTACTTATGTATATCACATGCATGCATACTCTTCTTAGTTTTACTACTTATGAGTTACAACATTTCTCATAAGTTATATACATCTTATAACATAACTAGCCATAAAGCAAAACATATGATAATACTATTACAAATACATCCTACATCAAGATTAACAGTCGGTAGTTGGCCCTTCCTGATGCAGAGATTGTTCCTGAGCAAAAGTCTTGGTAACAGTACCTATACGGATGAATAATCCATGCTAAGCTATAAAGCTTAGTGGGGAATATCTATAGATGGATGACCACTCACAACGGTCATCAAAATATACATACAATGTGTATAATAAATAACATGTACAACATATCATGTCATTAACAACAAATACTAAAAGCATAAAACATATTCTCATGTACCTAAACATTGTACCCAAAAAAGTGACATGTATTCTCATTTTCATAATTCATATAGACAGCAATTTCCATGTAAACATATTCAAATGAAACATAATACCTGTGGGCAAACCAATAATGTAATCCACAATATCAATCTTTAGTCAAATAACTTTAACTGTTTAATTTTTTATCAATACTATGAATAACGTTTAGCCTGCCTTAGCTTGATCAGTGGATAACAGGAACTATAGATACACATCGGTATGAAGAAGAAGGATATCCGAAGATATCAGATTAATAGACCCAAACGGGGCCAAACTGTACTATGGACCGGTCAAGCAGACCCAAACAGGATCATAAATACTATGGACCCAATTGGGCCAAACTATGGCAGCTACAATTTCCCTATAGGCGTCTATCTATCCACATATAAAACTCTATTGCAGGCAGAACTATATTCGTGTTCAATTCACATATTAAGACTGTATTCATAATATACTATTTGTACATATATAGAGTCTTGTAAAACTATAAGTTCTCTGGTGCATAAATAGATATATGCAGATTTCATAAGCCAAATTACACAATCAGCTCATCCATTTCATGTGACTATAAGTTTGCATCATGACATATAGGCATGACATATAATCATCATATCATATGCTTGATCATGTTCTCATTAAGTGTCTCACATGTTCATAGTCATGCTACAACATCTTCTATCTCATAGGGCATTTACATGCTCATACATTCATGTACATAATCGTAAATGTACATACCTGTGGGTACATTCGCCCATAGTAGGCTTATTCCTATAAGCATGTTTACATACATACATACATATATATATATATATATATATATATATATGCATTTATCATCATTTAGATCATGTGCACTTTCATATCATAGGATTACATATGTACACATCAATTAGGCACATGACAATCATGTACAAGTTTAATTACATGTATAGGTTAGGTATTTCATCATTAATCTTTATTCATATACACAACGAATGTACATGTATGCATATAATTCTTTCATTGATAGTCATATTACATGCCCTGTCCAATTCTATTTTACTATCATAAAAACAACTATTTGTCTCAATTTAATTAGTAGCCATAAAGTCCAGTGCATCAACAATCTGTATAAGGCAGCATACCGGGCTTAACTTGTGAGCCACACATGGAAAGGAAAAAGTAATTTTTTATCAAGATGATCTTCTACAATTTTATCCCCTTATGTGTCTAGTTTCCAAAGCATCAAAATTCATATCCATATCTGACCTATAGCTTGAGTTATTTGAAAAGTACTACAGGCTGTTTTAAAAACCAAATCATGTGGACTGTCATTTAGAACAAATTATAATGTAAAATTTAGAAGGATTTAAACCAGAATTTCTTCATCAAAGTTAGACTTTCATGTCTCTAACTTTTCCAGAATTTCATTTTGTAACATTTTAACCTCTCTATAAAAAGATATGCCCATTATTGTGAATTCTGTTTTTGTCTTTTCTAGGGAACTAGTCCAGATTCAATCTTAAATTCCATGTACATAAAGGCAGATTCAAGTCTAGGTTACTTCACATGAAATATAGGTAGAGAAGTATGTTTTCCAATGCAAAAATAATCATTCAATTTTCTATTCTATAACTCAACTTATGAGCAAAATATTCCAGACAGGTCATTCAGTCGTGACGATATGTTCGACTCGTGAAGCTTATATGGCCAAAACTCACATCTCGTGAAGAGTTTCACGAGTGGAGAACAAAAACTATACTTCACGACTCGTGAAGAGCTTCATGAGTCGGACTAATGTTCATGACTCATGAAGAGCTTCACGAGTGACCCAACATTAGAAAAAGATGCACGACTTGTGAAGAGCTTCACGAGTCAAACAAAAGTTCACGACTCGTGAAGACATTCACGACTTGGTAAGGACAGTCTTCTTCAACCTCACATCGATAAAATTCAGCAAAACATAACTTTGTACTCTGTAAATCCTACCCAGTTCCAACAATCAATTTCACATGCAATATGAATAGCCTAAAATCCCATACCTTGGCTGACAAACCCAAAGTCTTCAACCTCTAGCAATACCCTTTCCTTTGCTCTTCCTTACTTCCTCTTCTCCTTCACAAAATGAACGACATACAAGTTTCCAGTACTGTTAACGTTCTTTTCAGTCAAAATGAAAACAAGAAGAAGAAGATGATGAAGGGTCCAATTAACATTTTAATTACCTTAAGTTTAATGTATTATACTCTTAATTAAGCAACATGCACAATTTCCTCTTCAAGATTACTTAAGGTATCAACTTTGAATCATAAGAGAGAGAGAAAGAAACATTTTTGTGTTTTTCTTGAAGAAATATTGTTCCATTCTTTCTTCTCTCTCTTCAAAGTTAGCTTTTTATAATAGCAAAGGATAATTCCCCCTTTAGTCCTTTAACCTTTTGTATGCTACACAATAACCTAGTAAATCTTTGCATGTTAAACTTTAACCTCTCCATTTAATTCCTTTCACACATTAACCTATCCATTTATTCCTTCTCTCAAATTGACCTTTAAAAAATCATTTTTATCCACATTTGACCCTTGAGTTTCCAAAACAATACATTTACCCCAACTTAACACCTTTTACTTCAATTGCACCCTTAATTAACATTAAACCATGCTTTAAAATTTTATTTTCATGCAAAAAATAATATCATGATAATTTACCCCCTATTGACCCATACTTATACAAATTCCTCATTTAATTTAATCTTAATCAAATAAAAATCCCATTCAAATATGTAAATTAGATTAGGGTCATGTTAGGGGCCTTACACTTTTTGTGAGATTTGGTTACTCTTTTCTAAAGTAATGCTCTACTAGGGATATTTCTAGCAAATATATATTTGTCCACTAGGGAATCACTAAGATGCTTAAAGTCATGCATCTGCAATGAATCACTGGGATGTTGGAATCTATTTCAGGCATACTCCCTATTGCCACTTGTCCAGTAGTTCTTTGTTTTCAACATCAGCCTCGTGGCTTTTGATATGTTCAGACTAAAACCTCTCACGCTCTGATGGATAATGATGGATGCTCTAGTTTATGGTGAATAGACCTCTGTTTGGGCAATTCTTTGTGCAGAAGGTGGGTGCCTTTATTTTCTTATTGTTGAAGAAGTAAATGTATGCCTCCTGGTGGGGTTTTGAGTACTTGATGTGAAAGATGTTAAATATTAGTGCACTACTTATTAAATTTGGCTTCTTCTTTCGTATTTTGGGTTTTATTTTGTTGTTATTATTATTATTATTATCATCATCATCATCATCATCATCATCATCATTATCATCATAATCATCATCATCATCATCATCATCATCTTTTACTTTGTTTTGTTTTGTCATGGCATGGTTATTTAGAAGTCATAATGTTAATTGCATGGAATTCTCATTCATTTGTTTTCCAAGCATAGAAAGCTTAAATAGAATGCGACATATAGTGATAAAATAAATTATATACAACTCCACTTTTTATATACATCAAAAATTTAAATAAAGTAAACTCTCTGAATACAAAATAGATCATTGTAAGGGTCCTAATCCTGATGCTCAGTGATAAGCTAGCCCTGATTGTGGTTTAAATGCAGGTGGCCTAGGAGGTCAGGCTGGAGCCATAGCCTTGTTAGTGTAAGCCCTAGCCCCAATGCATTGTAATAAAGCACTTTGAATTAATAAAATGAGGCATTTGTTTTATCCTTTGTATTCCTGTGCATATCAATTGATAAAACTATCCAAGAGTGTTGTTTCGATTTAAGTTATCATGTGTGAGGCACATGGTTGTAAGACCTTGAAACAAATGAGACATCATTCTAAATATCCCTAGTCAGTCATTGTTATGGGAATAACAATGAATTAAGACTAGTATGCTCTCTCTGATATTATGAGTTCTGTCTTACGGATCATTAGGACAAGAGTGTCAATCAGAGATCATAGATACATGTTAAAGAACATGGTATCTGGATACGATCCGCTCATGAGAACACTACATGGTACAAGTCATAAGTGTTTCTCATATTCAAGTTTTGTATCGAAGTTCTTAGATCTGAAATCTCTATGAAACTCTTTATGAATTACTGTGTACTTTGGCATACACCTAATGTGCTCGTAACAGAGTGACAAGTACGGGTATGATTGGGTATGCATTAATTCATGTTGGAGAGCATGAGAGAAGTGAAGGGATTACCCCTCTCAATAAGAGAGAAAATATCATCGGCCACTTGATCAGTGAACTGAGAAGGGTATGGCCATACTGAGATGAAATAATGAGTAATCATTATTTATCTGAGAGTTCAGTGTCACTGGAATATCAAGAAAGGAATTAATATATATAAGGATGACTAGTTCCATGCCTTATATTAATTCTGATATTTATGGGTAAGGGACTATGCAAAATTGCATTAGGTAACTAAATGCCATATGCATTTTCATTTAATTTGGAATGCTATAATATCTTGCTAGAGAATATATATAGCCTTTGAATTAATTTATTAATTCATTGCCAACATTAAATGGACCTATAGGATCGCACATAAAGCATTGGGCTTAAAATATTTAATTAAAGTATTGAGCATTAATTTGGGCATTTAATTAAAGTCAAATTAATGTGTGTAATGGGTTATAAAATTTCTATTGGGCTTTGGTCCATGAGAGAGAAAAATTCAGCCCACAAGGTTTAATTTCAATTAATTAATTATGTTATATTAATTAAGTTAATTGAGTATTAAAGCCTAAAGGAATTTAAATTAAATTAAATCACTTGTCTAATAGATGAAATGGCCGAAACTCCAAGAGGGAAATCAAGGAATTTCGGCACGTGTTCATTATTTATATTAAGTGTTTTCATTTAATTAAATGTCTTATGTTTTATTTCAAATTTGAATTTAAATTCAAAGGAGTTTAATTCAAAATATATTACTTATTTTTAGGAAGTGATTGAAGTTGAATTAATTATCTTGAGATTGTTAAATTCAGATCAAAGACTTGCCAAAAAGATAAGGGTATATATTAAAAAGAAATAAAACCCTAAGAGAGATTTGCATTTTGGCGTGAAACCCTAGCCACCTTGCTTTTGGCGTGAACTCTCTCTTTCTCTCATTAATTTATTTTAGCCAATTTTCACAAGGAGAAAGGATAGTTCCTCATTCTCTTGTGATCTTGGGTAGTAAAAGCAACCTAAGAGAAGTACAAAATTAAATTTTGTAGCTTCAAACTATAGCCATTACACAATACCTTAAAAGAGAGCTAGCAATCTCGATTTTAAGCCGACGGTTCAATTGTGTGTGTGAGAATAGAGGGAGTGGCGTAAAAGGCTGTTCCTTGGCATTGTTGATCAAAATCTAAGGCGGATAAAGTCATCTCGGTTGCTGATCATCACTAAACTCAATGTTTAAAAGGCATCCAAAGTTGTAAGTTTTAAACCCTAAAATTGCATGTTTCGATTCTTGCTTTGGATTTGTATGGTATGTATGATGAAAAATTTTTATTTTTCTGCTGCGTTATCATCACATTCATACCATGTCATATTCCATCAGTGGTATCAGAGCCTAAACATGCTTATTTTAGTGCTTTAGATGCATGAAAAAATTAATTAAAAATCGTCATTTTGAAAACATGCAAATCTGAAATTTTCTGTTTTGAGTTTTTTGCATTGTTTTGGTGTAAAAACAATTTCAATTGATTAGATAGGTATTATAATTAATATGACATGTTAATATACTGTCCTAAGATGTTATTAGGGCTGGTAATGGTCGGATTTAATTATTTATACCTGATGGTACATGTTAATATTAAAACTAGGTTCATTTGGCATGTTAATTGTAAGTTTAACAACTAGTTTTTAAATATTAAATGTAAAACGTTTTTGGAATGTTTGTAAGTGATTTTTAAAGATTAAATATCAGGTTTGGACATTTTTTAAATTTGGTTTTAATTCTGGTCCATGACAATTTAATTGATCAATTTTAAAATCACTTAAAACTATGTCTAGTTTGTGTTTGTTACATGTTTAATCAACATTGTTTGTCTTGTTTTGATTAAAATGGTAAAAACACATTTAGATTAAAATGGTACAGAATATTAAATCAATATTTATGACCTTATTTAATTTATTAAATGACTCATAAAATTGTTTTAAGTATTTGTGCATTTTTGTGGCATCACATAAGCATTAAACAAGTATTTTTGTTGTTTGTTTGTTTTATATGCATGCTGTGTACCATATATATATGTTCTTCATGATTTTGTGTTTTAATTCATGTTGGTACATATTATATGTATTTTTAATGTTTATGGGCTTGATGACATAAAATTAAAAATGGCAAAATTGGAAATTATACTAGAGTTGATTTATGGCACAAATCTAACTAGTTTGTGTTTTGGGCTTTTAAGAGAACTTATTCAATAAGAGGATTTAGTCCATTGGGCTTCGGCCCAGGCCCATCACGGGGTCATCTCTTAAAGGTTCAAGTACACAATTTCCATTAATGGGCTTGGCTAAATTAAATAAAATTGGACTTTGTTTTATCCATGAATGTTATGTATATTTATTTGCTAGTTTGGTGTGATGAATGGATATGCATGGTGCATTCATGGGCCCTGGGTTTTTGTAATTAAATATGGCCATCGAGCCATTATATTTTATTGTAAAAGTTTCATTTATTTCTTAGAATAGAATATACTTGAAGACTTTGTAAATCAAGACGAAGCCCACCGGAGTGGAGAAGCCTAACTCGAAGATTCTTATGTAATAGTATAGAATCTTAGTTATAGGTTTTTGGGCCCATGTTTGTCACGCTTTACTTTATGCAATTATTTATATATGCATGCTATGTATGGATGACAAAGCGTATGCCATGTAAGCCGTAATAAAATGAATCCCTAAAATAGTAAGTCACAAAGTTGCCTCCCTAATTCGAAACATGTCAAGGCATCGATCATCGGTCACGTAAACTAGGAGTCTTAGATGCACCCGATTATCTTTGTGAGGCATGGGTTGTGAATGTAGGTTGGACTTAACATGGAAAGGGATGCCTGGACCTAGGCAACTAATAAATGGGTTGTGCTATAACATCTGAAGATGTTAGCCCATTTGATCCAAGAGTTATGTACGAGACATGATTGGAGATTTCCTACCTAAGTAACTTAACTTATTAGGTGTACAAGCTCAGCTTGAATAATAAGTTGTTGTGAAAAGTGGATCTTGGCCCACATTAAATCACTAACGCGAATTATTTAAAGGGATATTAATTTGGTTTGTGGGATCATAAATAAGACCTCATTTAATCTTGCTAAATTTTATTGTAGATTGAAAATGGCATCTTCAAACAATAATTTCTCATTGCGATCGGTCCTTGAAAAGGACAAATTGAATGGCACGAATTTCATAGACTGGTCTCAAAACTTAAGAATAGTTCTTAAGCTAGAGAAGAAGTCGTATTTTTTGGATGCACCCTTACCTGAGGAACCTGCTAGGAATGCTTCTGTGGTTCAAAAGGAAACTTTTGAGACCAAGAAAAGTGACTCTAATGATGTGACCTGTTTGATGCTAGCCACTATGGTGCCTGAATTGCAAAAGCAATTTATGGACCAAGAGGCCTATGCGATCATGGTGCACCTCAAGGAGATGTTCCAAGAGCAAGCTCATCACGAGAGGTTCGTGACAACAAAGGCCTTAATTTCTTGCAAGATGGCTGAGGGTACTCCTATTAGTACCCATGTACTCAAGATGAAAGGGTATCTTGATACTCTTGAGAAACTTGAGGTACTAGTGCCAAAGGAATTGGCCACTGACTTGATCTTAGGTTCATTGCCTGCTGCTTATGATCCATTTGTGATGAATTATAACATGTACGCAATGAACAAGTCAGTCACTGAGCTTCATGGGATGCTTAAGAATGCTGAAGAGAACATTCGAAAGACCAATCCCGTACTAATGGTTCAAAAGGGAATTAAGAAGGGACCCGCTAAGGGAAAGGGAAAGGGAAAACCCAAGTCAGTTGGGAGTGCACCTCAGGCCCAATCCAAGCCCAAGGCGCCAAAACTCAAAGAGAGTGAGAGCACTTGCTTCCATTGTAACAAGATAGGGCATTGGAGGAAGAATTGCGCTCTCTTCAAGGAAGAACAAAAGAAGAATGGAGCCAAGGCGTCCAGTTCTGGTATTTTTGTTGTTGAAATTAACCTTTCTATTTCTACCACTTGGGTATTGGATACCGGTTGTGGTTCTCACATTTGTTCAAATGTACAGGGGCTAAGAAATAGGTGGTTACTTGGGAAGAATGAAGTGGACCTCCATATAGGGAATGGAGCACGAGTTGTTGCCATGGAAATAGGCGACTATCACCTCACTTTACCTTCCGGACTTTGTATTGTTTTGAATAATTGTTATTATGTGCCTGCTATGAGCAGAAACATTATTTCAGTTTCATGTTTGGATAATGATGAATTTGATTTTGTTATTAAAAATGGCAATGCTCATATTCGTCGCCAAGGCATTTCTTATGGCAATGCCATGTTGCAAAATGGCCTTTATATCCTTGATTTACAAAACAGAGAGTCCATATACAACATTAATACAAAGAGGGTTAAATCAAACGAATTGAACCCTACTTACTTCTGGCATTGTCATTTAGGACATGCAAACGAAAAATGCATTTCAAGACTCCACAAAACTGGAGTGCTTGGATCATTCGACTTAGAGTCTTATGACACATGCGAGCCATGTTTGCATGGAAAAATGACAAAGAGTCCTTTTAATAAAAATGGTGAGAGGACTAATGGCTTATTGGAACTAATACATACCGATGTATGTGGACCTTTAAGTACACATGCTAGAGGTGGTTTTAGCTACTTCGTGACATTCACAGATGACTTCAGTAGATATGGCTATGTCTATCTAATGAAGTACAAGTCTAAAACTTTTGAGAAATTCAAAGAGTTTAAGAACGAAGTAGAAAACCAACTTGGCAAAAGTATAAAAGCCATTCGATCAGATCGAGGTGGCGAATACTTAAACCAAGAGTTTGACAGTCATCTAAAGGAGTGTGGTATTATTTCACAGCTCACTCCTCCTGGAACACCTCAATGGAATGGTGTGTCCGAAAGGAGAAATCGAACTCTGTTGGACATGGTTCGATCTATGATAAGTCAAGCTAATCTTCCTATCTCTTTTTGGGGTTATGCATTAGAAACTGCTGTGTTTCTATTGAACCGTACTCCAACTAAAGCAGTTGAGAAGACACCATACGAGGTATGGACTGGGAAAGAACCCAATATGTCTTTTCTCAGGATTTGGGGCTGTGAAGCACATGTTAAGAAATTAACATCTAACAAACTAGAGTCCAAATCCAGTGTCTGCTTGTTTGTGGGTTATCCTAAAGAAACAAAGGGATATTATTTTTACTCACAAGCCGAGAACAAAGTATTTGTTGCTCGCAAGGCTGTTTTCTTGGAAAAGGAGTTCCTTCTCAAGAAAGACAGTGGGAGTAAAGTAGAACTTGGAGAAATTCAAGCGCCACAAACTCCTATAAAGGATGAGTTGGAAATGGGATCAAGTTCACAACCAGTTGTGGAACAAAAACCCATTACACAAGAACCTAGAAGGTCTGATAGGGTACGTCAGGAGATTGAGAGATATGGATTTCTAATCACTGACAGTGACACTATTGAGTTAGTAGATCGTGAGGATCCTACTACCTACCGAGAAGCTATTGAGAGCCCAGACTCGGAAAATTGGCTTGAAGCCATGAAATTCGAGATGCAATCAATGTACGATAACCAGGTTTGGACCTTGGTTGATCCACCGGAAGGTGCTAAGGTAATTGAATACAAGTGGCTATTCAAACTCAAAGCTGATAAGACCTATAAAGGTAGACTAGTAGCAAAAGGTTTTCGACAAACTCATAGTGTAGACTATGATGAGACCTTTTCGCCTGTAGTCATGCTTAAGTCCATTAGGATCTTGCTTGCCATAGCTGCATATCATGATTATGAGTTATGGCAAATGGATGTCAAAACTGCTTTCCTCAACGAAAATTTATTTGAGGATGTGTATATGACACAGCCTGAAGGTTTTGTCAATCCCAAGCATCCTAAGAAGGTTTACAAGCTTCAAAAATCCATTTATGGATTAAAGCAAGTATCCCGAAGTTGGAATCTTCGTTTTGATGAGGCAGTCAAAGAATTTGACTTCATCAAGAACGAAAATGAGCCTTGTGTGTACAAGAAGGTTAGTGGGAGCATAGTAGTATTTATGGTCCTATATGTGGACGACATCCTTCTCATTAGGAATGACATTCCAACATTGCAAAAGGTTAAGCAATGGTTGGGAAAATGTTTCTCAATGAAAGACTTAGGTGAAGCCGAGACAATACTTGGTATTCGAATCTATAGAGATAGATCGAATCGGCTCTTGGAACTAAGTCAAGAAAAGTACATAGACAAGGTACTAAAGCGTTTTAGTATGGGAGACTCAAAGAAAGGGTACATACCTTTGGCTTTGGGAGTTCCTTTGACTAAAGAACAATGCCCTAAAACCAAAGAGGAAAGGGACAACATGAGTAGAATCCCATATACATCTGCTATTGGATCTATCATGTACGCTATGTTATGTACTAGGTTGGATGTTGCTCATGCACTGAGTATAACCAGTAGGTTTCAGCAAGACCCTGGTGAAAAGCACTGGTCTGCTGTAAAAGGGATTCTAAAGTACCTGCGAAGGACTAAGAATCACTTCTTGGTGTATGGTGGTCAAGAAGAGCTCGTCATACAAGGTTATGCCGATGCTGCTTTTCAGACCAGCACTCAGTATTCTAGATCGCAATCTGGGTTTGTTTTTGTTTTGAACGGTGGTGCTGTCAGCTGGAGAAGCTCAAAGCAAGAAACTGTTGCCGACTCAACTACTGAATCTGAGTATATTGCAGCAAGTGAGGCTGCAAAAGAGGCTGTTTGGATTAAAAATTTCATTACTGAATTAGGAGTGGCCCCAAGCATCCTAGATCCATTAGCAAATTTTCTGTGACAACAACGGGGCCATAGCACAGGCCAAGGAGCCCCGGTCACACCAGAAATCCAAACACATACTCAGGAGGTACCACCTGATCAGAGAAATCATTGATCGTGGGGACGTCAAGGTTAGCAAGATAGCAAGTGAAGACAATGTAGCAAATCCTTTGAAGAAACAATTGCATCCAAATCTGCACGAAGCTCATTTGAGAGCGTTCGGTCTTAGGGCTATGCCCAATTGGGACTAGTGCTAGTGGGAGATTGTTAGTGTAAGCCCTAGCCCCAATGCATTGTAATAAAGCACTTTGAATTAATAAAATAAGGCATTTGTTTTATCCTTTGTATTCCTGTGCATATCAATTGATAAAACTATCCAAGAGTATTGTTTCGGTTTAAGTTAACATGTGTGAGGCATATGGTTTAAGACCTTGAAACAAATGAGACACCATTCTAAATATCCCTAGTCAGTCTTTGTTATGGGAATAACAATGAATTAAGACTATTATGCTCTCTCTGATATTATGAGTTCTGTCTTACGGATCATTAGGACAAGAGTGTCAATCAGAGATCATAGATACATGTTAAAGAACATGGTATCTGGATACGATCCGCTCATAAGAACACTACATGGTACAAGTCATAAGTGTTTCTCATATGCAAGTTTTGTATCGGAGTTCTTAGACCTGAAATCTCTATGAAACTCTTTATGAATTACTGTGTACTTTGGCATACACCTAATGTGCTCGTAACAGAGTGACAAGTACGGGTATGATTGGGTATGCATTAATTCATGTTAGAGAGCATGAGAGAAGTGAAGGGATTACCCCTCTCAATAAAAGAGAAAATATCATCGGCCACTTGATCAGTGAACTGAGAAGTGTATGGCCATACTGAGATGAAATAATAAGTAATAATTATTTATCTGAGAGTTCAGTGTCACTGGAATATCAAGAAAGGAATTAATATATATAAGGATGACTAGTTCCATGCCTTATATTAATTCTGATATTTATGGGTAAGGGACTATGCAAAATTGCATTAGGTAACTAAATGCCATATACATTTTCATTTAATTTGGAATGCTATAATATCTTGCTAGAGAATATATATAGCCTTTAAATTAATTTATTAATTCATTGCCAACATTAAATGGAACTATAGGATCGCACATAAAGCATTGGGCTTAAAATATTTAATTAAAGTATTGAGCATTAATTTGGGCTTTTAATTAAAGTCAAATTAATGTGTGTAATGGGTTATAAAATTGCTATTGGGCTTTGGTCCATGAGAGAGAAAAATTCAGCCCACAAGGTTTAATTTCAATTAATTAATTATGTTATATTAATTAAGTTAATTGAGTATTAAAGCCTAAAGGAATTTAAATTAAATTAAATCACTTGTATAATAGATGAAATGGCCGAAATTCCAAGAGGGAAATCAAGGAATTTCGGCACATGTTCATTATTTATATTAAGTGTTTTCATTTAATTAAATGTCTTATGTTTTATTTCAAATTTGAATTTAAATTCAAAGGAGTTTAATTCAAAATATATTACTTATTTTTAGGAAGTGATTGAAGTTGAATTAATTATCTTGAGATAGTTAAATTCAGATCAAAGACTTGCCAAAAAGAAAAGGGTATATATTAAAAAGAAATAAAACCCTAAGAGAGACTTGCATTTTTGCGTGAAACCCTAGCCACCTTGCTTTTGGCGTGAACTCTCTCTCTCTCTCATTAATTTCTTTTAGCCAATTTTCACAAGGAGAAAGGATAGTTCCTCATTCTCTTGTGATCTTGGGTAGTAAAAGCAACCTAAGAGAAGTACAAAATCAAATTTTGTAGCTTCAAACTATAGCCATTACACAATACCTTAAAAGAGAGCTAGCAATCTCAATTTTAAGCCAACGGTTCAATTGTGTGTGTGAGAATAGAGGGAGTGGCGTAAAAGGCTCTTCCTTGGCATTGGTGATCAAGATCTAAGGCGGATAAAGTCATCTCAGTTGCTGATCATCACCAAACTCAATGTTTAAATGCCATCAAAAGTTGTAAGTTTTAAACCCTAAAATTGCATGTTTCGATTCTTGCTTTGGATTTGTATGGTATGTATGATGAAAAATTTTTGTTTTTTCGTTGCGTTATCATCACATTCATACCATGTCATATTCCATCAAGCTTGAGGTGCTGGAGGTGGCTGCTCTCCTGCCTATTCAAATACAAACCTGAAGCCTAGTAGCACTGATGTCAAAGGCTGTAGGATCTATGCTATCATATTTGCTAACCTCTCTAACCCCTGCCCTACCTAAAGAACTACTCTGGAATGGCTCTCTAAATACCTAATCAAATCTCCCCTTAGGTACCCGATGTACCTGCTTAACTCTTCATCAGTCTCAACCACGACCTGTTTGGTCATAGGAACCTCTGCCTTAATGCGAGTGCCCTGGTCCCTAAACTGAGTGAGGGAGTCATCAACCACCTATAAGGACTCATCAAATATGTGGCCTACAACCTCCATACCTGCTATAAGGCCTTGTACTCTGCCTGTAAGGTCTGAATAGTCACCGATAAGGTCTAAAGAGACTGTACTACCAAAAGTATGGTCTATAATGTCTACTCTTGGCATTTGCTAAATGCCTCAAATGCTCTAACCTCATAGAGAAATCATCTGATGGAGTGGATGAAGGTGCCTAGGCTGGAGAAGGAGGAACATATGGTGGAGGTGTAATCGAGGTAGATGCCCTCGGATGTCCATAAGGTGGAGGAGTGGTAAAGGATGATGCTTTGAGATGTCTATAAAGAGAGAATCTCATAGCCGGTGACCTCTGGTGTCTGATGAGAGATCTGGGCTATACGATATCTATGGAGATCCACCCAAAAAGTTATACAAGTCAATCTACATGTCAAATGCATAATCAAAGTCTATCCTTGCCCCTTGTGACTTATGTGACATGCGGAGCTCATCTACTTAGTCATCTTGCTGTGATGGCTGCTTAGGAGGTACTTAAGGCTCTGCTAGTGCCTAACCCTGGTTGTCCTACTCTATTATTGCATCCAAAACTATGAGATCAAGGCCACATGTCTCTTGAGTCTCTAGCATTATAAGCAGTCTATACCCTCCCTCACGCCCCTCTATGGGCTCCACCATACTTATAGTGATCATAGCCTGTAAATTTATATACATACTCTCTAGGATGGGGTCTCCAAACTCCTTCTTTCATGCTCCCATAGACAACATAACCTCGTAATAACTCTTTCCATGCATACCTGGGTCCCTGGCATGGTGCTTACCTATGTTAATGTTGCGATGATCTCATGAGTGATGTCTATGCGGTGGCCCTTCTGCATCCCTACATGCTAGTGATATCCATCGAATTAAGGTTACTTGGACTTCCAGTACATCCAAGGTATGAGGTAGATAATACTCTCTAAAGATATCTATATATCTAAAGAGCTAACATTGTGCTCTTCACCTTGTTTGAATATAAATGGCCCCCGGTAAGGTCATAACCCTCCATCTATCCCTATCCATCAATCTAGGGGGCATGACTATACTTGGTCTGCTGGAAAGCCTTATGGCCTCTGCAAATATATGCCTAGTGAAGCTATATGGTATCCTTAAGGCTCTAAATCATACAACCCCCTCTCAGGTGTCTAACCACTGATATCTCACATACTGTAGGGTAGTGAGGACCTCTCAACTGACATTTGGATATGTCCTATAGATTGAGGCAAAGAAATTAGTCCAACTTCCATTAGCTAATAGCCTGTCAGCCTCCTACAGTAATCCAAAGTCTTTGTCGAACTATCTGGACATATATCTGCTCACCCTATATTGAACCTAGCCTAGAGCTTGGTATCTCATAGCCTACTTGGGCATCATATATGCCGGTACTAGCTGTGATGGCTGGGCACATGCTATCCTATGAGGTATCCTACAAAAAAAGTTACGTATTAGTCTGAAGTTGACTTAAGTCATAAGCAAATCAAAATGTTAGAATTTATGAGAATCTTGATATCATTTAAACTAAATATTTACAACTAATCTACATAGGGAGTGCCTGATTCAAACATAATTCTAACAATCATGCAAGAAAAATGAGGCAAAAATATATATTACACACTTTATGAGAAATTAAATTTTTGCAATATTTTGGCTAGGAATGTGACTGCCCCTTGTATACAAACACGTTTAAAGCAACACACATTCTATCATAACCATCAATAATCTATATTTCATGATTTTTGAGAAATTTAGACAAATTTTGATAGCATTCCAGCTAGGAATGTGACTACCCCTTGCATAAAAGACATATTTAAAGCAAAATAATATATCACGGGCCCTCAGGGATGCCAAATAGCATAATTATCAACTTTTGATGTTTTACAAGAACAGTAAAAAATTCGGCACCATTCTGGCTAGGAATGGCATTGCCCCTTATACAAAAAATGTCTCTAAACAACAAACCACAAGCCACAAGCCATTAAGGTTGTTTAACAATACAAATTTAAACTGTTTATACTTGGTGCAATAGCTAAAATGATGTAAAAAATACATCTAAAAATTAAAAGTTCACATACATTACTATCTAAGAAGAGAATATTACAGATTTATATCCTCATACATAAGCCATTTTATTGTATACAGTGTTATACAAAGAAAGTTTGGTAATTACACTACTTTAGACTACAAGGCATTATTGGCCTTTAAACAAAAAAAATGAATATAATAAATACAAACAAAATAGTAAGTGCTCACATCCATCATGCTTAAAGCTAAAGGTTTTTAGCCTAAATTATGTTCTAACTTTGAAGGAAAAGATAAAAAGATGAAGAGAATTAATAAAGGAATTAAATTGTACTTACCTGGAGAAGATAGAAAAGCTAAAGGTTTTTAACCTAAATTATGTTCTAACTTTTAAAGTGTGTCTCACTCATAAGAGTCCGTACGAGTAAACGGCTCATAAGTTGGGCATCAGGCGAGGGAAAAAAGCTTAAAAAATAGTAAAGAGAACTTGAATGTCGGAGATTATAGAGTTTTAGCAAGAAAATGCAAAAAAAATGGCCTTTATATTACTAGAATCAAGCGAGGTACTGGAAGCCCATCCATCGCCTAGCGATAGATAGGACAAAAAAGTGTCCCATCCCTCAGTCTAAAATGACCAAAATGCCCCATATTCTTAATTTTCTCCCATTTTTCACATTTTAACTCCGTTTTCTTTTATTTTTTGACCATTTTTGTCAATTTTTCATTTTCTATCCATCTAAAATTAATTTACAACATTATTAACATTCTTTTTGTGAGTTATAATATTATTTTTATAACATTTGCAGGTTTTAATTATATTTTACTATATATAGGTGTCTAAAAGTCTGAAATACCCCTTGAAATCAGTCATTTCTCTGTGGATGAATAATTTTTATGTTCCAGACATTCTAGATCTTCCCAAGTTGAATATTCCAGGCCTTTTAAATCACCTATAAAATGTAAACAAAGGAAAATGCACTAATATGTGCGTACAATGTATGGGACATGCAATTGTGTGACTTTTGGCATTTTAGAGATGAGGGACGGGCAAACCGTGGCTCGCTCCTGATGAGGGATGGTTGCCCCTCATCACTTTTCTATAAATAGTGCTTGATTTTCTTGGATTTTTGGCCTTTGACTTTTATCTTCTAGGAAGCTTTCATTAGGTATTCTTTTCTCTCTTCTTTTCCGTTCTTTCTTCTTTTGTTTGTTTTTCTTTTAGCCATTCATTTTCTTCTTTATTATTCCTACACTTTAGACTACTTAGAAATTTTATAACCATGACTACTAGGCTTATGAAATTGCACCATTACTAGACGACTTGAAAACTTGAGAGGACCCTCTTTTGGCTCCTTTCTCGAGTTTGAGGTTTTAAGAAAAACTTCTCCAAATAAAAATTTGTTAATTGCTACTCTTAGATATTGGGACCTGCAATTTCACATATTCTGGTTTGCTCATCAAGATTTATGTCCTTTAACTAAAGAGTTTGTTGCTATAGTGGTGTAAGATTTGATCTCGACGTATGACCATGCTTGCCTTCTCCTATGGTTAGTTATCATAGAAAGGTGGTCTGTGCCCTGGGTGTTATTCCCTCTAAGCATAGGGGTTTAATACCTTATGGGGAGAAAATTTTGTTAGAGTGGCTGATTGATGTCTTGACTAATTTTGATGACATTCCCACCTTCTGTTCTGGATGGTTATGCTTTGTTGCCTTGCTCGATGCCTGTTGGTGTGTGTCGATGACCCCAAAATTATAGATTATGGGCTTTTCAGTGTTGTTGATGGCATTCGTTGGGGTCACAATCCATTTCTCCTTATCGTGGTAAAGACCATTATTGGTTTGGTTGACTTTCACCACCGGTCTCCTACTTAGCATGGTTCTTTTTCCTTTTTAACAGGAAGCCCTATGCTTCTTCAGGTACATCCTTATTTTTGAAGCTAGTACACCCCTTATGGGTTTTCATACTGGCTTTTCTTGTTGAAATACGTATCCTTTTAGATTTTCATGCATCTCTATCCCTTATTTTTACCTAAGATGAACCCAACTCACCTCATCGGCTTTTTTTAGTATGGCTTTGCAAGAAGTTGCAGGTATTGTTAGAGCCTCCTTCTCAATTTAGAGTCACATGGACCTACCCCATGAGGCATACCACAACTAAGTATCTTCGACATAAATTTTAGTCAATTCAGGATGCAGTTGATTGGCTCGATCATTCAACAGATGCTGACATTAGGTTTAGGTGTCCCTTGTTTCCAATTACTTCTGTGGTTAAGGATAGAGAGTTGGTATGCATTCCTCTCTGTGGACTTCATCGAGCCACTTTTTATATCTTTGCCCATTGTGTTTGCCAGTTTGGGGGTAAACAGGATATTGTTAGGCATCCATTGGGCTTCCGTGGAGGCATTTTTATTGCTCACTTTGTGAAGGAGTATTATCAGAGGATCTAGACTCATCTTCTGCTGAAGACCACTATTTCTGACACTAGTGCTTGTGATTTCACTACCTTCAATTCATATAAGCAGTGGGTCACCAGTCAAGCTATTGATAATAGACTTTTTCACTTGAGGCACCTGGATAGAGAAAGATATGATACTGATATATTAGATTAGACATTTTCATAAATGATGTTTTTGCTTTTATTGAACATTTGATGGAAAAATGCTATCTTCATATACTTAGATGATATTTATGAATACATGTAAGACATTTACTTCTGATTTCGGTACACATGATTAGTATTTGACCTTATCTCAATGACATATATTATTTAATCTCGAAAATGAAACGTTACAAGCATCATAACTCTTGTCATCAATCAGCGCTCTCAGGTTTTCATGATTTATTATTTTCTCTTAGCCTATAATTTTTTCCTAGGATGCCTTTTTTTGGTTTTCACCCTGGCGAGGTATCCAATTTTAGCAAGACCACCATTTTTTTTGATTCTTGACCCACAACGCATTTATTCTCTTCTTTTTCTCTTTTAGTCTTTATCTATGAAACATTTTCACTCTATCGACATCTATAGGTTCTTAGAACTCATTGCCATCACTGTCTGACAAAATAGTAGCACATTTGGATAATAGTTTTTTAAGTACAAAAGGTCCTTTCCATGTGGGCCTGAATTTGCCTTAGATGTCTAAAATCTCTGGTCTCATCTGTTTGAACACTAGGTCTCTTTCTTTCAAAGGCTGCTTCTTAACTTTCTTCCTAAATGAACGAGGTAGCCTTTTCTTATAAACCTAATTGTGATAATATGCCCTTATTTTATCCCCATCAAACATATTAAGCTGTAATAGTCTCTACCTAACCCATTCTATTTCTGGTATCTTAGCTCCCAAAACTACTCTCAGAGACTAATGCTCAATTTCTATCGATAATACTACTTCTATTCCACAGACCAAATAGAATATAGTGGCTCTTGTTAAAGTTTTGGTTATGGTCCTATAATCCTATAGTGTAAAGGGTAGCTTATTGGCCTAATCCTTAAAAGTTCATACTATTTTGGCCAGAATTCTATTTACATTTTTATTGGCTACTTTGACAACTCCATTTTCCTAATGTCTATAAGGAGAAGAGTTGTGATGTTGAACCCCATACCTGATAAGCATTTGTCTAGTTTCCCTGAAAAATGCAACCCATTATCCGAGACCACATGATAAGGAAAACCACATCTACATATTGGATTCTTTTCAATGAACTTAGCCATATCTCGTGCATCTACCTTTTTGAAAGATTTTACTTCTACCCACTTGGTAAAATAATCAATGGCCACTATGATGAATTTATGCCCATTTGAAGCAGGCATATGGATCATTCCCATAATGTATATTCCCTATACAGTAAAAGGCTATAATGACATAAGGTTACACAATTCAGAGATAGGTAAATGTCTTAGGTCTGCATACTATTGGCACAATTGGCACACTTTGACATACTTAGAACAATCAATGTCCATTATAAGACAAAAGAAACCCTACCTCATGATTTTCTTTGCCAAGGCTAAGCCATTCATATGGGCTCTACATACCCCCGTATACACTTCTTCCATTACTTTATTTTCTTCCTTTTTGTCCAAACATCTCAGTTCGTTCCCATTAGGCTGTCTCTTTTAAAGCACTCCTCCTACGGTGATAAACTAAGTTGACAGCTTATGAATCACTCTTTAGTCCATTTCGATTGCTTCCTCAAGGAACATCAACACCTCTAGGTAATTCTAGATGTCATAATACTAAGGCTTTCCATCATTCACCTCGATATCCATGATTTATTCTTTTTCAAAACATAGCTTATCAAAACTTAAAACTAACACAGGCTTTATAATTACTCCCTTCTAATTGTCCCATATGGACACCAAGGTAGCCAAGGCATCTGCATATTAATTTTCTTCTCTAGACACATATCTAAAAGTACAAACCTCAAATTGACTACTTAAAACCTTTAGGTATCTAAGATAAGGCAACAAGCGTTATTCCTTTACTGACCATTCACCCTTTACTTAGTAAATCACTAGAGATAAATCTCTAAACACTTTTATAGACTTTACCCCTATAGCAAGTAAAGCTTTTCACCCAAAAATGCAAACTTCGTACTCCAGTTCATTGTTCATGGCTTTATATCTTAATGTCCTAGCTAATGGCATCCTTTCTCGTTTTGGAGTAACCAAGATCACTCATACTCCTACTCTTTTATTATTCACAGCTCCATCAAAGTACATCTGCCAACCTTGGACCATTATGGCTGCTACGTTCTCATCGGGAAATTCATAAGTCATCTCTTCACCTTCTAAAGGTTGATTAGCTAGGAACTCCACTACTACCCTTCCTTTAATGGTTTTCTTAGTGATGTATTCTATGTCAAATTCTTACAGGAGAATGAACTACTTTCCCATCTTTCCTAACAACGAGGGGTCTTCTTATAAGTATTTAAGGGGATTTTGTTTAGCCATAGCTAGTATCCTGTAAGAATGGAAGTAGTGTCTCAACTTTTTAGACACCCATATGACTGCCAAACAAATCTTTTCAACTTGTACATACTTTGCCTCATAAGGGAGAAACTTCTTACTAAGGTAGTATACTATGTACTCAATCCCGAATTCATCGTCTTGTGCCATCATAGCCCCCACTGAATTATCTTCTATTACTAGGCACAAAATTAGGTTTACTTGTATGAGGCGGTCTTAACACTGGTGGATGTAGTAGGTATTCCCTGATGGTATCGAAAGCTTTCTAACAATACTTATTCCACACTACGGGCTGGTCTTTCCTTAGCAACTTAAAGATCAATTTGCAAATCAAAGTTAGCTTGGTAATAAACCTACTTATATACTGGATCTTGCCTAAGAATCCTCTAACTTTCTTTTCCTTTTGAGGTACTGCATTTCCCTAATGGCCTTCACCTTGTCAAATCCTCCTCTATACCTCTTTGGCTCACCATATGGCCTAAAATTTTACCTAAAGTAACCCCAAATATGCACTTCTTTGGGTTGAGATAAAGATGGTACTTGCTAATCTTCTGAAAGAACATCTCTAATGCCTCGAAATGACCTTTCCTAGTAACTGACTTGATCATCATGTCATCCACATACACCTCTACTTCCTTATTGATGAAGTCATCCAAAATCTTAGTGGCCATTCTTTGATATGTAGCACCTACATTTTTAAGTCCAAAAGGCATGACCCGGTAGGCATATGTCCCCTACTCAGTTATGAAAGCTATTTTGATTTTATCCACTATCTTGTTTAATATCCGATTATACCCAGTGCATCCATCCACGAAGCTGTACATAACATAAGAAACTGTACTATAGACTATAACATTTATGTGAGGTAAAGGAAAATCAACCTTAGGATAGGCTTTATTCAGGTCTCTATAATCTACATAGACTCTTATCCGTCCATCTTTCTTTGCTACAAGGACTACATTTGCCAACCATGTGGGGTATTAGACTTCCACTAAAAACTTAGCCTCTATTTGCTTTCTGACCTCCTCTTTAACTTTTTTAGCCCATTCTAGCCTAAGTCTTCTAAGCTTCTACTTAACTGGTTTATGCCCTAGATATGTTAGAATGGCATGTTCAATGACTTCTTGATCTATTTCGGGCATGTCTTCATAGGTCCGGACAAAGAATTTTTCATATTTTTTCAATATTCTCTCAAATATTTTTCTCTTTAGGAGTTATATCTGATGCCAATAAAATTTCTTTTGGGTTTTCTTTAGTTTCGAGATTAAATGAACACGTGTTTTTAAGTTAATGTCAAATATAAATTCTTTATAATCATGATCATTCATACTGAAATTAGAAGAAAGATCACACAAGTAAGTAAAATTATTCATCTCATTAATATAATAAGAAGAGCAAACATTATTCTTATCGAAAAGTTTAGGAACATAAACAATATCAATAAAAGTGTCTTCTCCAATCTTGTCAGCAACAGATGTCTCTCCAGCCTCTAGATCAACTTTGGGTGATTTTTTTATCTTGCATTTTCCCTTTTCTTTTCAGTTGAGTAGCAAGCAACTTCTCTGTCATAATTTCCTCTGGCAGTTTTTTATCCCAGGCTGAATAGTGCAACATAATCTCTTCATCCTAGAAACCCTCAACTGGTTTGATGATTCCCTGTTCCCAATCAAAGATGTCATTGAATAGCTCAAACCCTAATGCTAGCTCACCCCTATCATCCGAGGTTTATTCTCTCTACAATAAAGGCACAAGCTTGAAGTTGGCACAAAATTCTGAGAAATATAAGGAATCCCTTTCATTGCTTCCTTTTTCTTACCCCTCTTATTGGAACCTGCAAAACCTAACCCCTTTTTGTCTTTTTGACCCTTAGTAGCTACAGTGGTTTGAGGTCTTTGAGAATTTTTGCTTGAACCAGCTCCAAGTAGGAAATTTATCTTTTTAAGCATATTAATTACTTGGGGACCATTGGGAAGACCACCTTCATTCTTTTTATCACTAATAATTGCCACGTGAAACCTGCTAAATGGATCTTTGGCTATTTCAAGCACAGACACCTGATTCTCTCTCGCTGCCTTAATAGTGACCATCTATCCATTATAGGGAATTTTAATCATTTGGTGCAATGTAGATGGTACCCACCCAACTTATTGAACCACGGTTTCCTAAAAAGGATAGAGAAATTTATTGGGATAGGTAAGACTACAAACTCAGCTTCTGTCTCAATAGGCCCTATCTTTACCATAGCCTTAAAGGTCCCAACAACTTGCCTCTTAGTGTTATCATAGGTAGAAATAGTCAGATCGGACTTACTTAGCATGCTTTCATTCAATTTGAAAGCTAACTTTACCAACAAGGGGCAGGCATTAATGGATGACCCGTCATCTATCATCACACAAGCTATGTGCTTACCATTAACTTGAGCCTTAATGTAGAGGGGATGATTATGATTCCTTCCTTCCATTGGTAGGTCAGTATCAGAGTACACTATGTTCTCCCTGGTTCCTCTCCTAACCAAATCCAGCAACCCAGAGGGCGAGATAGTAGTAGCAACAGTAGCCTCACTTAAAACCTCCACCAATTTTTTTTTGTGCAAAGGGGACTGCCTCAATAAATGACAAATACATATCTAAGCCTGTGTCTTTTTTAGTTACTTGATTATCTGATCATCCTTAATCTCCTTTTCTGTTGGCACTATAGTAGGAGCTAGCTATCTTTCGATCTTCGGGGCCACTCTTCCACTCCTTGTGACTAACTTAACTTTGTTCTCTTCCTCTAATTCCTTTTCACTCTCACTAGCTGAACTCTAAATGTCAATGGGCACCAAAACCCCTTCATCTTCACTCTTTATAGGAGTATCCCAATATTCAATCATAGAAACTGGCCTATTTTCCTCAACTAGCTTTGTTACTTTTAGGGTAGGATGAGTAACATGTAAATACTCATTCCTATATAGATCCTTCATCACATACCACTCAAGTAAGCTTGACCCAATCATGTATACTAGAGGGGGCATAACATTGTAATCTTCTTTCTTCTTTTTATCCCTCTTCTCAGGATCTAAAATCTACTTGCTATCTATCAAATCTTGAATTTTGTTCCTTAAAGTGCAATAATAATCAGTTAAATGCCCTGTGTGCTGATGGTATGCATAGTATTGATCCTCTTTATGGTAGGGTAGCCTTTGACTCTTTGCAGGCCTAAACGGTAAAGGCAGAAGCTTCCCTTCTTTCACCAACCTGTTCAAAACCTAAGATAGTGATTAACCTAGGTTAGAATAATGCCTATATTAACTAGCCTCTATGGTGGATACCTCTGTGGTCTTTCCAATTTTATTCTGCCTACAACTGTTTCCAATAGCTTGTTATTGCCAAAACTCATTCTTGCATTCTCACTACTCGCCCTTCTGGCCAAGTACTCTTCTTTAGCTTCTATAGCTATATCCTTCAAAGACTCTTAGTCTTTTAGACTCTTTATTTTTAAACCATCTCTCAAGTATGGACTTGCATTTTGGATAAACAACCTAATCTAATCAGCCGTATAGAGTTTCCTTTTCATCTTCGTCACCCCTATTCCTAAATCTGGTGAGATATTCATGGAAAGACTCATCATGCTTATATTGGAGTAACTCAAGGTCTTTCAGGGTGACTTCTATCCTCATACTGAGTCGTACTGCTTAAAAAATTCCTTAGTCAGCAAGTCTCAATCTTTATTAGTTTGCCAATCCAAATTGTGATACCAGTCTATTACAGGCCCAGTCAAGCTAAAGCAAAAGTATTCCACTTTCTGTTTCCTAGATAAGGTGGTCCTATTAATGATTAATGTGTATTGCTTGATGTATGTCAAAGGGTTTGAAGTACCATCAAACCTCAATAGATCAAGCATCTTGAACCTTTGAGGCAGTGGCTCATCTCTATCCAAGTCCGTATCCTTAAGGTTTATCCCTCTACCAGTAGACAACAGCCTAGACATGGCTTAAATCTTCTCCTCTATCTTCTTAAAAGTTAGATCCTCAGCACTAGGACCTCTTATTCTTATGTTCATAATTGGAGGGATATAACCTTCATCCTCCTCCTCTATAAAGTCATCCTCAGGATCATACCTCCTCTCTCTTTTAGGTGGGTTTTGAAGCACAATGGTATTAACTATGGTAGCATTCCCAACATGCATTGGCTCTACGGTCTCACGAGCAGGTGCTATAGGCTGAGTTCTAACTTTAGGTATTACAGAAGCCACCATTCCACCGATCATAGCTAACATCCTTTCCTCAAACACCTATAGATGTCTATCCAATCTTCGATCTAAGTCATCCCTCACTGTCGAAGGCCTAATAGGAGTGACGTTCATCCTTTCCCTCAAAAATGGAAACCTCACGGTGGTGTCATCAGCCACTCTCCCAGTCTCATTTCCCATTTTGGTGTCCTTCACTTCATCATTTACTATTTCTGAGCTTATTTCCTAACTACTTTTTGGTAACTGGATCAAACCTAACTTAGAACTAACTTTTGAACCCACATATGAACTTGAATTTGATCTCAGTAAACTGGATAGAGATCTCCAAACCAAGTGCTCGTCTGATCCTCTGGACCACCTAGATGAGTCTATGATGGCTGCAAGAATTAGAGGTTAGGATTGATGCATGGACAGAGTATATATACATGATGTATGAATACAATGCATGGTTTTGTTAAATGTTAATCACAACCACACTTTAGTATAACAATAGCCTTCCAACCTTATTACTCCCACATAGGAGGTCATGTGGTCTCTTTCATAGGTAGGCTTAGCCCATGGGTCATCAGGGGACCTGATGGATGCGTATGATGCACGATGGAAAATTAATAGCATAACCTCTCTAATTGAAAGCACAAACATATGGGTTTTGACCATTATATATTTTGACTAACTTATACAGATTGGGTTAAGCCCGACAGGGCATGGCAGCATTTGACTAGTACCCTCCTAATATGTTTGAGTTTGGTTAATGTACAAAGGTCCACATAGCAAGCAAAAGACTATTATGATTATAAAATCTAGTTTAAGTTGCTATTGTCATTACATAGGCTTGAGTCAAGGGTGATGAAACTTTAGGGCTAGCCAAGCATGATCCTTACTAATAGGTCAAGCTCATCATGAGTATGACGATCGATAGGGCATCATTTTATATACTATGTGGTATTGGACTTAGGCTGGTGGGTCTTTTTGACACCTCCCCATATTAAGTGAATGTAAGGCATGCTTCAGGATAGTACCGAGGCTAAAAAAAGATGCCTAACTTAATTCTAAGGCTCTAAGACAAATATAGGAAATGCAATTTAGAAAGGAGATAGGATTAAAGAATGAAACCTAATGATAAATGACTTAACCAAAATGCTTTTTGGAGTAAGGTCTCTTTAGTTCTCAGTGGAGTTACCACTATGTTGTGTGTCGAAGCCTACCGTTCACTTTCGAGTTCGCTATTGGAGGCTCCCTTTTCGTGCCTGAACTGGAGGGGGCTTGCTTTTAATCATAAATTGGCCATTTCACAATAAAAAGGATTGAGTCCAAATTATTGCGGATGGTTAACTTATGAAGGTGTCTAGTAGTGGGCTCAAAGAGGCAGGTGTCATAGAGTTGCCACCAAATAGAACGTTAGGAATTGATTCTCGACCTTATTTTGATGCCCAAATAGAGATTGATTTTCGGGACATCCCTCTTATTAGACATTTTGGTTAGGTGTTCATTTACAATTGAGTTTTAAAATTAATCCCATCTCCTCTCTCACACAATGCATTTTACGATAAAATTAATTAGACATCCCATTCAAGTAAATAAAGTAGTAAAATATAGCAAAAATAAACCTATTTAAGTATTATAAAAGCAAATTGTCCGAAAGAATAATTCAAAATAAGACCCATATACATACATAAAATTGGCTATCAATTTAAATTGGAAGCATTAGCTTCCTTATGCTATTTACAAAAGGATTTTATTACATTGTGTGAATTTGGGTTAAAAATTTTGACACTAGTCTATGTTTTGTAAAAAAAAACCCAATTTATTTGCTAGAAAATATTTTAAGTGTCTTTTTATTTTAACGTGCTTGAAAAATCTTTTTTTATTAGCTATTATAACAAAAAAAATACATTCAAAATAAAAGGAAATCGAAATAAAATGAATAAAAAACATAATAAATAAAATAACACAAAATAATGCAAATAATGATTAACCGAGATATTCAGCCAATGAAGATAGTGACCAATTCAAAAGCACAATTTCCCAAAAAAAAATACAAAATCCTCCAAAGCCATAAAGGCACCAAATGCTCCAAAAATCACAAAAATGGTGAATTATTTAAAATCCTTAAATGACACATTTGATATAATAACACACATTTATATATATAAACAAGAGATATTTAAGTACAAAAACAAATCATACAGAAGCAAAGTCCCATAAAAAATGCATGCATATCATAAGAAATTAATAAATAATATGTGAATACATGATAAACATAAAACCTACAAGAAAAGGACAAAAAATACTCCCATGGATGCCTAAAAAGGTGAGGGACGGCCTAAGGGAAAGTGAGGGATGGCCTAAGAGGAGCTGGGGACGGGATGGAAGGATAGGCTGATGACATCCGATCCATCGATTGACAGATGGCCATCCACCGGTTCATCTTCCTGTCCGTCACCCCTAGGCAGAAAGGAAAATGCAAAAAATGGCCAAAATGCAAGAAAATCATACAAAGTAGGTTTCTCACCCTAAACATGCAATATTTAAAAATCAAGTCATGCTAAAACATGTCAAAAATACATAATTATACATTAACTACATTAAAATCACAAAATTATAGATTATACGAAAAGAGGAAAAAGCTTTACATATACAACAATGGAGGAATCTCAATGAACCTATCATGCCTCTAGCATTTCAAATTAATCAGAAATGATTCATACTTTGATAAAACATGAATATTATTCAAATATAGCAATCAAAATGAATTAAATTGATATTAAGTAATCATGTGAACATATGAATAAATTATAGAGAGAGAAAGTGAGAATGAGCCTAGAATATTACCCTTAAAAGATATTCTGACTCTATGAATTCTATAATTCGGATCTCTACACTAAATCATGCTTTTTGATTCGCAAAAAGAAGATGAGAAATTTGTTTTTGAATGAGTATGTGTTTGAAAAATATTTGCTAGAGTAAAATACCTTAGAGAGAGAAAGAAATTAATTATTCTTCTTCTCTAAAGGTGTCTCTACAAAATAATGATTCCTCCCTTTAGAAAACCCAAGATTTTAGTTTTTATACCTAAGGGATAGTTTGAGTTTAATTTAGACTCAAATCTCCTCAAATCTAGAGATAAAATCCCCCAAATTTGGCCCCTATTTTAAGAGATAAACTTTCCTTTTTAAAAACCCAAGAAAACATGGAAAATTTTGAGTTTCAAGCCAGGAACGGGCGTCCCTCAATTAGGGGCGGTCATTCCTTATCACTAAACCTTAATTTTCCTAAAATACCCTTGGTTTAGACTGCATAGAAAAGAGGGGCCCAAAGACAGCCACCCCTCCCACTAAAAGTCCAAATCAAGGTTTTTTATGCATATTTTGTTAAAACACTTAGAAATATTTGAAAACATTTAGAAAATCATAAAAATCTTTAAGAGAGAATGAGAAATCCACGATTGGAGCTTTGAGATCTAAACCTACTGTCAATAATATGTTATTTGCTTATCATCGGGTAACCCTAATCTAGGCTGCCTCAGGTCACGATGTTTACACTTAGATTTACAATTTCTTTAACTCATACTACCCCAAATTCAGAATTTTTATTAATTCTGAACACTCTAACCAATTAAGCGCAACACATTTTCAACACTTATAATGCACTATATAATCCCAACCTAGAGTGGCCAAAACTTAGATAAGGGAGGTAAAAGCATTTAGGTTAAATGGTGTAAAATAGAGTGTAATAATAAACATTTATTAAATAATGCGCTTTTAGCATATCAAATCGGCTTAATAGGGCTAGCAATGGTAAAAATGTACAAAGGGTGGATAAAAGTCATGTCTTAATCATGCCTGAATTGCTACATTTTTTTGAAGAGTGATAAGGAAGGTTCTAGCTATCCTAAAATTAATTCACTTAAATGCTTTCATAAACTGTTTTTCTTTTCAAAGTTTTTACAATATAGACTAAATGTGCATAGTAGATCAAAAATCAGAAGATATACAACTGACTGAGACTAATTCAAAAAATATTTTCGCTAATGCATGCAATTACTCTATTGCTAAATTAGGTTTTCTAAACAAGCCGTTCATGAATTAAAGTTCAAATTAATTCTCAACAGGAATAATGGAAGGCAAACTAAACTAATGATGTTAAAACAACAACTCAGCACAACTAAAACAAAAAGCTTAAAAGTAAAAACAAAAAGTAATTAAGAAAAAGAGTTGGCAAAATAGCTACTAAATTGAAGGCAAACGATAAAATAATGCAATAAAGAAAATTAAACTAAATAAAAACTAAAATTAACTAAAATTGTTCAAAAGCAATAAAAAGATAAATAACAAGAACTAAAACAATAGATTTTTTTTTTAAAAGCTATATAGATTTTGCTTGGTCATGGTCATAAACATTTGGTTGTCACCCTGAGGTACCTAGATTAAGCAATTTAAAAACTAACTTCATCTTCAATAAAAACTTCAAAATACTTCATCTTCTTCCAGCAAAAAGCTTGATTTGCCACTATGGCATCCACTTTTTTGATCAAAGCAGCATATTGTGGAGTGGTTAGTGTAACAGCTCTTTAATCTGGAGCTCGAGGCAATCCACTCAAACTCTGCAATATTTTATCTAAATATTCCTCCTTTTCGGTTAATCAATAGCCGTAATCTGCTACTTCATCATCAGTGACCACTTTCATATTTTTCAATAGCTTATTGTCAATGTAAGCAACTAAGGGTAGCACTTTACACTTTCTTTAAGATAATTTACACCCTTAGCCAACACCATCACCCAACCTCCTAGAGAAAATTTCTTTACCTTTTTTAGATTCCATTACAGCTCCCCTAACTTATGCCATGGATGTGTAGCACGATTA
Organism: Excoecaria agallocha; assembly: GCA_037975025.1. Classification (NCBI taxonomy): domain Eukaryota; kingdom Viridiplantae; phylum Streptophyta; class Magnoliopsida; order Malpighiales; family Euphorbiaceae; genus Excoecaria; species Excoecaria agallocha. Next base: position 27,109,083 of record CM075812.1, read on the forward strand.
ATGTGGAAACCATGTGCCATACATGCTAGGAACAAAGCTTCAGGCAATTTAACTTTCCCAACAGAATTGACATGGCATATAGGCGACATTGAGAAAAACCTGCGGATAATTCGGAGAGCATGATCTCAAAGATGGTGTGCCTTTGTTATCCTAGCGTTATATAAAGTGTCTGTATGAGGGTCCCTAATCATCTCCCATACTCTATCTTTGTCATATTCATCGAAACAATCTAGTGCATATGAAGGGAAACCTAGTAGCTCTAAAAATAGAACAAAAGTCATCTCATGATATTTACCATCTAAATAGAAACAAACATAACCTGGATCAATTACACTATCCCTGCCAATCCTACAATATATAGTATAAAGAAGGTCCCTTACCAAGTCAGGGTAGACTTTTTCTTGACATGTGAAGAATTGTTCCCATCCAATATTTACAATAAGACTTTGAACTTTTTCTTTAATTTCCAACTTCTCAAGCAGTTCCATGTCCAGGTATGCTGTTGGCACATATGTACACTTCGTAAAGTAGCGTAGGTCTCTTTCATCTCTTTTGGCACCCAATCTGTCACTTTAAAAATGTTAATTGTCAGTTTGCTAGATAAAGCAGATGCACCCACGTAATTATTTTTTGTTTTAGGGCCACTACAAGAGAAATTCAATAGCAATTTAAGCTCTTGAGATAATAATGACATTAAACAGTAACAAAACTTACCCAAATTCAATCAAGACTTATAAATCCCCTCTTCAAAGTATCAAATTTCAATTCACAATTGATAAAAATACCAAAGGCATTTGAACAAAGGAAGAGCTATTAACAATCGAGGGCATAAGGTTAGGCACTGATAAGTGTGAATTATATATAGTTTTTGATATGTTTTTAGTTGTGTTATTTAGTTATTTTGGTTTTATTTTGGTTAATTAAGAGGTAATTTGTTAACATTGATGATTTTGAGGTTAATTCCATGTTTTGTTTGATTTTCAGGTTAAAATTGATATAAAAGGGCTTAAAATGCAAAAAGGGCAAAGTTAAGGGCCAAAAATGCAATTATGAAGAATTGATGCAAGAAAATTTAGCGTTCGGTCCAGAGCCTTTACACGTGACCACGTGAAGTTACTGAAGAAATCCACCCGTGGCCACGTGAAGGTTTGATACTTAGAAGACATGGCCACGTGAATTGCTTTGTATTTTCATCCATGGCCACGTGAAAGACTAAAAGAAGGAAGTATTGAAGACATGTGACCACGTGGATTCCAAGTGAAGGACCACAAGTTGCCACATGTGAAGGAATGCCTAGGGAACCCGTGGTCACGTGTAGAAATACACAATGAAGGGCGTGGCCACGTATATGCTACTCCAACTTCGCGAAGGATTTTATCGAACTTCCTATTTTGGGCAGAAATTACTACCTATTTGATTCTAAGAGTTTGAAAAGGAATCCACGTCTTATTTTTCTTATAAATAGCTAGCTAAAACACAGAAAAGGAGAGGAACAAGAGGATCCTAAGCTTTTCTTTAAGTTGTTTTTACGTTCTTTGTTTTTATTGATTTCTTCAAAACTTTGTTTTTATTTTTAAGAATGTCTTGTGAGTAGTTTTCTTTAACTTTTGCTAAAGGATACTTGAATCCTTAACTTGTATTGTTATGGCTTGAGTTTGTTCTTCAATTCAATGCAAGTTAGTTATTTCTTAGTTCTTAAAAATAGTATTGTCTTTACTCAAATTTAAGTTGATTGTTAACTTGATTAAGCAATGGTTAATTAATTAATTTGAATTGATTATTGGCTTGCATGTTCTTAGGTTAATTTATTTGGATTAATGCATGATTATAACTTGAATAAGCTATAATTTTGTGTTGATTTGAGTAAGTTAAGATTGAGAAAAGGGTAACTAAGAATAAGTGGAAGTTAAATCTCTTGAGAAAGGCTTTAATAGACATCTAGGAGACTTAATTCAGTTCTTTATGCTAAGTTTAAGTTTATCTGAATAAGAAAATTTGATGCATGGAATGATAATCTTGAATAAAGTTATCTGGTTTTATTAAACTGAATTCTCCATAATCACTTGTATGTTTTCTTTTATTTAAGTCATAGCAATACTTGTTAAGGTGGATAGTCCTTTAGTGAAAGTTATTTTTAATATTGATTTTTACCTCATTCAATTTACTTGCTTTCAATAGATCTCTTCTTTACTTTAGCTCTTTCAATTGTTTTATTTTGGTTTTAAATTATTGTTTTTAGTTTTAATTCTTCAATCATCACAAATTTGGGATTTCTCTTCTTTCTTTTACACACAAAAATTGGTTTTGAAATTGAAATAGCACATACAAGCACAAGTTTTCCTTGGGTTCGATATTTTGGGTCATAATCTTATTTCTCTATATTACTAGCCTATGTAGTACACTTGCTAGAATCCGATCAAGTTTTTGGCACTGTTGCCAAGGATACATTGGCGTTTGTTTATTTATTTTGATTTTAAAGTTATTTTTATGTGTTTTTCTTCTCTTCTTCATCTATTTTCTTATTTTCTTTTTGGGAGACTAGTGGTTTATGGTGAGAGACAACCCCATCCTACCATTAGACCCTGAAATTGAAAGGACATTCCATAGGATTAGAAGGTTAAGAGGCAACATGAATGACCCAGAAATAGAACAACCTATGAATGATCCACCGCCTAGGATCGAAGAACAGTACATACCCCACCAAGCTCCCAGGAATGGGTATAGACCTAGAACCATTAGGGATTATGCTATCCTTAGGTGGAATGAAGAATATAGAACTATTAGGATTCCTCACCACCAACCCTTTGAGATTAAACCCGCTACCATCACTATGGTACAAAGAAACCAATTTTCGGGTTCGGACATAGAGGATCCTGCACAACATTTGGATATGTTCTTAGAAATGAGTGATACTGTGCAAATTCCTAATGTATCGACTGATGCAATTAGGTTGAAAATCTTCCAATTTACCCTCATAGGAAAAGCTAGGGATTGGCTACAAATGCTACCAAATCAATCCATCCATTCTTGGCAACAAATTCAAGAAAAATTTCTTTGCAAAATCTTCCCACCTACTAAGACTGCCCTCATTAGGAAACAAATTAGTGACTTCCAGCAATTTTATGAGGAGCCATTCCATGAAGCATGGGAAAGATTTAGGAGACTTTTAAAAAGTTGTCCACATCATGAAGTTCCTATTTTTCAACTAATGCATATCTTCTATACAGGTGCCCATCCATCAACAAGATCTTTGCTAGATGCAGCCTCAAATGGTAGTTTCATGAGCCAAATTCCCAAAGATGCATTTTTGCTTCTTGATGAGATGGCCACCAATGATGCTCAATGGGCAACCTCTAGAGCAACTCAAAAGAAACAGGGAGTTCATAATATTGACGAAGTAGCCATGTTAAAAGCTCAATTAGAATTAATGGAAAAAAGACATTTAAAAGAAATAAATGAGCTTAAAGCTAAAAATGTTTCTATGTTATCTAATGAAGTTGATTCTTATGCAGGAATTTTAGGACCTTTGGGAATGAAGAATAATGAAGGAATGGTGGAAGAAGTAAATGCCTTGAACCCATATAGCAACACTTACAATGCGGGATGGAGAAGCCATCCAAATTTTTAATGGAGGGAAGGTAATCAAGGTTCTTCTTTTAACCCTAATCCTAGACCCCAATTTAATCCTAATCAACCTCCCAATAATCAACTTCCATACCAAAACCAAGCTCCACCACATTATCCAAACCAATACCCATCACAATCATACCACTAACCACCCGGTTTTCAAAAATCTCAACCTCCCCCTCCTCAAGAAAAGAAATCCAACATTGAAGAAATGATTACAAATTTCATAGCCTCCCAAAATTCAATTTTAGCTAGCCAAGATTCTAGATGGAAATCACAAGATATTTGGATGAGGAACCAAGAGGCATCAATTAGGAACTTAGAGAACCAAATGGGACAACTTGCTAGTTCCTTATCAAACCATACTCAAGGGACATTTCCATCCAATGTAGACCGAAATCCAAAGGAGGAAGCCAAAGCAATCACCTTAAGGAGTGGGAAAGAGTTAGAGAAGACTAAAATTGGTAAGAATTCTTCCCTAAGGGTGGAACCGACAACGGAGGTAAGTAATTCTAACTCAGAAAATACTGAAAAAGTGTCGCCTACGATTGAGAAGGGTAAAGGTAAAGAAAAACTTGTTTCTACTATTCTTGATGAATCTCAATTACCATTTCCTATTCTAGCTAGAAAAGAGAAACAAAATGAACAATTGAGTAGATTTTTAGACATGTTTAAGAAGCTACATATAAATTTACCATTTGCTAAAGCTTTGTTACACATGCCTAAATATGCTAAATTTATGAAAGAATTATGTACTAATAAGAAAAAACTAGAAGGCATAGGAACGGTTCAATTATCCGGTAATTGTAGTGCCATATTAACCAAAAAAATTCCTAAAAAATTAGAAGATCCAGGTAGTTTTACATTGCCTTGTGAACTAGGAGGAAATTTTGTTGGGAATGCTTTATGTGATTTGGGTGCTAGTATTAATTTGATGCCTTATTCAATTTGCAGGAAATTGAATCTAGGTGATTTAAAGGAAACCCGAATGATGCTTCAATTGGTGGATAGATCGATAAAGAGGCCAAAAGGAATCATTGAGGACTTATTGGTAAGAGTCAGAAATTTTATCTTTCTGGTTGATTTTGTGGTTATGGACATGGAAGAAGATAGGAAGGTGCCATTAATTGTAGGGAGGCCATTCTTGAACACAGTAAGAGCGTTAATTGATGTTAATGGACAAACGGTCACTTTAAGATTCAACGAGGAGGAAATGGTTTTTAATGTTAATAAAATTTTAAAACACCCCTCGTATGATTTTGAAGAATCCATTTACTTTGTTGATGAAGTTCAAGAATGTGCCAACACAAAACAAGAGGATATCATTCTCAATTGTGAACTTCAAAGTTGCTTAATGCATCCCAAGACAATGGAAGACTTGGATACAAAGAAGAAAGAGTTGATCCAAAATCTGAAACAAGAGCATAGTGAAGATAAGGAAATGGAGGATGAACCATCCCCTCCCAAGGGAGATTTTGAACTTAAAACACTTCAATCTCATTTGAAATATGTATTTTTAAGTGATAATGCTGATCCGATAATTATCTCATCTTCATTAACAGATTTGGAAGAAGAAATGCTCATCGGAGTCCTCAAAAAGCACAAAGGAGCAATTGGTTGGGCAACATCCGACTTGAAAGGAATTAGCCCCAGCTATTGTACACATCGTATACCCATGGAGGACAATTTTAAACCGGTAGTGCAACCTCAACGAAGGCTCAACCTAACTATGCAAGAGGTAGTGCAAAATGAGGTATTGAAACTACTTGATGCAGGTATTATCTATCCTATCTCTGATAGTAATTGGGTAAGTCCTGTTTAATGTGTGCCTAAAAAGGGGGGAATGAATGTAGTGATCAATGAAAATAATGAATTAATTCCTACACGCACGGTTACGGGATGGAGGGTATGTATTGACTATAGGAGGCTGAATAATGCCATTAGAAAAGACCATTTTCCATTGCCCTTTATTGACCAAATGTTAGAAAGATTGGCAGGAAATAAATTTTATTGTTTCTTAGATGGATATTCGGGGTACATGCAAATACCTATAGCCCCGAAAGACCAAGAAAAGACCACATTCACATTTCCATATGGAACATTTGCATATAGGAGAATGCCTTTTGGTCTTTGTAATGCACCTGCCACATTTCAATGTTTCATGATGGCCATATTTCATGACTTTATTGAAAATTTTATGGAAGTTTTCATGGATGATTTCACTATTTATGGTCATGATTTTGAATCTTGTTTGCATAATCTAGCATTGGTTTTGAAAAGGAGTCAAGAAACTAATCTTGTGCTAAATTGGGAAAAATGTCATTTCATGGTTAGAGAAGGCATTATTTTAGGGCATAAAATTTCTAAAAAAGGCATTGAGGTTGATAAAGCAAAAGTTGGTGTAATAGAAAAATTACCTCCACCAACTAGTGTAAAGGGCATTAGAAGTTTCCTTGGTCATGCCGGGTTTTATCGTTGGTTTATCAAGGACTTTACTAAAATTGCCAAACTACTTTCTAATTTATTACTAAAGATGCTGCATTTACCTTTAATGCTGAGTGTTTGCAGGCTTTTAACCTATTGAAGCAAAAATTAATTAGTGCACCGGTCATTTCATCACCCGATTGGAGCCTACCATTTGAAATTATGTGTGATGCAAGTGATTATGCTGTTGGAGCAGTCTTAGGACAGCAGAAGGAGAAGATTTTCTACACCATATATTATGCAAGCCATACACTCACCAGAGCCCAAGTAAATTACACTACTACGGAGAAGGAGCTCTTGGCGATAGTCTTTTCGTTTGAAAAATTCAGGTCCTACCTCTTAGGATCCAAAATTACAGTGTGGTCGGACCATGCTGCATTGAGACATCTTTTTGCCAAGAAGGATTCCAAACCAAGACTTATCCGATGGGTATTACTACTCCAAGAGTTTGATGTTGAAATCAAAGATAAGAAAGGAGCAGAAAATTTTATAGTTGACCATCTATCTAGATTGGATCATGCTAGCATCGAAAAGGGAGAAATTTCTGGCTTATTTCCCGATGAACATATTTGTGCTTGTTATACTTATGAAAAATCAGTTCCATGGTATGCTAATATAGCCAATTTTCTTACAGGTGGTTATCTTCCTAAGGAGTTTACTTGGCAACAAAAGAAAAAGCTCATAGCGGATGCCAAGCATTACCTTTGGGACGATCCATATCTTATCAAGATATGCAAGGATCAAGTACTAAGAAGGTGTGTACCGGAATTGGAATAGCAATCTATCATGCAACAATGCCATGGAGGTGAAGTTTGGGGACATCATGGGCCAAAGAGAACAATTCAAAAGATACTCCAATAAGGTTTTTTCTGGCCTACTTTGTTTGAAGATGTGAGATCTTTTATAACAACTTGTGATAGATGCCAACGAGTAGGAAATATATCCAAAAGAGATGAGATGCCTATGAACAATGTGCTGGCAATAGAAATCTTTGATGTATGGGGCATTGATTTTATGGGACCTTTTCCAAATTCATTTGGGTTTGAATATATCTTGGTGGCAGTGGATTATGTGAGTAAATGGGTAGAGCCAATAGCTACTAGAACATGTGATGCAAAAATTGTGCTTGAATTCATTAGGAAGAATATTTTCACTAGATTTGGAGCACCTAGAGCTATTATAAGTGATGAAGGCAAACATTTTGTCAACCATCAATTTAAGACCTTGCTTAAGAAATTTGGTGTTAAGCATAAAATCACAACCCCATACCACCCTCAAGCCAATGGACAAGTAGAAGTATCTAATAGGGAGTTAAAGTCAATCACAGAGAAAACAGTGAATAACTCTAGAAAAGATTGGTCTCTTAGGTTAGATGAGGCTTTATAGGCTTTATGGGCTTATCAAACTGCATTTAAAACTCCTACAGGTATGTCTCCCTTTAGAATTTTTCTTAGAAAAGCATGTCACCTTCCTGTCGAATTAGAACATAAAGCTTATTGGGCTACAAAATTTCTTAACTTTGATTCGAGAAATGCAGGAGAAAGAAGAAAATTACAGCTCAATGAACTCAATGAAATTCGACAATGGTCATATAACAATGCTGCGCTTTATAAAGAAAAGACCAAACAGTGGCACGACAAGCATTTAAGGGTAAAAGATTTTGTTCTAGGAATGTTAGTGCTTCTTTATAATAGTTGTCTTCGTTTGTTTCCAGGAAAACTAAAATCGAAGTGGCTTGGACCATATCAAGTGATATCGAGCAGTAATTTTGGTGTAGTGACGATCAAAAGCTTAAAGGATGGATGTAAATTTATAGTCAATGGTCATCGACTCAAACCATACCAAATCGGACAACAAGAGGTTGCTGAAGCAACCATGGTTCTTCAAGATACTTAAAAAACAGTTTGGAGAGTCTAGCTGGAGACTCCAAAAACTCAGAACTTCAACTTTCTATCGCTTTTATGTTTCCAGTCAAATTTTGTGTTTTTGTTGCATGTTTGTGTGTTTTGATTCATGAAAAAGTACATTAACAAGGTTTTAAAATGAAGGCATATTTTTCCTGAAAAAGAATTGGTGTTTTAAAAGCTTGAAATGGAAAAATTGCATTTAACGAAGCTTAATTGTGCGTATATGTTCAAAGATGCAGAAAAATACATGGACACATGACCACGTGTGGTTTTCCCTTTGCCATCACGTGGCCACGGGTTGCTACACTACCAAAGACCACTTAAATCATGTGACCACGTGTATTTCACAAGAGAAACATCACGTGGCCACGTCTAAGGTTACTGCCCCATTTAACTTAAATCACGTGACCACGTGGATTCCTAGAGAAGGACCACACGTGGCCACACATGATCCTTGCATAAGAGCACACGTGACCACGTGTGGTTCTTCCCTTGAACTTCATGTGGCCACGCCCCATCCCACTGCCTATATACACACTTTCACGATTTTTTCTTTTCTTCTTCTTCACCATAGGGTATGCTTAATACGTACCATTAATGTGTTCTTGTTGCGCCTAATATTTCAACCATATAACCTAAAAAACTTTTATCTCACCCTATGGAATTGGCTACTTTAGGATTAAATGGATGTATGAAAAGATTAAAGTTTTATTGGGTTTAGCAAGAAAATCTTATGAAAAGTCATTGATAAAGTTAAAGTGAGAAATTTACCTTGTATTACCTTGAGGTTAGCTTATGAATGCTAGTTTAAAAAAAAACGTTTGAAGTTTGAGAAAAGGAAAAAGAAAGAAAACGAGAGCTAGCAAATATGAAAAAATATAAGTGTGGGGTAGTACAAGGAAAAATGAAAAAAATTGACTTCTTAGTGAAAGGGCATAAAGAAAGTTTGAAAGTAAGGCAAGAACGAGCAAAATATGTTGTTGAAGTTATTGGGGTTTAGTAATCTATTTTATCTTAGAGTGGCTATTCATTTTGATTATCTTTTATCCATTATTTGTTAACCAATACCTTAGCCCCATTACAACCCTTGAAAGACCTAAGTGATTTTAAGTTTGTTTTGAGTTGTTTAGCGGAGATGACCTACGGGTTCTGGTGCTAAAGGAGAGGCCTATTGTGTTTCTAGAGTTTCAAGCGCAAAACCGATTGTATGCTTATGCATTCATATATTCTATACTTCATTACCTAGTTGTGTTGATGTTTTGATTGTTAAAATTGCTTTAAATGATTTGGTCTTACACACACTCAAGGAAACTAGTTTATATTCTCTTATTCGAAGTTGATATATTTAGAGGTTATATTAAGTGCTTTTGTTAAAAATGCTAAGTTTGATTTTGAACTTGCATATCTTTGTTCAAGTTTGGTGATTTTAAAGGTTGAATTGTTCTAATTGCTTGAGGGCAAGCAAGGTTTAAGTTTGGGGTATTTGATAAGTGTGAATTATATATAGTTTTTGATATGTTTTAGTTGTGTTATTTAGTTGTTTTGGTTTTATTTAGGTTAATTTAGAGGTAATTTGGTAACATTGATGATTTTGAGGTTAATTCCATGTTTTGTTTGATTTTCAGGTTAAAATTGATATAAAAGGGCTTAAAATGCAAAAAGGGTAAAGTTTAGGGCCAAAAATACAATTATGAAGAATTGATGCGAGACAATTTAGCGTTCTGTCCAGAGCCTTTACACGTGACCACGTGAAGTTACTGAAGAAAAAGTTAAGAAGAAAAGATTTGAGCAGGGGATTAAGAGATTGTTAAGATTAAACTAAGTGAAGGTAATTTTTAATTAGTGAATTCTCATTTACAACCTTTTAAGTGCTTTCTGTAGATTTTTGTTAATGCACTTCTCTTATTTTTGCTTTGGAGAGTGGTCCTCTTTTTTTTTTCTCCAAGGTGATGAATTGATAACAAAATTTGATAATGGTTTGATTAAGAGGTAGAGAAAAGAAAATTGGAGCTAAAGTCCAAAAAAAAAAAATACATGGCGAAAATTGTTCTATTTCGAATGCTTCAAGCACGAAAAGAAACGTTGTTATATCTTTTTAAATACTTTAGCAGCTCAACACCAGACCTTAACACTGTCAAATACATCCATCAAAAACTAAACCAGAAACCAAAGAATTTACATTAACTTACAATGATGCTATACCCAGTTCTCAATTCTCCTCGAAAATCTATTTTTATCTTATTTGTCCTGTGTAAAATTTCAAAGTTTTCTTTTGTCTTATTTATTTATTTATTCTTTTGGTCCTCTTTAACCGCTATTTTGCTGGCATTTTTGTCCTGCTATGGACTTGCACACTAGAAATTAGAGACGTTGGGTGTGATAATACATGTGTTTTTAGTCAGCTTTGTGGGGCGTTCACTTCACTCCATTTGGAATTTGATTCCAAACATGGAATTATATATTAATCTATTTTGGAATTTATTGCTATCCTTTTAATTTGCCTTTATGTATGTCTAATTAATAATTTTTCCACCCTATTGTTCAAGGTTTTCAGCATAAAAGTAAAGCAAAGAATCGAAAATCCAAAACCATGCACAAATAATTGTATAGGACAATGTATATTATAACAAGTATTATCTACCTGTAATCGTTCGAAGTAAAATGCTTAAAAATATCTCGCATTAATTAGGGACCCTGAACTTGTTAAAAGAATATCCCAAGTGAGTTTACAGGTTTGCTGAAATCCAAGATGGGGATGATGCTACGACAGCTATAGCGAAGATCCTAAAATTGTTAAAGCAATGACTGAGATAATACCAGGTTTACATCAAAATTGGATTAATGTTTGAATGTGATGGCTAGGTTTTACTACAATGTTTTGTTGGCTTGTTTTACTGTTCTGTTTTTGTTTAAATTGTTGTACTGTGATTTATATATTATTTTGAAATGAAATTTTTCTGCTAACAAAAAAAAATAGAGCAAATATATATATATATATATATACTGAGTTCCAAATTGTATTGAATTTGTCATTGCTCTAGTAAATTGAAATCTATGCGAGTATGCTGTTAAAGAATTGCAGGTGTATTGATTTTCTATTAGGGGTCATTAATGAACATGAACAGAACATGTATAAGATGGCTTTGTAATAAAGTTCCACAGAAAAAAAAATAAAATAAAAATTCCAAATCAAGAAACTACCATAATTAAATTACAAGACTTTCCTATTACACAAGAAAATAGATTCTAGTTTCAAATTAAAACCATAACCCACTCTTTAAGGACCCTTGTCTATTACTTAAAATAATTCTCTTAATTACCTTTCTTACTCTCTATTTTTTAATAATTATTAAAGAAATTAGTATAGTTTTTTTTGCTCTGTCTATCTATATGGTCGATGACTAAAAACCAACTTGATTTTCCTGGAATCAATCTATGCAAATATGGAATGTAAACAGGCCCCATGCGATTTTAAGTTTTTTTTTCTTTGGCTAGTTTCAAGGCTGCATGACTAAAATAGGCTCGTGTTTAGTTAGTGGATATTATAATCTGCACTTAGTTACAATTGACAAAAAAAACATATCTATTATTTATTTGTAATAGTTACAAGCATAAACTGTTCTCTTTTTCATTGTAGTATCTACACTATTATATGGGCAGTTACCTACAGAAGTTCCTTGTTTGATGTATGCATATGTAATCTTGTAAAGTGTTTTTCAGTTCAATAGACAAGATTTCATTTTTTTACAGAAAGTTATCGATCATTTTTTTTGCCACTAAGAATGTTGCTATATTATTGCCTTAGGAACTACTAGAATGCATTTTCTTATAGAAAGTTATTGATCATTTAGATAACCACACAACATAACCAATGGTTTAAATTACAAAACTTAAGGAAAATTGAGAAGAATGAAATAAATTTTCAGGCTCAATTTTGAATCATCTTTCATGTACATAGAGAGCATTACAATTGAAACCAAAATGATGGAAAAGTTTTATGTGGAGCATGCCTATTGAGCATGGGAAAATATTTGAGTTCAGTGACATATTTAGTTTTTCAAAGTTAGGTACATATATGGCAGTGTAAGTTAGACATATTACTGTCTGTTATTTGCTATTGTAGGGCAGACAGTCAAATTGCTTTTTTTTTTTCAAATTCATTTGTGAGTGCCCTGCACTGTACTCTATTTCTTAGAAGAGGAGAGGTGGTAAACAAAAGGCAATGGAGTATTTCAATTTCAAAAGTAATGCTTTTGAATCTCAAAAGCATTATATTGCCTACTAACCTTGCAAATAAGATTGATTTGTCTGCTCTTTCTTTTTCTATTACTTATCGTCATTATGTATTTGTATTCTTATTTATCGTGCTGTTTGTATTGCTATTTTTTTACAGGGCTAAAACATACTTAAGATGACAATGAAGGATGACAATGACAAACAACCGAGCTGCATTAGTTTCAGCTTTAGGATCCATTTTAATTTGGATCTTCGGTATTTGATAATTGAGTGAGTCCAAGCCCTTTAATTAATTATTGGTTGTGACCTATCTAATTAGGGAAAATCCCCAGTTTCTTGGCTATAGCATTTTTTCTATTTGGTATTGATGTTTTTAGTAGAGTTCTTGTTATAAATATGAAAATGAAGATGCATCAGTATAAATGTGAGGTCAAGTGATCGTAAATGTGTCATAGATTTGTTTTATATGGAAGTTAAATGCTATTCACTTTTTCTTGATAATATTGATATTAAAATATAATGATTTTATTTGTTTTTTTGTGATTTTCATTTCTTAAAACACATTTTAGAATACTAATCATTCTTTCATGATTTTATTTATACTTTAGTTACTAGGAACAACTGAGAACAGAGACTGTAAGAAACATGAATTAGGGGTGATTGATGAACATGAATTATATTTTTTCATGATTTTTGCCAGTGGAATTGATGAACCCTGGGTCATTGATCAGGACCCCAAAACAGATTCCACACTGAGCAGTGGCAATGGAACTCATGCTTCTGCCCAAGGTATTAATCATAATCTCTGCTATGCAAATAATCAAACCATAGATTAGGGGTAATATTTTGATGATGTATCTTTATTTCCTAGAAAATGGAAAGGTAAATCCATGTGAAGAAATTGACCAGGCCTTAAGCGCAAAGAAGGATCTGCTATCTCGGGAGGATGATTGGAATTAAGCTGAGCATTCATGCAGGAATTCATGGTCATACAAGGTCTTGAAAGGCAGCGCACTGGGACCAACGATGGCTTTACTAAGAGAATAAAATGAAATATGACTAGAATCTCTCTGCTTTAGAACTATGAACCCATTTTCATATTTTGGCTGCTTCTAAAGTTTGTGAGCTTTTTAAGGTCCCAAATTTTGTTTTTTTTTTTATGTGGAATACTAGAGGGCTTGTTCATATATATCACAATGTTTTGTATGTATAGTTTGGTAGTTTTTTAAATTTATTAGAAAATCACAGCTTATGTGGATTAGCTGTGAAATACGATATTATTACTATTTTGTTATTTTATGAGAGATTATTTGAGGATAATATTATGTAAGGTTTTAAATAATTTTTCATATATATGTGTATTTTGGAATATATTCTGATTTGGAATAAATGTTTGTATGTGTGAGATCATTGTTATGTACAGGATGAAAATAAATAAATAGTGATCATTGTATACAGGATTAAAATTTTAAAATACAACAAAAGAAAAAATTTAATTACGTAATACCTTAGCGACGGATTTTCGACAGAAAATCTATCGCTAATTTGTAATAGATATAATTTAAGAAATAATTAGCAACAATATTAGCGACTAAAATTTCTTTGCTAACTTTTACAATAAATTTTTAATTAGTGACGGAAAAATAGTCACTAAATATTATTATTATAATTTCGACGACTAAATAGCGACTGAATTTCTATTCCGTCGCTAATATATTCGCGACTGGGCTTTTAGAGATTGTTCAAAGCGGCATCGTTAATTTATTTTAGCGACGAAATTCTGGTAATTAGCGACAAAAATTGCCGTCGCAAATTAGCAGTTTTTTTTTTTGTAGTGAAATCACAATAGCAAAGAGAATTAAACAAAATGAAACAAACATTTTGAAACACTTGTAATGTAGCCTTCATAATGCACAAACACACAATACCAAAAGTGTACTCAATTGCACATAAAATTCACAATTGAAGTATATAGTCAAAATTTGATTCTCTTGCAATGTCAATCATATGGCAAAATTTTAAGTACAAAGGGGAAGGAATATGAGTCTAATAAAAAACCAAGGTTTTTAATTAAATCCATGGACCCAAATAGGGTCAAACTCTAGTCCCAACGGGATAATTATAGACCCAAATGGGGTCAAACTGTAGCAGCTACAACTCTATCCCTAAAGGCGTGCCTATTTACCCATAATCCAAGTTTTGTATCCAGGCTTTGATTCATTTTCACATTTTTTTCCATACCACAAGCTTAATTCATTTTAATATACATGTATACAATTATAAGTATTTATAATGATCACAAAAGTATTACTTTGATTGTACATGCATATTTGCAATTGTACTCCTTACTAGAATATGTATATCATTGCATTAAACACATTTAATCTTACATACTTGTGTGCATAATCCTAGATACATGTAAATATATGTGCTTATAAGATTTTTATACATTTCATATCATGCATTACCTTAAATAATTATGTTCAAAGTGCCCGAAGTGTGTTGGAAGTGTTCAGGTAAATTTCAATGTCCATTAGGGCCTAAAAATCATGCATAAGTTGTAACAGGGGAAGTACTTGACTGAGACAAATTGGTCTCAGCCATGTGCAATGATCAAAATGGGTATAGAGGGGTCCACATAGCTAAGACAAATTGGTCTCGCCCCTGTGCTCTAATCTTACCTATGAATTCTACAAACAATTTTCCTAAATCAGATTACACTTCAAATTAGACCTTGCAAACGAAATTTTTAGATCAAAAGTTCTTCACAAATTTGTTCTCATATATTTTTAGTTTCTAAATCATTAAAAATAACTTCATTTGGCCTTCTAAATCTCAAAATATTCACTAAACAAGGTGGATTATTCCCAATGGTAGCATAGCATACATAGTCAGGGTTTAAGCTAAAATTTTCCTATCATAGAGGAAGAAACAAACATTAATGTGTCCTTATGAAATTTATTTTTATGAGTCTAGTTTCTATTCAAACTAGAATTACTCAATTTGGAGCTCTTAAACTCTTTATATAAGTAAAATAGTTCGGATAGGTCCAGTGAACCCAAGGACATATTTTTGCCACAAAGAGGGTCTATCACATATTTCGGTTCCTATGACAAATCAACCCTAAAATTCATATATACTTTAATTATAACTCCTAATTTAACACTTCTAATCACTATAATAAGGCAAACACCTATCAAAAATGGTAATAAGTTCCCATACCTCTTAATAGCACTTTCTTTAAGCTTTCCACCTCTTGCTCCTAGCTTTTGCTTCTCCCTCCTTATTCATAATAAATTACAAATATTATGCTTAAAGATTCATCTAATCTCTCAAATTTATATCTAATTATGAGAAACAAAATAAGAAGAGAATAGAGGATCCTTACCTTAAGAAGACAAAACACTAAATTCTCTCTCATCTCCAAAAGGTAAGATTGAAATTTAGGGATTAGGATTGCTGGATTTTGGGAGAAAAATGGCTGTCATTGAAGACCCTTGAAGTGGCCATCTATCACACCTTAAATACTTAAGTTTCTTCCTTTCTTAAGACAATTCTAGAAAGGCTAGGTGTCCACCTATCATTGGACCACTTGTTAACTTTGCAAAAGTTACATTTAACTCCCTTATTTCCTTCAGTTTCATGTTTCTTCCCCTAAACTCTCTCTTTTACTTTTCAATTAGGTCCTTTAACTTACATTTTCTCAAAATTAATCACCTACATGACTTAATCTAAAATGACCATTTTACCCTTCATCTTTTTAAACAATTACCTCTATGTCGTCAACCTATTATTCATTGACTAACCCAACATATATCAATAGTATTATCTTTGAAATTCATATACATTCTCCTAAGGCTTTAATAGGGGTGTCACACATTTAACAAAATCTTCTCTTGACTTTCCTCCACACAATTTTACTTCATCCACAGAATAAATAAACTCATCTAATTCATATGATTGATGTTTTATGGCTTTGTTCATATCCACTACCAGTTCTTCATTATTAAACTGGAGGGTAAACTTTTGAACATAAACATCAATCAATGCTTTTTCTGTATTAAAAAATGGTTTCCCTACAATCAATGCTACCTTTCTATCCTCTTCTATTTCCATCACCTCAAAGTCTACAGAAAAAATAAATTTCTCCACTTTTACCAACAAATCTTCTATCACCCCCTTCGGTTTCCTAACTGACCTATTAGCCAATTGGAGCCTCATACCTGTTTCTTTTAAATCACTAAGGTTTACTTTCCTACACATTGAATAAGACATCAAATTAATGCTAGCTTCTAAGTCACATAAGGCATTACCAATAAAATGTTTACTTATTTCACATGGCAAGGTAAAAGTACTAGGATCTTCTAATTTCTTAGGGATTTTGTTTATGATAATGGCACTACAATTCTTATTATGTTGTACAATTCCACACCCCTCTAGTTTCTTTTTATTATAACAAAGTTCTTTCATAAATTTAGCATAGTTGGACATGTCAGCTAAAGCCTCAGCAAATGGAAAATTAATATGCAATTTCTTGAACATCTCTAAGAACTTAGCCAATTGCTCATTTTTCTTTTCCTTTCTAGCTATAACACGAAATGGCAACCTATTAATATCAAAATCCTCTACATTAGAATTCACAATGTTCTTACCCTTGTCAATAATACCCTTGGTTTATAATCACTTATCTTCCGTGTTGGCTCCTCCACATTTGAAGATTAAGGTGAAGATGACTTACCTTACTCTACTCCATGTGTTACCTCCTTACCACTCTGCAGTGTGATTGCCTTGGCCTCCTCCTTAAGATTTCTATCCATATTAGAAGGAAAGTTGGCCGATTGTCTATTGGAGATTGAGTTGGAAAGTTGGCCCAATTGTGTCTCTAAATTCCTTATAGAAGCGTCTTAATTACAGTTCTATTGCTTTTGTAACTTCCACCTTGTATCTTGACTAGCTATAAATTATTGCTAACTATTTATAAAGTTAGTAAACATGTCTTTAAGGTTTGGCTATTTACCTTGCCCAGGTGGTCGTGGCTAAAATCCAAGTGGAGGATATGCTTGATTTTAATTTAAACTCTGTCCTAGATGTTATAGTGGCGGGTATGGTGTTTCATAATGTCTGGTTACTTATGGATGGTAGGCTTGACTATAATTATGAGTAACATTTTGGTTGAAGGGAGCTCTTAGTTGGGTTTGAGAAGATGAAACCATTTGATTTCCCTCTCTCCAGGAAAAATTCGAGTGATTCCTCTAACCTAAATTGTAACTTTTGCTGTAAGGGTCATTTCTTCTAAAATCTCCTACTGCATTTACATCCCCTATCGCTATACTTTCTTGAACACTTTGTCCACTTTCATATAACTTACAACTTTGAGAAACAGAAACCACATTCTACACTTTTAGCCCACTTAACTCTTTCCTCTTTAGCTTTACTTAAACTTTCAGCATCGCAACTTCATCAATGTTATGTACACCCTGCCTCTTTGGTATTGCTTTTGTGGTTGCCCATTGGGAATCATTTGTTGGCATCTCATCCAGCAAATTGAAAGCATCTTTCAGTAACTTTTTCATGAATCTCCCACTAGATGTAGCATCTAAGAGTGATCTAGTAGATGTTGTAACTCTTACCTAAAAAATAGTCATCAACTAATAAATAGTTATCTCATGATGTGGGCAGCTCCTCAACAACCTCTTGAATCTTTCTCATGCTTTGTGAAAAAGTTTTTTCATTCATTTGACGAAAATTGATTATATTATTATGAATGCTCACTGTTTTTATTGGTGGAAAGAATCTCATCAAAAATTTATGTTGTAATTGTTCCCATGTCCATATGGATTGAATCTGGATATTATCACTTTTGATATTACTATTGTAATAAGTTTATAGATATTGATTTCTATTGTAAGTAAGTTTTTGGATGAAATGTTAGGGTTGATTAGGATGCTCTATACACCTATCAATGCTTCCTTAACAAGTACGAGTTATTCACAAGATATTTCATTTGGGATGGGGCAAAAGATATACAGAACATGAGAATACACCTTTGTATTCTATTACATACATAAAAGCATACATCCATTGCATAACATTGTGCATCATTTGAAAAAAAAAACATGAATAGCATCATAACATATGTATAACCCCACCTAAAAAGGAAAAAAAACACGAAGTATAATGAGCATAATAGTAAATTGATAGTAAGAAAAGGAAGTATTGCTATATAACAATAAGTTGGATTGAATATATATTAATTAAATACATAGGTTATGGTTATAGTTTAGTCGAAGTTAAAGTAAAGCTATGCAAAGTTGATCGTAATGATAGTATAGATTGTAGGATTGAATTTCGAGGATGAAATTCTTTAAGGGGGAGAGAATTGTGAGGGCCTGACTTATACCCTAGTTGGATTAGGAGCATTAATGGGAGTTATAATTAATTAAGGTTCTACTAAATTACATGGAAATTTAAATTAAGTTGGTAATTTCACCATGAAAGTTGGATTTAAAGCTAATTATAGGAATAAGGTTAGTTTTAAGGGATAATTGAATTATTGAAGGTATGAATTAGGCCCAAGAGAAAAGAGAAAGATGTTTGGTGTGACACCCTATATCACATATTTACTATATCCAATGCAAACTATGCCATTTTAATTCATCAAGTCATATGATTATATCATCATACTATAACTATTGTACTCTCATGCTTAGCATTCATCATATCAATACATTTATATAAAGTAATTCTAACTTCATCATGCATGCATATACTAGTATTCTCATCATGAGATTATTACAGTCTTTACTTTCATATAATGTACATATATATACATATTGCAACTCTTAAACACGTTATACATGTAAGGAGCTAAACAAAATTTATCAAAATTTCCTACATCAACTTCTATCGACTGGTGTTGGCCTGTCCTGATGCAGAATTTGTTCCTGTAAAAAGTCTTCGCTACCAAAACCTACACGGATCAAATAACCCGTGCTAAGCTTTATAGCTTAGTGGGGAATTCTAAACATGAAAGACAACCACTCACAGTGGTCGTCAAAAATATAAATAACTAACAACAATACTCACATGGCAAAAGAAAAGAAAAGTATAAAATACAATAGCTTGTATAACAAAATAACTTTTCATATTTGAATCAGCATACTAGTTATAGTTCATGAAGTGATCCATATATCATGTAAACAACTATTAAGTGGTGCTCAAATAGTCACTGTTAACCATAATAATTCATATATCAGATGCATATCTCATACTGTGAATAACTTTGAAACTTTATTACTTTACTTTAGCCTGCTTAAGTTCTAAGAATGGATAACGGGATCGATGGATACCTGAGGGTATCAAATGATAGATATCCGAAGATATCATAACTATGGACCCAAGTAGGGCCAACTATACTTTGGACCGGTCAAATGCTCGCACGTGAGCACCCACACGAGGGCAAAAATAAACAACCCTAATGGGCTGTGTAAGATCCAGCAGGATCGACTTTGGCAGCTGCAATTCCCTATAGGCGCCTATCTATCCATATCTGAACTCTATTGCAGGCGATGCTTTATTCATGTTCATACACTCATATACATAATCATAATTAAACATACTTGTAGGTACATTCTCATAAGCATGATCATCAATGTGCATACCTTATCATTGTTCAAATCGGGTGCTATACAAATATCGACATATTTACACTTGGGCATATGCATAAGACCTGATCATACTATTATGTTTCCTATTACATAGCATAGGTATGCATTCATAAACAATTTTCAATGTAAGTGATAAAAATTTATAAACACACTAGTATATGACTCTTGTATACTTGCATTTAAGGTCAATTTTCGCTCAGTTATATGTGCTACACATGGGGGTAGCCTAATGTACCAATAAAAGAGAATAAAAACACATTTAGTGACCAACATGCTGTCGCGCTCGCGACAGTATGCGTGGTCATACAGGTTTTTCACTCTGTTCACAAAATCCTGCAAACTGCTTAACAAAATCATTTTGTACCTCGTATTTGACATAGTAAACAGCATTTTTAGAAAAAGTTGTCTTCTACAAAGTTGTAGATCTACATTTATAGTTTCTAGAACATCAAAAATATTTGAAATAGCATTTTTAGAACTCGAGATATCTTAAAATTACTAAGGACTATTAATTAGCACAAGACTGCACACTTATCCGAATTTCAAACTGGATTATGACCCATTTAGAGACATAATTTGAATGTGATTTCTTCTTATGAAATCTTTGTCTATAAGTCTAGTTTAATACCCATTTAGAATCATCTCAATATCTATTTTCAAACTCTAGATATCACCAAAAAATGCATCTAGGTCCAATGAACTCAAACCCAGAATTCTTTAAAACTCACATGCATGTCAAGATTCAAGCAAAACACATCATATTCAAGTAGATACACTCACATGCAACATGAATAATCCTAAATTCCCATACCTTTTTCTGAAACTTATCACACTCAAGCTTTCAATCTCTTGCTATGTCTTTCCCTTTATCCTTCCTATCTCCTCCTTCTTTGACTACAACCAAAATTCATTCATCATTTCCAGCACTTGATCTTCATTACCACAAGCAAGATGAGAAGAAGATGAAGATGATAATGATGAAATTCAGTAGAGATCATTTACCTTAGAGTTTAATGTTTTAAACACTTGTTGAACCAACAAAACTTATCAACTAATTTCTTGAGAGGATTTAGAAGAAAATAAGAGAAGAAGAGTTGGGAACTTTCTGGTTTTCCTCTCAATTAGCCGACCACCACTCTCTCACAATTGCCACTTTCTCTTTCTTTCCACTACATAAACTCATTTATATAATACTTTGTCAAATCTCTCTTTAGGTCCTCCTAGAATCTGCATGCCACACTAAAACCATCCTATTCTTTGCATGTCACATTTCATACCCCACATTTACATTATTCATACATTAACCTCTTCATTGTTCTCTAATTCCAAATTGACCTCTTAAGTTTCTGAATTTACGAAATTACCCCACAATTAATACTTTTTCTTCAATTATACCCTCAATTAAAATTAAACCTTACTTTTAAATTTTATTTCCATGCAATTAACATAATAACTTACTCCATTGACCCTTACTTATACAAAATCCTCATTTAAAAATATGCAAATTAAATTTAGGGTCATGTTTGGGGCCTTACATTTGGAGACTTTGAAATTTTGACCAAGGTAAAGGATGGTGATATTATACATGTATGAATGCAAATATAAAGAGAGAAATTCAAATTATGGCATGAAAGTATGATCAAAGAAAACAAAAATAACTTTTATTGAGTTTAAATGAAAGAATGCATGTAAGGAAAGTTGAACCAATTTTTGTACTTTCTTCATAAGAGTTATGCAACTCCAATTAAAGAAATTCTAGTAAGAGATTTTAGTTAAGACTTGTATCTAAAAATTTGTAGAAGGAACCCAAAGTCAAATCTATTTCTAAGCTATCTCAATCATAAATTGAAATTAAAAGTGAACTGCTGTTAGATACCTAGGAACATATTTCAATTTTATTGATATATCTCATGATATATAGGTCATATTCCTTTAAGACTAAGTTCTATAAAAACAAGACTTATATGTTTATATTTTCTATGAAGAAATCATAGTAAAAGTCTAAACCTATGTTTGTCAAAATGTGGCTTATAATTCGGTCAACTTCAGCTCTACCTTCTTGAAAAGTCTGTGAACATTTGTTAATATCTCGAGTTAGAAAGCAGATATTGGGATGATTTTAAATGTTCTAGAAATTAGAGACATAGGGGAATATATTTTTAGAAGGCTCCATAGCCTAAAAATGATGTTTTATAGGGTGAAAAAAAGAACAAGATGAAATTTAAAAATTGCCTTTGTGAAGATTTATAATTAATAAGAGTTAGTGGATGTTTGCTTCCACTCATTTCCTTGTACCTTTCCATATGGTAGTGATTAGAGGAAAGGTGACTTTATTTTGTTAATGGTAACATGCAACCATATAAAATTCCAAGAACTTGCCTCTCTCTCTTTAGTCTTTTTTGCATTTTGTTGTAAGAATTAAAAACCATCTTCTTCATTTTCTTTCTTTGGTTTCAAATAGAAGAGGAAGGTTTAATGAATAAAGGATTGATTTGAAGCTATAAAATTAGGTTTGGAAACTATTATTTCTTGCATGCATTAATGCTTGTGTTGATTATGGATTTTATAAGTATATTGACTTGAATTAAGAAGATGAGATTGAGAAATAGAGGTATGGAATTTGAGCTTTGGAAATAATTTGCACGTATGTGATAATCTTTCAATTATAAGGTATGAGAATTATTTTTATCTCGCATGTATTTATTGATGTGAAGTAGATAATGGAATGACAAGTCTTGCTTATGTAGATTACAAATGATTTTGCATGTAAAAGAATTAAGATATTAGGCATTAATGTGAAAGTGCTGTCTAGAAATTCAGATTGACCTCCAGTGACTATTTTTATCATATGTTGAGTTTTTGAACTCTGACTTTGATGATTCTAGTTGAGATAGACTCGGGATGTTTATGCCTACAAATTTTATGGAAATAACAATAATGTAATTTTGCCTCTAAGGTCCTAAAAAATGCCTAAAAATAGTAGCCTTTTTTCATTTGGCAGGTCATTACAGCAGTAGGTGTTTCTTATGTTATAATTCCTGGGATATACATCAAAATGACTTGAAATTTTTCTAGTATAAAGTTAAGATCTTAAGGATCAATTTTTAAGGGAAGAGTTTCCTAAAAAAATTTCATTTTCCATGTGAAAAACTTGATGCAAAATTGGACAGTAAGTAGTAGATAGTGAGGTGTTACAGTATGTTTAACATGAAGAAACAATTGCAAATACATTGCTAATCACTTAAGGACTTAATTAACAAGTTCTCAATCAACAAGCTTACTAGGATGAGTATGTTAATGGATACTTATAATATCTATAAAGTAGGAACTAAGGGTTTTTAGATTAATTTAACTTAATAAATTAATCTATAATATGACATAGATATGTACAGAAATGAAAGTGTTAGATGCTTATAGAATCATAAGAATATGATTGTATAGAAATTATATAAATGAGCATAATAATTATTAATAGCTTGTCATTATATGAGAGTAATTATATGTTGATATCTTTAAGTATCAAATTAGGGTCTAATGTCATAGCATTAAGTATATACATATAATTACCATTAAATGGGTTAGAGTTTAAATTGCTTGACAATGTATACAAAATATAGATTGCATAAATAATATATAGTTTTTAGAAGTGCAATATAGTAAAATTGATTTCATAAAAAAGAGAGATGATGAGGTATATATGAGATAAGTTGATATTAACAATAGATTATGTTTTTCATTGGCTTAGAGTTATGTGAAAAAGTAGAAACAATATAATTGCCTTCATAAAAAGAAAAGATAATAGCAATTATCATAGTGTATCAACTTTGATAATATTGAAAGCAATTTATTTTGTAATTGTATTTAATCGATATTGAAGCCTCTATAGCTACCTCACCTGAATGGTGTTGCCCATACTATGACTGGGATTGGAATAAATGTAATTGTGTGCTTAACTCCTATTATACCATGAGTTTATCTACAACTTAAATTTAATGTAATTGCAAGTGTCTGTTAAAGAAACATTCAAAAAAGCTAATTAAGGGAATGGAAATGTATATTCTTGTACATTAATATAGAACAAATGCCAAGTGAAACAATTTTAAGAAGTGTTACTAAAAGAGAAGACATGAAAGCATTATGAACTAATGGTTGTAATTTCAGCATAATTTTGAGTTAGAAAACTCTAATTGAGACCATTCCAATTTTTAAGGTTACATAAGAAATATGTTTACAAATTTGTAGCAGGGACCTTGAACTAAATAGGCCTATAAGTCATCCAAATATTTAATTGAAATTTCATGAGAGATGTTGATTTCGGTTCTGGAACATATTATAGAAAATATGATGTATTTTTGTGTATAGTGGTCAAAATGCTATGAAGATAAATTCTATTAAAAATAGACTTCTAAATCTACAATTCATATGAAAGAATTTAAGCTTAATTCTATTTTCAGCATATCAAATTTTAGCTTGAATCTATACCTGTTCACAGCATTACCATTAGGAACAGTATTCAAAAAAATATGAATATCTTGAGCTCTAGAGATGATATTGAAATTATTTTTGATTTTCCAGAAACTAAAAACATAGGGGAACAAGTTTTTCGAAGGAAATTTTTGCTAAAAATGACATTTTTCAAATAAAAAATGGCAAACAAGTTGGATCCAGAATTATGCCTTTGTGTAGAATTTTGGAGGCAGATTTTTTGATATATTTTATATTAATTTTTAAATGTTGTTATGTTAAATGTGTGCCTACATGGAAGCACATTCAATTATATATGGCATGTAATATGATTGTTGATAAAGGTTTATATATAATCATATATGTACATAAGTAAAGATTATTGATAATGATATAAAAATATTCGTATATGATCAAACTTATGTACATGCTTGTTATATGCAATTATGCTTACATATATATAATCTAATGATAGAGTAAATGTTTATTTGAACATGCACTTATACTATGAATTAAGAAATGTTTAGCATGACTATGTTCACATGTGGTGCCTGAGTGATAACATGTTAAAGTACATGATCACAATGATATATGTTCAAATACCAATACTTGTAATGTTATATGAATTTATGAATACATGTATATAGACTAGAGATTGTGTATTTTTTTATATGATCACATACATGTGCAAATTGTATAACATATGCACAAACATAATATATGAAATGAACTTAAACACAGTTTACCTGCTACTAGAGTTCAACTATGGATAGATAGGTGCCTATAGGGATATTGCAGCTATTACCGTTGATTTCGTTTAGGTCTAAATGACAATTGATCCTGTTGGATCATAAACAACCCTGTTTGGGTTGTTGGTTAACCTCGTTTGGGTTCGCTTGACCGGTCTTACCTTACCGTTGACACTATTTGGGTCTATAATTTTAATATCCTCGGATATCTTACCGATTACATTTTTGATACACTTGGATATCTACCTTTTTTGTTATCCACCTTTAGAACTTATACATGTTAAACTATAAGTACAGTACAGACATTAAAGTACAAAGTACAAATAAGAGTTAAAGATATTGCTTGATTACATGTCTAACATGATTTGCTAGTATTGTTTCATAAGTTTAAATAAATAGAGGTTACCAAGTAACACAAGATATATGTATGCTATTTATAGTTGGTTCCAAATGTTCAAAATTGCTTAAATGAGTTAAATGCATAAAGAATTCCCAGCCAGTATACAATACAAGCATGCTAAGTTAATGTTATGCTTTTCAAATGCTTTTATTGTTTGCTACGTGAGGTTGTTAGATTTCTCAAGATTTTCTAATCCACCGATTACATGTTAAATAAATGTATATACATAAAGCGTGCTGAGTTTGATTACAGATGACTATTTTGAGTGTTATTATACTTGTAAGTAGGCTAATCTAGAGTATAAATACATCACAGTTAATTATAGTATAACTATGCATATGATATATGCAACAACATGATTAACCTTGGTTTCTAATGCATGGATTATATTTATTAATGTACAGATCATTTTAATCAATGTTGATATTTAAGGATGTTGAATTAAATGCAGGGTTACATTTTTTTTAAAATTGCTTATCTTATATATATTTATTTCTAACATGTCAGTCTTAATGTTTCAATTGATGTATGTTATATGATTTTGACGATCATTGTGAGTTGTTGTCTTTCATCTTTGGTTCCTAGTAAGCTTTTTAACTTAGCACGAGTGTTTATCTGTGTAGGTTTTTAGGTTTTGGAATTTCTTTCTGAGGTCAACATCTGTTGTAAGTAGGCCAACACAAGTTATGAAAGAATTTTTAAAGTTAGGACCTTAAAGTTATTTTGGGATGGTGTTTATGATAAGTTTTTCCAATATAGATTGCTACTTTTGATTTGTACATGTAGAAAAAAAATATTCCTATGTAATCTTTATAGCAAAGGTCTTTAGACTATAATCGTAGCACGACATGTATTGTATTTTTATCCTAATGATTTTACAGTTGAGGTTATATGATTAGCTTTACATTGTTTAGTGATCATTTGGTTTATGAAATTAGACTCCCTAATTAAGAAAAATCTAATATCTAGTATAAATCTCGATTTTGGATTCCTAGATCTCATTTAAATCTCCTTTTGAAAAATCTATCATTAATCTATTCAAAATTTAAATTCTTTAACCTAATAATACTTATGATCATATTATCTTGTCTCAATTCTCATAACACAATAGCATATTAAACGCAAGTATATTATAAAAAGGCATCCATATCATTAATCAATATTCAAATTCACATTCAATTATCTATCTGATACATTAAACACAAATTGCAATTAAATCAAAGATATATATGAGTGAAAGAATGATGAAATAACAAAACTTATATTTAATTAAAGCTCAATCAAGAGTCATAACAGTAGGAAAATTTAGGTTTCAAAAATCCCCTAACAAAAGAAAGAATATACTCACTATTCATTCTTGAAATTGAATAAATGAATGAAAACAAATACTATACTTGATACGGTATAAACTTTATTAGCCTAGTCTCTAGGACTTAGATTGAGTGAGTAGGGTGTTGAACACAGGGAATCTTGGAGTGGTTTTATATTAACTAAGTAGACACTTAGAATCAATAGGCAAATGCAATATAATAGAAGTTTATTTATTAATTTCCTAGGATTAATCAAACTACAAAAAACTAAACTTTACTTCTAGTTAACTAATACAATTCAATTATGTTATTAGAATTACAAGAATGAATTAGTCAAGTAAGAGATTCATCAATTTAACATTAATGCATGCAAATGATTGGAGAATATAGCTTACTCTCCCTAAGTGTAATTCTCATTATCAAATAAGGGTATTCCCATCTAGAGTCCATGAGCACTCTCATGACATTGTGGAGATAGATGAAAATCATGAAGTTTTATGCCTATTCTTTTACCTCTCAAAGTGAAACCCTTGTCTCCTAGTGATTCCTACTCTTTAAGTAAATTCAATTGCTTTTTTACCAAAATCCCCCAATTATCATTGTGAAAAAATTGATTAACAAGTTACATATGATCATCAAGCATACATAGCACATTAAACACCCAATTGGATTTAAATCATTCGTGCATTAAATAAGATATGGTTATAAAAGATCAACTCATACTTGTAATCCTAATTAACAAAACTTAGCCTAAATACATTGTGTTCAAAGCAAAAAAATACAAAGAAAAAGAAATAACATCAAGCGAATAACTAAAAAGAAAGAGAAAAAATGGTTGATGACTCCTCAATGCTTCTTTAGAAAAATACTTGGTTGATGAATTACCTCTTTGAATCCATTCTCTTCCTTTGAGTTTTCTTTTTCCTCATAATCATTTTGAATTGAACTGGTAGTTTTCTTATGATCGAAACAAGGTTAACTTCATGTATTTATAGGCCTCAAATTGTTCCATTTGGTGCCTTTTTAGAGTGGTTGTAAATATGAAAGGGTGCTTAAAGGGTTGTGTTGGTTGGCCATGGTGACGACTCAACACACCTGTGTTAATTTAGGTGAGTCAGCACAGAGTGCCTTTATAACGAGTCAACATAGTTAGGGATGAGTCGGCATTGTTTTTGCCTTGTCATGACTTGGCACAATATGGTACGATTCGGCACAGGAAGGCTCTGTAACAAGTTAGCACACTCTAAAGCGAGTCGATGGAGCCTCAAATCCTTTCTTTTGTTCTTTATCCTTAAATTCTTCAAGCCAAAACTTCCATTTACACTTCAAAACACTCAATGGAACAAAAAGAGTTTACAAAAACAAAGAAAATAAAAAGATAAAATATAACACAACAAAATTAACAAAACATATGCATAAAACTAAAAAAATGAGACATAACTAACCTAAATAACTATGCTATATTGCATGGCATCAAATTTTGCCACACATAAACCTTGCTTGCCCTCAAGCAAGAATGCTAAAGTCTAAGTGGAAGAACTAGCAAGAATAATTATCTTCTCAAAATAATATAGCCTTTCTAAGATCATCTTGAATATAAAAGAGTACTCAAAATAAAATAGCTAACAACTAACTTTAAATGCTTAATAATGATAGAGTAGATAAGTTGCATAGCATATACAATAAATTTAACATACTATCTCAAGTTATTGAAATCAAAATTGAGAACATAAAGTCAATATTCTAACCAAGCTACTAACTAAGATGAACAATCTTTAAGCTTAGGAATTTTAAGAACAAACATAGCTATTGGGACAAGGGTCAAGCTCACACATTAACTTACAATTCTCATGGCATTTTTAGACCCTTATAAGTTTTCCTTTCCCTTTTGGTGGGTACATTTTATATTCCATCCCATACTTTTTTTAACTTTTTTTTTGTCACTTGATCTAGTTTAATGGGTGCATTTTATGCTCCATCCCACCAAACATTTTCTTCCTTGGCATTTTCATTTTTCATTTTTTTTTTCAAATTTGTATCCTTATCCATTATTGAAAAGTGAGTTATGCATATTATGGCTATAGTTTCCCTAAGGCTTCCTAAGTTCTTAAAAACTAAACTTGAATCATGCCATTCTAGCCTTAAGCATAGTTAGAAAAGTGACTAAACATCCTGTAGACTTTGAAAATAACAATAAGAGATAGCAAGAAAAACTTAAAGCATATACTATATGAAACTTAAGATTTTACCAATTAAGCATTGAAAAGTAAGCTATTAACATGGCATTGACATGCACTTCAATCATAAACAAGATAAACTAAGGAAAAACTAAGCATATGTGTAAAGAACATAAAATAATACAACACTATAGCATAGCACACTTGCATGAAAACTTAAAAAAAACAAGAACATGCAGAAAAAAACATGAACAAACTAAAGAAATGAACATAAACAAAATAAACTTTTGCTCCCCCGTACTTAAATTTCACATAACCCCAATTTGAACCCAAAAACATAAAAAGGTAGGGAAAATAAAAACTCCCCTCATTCATTCAAAGGAGATGGTAGAGGTGAATAAATCGCATGGCCCGTTTAAGCAATGAAGATATCAATTTTATGCTCCATTTATTGCTACCTCTAATGAAGTTGGCGATTCATGTTCTCCATGGAATTTAATTGCCGCTGCATCACCTATTGTTTTTCTAAGACTTGCTCCTAAATATGTGATTGCCTACTAGAAGAGCCATGAGCAGTGCCACAAGAAATTCCATTAACACCCTCATGATGTGGGGATAGAATAATGGCTAATACTTGATAGGACTCCTCCTCATGAGGCATATTAAACCCTTCTTCCTCATCATCACTTTCTTCTTATTCACTTCCTCTTCCTCTTATGGTGGTAGAGGCACCAATCCTCTCCAATAAGAACAAGAACGTGTAGGAATTAACCTTATTAAGGCACTGACTATCTCTCTATGAATCAATGTTTGCCTTATAAAGTACGAACACTCAAGAACACGTGTAAAGTTATCAAGATTAATATTTAAAGCTTTAGCAATAATGGAAACAATATGGCCATAAGTTATAGGGCCATCTTTTCATGATGCACATGACAAAAATTGATTTAAAATTCAAAAAGTGCAACATACTTGCTTTTTAATGTGAATAAACTAAATCAAAAACAACTCTTGATAAGAAACTTTATTGAACTTAGATTTATGGAAAATTACAAATGTAAGTACTTTGTGCAACAACCAAACCTTTAAATCCTTAATAAACATGGCCTTGCCAATTTTAGGCTAAAATGGGTCATGCATATCAGTCGAGAAGGTCCAAAATTCATTTACCCTAAAGTTTTTTGGTGGCTCACACATGCCATCTTTCTTAAAACCAAATACCCTATGCATGAATGAGTGAGTGAGTGTGTGCATATTGCTTTGGATCCTAAACTCTAAAACCCTAGAATCATTAGCATTAACCTCTAGAGATGTATACAACTCCATATGCAAATTAACATAAGTGGGTTTACTCATAGAAACTAATTTGCCAAGGCCATAAGAATTTAAAACTTGAGTAAAAGATTCTAGCATACTAAGATATCTAAAGAGAGTAGGGGTGATGTACTTACAAGACAATTTCTCTAAACTTAAGATTAGTAAACCTTGCACCTTACTCTTTATTAAGGGTGGGAAATGGAGTTTTATAGGCGAAAGCCAAATCTCCTTCTTGCATCTTTTCTTAGGGCCTTAAAGATAAATAACCTCTTATTTTTGGCACGGTGTATAATGAAAAGAGATGAAAAAAGAAAGAAAATGAAAGCTTGAAAGGTGAAGGCCATATGAAGAAGAAAAGAGTAAATGAGAGTGTGTCAATGGAGTTTAGGAGGATGATAAAAGATGAAGGCAAAATTTGAGAGGAAAAACAAAGAGTGTGAGAAGAAAAGAATTTATTTAATACAAATAGAGGTTAGGGAAGGGAAGAAATCTCATAGGGAAGAGAAAATGACTACAAAAATTTATTAGGGGGAATACCCATATATATAGGGAAGGAAAATTTTGAAAAGGTATAAGAGAAAGTAGGAAAGCACATGACCTTTGGTGTGAAAGGTCATGACTTTTAGGGTTGAACACATTTATTCATAAGTTTTTTTTAATTAAATCTCAAAGATGACAAAAAATAAATTCTAAAAATAGAAAATCTAAAAAAAGTAATAAATGTGGAAAAAGGGTGGGAAAATGGAAGGGCAAAGAGGGTGTTACGAGTCAACACAAGTGGCACAACTCGGCACGATTTGTTGCTATAACGAGTCAGCACACTCGTGACAACCCGGTACTAAGGCCTTCTTTCACGAATCGGCACAACCCTTTTGTCTCAGCAAGGTCCTTCCCTATAACAAATTAGCATGCCCTTTGATAAGTCAACATACATACAACAAGTCGACACCTTCCTCTTTTGTGCCAAGTTTATGCCGAGTTGGCATACACATAACGAGTCAAAACACCCTGTCTCCTAAACTTAAAAATATACATGAGGAAGAAAACTCAAAAAGAAACATTAGTACAATATTAAGTAATGTGTATAAAGGAAGAAAAAAAATAAAATTGACAATAAATAGAAAAAAAAATAGATATACTACAAAAACTAGAAATGTGGAGAGAGTGAAAGAAATACTTATCGTAATAATGTGAAGTAACCAAAAGTACTAATTAGCTTGAACCTCGTCATCCTTGAGAGTGGAGAGAGTGATCAACTTCTCCTTATCAATAGAGTCACCAATGAAATAAGGCATGAGATGATGACCATTAACTTTGAATATCTCTCCCTTATTATTTGCAATTTCAATGGCTTCATATGGATAAACCTTAACTACTTTGAAAGGACCAACTATCGAGACTTTAATTTTCCTGGAAATAACCACAACCTTGAATTATATATGGGAACTAATTCTCCTTAATGGAACCCTTTTTTAATCAAATGCTTATCATGCCATATCTTGGTACGATCCGTGTACACGTTAGCATTTTCATAAGCATTCAACCTCAATTCCTCCAACTCATTCAACTGAAGTAACCTCTTCCTACCAGCCTTCTTCAAGTCAAAATTTAAAGCCCTTATCGCCCAATAAGCCTTATGCTCAAGTTCTATGAGCAAGTGAAAAGACTTCCTATAGATCAATTGGTATGGTGTAAGGCCAATTGGAGTTTTAAAGGTTGTCTTATAAGCTCATAAGGCATCATCTAACTTTAATTCCCAATCCTTCCTTGACGAAGACACCATTTTCTATAAAATCCACTTGAATTCTCTATTACTTACTTTAACTTGTCCACCAGTTTAAGGATGATATGGAGTAGCAACCATATGTGTCACTCCATACTTCTTCAAAAGACCATCAATCACATTATTGCAAAAGTGTAAACCTCTATCACCAATGATAGCTTTAGAAGTACCAAACCTTGCAAGTATGACCTTCGTAAGCATCTTCCTAACCACCTTGGCATCATTAGTGATAGTAGGCATTGCTTCCACACATTTTGAAACATAATCGACCATAACCAAGATGTATTTATGTCCCAAAGAACGAGGGAAAGACCTATGAAATCCATCCCCATAAGTCTAAGATCTTTAGCTCTAGAATACCTTTCAACAACATCTCATTCTTCCTGGAAATATTTTGCATTCTTTGACATCTATCACATGTAAGCACAAAGTTCCTAACATTATTGAACAATGTAGGCCAACAAAAACTAGATTGAAGTACCTTAAAAGCTATCTTGGTAACACCAAAATGACCAGCCACATCTATAGAGTGATAATAATTCAAACATCTTTAACCTTATCTTGAGAAATTCATCTTCTAATCAATCCATCAGCACATCTCTTGTATAGCAAAGGCTCCTCCCAATAATAAAAATTACTATCATGTAAGAACTTCTTCCTTTGATTGTAATCCAAACCATAAGGTAGAACACCGCTTACAAGATAGTTGGTAATATCCGCAAACCATAGAACTTCCTTAGATACTATACTCAAAAGATGCTCACCATGAAAGGTCTCATTAATTGGTACACCATCATCATTTTTCTTCAATCCCTTTTAATCTAATCTTGACAAATGATCTACCAAAAGGTTCTCCCTTCCTTTCTTATCTCTAATTTCCCAATCAAATTCTTGAAGTATCAAAATCTACCTTAATAGTATAGATTTTGCATCTTTCTTGCTTAGAATATACTTGAAAGCAGTATGATTTGAATACACAATCACCTTTTGCCCTATAAGATATGCTTTAAACTTATCAAACACATACACAATAGCTGATTGTAATAAATTTGAGCTTCATCCAATAATTTGCTAGCATAATAAATGACATAGGGCTTACCTTCCTTCCTTTGCCCTAAAATAGCCTCTACCGCAAACTTTCTTTCATCACACATAGGTTGCTCCTAATTAGGTGGCTACAAAATAGGTGTTAAAAAAAGGGTTTCTTTCAAGTGTCAAAGGGTTCAATATAAGTTTTATCAAACTTAAATCCGGCATCTTTAGTAAGCAAATTGCGCAATGGCATAGCTATTTTAGAGAAATCCTTGATAAACCTCCTACAAAAACTCGTATGGCCTAGAAAACATCTGACATCCTTCACACATTTTAGAGGTGGAAAATTGGAAATCCCCTCAAGCTTTGCTTCATCTATCCCAATTCCCTTGCTTGATATAGAATGCTCAAGAATAATGCCTTATTGTACCATAAAGTCCTTCTCCAAATTAAGCACTAGTCTATGCTCTATGCACCTATTAAGAACTTTAGAAAGATTCTCTAGACAATGGTCAAAGATCGATCTATAAACAGTCATCCATGAAAACTTCAACACATTCATCAATCAAATCACTAAATATTGAAAACATGAATCTTTAAAATGTAGTGGGAGCATTGCATAAACCAAAAGGTATATGCCTAAAAGCAAAAGTATATGGACATGTAAATTTAGTTTTAGCTTGGTCTTTGGGATGAATGGGTATTTGATAAAAATAACTTAGGCCATCTCGGTAACAAAAATAAGAAAATTTTGCTAGCATCTCTAAGGCTTAATTAAGAAAAGGTAAGGAAAAATGATCTTTCCTAGTTGCACTATTTAACTTGCAACAATCAATACACATATGTCATCTTGTAATAGTCCTAGTGGGTATCAAATCCTTAGACTTGTTCTTAACAACCATCAAGCCTCCCTTCTTAGGAATAGCTTAAATAGGACTCACCCACTTACTATCACCATAAGAGTATATAATCCCATTATCTAGCAAATTAATCACTTTTTTCCTCACCACTTCCTTAAAAGTGGGATTTAATTACTTTGGCCCTCAATAGAAGGCTTGGCATCATCTTTCAATAAAATCCTATGCATGTAAATCTTAAGGCTAATCCCATTCAAGTCATTAATAGAATAGCCAATATCATTCTTATTCTTAAGCAATACATCATGTAAAGCATCTACATGATTGTTAGGCAAAGATGAATTCACAATAAAACAAAATCTAGAGTTAAAGTGAAGAAATACATATCTTAGATTGGATGGTAAAGGCTTGAGCTCTGGCTTTGCCTCGTCATTTAATGAATTGGCCTTTTTGTCATCTTCTTTCCTCAAAGGCTCAAACCTTGAAGGCCTATGAAAAGGAGATGAGGTGGCCTCTAATTGATGCACATGAGCTTTCTTATTAGCATATGGCTTAATAGGCTCTTGCTTTAAACAATCATGTATAACCTCATCAATACATTCATCAATAATGTCAAGAGGATTAGCTCTACTTACACTTTCTATAGGTAAAGATCTCATCATGTTAAAAACTTCAAATCCAACACTAAGTCATTTATGCTTCAAAGCTTTGGTAGAGACTTAAAGTACATAGTTTTAGACTTTTCAACTAAAGAAACTAAGCCATAATCCTCTAAATTACTTTTATAGGTAGTGATATCCTTTAAAAACTTACCCCATGCTGACATATCTCTAATAGCATCCATAAATGGTATGGTAATGGTTATCTCTTTAAGATAATTAAGGCATTTACCAAATTGTTTATCTAGACTACTCTTATGAACCTTTATCAAAAAGGCAAAGTCTTAAGATCCACTTTAGGTTTATCATTTTTATTTGGTTAAGCATCCTTCTTTTTATCTTTATTAACCTTTACAACATCATTGTCACCACTATCAACCACATTTTCATTAACTTTACTAGACCTATCCCCTATCCCATCATCACTATTAAGCACTTTCTTACCTTTAGTTACTTCATTTTTAACCTCCTCACCACTCAAAGTAATTACTTGACAAGTCTCTTTATGCATAAATTCGGGCTAGCTAGGAAATTTTCCCATTTGTTGAAAACTAAAAGAAGCTTGTTAGGCAATTTGAGTTTTAAGGATTCTATTATAAGTATCAAGCTCTTCAAGCTTTGAATTGATTTACTTGAATTGCTTCTCATTGTGTTTATTGGTGGTTATTTATTGGTTGATAATTTGCTCAATAAGAGTCTTAAGATTTAGTTTAGTTTGTAGAGGGTTAAAGGGTTTCTTCATAGGAAATCCTGGTGGGTTTTGTGGTCTAGGTATTATGTTATTTGCGGGGTTATTTCAAGAAGATGAATTAAACCATGAAAATCTAGGGTGGTTTCTCCATTTAGGGTTATAAGAGTTTGAATTTAACCCTACGTTTTGGTTAAAATCTCATTGAACATAGTTAGTATCCTCATTATAACTCACATTACATTGTGCATAGAAATGAGATCCTCAAACAATTCACAAACAACATTTGAACTTTCTAATGATTGACTTGAGATTTAATTACCATTTTGGTGAAAGCATCTACTTTTACAGTTAAAAGATTGATTGAGTGATTTCTAAGACTCCCATTGCTTTTGCCAATATTGGTTCATCACCCATGTATCCTTGAGATGCAAGTTCCTCAAGCAATGTGATTGCCTCCTTGGTTATCTTGTCCATCCACTTCCTATTAGAGGCAATATTGACAATGTTCCTATTCTCATATGTTAGCCCATTGTAAAAGATTTGAGGAATCATCCAATCTAACAAGCTATGATAAGGGCATTGCCTTGAAGTTCCTTAAATCTTTCCCATGTCACATATATGGTCTCACTTGCATTTTTCTTACAGATTGGGATTTGATTTCTAAACTTGGCAATTTTGTAGGGGGAAAAGTATTTTTGTAGAATTGCTTGCTTCAATTGATTCCATGTTATAATTGACTCACTAGGCAAACTAGCAAGCTAAAGTTATGCTTTTTCCTTGATAGAAAATGAAAATAGCCTAAGCCTTATTGCATCATCCATCACACCATTGATCTTGAAGGTTGCACACATATTGAAAAATGCCAATATGGCGCATATGGATCATTTCCTTGTAAACCTCCAAATTGGTTGTTTTACACCATTTGAATAATACTTAGCTTGATTATGAAGTTATCATTGGCAATTAATGGTGCCACAATCCCCCCGAAACTACTTGATATGTCGAGCACAACAAAATCACCCAATGTACGTCTATTTTGATCAATAATGTTAACCAAACTTTGTTCCTCCTCTTCTTTTTGTCTTCGTTCCCTACCCAAAGCACAAAAAGTTCTTTCAATTTTAGGATCAAAATGGAAAATATCACTAGCACTATTACTTATTAACGTAAAGAAAATAAACAAACAAAAGAAAAACTTATTTTAATATAATTTTAATACTACTAAACAAATGTAAAAGTAAGGCCTAAAGCAACCTCTCTACCCTAAATTAATAAAAACTCTTTACAACGATTCCCCGGTAATGGCACCAAAAATTTGCTGCGATGTAAACTTTATTACCCTAGTCTCTAAAACTTAAAGAGAGTGAGTTATGTATTGAACATAGGGAATCTTGGAGTGGTTTTGTATTAAGTGAGTGGATCCATAGGATAGATAGGTAAATGTAATATAATAGAAGTTGATTTATTAATTTCCTAGGATTAATCAAACTACAAAAAACTATACTTCTAGTTAGACTAATACAATTTAATTATGTTATTAGAATTACAAGAATGAATTGGTCAAGTAAGAGATTCATCAATTTAAGATAAATACATCCAAATGATTGGAGAATATGGCTACGTATTCCCATTTAGATTCCACAAGGACTCTCATGACATTATGGAGTTAGATGAAAACCATGAAGTTTTATGCTTATTCTTTTACCCCTCAAAGTGAAACCCTTGCTCCAACCGATTCCTATTCTTTAAGTAAATTAATTTTTTTTTTCAATAAAAATGCCCCAATTCTCATTATGAACAAATTGATTAACAAGTTATATATGGTGATCAAGCATACATAACACACTAAACACCCAATTGTATTCAAATCATTCAAGCATTAAATAAGATATGGTTATAAAAGATCAATTCATACTTGTGATCCTAATTAACAAAACTTAGCCTAAATACATTATGTTCAAAGTAAACAAAATACAAAGAAGAAGAAATAAAATCAAGCAAATAACTAAAAAGAAAAAAAAAATGGTTGATGACTCCCTCAATTGCTTATTCAGAAAAATACTTGGTTGATGAATGATTTCTCTGAATCCTTTCTCTTCCTTTAAGTTTGCTTTTTCCTCATAATTTTTTTGAATTAAATTGGTACTTTTCTAATGCCCAAAATAAAGTTAACTTCATGTATTTATAGGCCTTAAAGTGTCCTACTTGGTGCCTTTTCGAAAAGGGGTGTAAATACGAAAGTGTGTTTGAAGGGTTGTGTTGGTTAGACATGGTGATGACTTGGTACACCTGTGTTGAGTTAGGTGAGTTGACACAGAGTGTCTTTGTAATAAGTTGGCACAATCATGGACAACTGGACATGGTTTTTGACTTTTCATAACTCGACATAATAGGGCACGAGTTAGCATAGAAAGGCTCCATAATGAGTTGGCACAGCCTCAAATCCTTCTCTTTGTTCTTTGTCCTTAAATTCTTCAAGCCAAAGCTCCCATTTGTTGTACTTCAAAACACTCAGTTAAACAAAAGAGTCTACAAAAACAAAGAAAACAAAAAGGTAAAACATAACACAATAAAAATAATAAAACATATACATAAAACTAAGAAAATAAGCCATAACTAGCCTAAATAAGTATGGTATATTGCATGGCATCAATACTCATAGAATTAACTCTGACTTGATTTTTAGCACTTGAAAGCCCAGAAGAAGGAAGGTTGAATTAAATCTAAGTAAGTCTCTAAAACTATGAAAATTATGCTTGAGTGAAAACCTAAGTTCTAACTTTATAGAAATAAACCTAACTCATATTCACTTATCAAAAACCACTAAAAGACCTAATAAACTTGAAGTTTGGTGGCCACTAAGAGTCCTGCTTCTGCTGAAAAATCTTCCTTTTCATACAAAAGCTTAAATCGACTCTATGGAGTCACTTTTTATCCCAGCTGGGTCAATCAAATATGCTTTTCACATTTTATAAGTGACCCGACGAGCCATTCCTTGTCCCAACCAGGTTATAAGCTTTTGTACTGAATGTCAATCCTTCAAATGACCTGACTAAGACATATTTCAACTCAGCCAGGTTGATCTTCTAAGTTTTGTCTTTAAAACTACATAAATAGCACAAATCAACTTAACTCTCCATCATTTCAAAACTTAAATATAAAACACACCAAATAGACATTAATTAAACACAAAAACACCCAAAATATAGGTATAATTTGGAGATATCAATATGTATATATATATGACCTAAAGATACACATGTATGTTTATTGACAAGTGTATTTCATAAATGCAGTGAATAAAGAAATATAAAGTGAGATAATGCCTGCATATAAAACTTGGTAGTGGATAGATAGGAATGCCTATAGGGATATCTTACAGCTACTACAATCTCGGCCTCATTTGGGTCTACAGATTTGATACCTTAAGGTATCCATAAGATTTAATACCTATGGGTATCCACGTGACCGATACCTTTAGGTATCCATAGCACTAATTATCCATGCCTATAAAGCTTGGGCAAGCATTTACAAGAAAATGTTATTTAAAAGTGAAATGTTACATAAACAATTGTATGGCGTTGACAAGTGAATATGACAGATACTGACATATAAGCATTTTTGTTTACATATGAATCTACATTGTTATATAATGAAAACATTATCTTATTGTTCATTAAGTACTTATTATTATTCACCATGGTTGCCTCATAAATTATTAGAAATTATTTATTTACATGCTTGCCTTGCTTATATGTCTGTGAATGACCACTATGAGTGGTTGTTCGAAATTTATATTTTCCCACTAAGCTTTATAGCATAGCACAGGCATTTAATCCTAGTAGGTACCTCTCATAGGATTGCATAAGGACAAAGCTTGCTAGAGGGAGGTTAACACAAGGAGAAGGCTTAGAGTGTCTTTATGTAAATGAATATTTTGTTTATGTCTTGTATAAATGTTTAATTTTGTAAAGGTTATTGTAATGTGAATATATTGTTTGACTATAGCAATATGTGATGTGATAATAGTGAAGATGTACATGTCAAAGATATATAACTCAAAATGTGTTTGAAACTTTCTAATTCTCTTTCTCCTTACCTTTTTCCCTTCAGCTCCTTTCTCCTCCTCATTTCTTACCTTGTGGCTGAATTCAAAAGGTAGCAAATCAAGAGTTTTCTTTTTAGTTTTTAGCATAAAATGACTCAAAATCACCTATTCTATCGATTATCTACCATTTCCTACCAAAATACCCTAATTTTACTTACTTGGTAATTTTCTCCAATTTGAAATTCTCCAACTTTCTCCCCTCAAAACTTCATTTGAACTTATTCTAAGGTAAAAAAGATGATGATGATGAAATTCTATATGAACTTTAAGTGAGAAATGGAGTAGAAAAAGCTTGAGAAAATTTTTGGCTATAGTGGAATTTGATGGAGGAATCTTCTTTCATGCCTTTGCTATGCAATCTTTAGTAGCAATCTCATGAAAGAACATTGTTCATAATACTCATTAAATCGCACTCAAAGCCCTTTCCTTCAAATCTTCTTTTTCCAACTCTTTCATTCCTTTTAGGAAATCCTTTTAAATTACCTTCCATAATCCTTGCTAAATCAAGAATGATCTCATTCTAATCTTTCACAAATCGAAACTAGATCCTCCATCGAACTTCTCTATGCCATACTTTGCTAAACCTAAAGATGACATCTTAATCCTAAAATGTGTATAAGAAACCCTAACCTCATTTCGATACCAATTTTTGATATTAAATGCAATTAACTAATACAATTACAAGCAAAGATAAAAGAGAGAAGAAAAATGACACAAAATTTAATGTGCTTTGGCCAAATATGCATACATCCATGAGCAAATCAAAGAAAATAATTCCATTATGATAAGAGAGAATTTTTACAACCACCACTTTGGTGATTTTTCTATAAATTCTATATCACAAAACCCTTGCATATTTATAAGGTTTAAAATTATCTCAATTATACTAGGATTAGCAAATCCCAATTCTTTTTGGCATATGATTGACCTTTTTCTTATTTGTAATAGGATTATATATCATAGGCAGCTAGGATTCTAATTAAATTTAAGCTACATCAACACATTTTGATCCTATTTGCTTATAGCATTGAACATAGGTAACTAAAATACATAACTATAACTTACATTTTAAGAAAGAGAAGAACTAAATTAACATGTAAATAATAGTAATCACATAATTGCTTCTAGTTCATTATTAAAACTATTATAGTTGTTGTATTAGTAAATACCAATGAATGTTGGGTTGCTAATTGACATTTTCTTTTTGTAATAAATGAGGAGCAGTTATACAATTACTATTATTTTCATTTTAATTTAATACTTCTCTTAAAGAATATGTCATAATTTTGTAATTTTTATTGAAATAGTATAATTTTGTTCAATTTTTACAGGCAATTAGGATAAAAATTAATAAGATATGAACTAAAAAAAGAATAAAATTTTTTAGAAAATTTGAAAAAAATGTTAAGGTGGATAAGTGATACATTTTTGCAAGTACATGTGTGCAACCTATAATTTTGTGCAAGTAGATGTCTATATTATGATGCTTAAAAAAGTAGTATATGTGTGCAATTTATCCTTAAAAATTATTATTTTTGTCCTAGTCATTGTGTAAATGTTTCGTTAGAGATTGCATTCACTCTACCATATAGGTATATAGATATTAAATTGGTATAGTTTTGGCAAATAGCTGTATAGTAATATTCTCAAAAAGTAGAAGTGTATAAATGAAAAAAATAGACAACTACAGGTGTGTATTTATCATTTTTCCTACTTAATATAAACTTATACTCTAGTTGATTTTTTTTATGTAATACTTACCTTAATGTTCTTTTAATGAAAAATATATATTTTTTGAAATTTGTATAAATTATTATTAAAATTTAAAAGCGTTGAAATCTATTTTAAAAAAATAATATAAAATTAATTTGAAAATTTATCAAACAATTTGATATTGTAAAAAATTGATATTTATTTCGCTAATGGATTCGACTCGAACCTAAAGTAACCAAAGTAACCCAACTTGATAATGATCTGACCCAAAAACAATCTAAAAGTGATGATCTAAAACTGACCCAAACAAAATTGAACTAATCCCAACTCCACTATGATCCGACCCAAAAACAATATAAAAGTGACGATTTAAAACTGACCCAAACAAATTTGACCTAATCCAAATTTGCCTGGCCCAACTTGTTTGACGATTAAAAATTGGGACTTTTACAAAACTACCCAAAAAATGAAAACCCCTTTTAAAAATGCAATCTTTTTTCCCCTTTCAAAATTACCTTTTTTTTTAATTTTCCATTTTTAAAAATACCCCCTTTTTTCAATTTAGCTCAAACACTCTTTCATTTCTTCTTCTTCGTTAGATTTTTCATCTTCCTCTTCCTTTCTTCTGGGTTTTTTTCCTATTTCATCTTCTT
Organism: Excoecaria agallocha; assembly: GCA_037975025.1. NCBI lineage: Eukaryota > Viridiplantae > Streptophyta > Magnoliopsida > Malpighiales > Euphorbiaceae > Excoecaria > Excoecaria agallocha. Next base: position 27,150,917 of record CM075812.1, read on the forward strand.
TTCTTCTGCATTTTTGTCATCTTCTTTTCTTCACTAGATTTCTTTGATTTCATATTCTTCATTTGTCTATTTCATTTCCATCTTCTTTTTTTTACGATTTCATCTTCTTCATTTGATGATTTCATCTTCTGTATGTTCTTCAATTGACAATTTCATTTTCATTTGATGATTTCATTCCATCTTCCTCATTTGGCAATTTCATCTCCCTGCCTCTCCTTCATTTGATTTCATCTCTCTGAATTTCCTATTGATTTTTTTGTTAATTCTGTTTTTCGAAAATCTTATATTGACTTGTATTGTTTAATGAATTATTGATGGTTATAATGTAAATTTTGATGGCTTATCAAGACGTAAAATTTGATATCTTAATTACTGCATATAAAATGTTTGCCAAAATTCCAATATGAAATTTTTTCTATGAACAAATATTCTATAAAGTGCTGTAATTTTTAATACAGAGATGGACAGCATTCCAATTTTAATAAAATATAAAAGAGAATGGACCTATGAAAACCAATTTGAAGGATATAAAGCATTGTCAACATTCACAACACTTGCATCAAATTATCATGAGGAAAAACTAAGAAAAAGTTATATTTTGTCTCAAAAACTGATAAAATTTCCCTCTTTTTATTCATTTAAAATAAATTATAATTCATTTTTTTGTTCTAATTAATAGTTAAAAAATGTCTATTAATATTCAATTTAATATTTTCAAATGGATAATATAATTTCAATTTTTTAAAATTGGTATATCCAATGTTATACTTGGTATACCAGGTGGTATACCAAAAAAACGTAAGAATTTTAATTCTTGATTTTGGTATACCATCAGAGTTAAAATTATCTTCTGGATTTTGGTATACCCGACGGTATACCTGGTATACCAGGTGGTATACCAAAAAACATAAGAATTTAAATTCTAGATTTTGGTATATCGGGCTGTATATCAGGTATACCAAAATCCAGAGGATAATTTCAATTTTGGATTTTGGTATACCCCACAGTATACCTGGTATATTGCCTGGTATACCAAATTTCACAATTCAAAAAATTAAAAATATAAAACCAATATTTTGGTCATATGCAATCTTGATATTTCAATTCAAAGATACAAGCATAAACATTTTTTATTGTTAAATTCAAAGATAACACAAACATTAATTATTTTGTTTTATTGCTTTAATCTAATTTGGTCAAACTCATCACAAGTGGATTCACGTGACTTTTAGAAGTTAATGAACAACTCTTAAACATGGATTATTTATTTTATTATTTTCATCCATAATGCTGCACAGCAATTTCAATGGTTCATTAATTATTGTAACTCCATGTTCTTGGTTTTTGTATAGCATATATGGCAACTTGTTCACTGCCTTGTAGATCAATTTTTATTTATTTTTTAAATCAAATGATATCATTTGATAATGAAATTAACAAGAAATACAACAATTTTACTGAATTAAAACTTATTTGTCTCATGAAAATTTATATGGATTGCAACATATCATTCAAAATCAAAATCCTTATTGAATGGAAAAACCAAGAAATATGTAGAGAAGATGCAGAACAAAATCATTTCATTATATAGAAGACAACGAATTAAGTATCAAAAATCATGTACAAAATCCAACTTTCAACATAGTTAGTCTAAAAGGAATGACTTTTCACATCTACAAAAATAAAAATAAAAATTACAACAATTGAATGGATGAACAAAGTAAGATACGATAAAATTTTTCCAATGATTAAGAACATAGCATAATCAAGGCTGGTAGAGTTTTTTTACTACTATAGCTATATATTTGCCCTGGTGTTCTACAAGTACCAGCTCTAATTCAGTTAGCTCTTTTGAGCCATCCCTAGTGTAAACCCCCGCACCAACTTCAGAGTATAGTCAATACAAATGAATGCATAAAAATGATCTACCAAAGCAACTAATATGAGCCAAGCCAGATGCACAGATATAAAAGAAACAAGATGCAACAAAAGGACAATTTGTTGGATTAAACTAACATATTCATTTTTCAATAAATCAACAACAGAAGACATCCGATTAAATTAGTAAATTGAACAACATGGAAGGAAGATTAGCTTTCACAAAAGTACAAAGAAAGCTCACTGATCTACTTACGTAATTTTAGTCCTTGCTAAACCTTTATCACAATAAAGCGTACATGAAAAATGCCATTATGGCATATCATCAAACATCCACCATGCATTATTTTAATAGATCAAAAACTAATTTTTTTATTTATTAGATTTGCAATCTATCAACAACAGCAAATTGCTATCTCACTTTTACTCATTAGAATTTGAATTGGTTTAGTTCTTTCAATACTAGCAATGGCAGTAGCAACTCTAGTTGAAATCAAGAGAAAAAGAATTGCTACAAGTTCAGGATTGCTCGATTCGAGAGAGCCGTTGCCCATTACATTCTTCTAGATTGCATTCCAATACATGTTCTTGGGTTCAGTAGATATTTTCACGCTGGCATGACTGTTGGAATTTATGTATAGATATGAACGTCAATAGGTGAGTGAGAAGAAGAGAAGCAGAAATGGGTAACCTAAAAGTTAAGCTTAAAATAAGAAAAAAAGCATTTTTAAAAATGAAAAAAAAGGTATTTTTAAACATGTTTAATAGGTGGTTGTATTTTTAAAATTTAGGGTTAAAAAAGTGCTATAGGATGCAATTTCCTCTTAAAAATTCTATTGCAAAAATAGAAAATTGAATGTCAGCTTGATTGAGCTATACAATCTTTAAGGAATTATTGCCCCTAATTTAATTGTTGCTTTGAATTTAATGGCAGTGTTTCTCTAAAATTTACAAAGTCAAAACAAAAATTCAAGACATCAAAATTAAGAATTTATTCTCATAACAAGTTAAGAATTTTTAGTAGTTGATGAACATTAATTTTTTTAACGTTAACTAACAGTCAATGAAAGAAAACTATCTTTAATAATAGTTTAGATATCTTCTTCTTCTTCTTCTTCTTCTTTATCATCATCATCATCATCATCATCATCATCATCTTCTTCTTCTTCTTCTTCTTATAATAGTTTAAATATTTTAAACAGATATGTCCCTTTACAATAGACTATAGACTCTTTGAAAGAGCTAATAATTGATAAAAATTGTTGATGTTAAAACAACTGCTAATAAGTGTTAACAATTAATTAATTCCAAATTTAATTATTAATTAATTAATTTAGGGCCCAATATAAGCCCAAGGTCCAAGTGCTCATTTTTTCACTAAATTTGCATTTTCCTTCCAAAAAACAATTCTTGTCAACCACATCAATTTACAAGTGTACAACAAGTATTTATAAAGGGAAAAAGGATAAATTTGTTCCTAAAATATTAATAATATTATACATTTACCTTTTAAATATTTTGGATTAAATTTGTCATTTAAGTATTAAAAATAGTATTCATATATATCTGAAGTATGTTTTTGGCCTAAAACTACTCTTACTATTATAAACTGACTCAAATTTGTACTACAAATAATGAGATTCTAAATAAGTAAACAGAAACATATACAATGGTCTGATTGAAGTCATATAAGTTTACTACACCTGCATTATACATTAACACCCTTTTTTAACTCTCAAAAAAATTGTTAAAATTTTTTAATATTAAACTTGACAAAATAACTTGATTCGAGGTAAATAAAATAAAAATTGTTTTATGGTAAGAAATTTTGTCATTATTTTGAGAGTTAAAATATAAAATCAATTTTCTAGTGCACGTGTATTAAGTTTAAGCCAATTACATAATAGAGGGACAATTTACCCCCAAAAATATGTTTAAGAGACAGATATGTACTATTTACATATTTCACGATAGATTTGGTCCAAAACGTACTTAAAAGATAAATATATACCATTTTGAATACTTTAACAACAAATTTGACTCTTATTCTATTTATAAATATTTCTTCTATCTTGCAATTTTTAGATGTGGAACTAAGGGTGAGCAAAAAATACTAAAAATGCGGTTAGCCACAAAACTGAACTGATTTTTTATGTTTATTGATCCGTTGGACTAATTTCGATTTTTATTTTTAGAATTTTTAGTTTCATATTTGATTTTTGGTTACCGATTAACCATTAATCCATGGTTAATTGGTATATATATATATATATATATATATATATATATACCTTCAATTTTTTTCCTTTTTCTTTTTCTCTCTAAAACATACATAAAATAATATTTTAAAATATATTTAAGTTATATATAATTTATTTTTATACTTATTTTTTAATTTCTTTATAAAATTTATGCAATACTTTAAACTATATTTAAAGTTTGTCAGTCTCCTTAATTATATAAAGTAATATTTATATGAAATAACCAATTAACCTTTATATATCTTAGTTTTTATTATATATGTTATTATCTATGTTTTACTTGATAATATTTAATTACATTTTTTATGTTTCGAATTTTATGTTTTAACATTTAATTTTATTCCAAATTTTTTTGACTTAAAGTTAAGCATGCTAATTTTCATGAATATCAAATCCCCTTTATAATATTTGCTATTAATTTGTTTAACATAATTTTTGGCTAATATATTATATTTATTTTGAATTTCATTTTAAATTGTATTAAACGTTACCAATTTTTTTTATATAATTACATATTATAAACTTTAGTGGTTAACCAAAAATTATTGATTAACCAAATCAAAAAAAGAAAATAGATGGATTGATTAACTAAATTTAACAAAATCATTAACGGCTAGTAATTTTAAAAAAATTATTATTAATGGACTGATTAATTTCTTTTTTACTAATGGACTTGTTGACTAGTCCATATTTACCCTATGAGATGGATGGAATTATCTTTTATTTTTTATTTTCTTTAATTTCATCTCATTTTTTTAATGAGATTGATTAGTGTTAAATTAACATTAAAATTAATCCGTTTGTCAAAAGGTGAACTTAACAGTTATTTTATTTGATTTTTTTTTACTTTTCCAAAAAATGGCTAAAGGAAAAAAAATGCCGATAACAAAAATAAGATTCCCAAAAGAAAGAAAAGAAAGTCACGAAAAATAAGATTCTCAAATAAGAAAAATTAAAGATACAAAAATAAGAGAATAGGAATTTCAATTTAATTGTTTATGCACGCAGGGCGCAGGCTCTCACCAATGTTTTGCGGATATTCTTATGAGGAATTTACGTAGAATACGCCTTTTTTAACTTTGTTTTTTAAAAATATCTCCATCAATTTTTAAGTTTTAAAATACCTTTTTTAAAATTTTTGTTTTTAAAAATACCTCTTTTATTTTTAACTCTCCCTCTGTTTCTCCATGTCTCCTCTTTTTCTCCATCAAAATCTCTCTCTCTCTCTCTCTCTCTAATGCTCTCTTTCATGGCCATTGCTACAGAGACCCCGTGCTAATTGCCCACATATTGTCGATTTCATCAGCTTTAAATTTTAATCTATGAAATATCTGTTTTGTTTTATTTTCCTTCTCTGTCTCTCCTCTTCTTCTCTAATAAAACCTTTCTCTCTCTAATATTATTTAATGATTGTCTAATGGTTGACATGCTATTTAGATTTTATAGAATTCTCTCTATTAAATGACTACAAGTAGTTGAATGGATATCGTCTGGCTGAAAAGGAAATTGCCAAGAAACAATTCTTTTGTTAAAGTCGAATTAAATTGAGAGTGATTTATAAATTAATACTTAGCCATAATTTATGTTGGGAATAAGATATTAAAATAAGAAAACAAATTACATGACATGAGATAGCCATATCAAAGTGTTTTAACAAAAAATGCAATGGAAGTTGTTTTTGTAAAAGAATAACAATGAAGAAAAAGCTGCTAATTTTGTGTTGTGTTTATTTGGGATGTAAACTATTAAGTTCCTGGATGATTATTTGATTGCAGAAAAATTAGATATATATTACAATTATAACAGCTCATTTCTATCCAAAACCATACTTTTTGCATTACTAAGGAATTTCACCTGTAAAAACATTCAAAATAAGCACAAATAAGTATAAAACATCTAAAGGAAAATTGAAGAGAAGAAAAAAAACTCAAATTTTATGAAACTAGTATGAAAACATAACTCATACAGGTACTAAAAAAGAGTTGCATTTATGATAATATTAGAGCGTAAATATAAAAAAAATACTAAAATTTAAATTTTTGAATGAAAATCATGTTCTAGAATTCGGTATACTAGACGGTATACCAGGAATACTAGCCGATGTACTAAATTTCAAAATGCAAATCATGTTTTTAAATTTGGTATACCAGCCGATATACCTGATATACCAAATTTCAAAATGCAATTACATTTTGGAATTTAGTATATCGGCCGGTGTACCAAATTCCATAATGCTAATTATGTTATGAAATTTGGAATACCGCTGGTATACCAGATAGCCGGTATACCAGATATACCAAATTTTAGATTGCAAATATATTCTTGAATTTGGTATATCGGACGATATACTAGGTGTACCAGCCGGTATACTAAATTCCATAATGCTAATTATGTTATGAAATTTTGTATACCGGCTTGTATACCCTGTATACCGTATGATATACCAAACTCTAGATTGTAAACATATTTTGAAATTTAGTATACCGGACAATATACCAGTCAGTATACCAAGTTTTAAAATACAAATTATGCCTGCTTTGACTATACTAAGTTTCGCATAAAATTATTCGTTGGAACTCTCTTGATTGAAGGATGCAATGTTAGAGGCAGATGGTACATTAATGTCTATGAGAATACCCAAACTATGAATCCTATTATTCTTCAACTTTCTAAATTGAATTTCAACATGGTTTAAGCTATTCATCTGGAAGATTTGAAAGATGTCACCACGTGCAAATTTCTTAATTTTTTTTAATTTATATTAATAATCATTAGATCTTAATGGGTTTAATCCAATGAAGAATGATTAACACCCTATCTTAATTGGTAGTATCCTGAAAAAATATTATTTTCTGTTTTGCATGAAAATAAATAAATAAACATGAAGTTAGTGGAAGAAGATAGGGCTCTGTGAAAAGTTGAGAAATTATGTAAGGAATAAGCCAATGGAAAATTTTTGCTGGGCAATGGGAGCAGCTTTTAAATCTTCACTATGATATAGTAGGAGAATATTCATAAAATTTGGTTTTCTTATAGCTCTCATCTATGATATTTACGATGCCTACGCTACTCTTGAAGAGCTCCATCTTTTTACTTGTGTCATTGAGAGGTTTGCTATTGTTTTTTTTCTTTTTTTCTTAAATAATCCTATTATATATATTAGCATATAGTAATACTTTAACTTTAGAAAAGCATATAAAATTTTATTATTTTTATACTACTTTTTAGTGATGAGAATTAATTTGTATATTAAACCTTAACAAATTTAAATAAAAGTAAATTATTTTTTAAGTTAGAAATGATTGTATGATCATATTGATGAAGTTCACGTACATATTAAATTCCAAATTGCAGATGGGAGACGGATGCTATAGATGAACTTCCGCATTACATGAAAATAGGTTTTCTTCCTCTATGCAACTTGGTAAACAAGATAGGTATGGATATGCTATTGGATCAAGATCTTTGTATCATTCCTTACCTAAAAAATAGGAACATGATCTTTATGTGAAGAAGGGAAGAAAAAGAAGGAAAAACAAAAGAAAAAAAAAAGAAGTAAGAGTGAAAGAAGAAAGGAGAGTTTGAGTTAAATTAAAAAAGGGGTATTTTTAAAAATAGGAATTTAACAAAAGGTATTTTTAAAAGGTAAAAAAATAAGGGGGGTATTTTCAAGTGTAATCCCTTTTTTGGGTAGTTTTGTAAAACTCCCTATTCTTATTTAGACGGAATATTCATACTTAATATAGATATGCATAAAGAATAGGTAAATATACATCGAGTATATGTTTTTTAATTTTAAGTACGACATGCATATGCCATTAGGTCACATTTGGTTTATTGAATTGCATATGTGATAGTATAATATAATACAAGTTGATACAAGTATAGTATTTTGAAGGTTTTTTTAAAAATTAATGTGCAAATAATATAATATATAATGAATCTCATTATTCCATATATACTGTACAAAATAATATACCATAAACCCTTGGATTTGTGTAATAAAATGTATATCATATTAATACTAAATACCATCCCACCTCCATTGCTGCTGCCATCACCACTACCACACCCCTATCGCTATTATCGATACCACCACCATTGCCACCATCACCGCCCCCCACCACCACATGGTCGCTACTACCACCACCACATCGCCGTCGCCATTGACACGACCACCATTACCACCATTACTACTACCGCCACCACCACCAACCCTACCGCCACCACTATCACTGCCACCACTGCGGCCACTGCCATGCCACCACCACCATTGCCCCTACCACCACACTGCCGCCACCATCATTACCACACCGCGATTAAATCTTCAAACTTATAATATTGAATGTATAACTTGATAGCTATAATATAAAAATTATATTATGATTGATAATTTTTTTCATTTTTTACTCAAGTGTTTAGTCAAATTTGTTATTTTGATTTCTTCATTTTTTATCTAATTTTGGCTTTAAATATGCCATTTTTTAATAGTATATAGTCATTTCTCATTAATTTTTTTTTCATTTTTAATAAAAAAAATTAATGTATTAACAATAATGTTTTATAATTATAATTTTTTTATCTAAATTAGTTACAATAAAAATAATTTAATTGTTTTTAATTTTTAAAAAAATAATATATTATGACATTATGCACCAAATACAGTATATAATATTATAGGCTAATACAATTTTGTACCAAACACTATATAAAATAATATAGGCTAAACTGTACAGACTAATACGATATAGGCTAATACTATATAGATTAATACTATACAGACTAAGATAATACGGTGAACCAAATGTGCCCTTAGTATATCGCAATGGCCGAGCCACATACATCTGATTGTGGGCACAAATACTTCCACTCAAAATCTTTTAGTTACATAGGATATAGTAATTGTTCATGTGAAATGTTTTCATATTTTTAAGAATCTTGCCTCACTCAATTTTTTTTATTATATGCAATGTAATAATTCATGTCAAATGCCCTTACAACTTTAAGAATTTTGCCCCTACTAAGATTAATGCCTTAGCTTTTCCATTGGTATGTTGTGGGTACAGCAAACACTTTTTTGCATTTTTTACTACATTTTTTTTTTCAAATTTAATCACTTTTCACAAATTCATTCCAACTTATTTATTGTTTGCCAATAATTTTTTAATATTTCTTTTTTAATTGATTGAATCCTAACTAAACAAAAAACTGCTAATATCAAGAAATAATCACAAAAAGAAAAATTAAGATTAGGAGCCAACAACACATGTGAATAAGGATTGGTCTAGAATTGAACATTAAAAGGGGAAAACTATGAATTAATATAGCTTCTTGTCTATCCTAGTGACACATTCTCTTGATATTTTTCCTTGTTCCATTGAATCTCTCAATGGAATATGAACTTGGCACAATTGAATATTAGAGAAGATGAGGAAGAAGGGTGGTAGGATGAAAAGTTAGAAGTGAGTTATCAACATTATCTTAAGACTAATGTGGTTGGTAGATTTCTTCCTAAAGCGGTCATTAATTTTTACTATATGAGGAATATGATGGCATATCTCTGGCATCACTTAGGCGGAGTTAACATATCCCAATTAGGAGATATGAGATTTCTCTTTCGATTTTTCTATAAATGTGATGTAGCACTTATTTTATTAGAATCGCCTTGGACTTTTAATAGGTATTTGCTACTATTTTAAAGAATTTAGGTAGAAGAGTATTTGAAATCAAGCCCACTTCACAAATGTGCATTTTGAGTATAAGTTCTTGACTTACCTCTAGGTTTCATGAATGACAAAATGACTGCAAGGTTTTAGAAATCTAATTGTGTCTTTATGGAGTATGATACTAAAAAAATTACAAGGAGGATAGATCAGTTTATGCATTTACAAGTGATGGCAGATGTTCTAAAACCATTGATGAGATGCAAGAAAATTATTAAGGCAGACGGAACATAACATTTTGTTAATTTTAAGTATGAACAATTAACCATCTTTTGTTATCTTTATGGTAAACTTGGCCATATTGATATTTATTGTTTGATAAGAACAAGATCCGATGGTATGAGTCTGCCTTTACAATGGAGTGATAAGATTAAATTCCAACCTTGTCGGAACAATCTCAATATGAGCTACTAGCTACGTGATAAGGGAGGATAATCATTAGCTAATTTTCACTACAAGAAAAATGCAATTTAGCAACGGAAAATAACAACGAAAAATTGATATTTTTTGTTACTAATAAAAAATAGCAACGAAAATTTCTGTTGCTAATCCGACGGTTGCTATTTTTTAGCAACGGAATTTCAGTTCCGTTGCTAAATTTAGCAATGGAAAATGAATTTCGTTGCTAAATTCAACCAACTCATTTTCGGTGAATTGGTAATTTTAGCAATGAGAAAATCAATTCCGTTGCAAATTTTAGCAACGAAAATATCAATTTCGTTGCTAATTTTAGCAAAGAAAAAAAAATTCAGTTGCTAATTTTAGCAACGAAAAAGTAAAATTCGTTGCTAATTTTAGCAACTAAAAGTCAATTTTGTTTTTTTATAAGCTGCATAATTTTATTTCAATCAACATGACGAGAAATATCAACTCAAAGAACGTATACATACTGATAAACCCAAAAACAGAGTGGAGAAACAAAATCTCTACCTAAGAAATGAAACAATAAATCACCCCATTGTTCACTATGAGAGTAAGTCATTAAAATTAAGTCTATATTTGCTTGGAAAAGAAAAGCCATATAACTCACATTAAATTAGGTGAATGTGCAGCAGGAAATACATATAGCTTCTTTGATTTAATTAGATCAACGTATGAAAATAACATATGACATACACTAGTTGTTCATACATATGACATACACTAGTTCATACATATGTAAATAAGCAACAAACACATATAATTCAATATATTATGGATAAAATCAACAATTATCAACAATTTATCATTAGAAATATAGATAATAAAAACCCTAAATTAAATTAGAATTTGAGAAGAAATGAAGAAATCTAACATAAACCCTAAATGGATTATTTTTACGGTACAGACTATTTTAGTCATAACTTTTGCTACAAGTGTCAGATTTCTTATTATAATATGTTTTAGGAAAGCTCGTTTCGAAACGGTCATTTTTTATTGAGAAAAGCTCCCATAATGTCATGTTTTGGGCCTAAAAAATAACGTTTAGGTTGTCATTTTTTAGTTTAAAGTTTTTAGGGTTTTTCAAGGACATTTTGGTCTTTTCCTATTTTCACTCATATAAATTATTTTTTTTTCCTAGTTAAAGTGAAAGGAATCCATATCTTAATCACATAAGTTAATAATAAATTTAAATATAATTATTTATTATTTTTAATTAAATCTATGGAAAATCCATACCACTATCTTTTATATACTAAAACTATGGACAATTCCATATCACAAAACTATGGAAATCCATGTCTAACATCCTAAGATGATCTTTTAGAGGGCAAGGGAACATAAATGATCAAATGGGTAAATTTAGTCCACAGAGTAATACATATATGCATATTTAAACATCAGAAATAGCTTTATTTTTAGAGTCCTTCCACCAAAACAAACCGGAAAAAAAGCCCAAATGCAACCAAATCTAATAAAATGAAGTCATGCAATCCCAGAGCTTGAGAAAAGCCATTGCTAATACAAATCTAGTGATTATATCCTATGCAACAAGAAAGAGAAGGGTGGAAAACAAAAACTAATTCAATTAAGCAACCATACACAACCTTTCATAGAGACCGAAAAAATTCTCCTTGTTCAAACATCCAACTGTTCTAGAGAAGAGAGCACTAAGATACTAATGAAATGCAAGCAATAGACCAAGTCCCTATTTAGCTATTTTGTTTTCGACAAGCAAACTAATTCAAAGGGTTACCCCTCATCTGGTATCTTTTGCAGTGAATATAGCAAACAAATATAAAAATCCAAACCGAACCTACAGATAAACTACATAAGATAAATTCAAAAAGCACCAAACTTTAGAACATAATATCCTAGCACGAATATTCCTAGTAAGTTCCAAAGGTACAAGGATTCTCACCCAAAAACTAACCAATCAACGCAAACCCTAACATAGAAAATTACAGATCTTCTAAAGATTCTGAAATCAAGAAATCCCTAAAGGGTAAAAATTGAACAGCCAAAAAGAAAACAGCAAAAATACCGAATCTAAAATGGAACTACCAACAATAATAATAAAAAATAAGAATTTTTATTTCCAAATATTATTTGTATAAAGAGACAAAAAAGAAAGAGGAAGGAAGAAAGATTTACCGGTCACCGAAAAGGGGCAAATCTGGGGAAGATCGAATGGCAAAAACTGACCACAAAGCACTGACTAAAGAATACAAAACGACAGTGTGTGAAGATAAGAAGAAAAGTGATAGATCATGAACAAAATAAAAAAATGAAAACGGAAGGAAGAAACAAAAAAAATAAAGCATAAAAATACTTACCGGTCACCAGAAAGTGGCAGATCTGAAGAAGAACGGACGGCCATAAAATATGGCTGAGTGTGGAGAGAAAAAAATGCCAAATCCTAAAGAGAAGAACAGAAATGAAAGAAATAGGGTTTTTTTTCTTATATATATTCTTTTTTAGCAATGGAATTTAATTTCGTTTCTATTTTAACAATGATTTTAACAAAATGAAGAAACACAAAAGATCAAGCATAAAAATACTTACAGATCACCAGAAAGTGCCAGATCTAAAGAAGAACGGATGGCCATAAAAAATAGTTGAGTGTGGAGAGAAAAAAATGCCAGATCGTGAAGAGAAGAACAGAAATGAAAGAAATAGGGTTTTTTCTTATATATATTCTTTTTTAGCAATGGAATTTAATTTCGTTGCTATTTTAACAATGATTTTAAATTTAGCAATGAAAATTAGCAACGAAAAAAAAATTTCTTTGCTAAATATGGTGGCACTTGACAGCGGGAAAAAATTTAAGATGAAAATTACAACGAAAATTAAATTCTGTTGCTAAAATAGCAACGAAATTTAATTTTCGTTACTATTTTATGTTGAATTTAGTGGTGGTATTATTTTTTGCAACGGAGTTAATTTTTGTTGCTAAAAATTTCGTTGCTATTTTTCAGTTGAATTATACAAAGGCAAGATAATATTTTTTGCAATGAAATTAATTTCTGTTGCTAAAATAGCAACAAAAATTATATTTCGTTGCTATTTTCCAGTTGAATTATGCAAAGGCAATATTTTTAGCAACGAAAAATAATTTCGTTGCAAAAATAGCAACAAAAATTGAAATATGTTGCTATTTTAGCAACAAAAATTAATTCTGTTGCAACAAATTATACCTTCACTAAATTCAACATAAAATAGCAATGGAATTTAAATAAATTCCGTTGCTATTTTAGCAACAGAATTAATTTTCGTTGCTATTTTAGCAACGAAATTTAATTTTCGTTAATAATTTTCATCTCAAATTTTTTCCGCTGTCAAGTGCTACCATATTTAGCAACGAAAATTATTTTATGTTGCTAATTTTTGTTGCTATATTTTGGCGCTAAAATCTCCCCCCTTTTTTAGCAACGAAATACAACCATTTTGTATTTCGTTGCTAAATCCCTAAAACTTCAACCAATTTTAGCAACGAAATTTATTTTCCGTTGCTAAATAGCAACGAAAATGGTATTCCGTTGCTAAATTAGCAACGAAATGAATTATGTTTCTATTTTTCCGTTGCTATTTTGCTATTTTCTTATAGTGTTTAAGGCTGATTTAGTGGAAGAAAATAACAATTTAGGTAAGTTAGATTTTTATTAATTCAAGGGCTACTAACTTTGTGGGAGGTGATAAGGGGAGAAGATCACGAGATTCAATTGTAGGAGTTAAACTTGAGGATATGGATTATAACATAGGTAATAGGGCTGATGGAAACATAGGCCTTCAAATAGAAGACTATCCTCTAGGCCTGGAAGAAGGAAATAAAAAGCCTAACCAAAACCAACATCATTTATTTCTGTGGATTTGGATCATGTGTTGTTACCACCATAAAGAAGTATGCTCATGGATCATCTTTATTGGTAAGTCATACAAAGTAGGCCAACCGTTTATAATGAAGATAATAAGCTGGAACTATTGAGCCTTGGGCAACCCTCTAACATTTCGCTTCTTGAAAGACTTAGTCTTTCCTCATAAGCCTTGCATTATATTTCTTATGGAAACTTTAGTTCATCAAGGTAGAATTGAAGAAATAAAAAATATTCCAGGATTTTCTAATTGTCTTGCTGTAGATAGATTAGGAAAAGGGGGCAGATTAGCAGTTTTATAGGCTAACTTAACTGATGTCCAAATTAAAGGTTTTAATCAAAATTATATTGATTTGGTTGTTAGTGGGCCTAATGGGTTAAAATGGGCCTTTATTGGTTTTTATGGTTTTTTAAAAAGAATAAAGAGATTTAATTCTTGGTAGCTCCTTTGACATTTGGGGAGAGGAAGAGCGGTGAAAAACCCTTGGCTTATTATAGGTGATTTTAACGACCTCTTGGACCCCTCAAAGAAGATGGGTGGTAGAATCCGCCATACTTGATTAATGGATTTTGAGATGTAGTGGAGGACTGTAATTTGACTGATATCCCTTTCGTTTGTTTCGTTTTTACCTAGGAATGCTACATATCTACTGGGTCTTGGGTCAATTAAAAGCTGGAAAGAGGTATGGGTAATACTGTAAGGACCCAAAATTGGCCCTAGTAGAATTCAAGGGCAATTATATGTTATTAAAGTCTAATTGAGTTTTATTAGATGAATTATGAAGAGTTAAGATATTGATTAGGGCAAAAATGTTATTAAGTTATCAATAATTATGTGATAAATGTGTAAATTATATGATATGAATTTTATAATGTCATAATCAAATTATTATGGTTGGTTTAATAATATTCAAGGGTGTAATTGAAGTAAAAAGAATTAATTTGGGGTAAATTTATAATTACGGCATCTTTAGGGGCAAATGTGAATAAATGAATAATTGAGAGGTTAATTTAAGAGAAAGAATAAATGAATAGGTTAATTTATAACATGCAAGAAATGGAGGGATCACTTTATAACATGCAAAAGGGTGTGGGTTAATTATAGGACATGCAACTTGTTGAGGGACCAAAAAGGGAATTTTCCTAACTATTATAAATAATCTTTTTGCTAGTGGAATGAAAGAGAAACTTAATAAGAGATGGTGGTGGACGAAATTCTAGAGAGAGTTACAAAAATTTCCTTTCTCCTTCTCATTTCTTAAAGCCATAGATGATTTCTTAAGGTCTTCTTGAAGAGGAAATACTTGCATGTTGTTCAATCTAGATCATTAGTATAAAACTATAAGGTAAATATTTTAACTTGATAGTTCATCTCTTCATCTTCATCTCCTTCTTATTTTGATTGATGATGGATTAAGATAAATGAGGGAAGATTGATGTTGAATTAATGAATTGATGCAAAGGATAAAAAGAAGGTAGAAGGGACAAGGAAAAAGGGCTTACAAAGGACTAAGAGTGAAAGGAGAATTTAAAGAAGATTTGAATTGCATGTCCAGGTTTGGGAACTTATTCTTCATGCATATGTGTGGATATCAATGTTCATGCTTGGATTAATTAATTTTGATGGTAATTTATTAGTTTATTTAGGGTTAATGAGAGATTTAAATAGGAGAAAATCATGTTTTTGAATGTTGATGAAAAACTGGGTGTGGATCTTGTGAACCAGTCTGCTTGTTTTGTCCATATCTAGAGTTTTAGAACTCGAATTGAGGTGATTAAAAATTATGAATAAACTAAATTCAATTATCTACAATTCATTAGAAGAAGTTGTGGCTTGATTCTGTTTTTAAGAAGCTCATAAAAATCGTACAAGTGAACTATTTGTGTGTATAGGAAGTTTTGAATAGTTACCAAAGTTTTAACCATAACTCCTTGTATTTAAGTCATAATTGAGTGAATTTTGATTCTATGTAAACTTGATATAATGATAAACAACGTTTTAGAAGATACCTAGGGCTAAATATGTTTGTATGCTATCCAAATATTCACTTGAAATTGTACTGACCTGTTATTCTCGGTTCTGGAATAGATTGTAGAAAATATGATATATCTCCTTGTATATTGAACAAAATACTATGATGTTAAATTCTGGGAAAAATAGACTTCTAAAACTATACTTTTCATGAAGAAAGTAAAGCCTAAATCTTTCCTTAAGCTTGTCTAATTTTAGCTTAATTTCAGACCTATACACAACATTGTTAATATAAACAGTAATTAATAAAGTGTAAAATCAGTTTTGCAAGTGTTTTATTTTGCATGAATATGATGATATTGATTGTGTTATTATAATATTTGGTTTATGGAAGAGATGAATCGAAAGCATGCAAATCAAAGTTGAAAGAAGAAAAGTTAATGAATTTGAAATTCTGGGTTAAGTTTCTATGAACCAGTTTTGGAATTTTATGGATATCTCGAGTTTTATAGCTCCAATTTGAGAAATTCCAATTTTTGATTAAACTTAAGACATGGATTCATAGTTTTGTAGAAGAAACCTAAATGTGATTTTGTCCCTAAGTATTTTTTATTTTTACTTGAAATTCGTAGTGATATGCTATCTAGTTGTAGAGAGCAGGTTCCAGTATTTTTGAAAAAATGTTTGATAGAGAAGTCTAAATCCTATGAGGAAAAATCCTAGATAAAATAGACTTATAGGAGACCAATTTTTGTGCAGGAAGGTTGGCTTAAATCTGTACAAATTTTCTTCTATGAATTTTCTAATTAGTAACTAAAACTGATTTTGTTATTGTGAACTGTTGTCTAGTGTTAACGAACAGCTTGTAGTATTTTTTTATAACTCATGATAGAAAACTCAAAATGATATGGGACAAAATTCCAGTTAAAATAGACTTATAGGAGTACAACTCTTATGAATAAATGTTAGTTCAATTCTGTACTTATTTTGTTCCACCAATTTTTCAATATGGTCACACAAACTATTTTAAAAAAAATGTACTCTTGGACAGTTTGTAATGTTTGGGTTATAACTCCTAATTTAATGGTCCTATTTGACTAATATTTGAAGCATGAGAAACTAGTGATATAAAAGATTATTATTTAAAAGTCCAATTTGGTTAATTCAGCCATTTAGCATGGCAAAATTTAAATGTTATATAGAACTGAAAATCTATCTATCTTATTCACTATAACCTAATTCTTTGATGTATAAATGTACTACATGTAATAATAATAATAATATGATATTTTTACAGTAATTTGATCATAAAATGATGACATTGCTGGTTGTATAATTATAGGTAATAATAGTGGTATTGTAAATTTATACACGACTATGGTGTTAGATGATATATGTATACGATAAAAAGTTACGATAATATTATTAAACTAAAGCTATAAGTGTATAAAAGTTTATGAAATATAGTATGCAACAAGACCATGAACCAGCATATGGATAATTACTTATTTTAATGAATATGATTATGCCTATATGCTTATGACTACTAAATAATATGTTAAGGTAAATGATTACAGTATTACATAATTACAGTTGCTTGATTTGATACCTGAGTGTGATTGTGTGTGTGTGTGTATATATATATATATAGTCATACATGTATGCACGCATATAGGTTAACCTGTTGTGAACATGATCATACACATCATTGATTGAAGGAACTCAATAGAGCATGATGTTATGTATCATCATATTACATATGTAAAATAGCTACTTGATTTGAAGGGATTACAAGTACAAAATAGTAATACTTAATTGTGCTCAAGATAACATGTTTATAGAAAATTTATACGTTTATATCTATGACACCATGCTCATATATATACCTGAATATATATGTATGAACATCAATATGTATATGATGAGAAAAGAGCAAAGTACAGAATAGCAATACCGAATTGTGCATATGATCACATGTTTACTGAAAGTTATACGTGAGCATGTATATGATTACCTTGTACATAGTTATATAAGAGTATATATGTATATGAATGAATAAAGAAAAGATAATGCAAAGAGATTTTACTGCCTGCGTTGAGTCTAGGAAGTGGATAGATAGGCATGCCTATAAGGGTACCTTGCAGCTGCTTCTGAACGTTTGACCTGTTTAGGTCCACTTGAATTTAAAAGTATAGTGACCCTGTTTGGGTTTAAAAGTTAAAGTTAATTTAAACAACCCTTGTGTGGGTTGTAGCCGACCCCGTTTGGGTCTGCTTGATCGGTCCATGTTATTTGATTGACCCCGTTTGGGTCCATGTTATTTGTTCAACCTCATTTAGGTCCACCGATTTATCATACAGTTTTATCCCTACAAGGGATCATCGTTTAATACCTTCGGGTATCTTATTTGTACCTTCAGGTGCCACCGTTATAATCAATAGTTTTGTACCTTCGGGTACTACTGTATAACTCGTTATCCACCTCTTAAGAATAGTGCAGGCTTTATTGTCAAAGGTTAAGAAAAGTTTAATAAGGCATGCAAATTCTTAATTGACTTCATATTATTCTACATGTGAAATTCCTTTTATTGCATACAAAACCTGCATCTATAGGAATGCCCAATAGTAAATATATGTAAGTAATACTACTAGTATCAAAAATGCATGCTAATTGTTAAATGATGAATTTGCGTTATATTAATACTTTGATTAAATTGATGATATATATATGCCTTTGTGATCATAAACCTTATTTATATATGTATGCCAATACATGATTGATGAAGGAACTATGGAACATAAAGTAAGCTTGTAGTAATTTTATAATCTCATGGTAATTGGATGTGTTGATTTGTTGTATAATTCTAATATGTTTATATCCTAGACATAAAAGAATAGAAGTAAGATAATTTCAATACTTGTGAAGATTGTTTATCAAATTAATAATAGATAACTATACTTTTATGATTATGCATTGAATAATAAAATAATAATTTTATCAATAGTTTGAAGTTAAGTCCAAAGGATGTTGGAGCTTGTGTAATCATATATGGTGATTGAAACGTCAATACAAATTCTTACCGTTGAACTTTATGATTTCTATAAGTGAATGTAAATGTATAATTTCTTGAAATAAATCATTGTTATATTTGAGGCATGTTGTGTGCTTTTTGACGATCACCGTGAGTGGTCGTTTATCATGATTTTAGTTCCCCATTAAGCTTTATAGCTTAGCACGGGTGTTCCATCCGTGTAGGTTGCAGGGCTAGGACTTTCTCGCAGGACTGATATCTGCAACAGGTTGGCCAACACAAGTCTTAGAAGATTGATAATAGAGTCCTTTTTTTTTGTCCTTAAATTTGTAGTTATGGAAACTTTAATTATGTTGGAAATTTTATAATTACTATAGATGTTTTGTATATGTAATATTTGCTGATAATGAGACACACCTGTAAGTAAAGCTTACAATAGTTAACTTTTAGATATCTATTTAGTAGAATAACAGATGTAATGTTATGATAAGCATGCTTAATTAATACTAAATAAAGTGATATGTACAGATTATAGGATAAGGGTGCTACAAATACTAGGTTTTTTGCTTCATTCCTGAACTATTTTTTCAAGTTGGAGTGGCACCTACTTTAGACCACTCTCCTCTTCTTACTGATTTGAATAAAAATTTTGATTTGTGGAGGCACAAACGATTTTGATTCGAGAATAGTTGGCTATTGATGCTAAGGTGATTAAAGTAGTCAAGGAAGGATGTTTTAATTCGGGCAATATTGGAGTGATGAAGCATAAACAAAATTGCTGCCATATGTTAAATGATTGGGGTGGTAAACGATTTCAGATTGATAAGAAAAAAAGAATGAGATTTAGAGGAAGCTTGAGAAGTGTCCCAAGACTAGTTTGTTGCAAGCTTTTGCTCAAGTTAAGGGATTTAAAACATAGTATAATTTAATTCTGGAACAAGAAAATTTAAAGTGGCATCAAAGAGAACAAATCTTTTGGTTGAAACATGGGGATCAAAACTCAAAATTCTTTCATGCTCAAGCAAATTCAAGGAGAAAGAAGAATCATATCTCAACATTATAGAATGATTAGGGGCCTAGGTCTCGGATGATGCTAGAATTGGTGAGCTAATTACCAATCATTTTTTGAATATTTTCAAAAGCTCAATGGCTAATCTACTTAGGTAACGGAGCTAATGGATAAAAGAATTTCTAACTTAGAGAATGCCTTACTTTTTCTTCCATTCACTGACCAGGAAATTAGAGATGTGTGTTTTAAATGCATCTAGACAAGTCCCCAAGATCTGATGGTCTTAACCCAGTATTTTTTAAAAAAATTCAGAAACATCATTAAGCAGGATGTGGTGGCGAGCTATTAATAGTGGCTTAGCAATGGCATTTTTCCTGACTCCCTTATTGATACTTTGATTATTGTAGTTCCAAAGATTGACAATCCTGTATCTATTAAGGACTTTAGACCTATTGAACTATGTAACATCCTTTACAAAATTATGTCTAAAGTGTTGGAAAATAGATTGAAAGTTGTGTTACTTAATATTATTTATGTATGCTAGTTAGCCTTTGTTCCGGGGAGATTAATCACTGACAATGTGTTAGTTTCATTTGAGATGATTCATAGTATGAAAAATAATAGGGTGGGAAGAGATGGGTTAGCTGCACTTCAAATTGACATAAGTAAAGCCGATAATAGGGTGGATTAGAATTATTTAGAGACTATTTGTTGAGTTTAGGTTTTTCTAGGTGTTGAGTAGATTTAATGATTTTGTGCATTTGTAATGTTAAATATACCTTCTATTTAACGAGATGGAGATTGGGCCTATTATTCCTTAAAGGGGGCTTAGACAAGGTGACCCTATTTCCCCTTATCTTTTTATTATTTGTGTAGAGGGATTATCATGTTTGTTTAAAGATGCTGAGGGGCATGGTCTAATCAAATGTTGTAAAGCGAGTTTGAGAGGGTTGGGAGTCTCTTATTTGTTCTTTACTGATGATTCCCTTTTTTTCTTTAAAGCTATAAAGGGGAAGTGTAACAAGATTAAAGAGATTCTCCATAAATATGAGATAGCTTTTGAGTAGTCTATAAATTTTCAAAAGTTAGGTACATTTTTTAGTCCTAGTGTTACCTTTGAGGTTAGGAGAAATCTATCTATTATTCTTCGTGTGTCCGCTCCTTTTAATCATGGTCGCTATTTGGGTCTCTTTTCTTTAATTGGTTGGACTAAAAAAGCCATTTTTGGGTTTCTAAAAAAAAAACTGGTGCAAAGGGTGTCAACTTGGAATAGGCAAGGAAATTTTGTTGAAATCTATTGCTCAAGCTATTCTTACATATTACATGAGTGTTTTTATCATTCCTATCGCAAGTTGTAAGGAGTTACAATGTATGATGAATTCCTTTTGGTGGGGAAAGAAGAAAAATGGGAAAAATAATTTACATTGGCTATCTTAGAATGCTATGTGTACTAGTAAAGCTAATGGAGGGATGGGGTTTAGAGACTTACATTGCTTTAATTTAGCTATGATAGCTAAACAAGGTTGGAGCTTTATATCTAACACTAATACTCTTGCTTATGGTCTCTTAAAAGCTAAATATTTTCCAGAAGGGGATTTCTTGAAAGCTCAACTAAGATCTAATCCTGGTTTTACTTGGCAAAGTATTTTTTAGGCGAAACCTTTACTAGTAGAGGGAATAAAGAGGTGTGTGAGGGATTGGAAGTCGACTGTCTTTAGAAATAACCCTTAGATTTCTAGGGAGGGTAATTTTTTTTATGAGTAAGGCCACTAATTTTGTTGATAATAATGTCAGAGTTTGCACTTTTTTGAAAAACAATGGGAATGAGTGGGATGTTGACAAAATTGTGGAATTCTATAGTTTCAAGGATATATATGATATTTTAAAAACTCCTTTGACTTTATTTAGCAAAAGAGATAGATTAATTTGGCAGCACGATATAAAAGGATGTTACACAATGAAAAGTGGTTATCAAGTTGTTTTTAAAAAGAGTTAAGGAAGACTATCTCCAACCTAACAATATTTGGAAATTGAAAATCCCATCAAAAGTACAGAATTTTCTTTGGTGAGCTATTTAGAATGTTTTACAAGTTCTGGCTAGGTTGGTTCAAAAAACCATTGATATTAATCCTTCTTGTTTATTGTGTAATTAGATGGAAGACCTTTCTCACATCTTTTTTGGATGCCATTTTGCTAAGGATGTGTGGTGCTTTTTTGAGTTATGTATCTAGAATTCAACATCGTCGTTGATTGAGGTTTTTTACTTGTTATTAATCTCTTTAAGTAAGGATAAGTTTGAGGAGGTGTGTATGATTTTGTGGCAAATGTGGAATGTCAGGAATAAGCTGGTGTGGAATAATGTATTGACGACTCCTCGTGTTATTATTCACTCCGCCTTGTCCTACTTAGGTGACTGGAGAATGGCAAAGCATGTTGTACATGTTATTTTTAAGCCTTTGAATAGTACGGTGATAGGCCTTCACATGCTTCCTAATAGTCATAATGGAGTGTGATTTTGTAAGGTAGATGTAATTAGTACATTCTACTATGCCAACTTCTGCTTCTTTCTTTAGTTCCTATTCCTTTACTCCCTACACACACTTACAACAAAAATACATAAAAACACCTTATTTCCCATAAAACCTAACTAAAAATTAAAATAATTTTTCACAAAAAAAAGAAAAACATTCACAAACTATGCATGAATCAACTCACATCAATTTCCCACACTTAACCTTTTCTTGTCCTCAAGTAAAACTCAAAATTTAAGAAAAACAACTCAAAACAAAAAACAACATTCGCACAATTATAGAGCTTGCATTCATATTTGATAAACATTTGGAAGCAATATGAAACAACCTTCACCTCTTAATATCGTAGTCTCAATTTGGAAATTCTCAAGCAAAATACCATTGTTTATTCAACTATAGCAACCATGTACATTTGGAGAATTAGGAAGTTGCAAACCGCAAGAATATAAGCACTCAAGAAATTGAATGTCTTACACATGTATAGACTATTTCATGCAAAACATTGCCTAAAGTAACTCTCACTCAAACACTTTATTCTTTCTTCACTCAAATATTTAGGGGTTAGTGTTTCACTCTTTCCTTTAATATTCCATTAAATACCATAAGCTTGTAAATGAATAAACATCTCCACTATTAGCACAAGTTAAATGCATGAAATCAAAGGGCCTTATTCAAGGTTGTAACTTTGCTTAGGTAAAGGTAGGTCAAATTTGGTTAAGTAGCTCATAATGTGTAGAGAAAAAGTGATCACCCTATCCTAAGAGACTTGAATTCAAAAAATAGCATGATTAAAAGAAAGTGAAAAAGGGAGCCAACTAATTATCATGCTTATACTTAATAAGAATTGTCTCAAATGACATAGTAATCCTAATCCTCTCCACAAAAAGGGTGCCAAAAGAAATGATCCATTGTTCAAAATGGATTAAGGCTGATTATGTGCTTAACAACAAAAATTGGTTAAAGGCTTAAATTTGGCTACCTAAAGTAAAAAAAAAAAAGTTAGTTATTTAAGCAAGTTAAAATTGCCTAATCTCTAATGCCCTTATCATTTCTCATGTAAAAACTCTCACTAAATTTAATCTCAAAGTTTACCAAAAATAAGTTTTAGAGGATATGGCATACCAAGGCTTTCATACAAAAAAAAACTATCAATGTAAAAGGCTTTAAAAGCTCACTTAGCTATAGGTCAAATTGCCTTAAGCAATGATTTACCAAAATAATCATATTTACATGTGAAAAGACAATGCTTTGCTAAATCATAACCCTCACTATACACATGAAGATGTCAAAGTAAAATAACCAATGATATTCCTCAAGAATTTTGCTAACTAAAACAAAAATAAAAAATTTTCAAGATAACTCATGTACATGTTACCAAATATATATCGACTACAAAAGCTCCAAAACTATGCAAACTCAAACACAACTTTAACAACTAACATGCATATAACCTAACAACACAAATATAACATGCAAACATACCAATTACAACCTAATACATTACATATGCACCTCCCCACACTTGAAGGACACAATGTCTCTATTGTGCAAAGAAACAAAGAAAACACAAAATCAGCATAAGCAAAAGAAAACACAAAAACACCAACCAACATATAGATAAAAAAAAGGAAAACTTAAAAACATAAACAAAAACAAAAAAAGAAAAAGAAAAAATGAGTAAAGGACTTTACTCATATAGCTTTTCTAGGCAAATCTAGTAAAGAGGGGCTGAAATCTACATTATTCTTCCTGAAAAAGGATAGCAACTTCCTACTCAAACTTTTTTGCCTCTTATACATGGCATTCATGTTGGCCTCCATGTTGTCCACCTTGGCTTCTAAACTCTTATTGGACTCATCCATTTTGTCCAACCTATCCAACACTTTCTGCCACCCTGTGGAACTCCCTCATTCTCCAGCAATAGACACATCCTCAGATTGATCCTCACTTACACTATCATCAACATCTTCGTTAGCAGCAATAGGGGCTTTATCTCTCCTTCCTTCAAACCTTCCATATCTCTCTTCATAGGAGAAAAAAGGCAGGGGGATAGCCACCACATTTCAATAAATGAGAATTGCGTAGAAACTTTACATCCATCATAGTGACAACATCATTCTTCTCAGGTTCAAAACCCTGCAACTTTTTCAAACATCCTAACACAATTCTAGTTACCATATGCCCCACGCCTACACTTTTGGTCTTAGAAATAGAGGCATGGTACAAACCATCAAAAATGAAATCAATAGAACAAGGGGTCTTTTTGGCCTGAATCAGGGACAATACAAGCAAATCTTTGGCCTGACCTTTGTTACTTTCTACCCTACCAAACAATGCATAGCATAAAAACTTATGAAACAATAGCAAGACATCATTCTTAATTTTCCTATTGGTAGAGTTCTTATTATCAAAATGAGCCAAACTGGATAGTTTCCTCCACACATCAAAAGCAACAAAATGTTAAGGCACAAAAGTCTGGCCATTTAAGGGAAAACCAAACCATGCATGTATTTCCTCAAAAATAAAAATATGTTCAATTCATTTATGCCTAAATTTCATATTAATCTTCCTATCATCAACATAAGCCAAAGTAACAAAAAACTCAATAGCCTAATCTCTCTTAACATGTAATTTCATATGACCAAATTGTTCCCATTTCATGCATTTAATATACTTTCCAAAATCCTGAGAAATTCCTAAATCCTCCAATAAAGAAAAGTTTAAATGCCACATACCTGCATATTCATTCGTAGAGAAAGATTGAAACTTCTTACCTTCAATGTCAGTATGAATTGGGAATGGGCAATCATACATATCTTAGAGAATAGTAGGACCTCTTTCTTGTTGAGAAGAACTCTTAGCATTCTTCCCCTTGCCCTTGCCTCTATTAGCCAAGGTCTTCACTCTAACCATCTTGAATCAACAACAAAAGAGTGCAAAACTCACAAAGAAAGAACAAAGAATTGAGAAACTTTAAAAAGATTATACAATGAGTGAAAGAAATTAGAACTAAAAGATAAAGATGACAGAAAATGTGAGAGAAAATTGTAGAAAATGGATGAAAACTGTTGAAAATGACAGTTTAGGGTTCCAAAATCAATTTATAGGGAGAAAATAAACACATACAATGGTTAGAAACTGCCGTAAAATTCAAAATCTATGCTTTATCGTGCTAGCGACAGAAGGCAATCCGCTATTTATCGTTTGTGTGAGACCATTCGCACTCACAACAAAGACTAAACTGAAATTCTTGTTTACTTTGTCGTGCTTGCAACATTAGTTGCACTCGTGACAGGCATGAAATGTGTAAAGTTCCCAAAAAGAAAGATAAAAAATATTGAAACTTACAACACTTGAACATCAACAAATATTTAAACACACACCACTACTTAAATTTGAACAAAATTATCATAAAGTATAGCAAAAGATATAAATAAAGCAATTACAAAAACACATATATAAATAAAAAGAGTTATTAAGTAATACTAAAACAATCATCATCAACCATGAAAATTACCCTCCAAATACATGTTATACCTTTGACCATTAGCCTTAAATAACTAATCCTTATCATTTTTTAGCTCCAAATATCTATTGTCAAATACTTAAGTTACAATAAATGGCCCGCTCCAATGAGATCTTAATTGTTTGGGAAAGAACTTCAATCCAGAGTTAACAAGAAGTACGTTATGTCCTGCATACAAAGCTACCATCTTCCTAAAACCACATTTAATTACACAAGCTGCCATCTTCCTACTACCATTATGTCCTGCATACAAAGCTGAATGGCAATGAGATAAGATGTCAAGATACTCATCTTCACTTACACATCGATGCAAAACCCCATCTCCACAAATCTTAAACAATTAGGGCTCCTCCCATAGATAATGTTTGATATCATAAAAGAACTTCCTCCTTAGCTAAAAAGACATACCATAAGGCATAATTCCTACAACAATATAGTTAGCATAATCCGCATACCATGGTGTACTAAGATGACTAACCAACATTAACGACTTATCGGGAAACTCTTCATTTATTTCATTATCATCACCTATAGGTCCATCCTCATTCTCTAATCTAGACAAGTGATCACCCACTAAATTTTCACTTCCCTTTTTATCTCATATTTCGATGTCAACATCTTGTAACAAAAGAACCCAACGAATTAACCTAGGTTTAGCATCCTTCTTGGCAAACAAATATGTTAATGCTGCATGATCTGTATAAATAATAACTTTAGATCCTAACAAGTATGGTCTAAATTTATCACTAGCAAACACAACAACAAGCATTTTTTTTTTGTGGTTGTATAATTTAATTGAGGACCTCAAAGAGTATGACTAGTATAATAAATAAAATCTAATTTCTTATCTTTCCGTTGACCTAAAGCACATCCTACAACTAGGTCACTTGCATCACACATTATCTCAAAAGGAAGGGTGCAATTCGGTGAAGTTATAATAGGTGTACTTATTAGAGCTAACTTTAACCTCTCAAAAGATGTTGAGCATACATCATTAAAATCAAAAGGTACATCTTTTACTAAGAGATCAGTCAATGGTTTAGCAATTAAAGAAAAATCATTAATTAATCTCCTATAAAAACCAACATGCCCTAAAAATGACCTCACACCCTTTACTGTAGTAGGTGGAGGCAACTTCTCAATCAAATCTGTCTTGGCCCTATCTACCTCAATTCCTTTTCTTAAAATTTTATGCCCTGGTATAATCCCTTCCTCAATTATGAAATGAAATTTCTCCCAATTTAGCACTAAATTTGTCTCCTCACATCTAGCTAAGCCTCTATCTAAGTTATGCAAACATAGCTCAAAAGAATCTCCATAAACATAAAAGTCATCCATGAATACTTCCATTATCTCCTCAATCATATCTCTAAAAATAGAAGTCATGCACCATTGAAAAGTTGCAGGTGCATTACACAAACCAAAAGGCATCCTCCTATATGCAAAGGTGCCATAAGGACAAGTAAAAGTTGTTTTCTCTTAGTCACTAGGGTAAATGAAAATTTGAAAAATAACCCTAGAAACCATCAGTAAAGCAATAATGGGAATGACCAGCAATCCTCTCTAACATTTGATCTGTGAATGGCAAAGGAAAATGATCCTTCTTATTAGCAGCATTTAATTTTCTATAATCAATGCATACCCTTCAACCCATGGTGGTTCTAGTGGAAATCAAATCTCCATTCTCATTTCTCACTACAGTCATGCCCCTTTTTTAGTCACACATCAAATAGGACTAACCCTTTCACTATCCGAAATAGGATAGATAATCCCAGCATCTAATAACTTAATGACTTCCTTTTTAACCACTTCTTTCATATTAGGATTTAACCTTCTTTACCTATCAACCTTAGGTTTATAGCCCTTTTCCATGTGAATTCTATGCATGACCATATTGGGGCTAATTCCCCTTAAATCTAATGTTTGCTAGCCTATACTTCTAATTCTCTTCCTAACCACGTGCAACAACATCTCCTCTTGCTTTCTTGTAAGACTATTAGAAATGATGATAGGTAAAGTAAATTTGGCTCCAAGAAAAGCATACCTTAGATGATGGGGTAACTCTTTTAATTCCACATTAGGGGCACTTACAATTGATGGAGGTAATGGATCCTCACTCTAATGCAAAATTTTTGGCCAATTGATCCCAAGTTGTAATTGAACCTCTAGCAAGTGAGTTCAACCAAGCTTTTGCATTATCCTTCATTACAAAAGGAAAAAGTCTAAGCTTAATTACATCTAAAGAAACTCCATTAATTTTAAAAGTATCACGAATTTCAAGGAAATTTTCTAAATGAGTATTAGGATCCTCATTTGGCAATCCATAAAATTGAATATTATTTTGAACCATTTGTAAAAAAAATATGTTCCGTGGTTACTTTTGAAGGGACAATTGAAGGTGCATGTCATTCCACCAAGGGTTGCACACTTCTGAAGGGGCATTTCTGAAGGACACAAGGATTGAAATCCTACATAAACACAAGGAGTAGTTAGTTACAAGGATATACACACAATCTGTGAAAAAGAACAATTACAATTTCTAATTTTTTTTGCAGTAACGAGTACATTTCTACTATGTTCTTTTGAGAAGAAGACAACAAACAAGAAGAAAAATATCTACTTAGAGAGTGAAAAAGGGTTGAGAGATTTATTTTTACTATCTCTCATCTATTACTTCTTCTTGTAATTAGTGAATGTGATTTTCGTAAGAACTTGAACATTGATGTCTATATCTTTTATATTCTTAGTGTTATATATAATGTTATTTGCAGAATTCTTCATTAGTATTTTATGTATGATTATTATGAGAGAGAGTATGATTGAGAAATATATTCTTTCTTATAGCTAATAGAATTCATTATCAAAATATCACTTGAGAATTCGGATATTAAGATAATTGCTATAAGTTGGCATGTAATCTTAAGAAAAGTGCTTATAATTAACTAATACATTAATGAGAATTAAGGGTTAGAATTATATGTGCATGTTTTAGGAATAATTACTTTATGCCGAGAGAATTAATTAGGATATTAATCCAAGCTGGTTTGTGTTGTTAGATTAAGATTTAAAATAAGTTCAAGTTCAATTTATATCTTATAGTATTAATCCTTAATTGTCTTCTTTGATTATCAATAAAGTAGGTTTAATTAGTATTTTTAGTTTTAGTATAGACCTTAGTTAATTCAACAATTCAACTTATGAACACTGTAAACAAGATTAATAATTGAGTAATAGTATGCAATCACTCATCATTTTCTCGTGGGAACGATATCTTAAGTACTATATTCAGTAAACCGTGTGCCTTCAGAATTAGTACAACAAGTTTTTGGTGACATTGCCGGGTATATTTGTTCAAGTTCCCTGGCAACGGCATTAAAAACTTATTCTATGCATACACTTGAACTTCCAAATTTGTAATACAAACCAACCAAACAAACAAACACTAATTGAATATTTTAATCCAAAATTTTGAATCAAGCATCAAAATGGCAATAACACAAAACATCATGTTTTTCCGACAACAGCGCCAAAAACTTGTTGTGCTAATTTTGCAAGCGCATGATTTACCAAATATATTACTTAAGATACCGTTCCCATGAGGAAATAATGAGTGATTCCACACTATTACTCAATTATTAATCTTGTTTACAATGTTCATAAGTTGAATTGTTGAATTAACTAAGATCTATACTAAAACTAAAAAATTACTAATTAAACCTACTTTATTAATAATCAAAGAAGACAATTAAGGATTAATACTATAAGATATAAATTGAACTTGAACTTATTTTAAATCTTAATCTAACAATACAATCCATGTTGGATTAATATCCTAATTCATTCTCTCGACGTAAAGTAGTTATTCCTAAAACATGCGCATATAATTCTAACCCTTAATTCTCATTAATGCGTTAGTTAATTATAAACACTTTTCTTAAGATTACATGCCAACTTATAGCAATTATCTTACTATCCTGATCTCTCAAATAATATTTTGATAATGAATTCTATTAGCTATAAGAAAGAATATATTTCTCAATCATACTCTCTTTCATAATAATCATGCATAAAATACTAATGAAGAATTATGCAAATAACATTATATATAGCACTAAGAATATAAAATATATAGACATCAATGTTCAAGTTCTTAAGAAAATAACATTCACTAATTACAAGAAGAAACAATAGATGAGAGATAGTAAAAAGAAATCTCTCAATCCTTTTTCAAGTTCTTAAGAAAATAACATTCACTAATTACAAGCTTGCACCATGTTTCACATAAAACCTAACTAAAACTAAACATGTTCTTCACAAAAATATTTACAAACTATGCATGAATCAACTCACATCAATGTAGCTATTTTTACTGATAGATAGAAGTGTGGTTTTGGAGATGTTTTTAAAGACACTGAAAGCCATTTTCTTAAAGCTATTTCGGGACATTAGCCAGCTGTTCTTTCTCTCGAATTGCAGGAGGGTTGGCAATTCACTCAATTTTAGCTTGGATTGAAAATAATCTCCTGTCTTGAGGAATTATTTACACTTATGTGAAGAAAATTTCTTTTGCTGTTTGTAATTATTTAAATGATCTTTCTAACTTTGGTATTGTTATAATTGACTGCAAGTCCTTTATTTCTCGTAAAAAAAATTAAGATAGCTTGGTTTAATCGGACTAACAACTTTGAAACTCATAAGTTAGCTAGAGTTTCAGTTTTGTATGATTCTGATAGTGTTTAGGATGTTTTTTCCCCTTGTTTGTGATCTTTTCTTTTATAAAGGTCATGTTTTCTTAAAAAAAAAAAATTCAATTTAATTGTTTATACATGTAGGCTCTCGCCAATGTTGTATGGGTATTCTTATTTAAATGGTATATTCATACTTAATACAGATATGTATAGAGTAAAAAAAATATACACCAAGTACATGCTTTTTAATTTTACGTACGACATGGATATGCCGTTAGTATGTCGCAGCGGCCAAGACACATACATCTGATTGTGGGCAAATACTTTCACTCAAATTCTTTTAGTTACATAGTGAAATGTTTTAATATCTTTAAGAATCTTGCCTCACTCAATTTTTTAATTATATGCAATGTAATAATTCATGACAAATGCCCTTACAATTTTAAGAATTTTGCCTCTGCTAAGATTAATTCTAAGAATTTTGCCTCTGCTAAGATTAATGCCTTCGCTTCGCCATTGATATGTTGTGGGTATTGCACACACCTTTTTGCATTTTTTACTGCATTTTTTTTCTATATCACTTTTTTAAAATTCATTCTAGCTTATTTATTGTTTACCCAAAAATTTTCGATCCCTCTTTTTGAATTGATTGAATATTAACTAAACTAAAAAATGCTAATATCAAGAAATAATCACAAAAAGAAAAATTAAGATTAGGAGCCAACAACAAATGTAAATAGGGGCCAATCCAGAATTGAACATTAAAAGGGAAAAACTATGAATTTTATATATATATATATATATATATATATATATATATATAAGATGCACCTAAAAAGTACTTCAATAATGTAACAATATAATATTTAAAATACAGGAATAAGCGTCAAAATTTCCCATAAAGTATTAAAAATATATAAATTTGCTGTTAAAATTTATTTCTTAAAAAAATTACTCACGAAGTATTGAAAATGATGCAAATTTGCACTTATTCAATACTTTGAGTATGGTACATTTTTTATACTTTGAATGAAAATATTAACCATTTTTTCGTATTTTTCATCAATAAAAAACTTCATATTAGCCATATCACGAGAACAAATTTATACAATTTTCAATTCTTTAATTTTTTTTAAATAAATAAACTTGATAAATTTGTACCATTGATATTCAGAGGCATATTAGGCCATTATCCCTAATTATAGTATTTTCAGTGTATTTAAATAAATGAAAGCTAAGAAAAAAATATTACATTTTAAAAAAAAATTTCAATTGTTTTTTTAAATTTTCGTGCCTTCACCAAAAATCATAGAAATCTGTTCTAAAATAGTAATTGTTAAGTTAAGAAAATGTGAATTATAGAGGAAAAAAAGCAACAATAATGACAAAAATTACAGAAAACGGTGTTTACTAGGAGTGGATATAGATATAAATTCGTTAACTGGTTCAATTCCAGTCTATTAATATTGATTTTTCAAAATTCAAGTCAAAATTAAGTCTATTAATAACCGGTTAACAACTAATTGCAGTTGGTTAACCATTGAAAATATTTAATATATAATTATCATATACTTCATAAAAAAAATAAAAGCATGCATCCATGAATTAAAATATAAATTTAGAAGCTTTGAATACAAAAATACAAATAAAAATACAAGTCATTAATTTGTTTATTTGCTTTCTGATTAAGCTTTATTTTTATTTTTTAATTTGCTAAGTTAATTTGTTAATTTAGCTTGTTAGTTATTATAGCTTTCATTGCTAGATAAAATTTGTTAATTTTAGGATATGTTCTAGTTAATTGTAATCTATGCGGGACAATAATTCGGATACTCTTATCCATTATATTATTTGATTGGTGCATTGCCGAAGTTTTGTCAAGTCTTTGTGCCATTATTGGAGAATATTTAATTAATGATAGTTTATTAACACTACAAAAGAAAAAAAGTATTTTACCGATGGATTTTTACCAACACCAACGGAAAATGACCTTACTGATTGTCTTTTATTATTTTACCGATGGAGTGCATCCATCGCTAAAATGCTCGTAGGTACCAAATTACCAGCGAAAAATTCCATCCATAAATATTATTGATGGTTTTTATCGACAGATTTATATGAAACATTACTTTGGTAGTTTTATTTAAAATTCGTTGGATGTTTCATCGCATTGACCAACTACAGACGAAATATTTCATTGGCAAACCGTTGGTAAAATTTATTGAATAAATTAGTAATTTATTTTAATATAAATAGCTATGAATTTTTTCGTCGGTAATTTTGTCAACATTAAAATGGCAGCGACAGATGTTTCCGTTTATAATTTTTTTGGTAACATAAAATTTTTTTGCAAAAATTATATATTTCATGTTTGCAAATTCCATATTAAACACAATAAATTAAATACAAAAGTCTAAAATTTAAATTGATATAACAAAATTAATATATACATGATAACTGTTGTACACATATATCTATATTGTATATAATATTTTACAGTTGTACAACAAATTAACTATCTCAATTAAAAATTCTAACTACTATACAAAAAATATTGTACCAATAGTTTACATTTGCATACCACAAATAATGTTGTACCAAAAATTAACTATTCTAACTACTATACAAAAGATTAACTATCTCAATTGAAAATTCTAACTTCAACATAAAGAATGCAAATTTACTTCAGTAGCATTT
Organism: Excoecaria agallocha; assembly: GCA_037975025.1. Lineage (NCBI taxonomy): Eukaryota > Viridiplantae > Streptophyta > Magnoliopsida > Malpighiales > Euphorbiaceae > Excoecaria > Excoecaria agallocha. The sequence continues at coordinate 27,184,525 of CM075812.1, forward strand.
GCATACCACAAATAATGTTGTATTGCTCTTTAGCAATTCCTCAAAATACGAATGGATTTTCCTGCCTTCTGGACCAACCTCCTAAAATTCAAATAAAAAAATGGGAAAATTACTAGTGTTTATCAGTCTACATATACCAAATTAGAAAGCATATATGATCTATATAAAGAGTATTATTAAATATTCAACTTTGATTATTTTCCTCAGCCAATAGCCTTCGCAAGGAATCTCAATTATCCTAAAAGAATATCGATCTTTACCTTTAGTACAGAGATTGTCATATCATAGTTGTTTATAATAAATACAATTTGAAGTTTATGCCATGGGAATTTTTTGGCAAGCTTGATGAGCGAGCAAGTCGTCAATAGCTATTCTCAGTCGATGCACTGCTTGTTTTATAACTCTATTGATAAATAAAGGAACAATAAAGATACTTACTTCCATTATAATGATGGAATCCAATCTTTCCAATCATGGTATAATACTCAATCTCATATTTCCTCAAAGGTAGACAATTGTTTGAAATTATAGTCAATTTTCCTGAATAATTAAGGGTGAGAGTTAGCAATTTTGCCACCATATGTACCAACCCAACCATAAAATCAACACATGAATATTGCACCACAAAGATAAAATCAATTAAGCTATGACTAACCTATTATTATCTATGTTATTTGAGAATTTGTGGGTATAAGAGTTTTGGCCATTTAAATTACCTTTTAAATTAATTATGCAAACTAAATACTAAAATAATAAAACAAATTAATCAAAAAATTATCCAAAAATTTAGGCTTATTAATTAAGATCAACAATCCTCCCTGAACACATATGAACATCAATTGATAACAATTTTCAGTTAATTTAACCAAATCACCCTATTTCAGCAATTGATATTCAAATTAATTCTAACTCTATTCTAAAAAATCAGAATTAATTTAACCAAATCACCCTATTTCAACAATGATATTCAAATTAATTCTAACTCTATTCCAAAAAAATTATAAACTAAATTGCATAAAGAAGAGTTTACAAAATTTTTCTTTTTAGATATAATTCAAATTTCTAATTTTAACTCAATCCATCATTCTAATAACACAAAATTTTGTATCTTGCTAACTCATATATAAACATCACTAGATTATTATAGATACCTAACAATCCACACACTCAAATTGTCAAAACTCTCTTAGTTGCAGCAATAGAACGTACACATTTTAATTTTGTTTTAAGAGTTTAGATCAAATACTTGTTGGTAGTTTGACCACCTCTGCTTGAAATGGCTTCTGAAGCTGGTATTCCAGAGCCCATATCTTTAATGGTATGTGAGATCAACTACTTCTTGGTCCAGCATGCTCTTTCACTTTGCTTGCTTTATTTACCTCTAAATTATAATATGCAAGGAATGATAAACTCTATTGGTATTAGGATCAAGAGAAACATTTAAGAAACTGTAACAAATAATCCACATCATTTGGTATAAGAAAGCAACTAGTAAATGAATCAGTAAGGAAGTCAACGAATCATATCAAATCTAGTTTACAAGTAGATGATTGGAGTAGAATTTTCCCTTCTTTGATTATAAGCAGTAGAAAAAAAAATATTGGCCTTGTTTCTTATGAAAAAAAGATTCTATGCATCTCTTTTTTTTAAAAAAAAAACAAAGAATGAAGGCATTATAAAAGAGTAGTTTCTTCACATCTGTGGTCTTTTTCTTTTGGTTTTTCTGAAATTTGAAAAATATTTTTTGGATCATAATTTTTATGACTGCTAGAGAACAAAGATAATGATAGAGATCAGTAAAAATAACATTGTGCCCACGAGCATAATCAGGATTCACAAGCCTAGTTTCAAATGCTACAGTAATGACAATAATGAATATTTAGCAAAGAATTTTGTCAAAGTTAGGTTTAGAAACAACTAACAAAATCCAATTACAACCTAACATATTTTTCATACTACAGAAAAATTGATGTAGTTAATTTAGTTCATGTCCTGCTATTACAAAGGAACCAAATTTGGATTGAACCTATATTAGTGGTATGTGAAGCACAACCATCCCTGAAGCCTTTATTACTGTGAAAGAAAATGAATTTATGCTGAGTTCTTGATGAGATTAAATAAGACAATGCTGCAACATACTAATGAATATCATAAGAAGAATTCATGAGGATTTCTTTGTTTTCTTCTTCTTCTTTTAGAAACAGAAAAAAATCACAAGAACACGCACTAATTCTCCATTACTATCTTTGCTCAATTGCTTATGGTGTACAAAATCAATCTACATATTATTATTATCATTATTATTATTATTATTATTATTATTATTATTATTATTATTATTATTATTATTTTTATCATCATCATCATCATCATCATCATCATCATCATCATGATTATTATTATTATTATTATTATTATTATTATTATTATTATTATTATTATTATTATTATTATTTATTTGTTATACAATAAATAAATAAATTTATAAATAAAGAAATGACTTACTATTATATCTCTAGAAGGATCAATCCACCAGTAAAATCTAATGGCCAAAACAACAGTGGCTAACCACCCAGTTAAGCAGATAGAAAAAAAATACAGCTAGATCTTAGAGTATAAAAAACTTAGCTCCATATGCAAGCTTACTTTCACCTACCACTTTATACATGCACACATGCAGTAGAGACTACAACAGACTGATGCAGTGCCTCCAATAGCTTTCTTGATGTCTAGTTTAGCCATCAAGTTCCTATCCCCTAAATATATATAAAATTTGGAAAAAGACTGAGAAATCATATGTTGAATTAGCAATTCTGTCTAAACAAAATAGGTGCCTGGAAACTGCATTTACATTCTACCAAAAACAAACTACCCAAACTAAAATCACAAAAGAATCTTTCATTGAGAGCATATGAATAATTATAATTAAGAAAGTGAAGATTGAGACAGATGCCAATATTAGATAACCCTATCTTATCTATTCAACCTCTACCTAGAAATGGATTTCTTTGACATCCTCTAAATGCATACCTATTCTAGAATTGTAAGTTGATATTTAGCCTATATATGAATTGAATCATTAATCAAACTATCTTAGAATATAAAGATCACACTTTCTTTTCTAATCCTTGCTAATTTAGCTCATTCAATCAAAATTATAGGTAAGGTAACGTTAATAGTTATATTCCTTTAGTACACTAAAAACTAAGATCACTATAAATTTAGATATTTCTTAGCAATAATGAGATTTAATGGTTTAATGTCTTAACATTGGTATCAGCCAGCAAATTGAAACTCAAATGGCTTACCAAATCAATTAAAACATAATAGAACAATGTCAAATTAACACTTTAATTGTCTATACCAAACTGTGCCTCTCTATCTTGAAATCAGCATTTGAAGCAACTAGAGAAAGAATGAAAAAAGAGTACCATGAAAGAGTACACATATATCAAACCAAAATCAGACTTTGTAACACTAAGACTCAACAACTAAAAACCAATTTCATTTTCTTTAACCTCCTTATAGGCTCAATAGACAAATTCATATTAAAACCTAATGGAACTAAATAAAAAAAATTAATAAGATTTCTTTTGATAAACTAAAGAATTTTATTGCAAACATCAGTGTAACAAACAACAACTTAAAGTGTATATACAGAACTAAATTGGCAGTCCCTAAAACAAAATATAGATATAAAACCTCTTTCTAAAGAGACAAACATTAACAGCTAAAAGAAAAAAAGTGTAGTAAAGTTCAATTTAGACCTAAATTGTTGATTTTTCTATTGACATAAATCAATTTGTGCAACCCATCTGAACATAGTTAGAAAATAAACCATATTTTACTAGTTGTCCACTGATTTAATATTAAACATGTCTTTATCCATTTCACCGAATCTTGAAAGTTATCAATCAATTCAATTCAAACAAATTGATGTAAATATATAAATAAATATAAACTATTTTGCAATTTTAAACAACAAAGAAGATTTAGTAAAAACAAAGATAGGAACAAGAAATTGATTTTAGTTGTCTATTTTGCATATCTCAAGAAATAAGAATCAATGCCTTTGGGACCTATTAATATTCAAAGCAACCAAAGAACCATCAAAATAACAATAAGCAAAATAGAAAAATTAAAATACAAATATGAAGGTTGTGCCTTTTACAATCATCACAAGAAGCAAAACCTGTATTATGTGATAAATTTATTTATATTCTACAATTATATACATAGAATTATAAAAAAAAAGCAAAAAAACAAAAGTGCTAAAGCCATTAAATAATAATAATAATAATAATAATAATAATAATAATAGTAATAATAATAATAATAATAATGTTATAAAATTTCTCCCTTTCTCACCCTACTACTCTACTATCCAACGTACACAAAATAAAGGAACACTCTCTCCTTTTGTAGTCCCTTAAGTGTCACTTTCTAACATATACTTCATACAAAAAAAAAACAACCATTCTCTCTCTGAATCTCAAATCTCTGCAACTACTCCTCTCTAAATTAGATCTCTTCACAAAATGTAAAATATACAAATTTATGTCTTTCAAATTATATTAATAACCCACAATCTCATAAATAACTTTTTTTAATAGACAAAAATTGATGATGTTCGTAGACTCAAACTTGGTGCTTATTGTCTTTTATTCTCCTAAACACAATTCCAAATGGTAAGATTTTCATTCAAAAGCATTGATAAATCACCACACACACCCATAAATAGACATAAATGCTTGAAATTCAGATCAAATGCCAATCTTTCCTTATTTTAGAAGAAAAATTAGATTAATGCTTTCAAGAGACATAAAGCAGCAACACTCCCATAAACAACATTAAACAAATCCTAGCTAAGCAATACAGAGTAGCAGAACTTGTAAAAGTCAAATACCAAAGAATCACTTATAATAGATGCATGAGAACAAATGAAGCATAATTATACTATCCTTAGCTAAGCTAGATATCAAGACAAATTTGCACTAAAAAAAGGATAAAGCTAGCAAAAATAATTAAGAAGATAACCACACCCTAATCAGAAATTGATTTCAAGAATCGAATCAAATCCAACAAAAATATATAAAAATTGGCTATTAATTTGAAGTAATTAGAGGGTCCAGATCAAAAGAAATGTAGTTAAGTGAAGATGAACATAACCTAATGCCATTGTCGCAGACAACAAAATTTTTGCTGTCTATATTCAGTAATGCGGAGGCATGATCGATGTTGCTTGTTTAGGTGTCACTAAAGAAATGGATGATCCAGATCAAAAGAAATAGAGTTGAGTGAACATTCATTGACCTCCTTCTATCACACTAAATTTTGAGACTATTGCTTTTAAACTCCTTATAAATCACTAAATTTTGAGCCTACAAAACACATTGCAATAATTCTTTAGCTTAACTCTAGTTTGTATTAACTCAAGCATACACACAACTTAAACCAGCAAAATTAGGTAGAAATACATACCTTGGTAAGCATAAAGTGCGAGAGAGAGATAGATCAAGTGAGGGAGAAAGAGAGATAAAGATAAAACGAAAGTGAGGATGAATGAGGGAGAGGGAGATCAATGGTGTTTCTTTAGTGGTGAGGGTGCAGGGTTGAATCATTATTGGGGTAAGGTCACCACCGTTAAGATAGAGAGGAGAGCGGTGGGGTGGGTGAGAGAAAATTTATCTCGCCTAGGGTTATTTTGTACAAATGTTATCTATGTTTTCTAAAATATTCTATTATTAAATAAATTTATTAATTTTAAACATTTATTTTTAATAATAGATGGATTTACTAATGGAATTATCTACCGCAACAATTTCTAACTCTGTCGCCTTATATAACCATCACTAAACCATCGTTAAAGGGAAAGGCAAAAACTCATGGGTTTATTTACTGGCGAGGTAGAAAAGTTGTCACAATTATATCACTAAAACATGGAAAAATTAAATTGTTACTTATATTACCAACAAAAAAATTCTGTCATTAATATAGCTAAATTGGTAAGTTTCTTTAGCGACGAATATTTTTGTCGATAATATGTCGCTCAAAATTGGCGCAAATAATTCCTGCCAATTTTACCGATGGTTCACCAACAAAATATCAAATCCATCGCTAAAAGTGTCACCGTCTTTCAGCTTTCACTTTTTTACTGGAATATTTAGTATTCGGTTGCTAATCCATTGGTAATATGCCTATTTTAACCACATAATTTGAATTTATCGGTAAAATTGATCTTTTTGTAGTGTAATTTAGTTTATTTTTACTTTTTAGGTGATATCAATGTATGACATGGTCAACCAACAATAATGCATTGGCTGATTTTGTCCTGGAAATTGATCAACCTTTTCACTGAAAAATAATAGCTCAACAACAAATAGAGAGGTTGAATATGCTTTTTATCACTTAATGATGCAACAATAGTCATATCAGCTACTCCACAAGATATTAATGGCACTATAAAAGCAATGGTCAATAACCATGTAGGGCCCCAACTAATACCTTGGTATTAGCATAGGTCTATGCATGTGTTTTTTTCATGAGTTATATTAATGGCACTGTACAAGCAACAAGTTTTAAAGAGGTATGGGAGTAGTTGTTTTGGTTAGGTTTAAGTGATTGTTCTTAATTGTTGAAATGTGGTTTTAATTGTATAAATTCTTTGATGAAGTGAGGTTGATGTTAAAGAAGGTATATAAGGGTAAATTATAAGTGCAAGTGTTAGTTAGACAAATTCTGGTGTAGGATCCATAGGACATGTAGAGAATGTTTTTGGTATATCTAGAGCTGTAGGTTTCCAAATTGGATGAGACCAATGGGAAATTAAACTAGAAAAATAAACTTAATTTTTTTATGAAGTGACCAAAATATGATTTTGCCTTTAAGGCCACCAAAATTTAATTTGAATTGAAATAATGTCTGCTACCTTATCATTTAGAGCAGCTTATGGTTTTTTAGGGATATCTCTTGATAGAGAGATCTAAATTACCTAATTTCTATGGATATCAAAACTAGACTCAAGGAAAAACATTCTTATAGAGGGAATTTGACCTAAAAACCATGATTTATATGCCTAAATCCCTATCCAAGTTGGACTTAGAAGTCTATTAATTGGAATTTGAGAAATATCAAGCTGTTTGTAGGACTAGAGCATCTAGTTGACTGGATTGGAACTAATCTAGTCATGTAGAATGCCTTATGTTAGTAGAGAATGCAACCTACCCAACTGGATTGGTTTCCAATCCACTTGCATACCTTGTTTCGTAGAGGTACTTGGTAGGATTGATTTCAATCCAGTCATGTCATTTGTTTCATTTTAGTACAAAAGGCATCTACCTTACTGGATTGGTTTCCAATCCAATCATATGCCTTAGTCTGTACAACTACTCGGCTAGATTGATTTCAATCTAGCTGTGTCCTTTACCCAACTTTGATCTAGAATAGGGGACACCCGACTAGATTGAATCTCAATCAAGCCATATACCCCCTATTTTAGTTGTATATGTAGGTTATCCTCGCCTAATACTATTTGAACTTATCTAAAAGTTCATAAAACTTCATAAAAACTGTATAAAGGCTATAATAGCTATAATTACATATATTTATAAATACATCTGACCATTAATTTTTATTTATATTATACTAGAAAGGTCATAGTAATATCTATTAAAAATGAGATCATATATGAAAATGTTTTGCACCACAAGATATACATAGTTGAGCAAGCTTATGTAATATGAATCTTTTTTTCCTGTGTCATGATTTTCAATGTTATTATCGGTGTTTAAGTGTTTAGTTCCGACCTGCTAACTCTTATGGGTAAATAAGCATGCCTTGAAGGGTCTATAGCTGCTTCTATGACACTACGATGTATTTCTTTTTATGCTTAATATGAGTATCTTTTGTTTTGATCCTGTTACCTGCTCATACAAGAGTTAGCAGGCTATCTGATGTCTAATTTGTTCGTCTTCTATTTCCTTTATTTTATCTTCTATCTTTTGATATCTATTTCCCATTTTAAAATGATTATATATTTGAATATAATGATACTAGTAATATCTCCGAAATTTATTTATTTTCTTAATTTATTGGCTATTTATTTATTTATCAATTCATTCATATCATACATGTTTTCTTTATAAGTTAAACCTCATGTGCATGTAATTTGCTAGCAACTATAATGAGTAGTTATCGTTTTTATATGTTACTCCCCACAAAGTGTTATGCTTAGCATGGTGGATATTTTTTTTTGGTGTAGGTATTTTAGAGCAAGCCTAGACTTTTTGGACAACTGTTGATAGCTACAGATGTTTTTAAGACTTAGTGAAGAATTTAATCTTAGGAATCTTGAAATTGTAAATAGCATTTAGTAAGGAAATTTTAACCCTAGTAAATATTTGCATGAATTAATTGGAATTGTAGTTAATCTAATGTTTAATTAATGTGAAATAAAGACTAGGGTCATGGAAGGGCAAATTGGTAATTTTATGTTATGTGATAACTCTAATTCAATGTCTAGTTTTTAGTCAATTTCAGTGTAGTTTTAAGTGTCATTTCAGCGTCTTTTGCTTTGTTTTACTTGAATTAAATAATTTATATCCAAATTCAATAAATTTTATATTTCATGTGCTTTGGAGGACTTTTGATGGGTTTTTATGCTTAAATGCAGATTTTACAGGTACCTTCACAATCAGTGCTAATCGTGACCTAGTACTTCATGTCAAAATGCACCATTTCAATTATGTCATGGTGAGCATAGATTTTGTGTTTACCTGACTTAGTCATTTTTTCAATCTAAAACCAAGAAGAGAAGACCTTACGGTCAGTAGTAATTTTGTACTGATCTTTAGGTATGTAAACTTCAATCCAGATAGTAAGGGAACAACATGTCACGATCAGCAGAAAAAGTGGTGTTAACCATGAGGTCTGTATTTCTTAGTCTAGAAGTGAATCAAGGAGCATGTTACAGTTAGTAGGTAAAGAGTGCTAATCATGACCCATCTTAGTCTAGAGGTAGATTTTCAGCATGTCACGGTCAGCAGAAATTTAATACTAATCGTGACCTTATAGGGCCTATATAAACAAAATTTTTCTATTTGGCAGATAGCTTAAGAAATTTAGATCTAGGGTTTTTTCATTTCTTTTGTTCTTTCATTTCTTTTGTTCTTTCATTTCTTCATTTCTTCTACATAATATATAGCTTTATACTTACAATTAGGTTAGATTTACACAAAAAAAAAAATACATAGATTAAGCATAAATACATAGATTAGATACTTATTTTCTTTCATTTGGAGCTTATTTTCATTGGAGATTTGGAGAAGAAGATTGAAGAAGCATGGGTTCCAGCTGGGTGTTCATCCTTACACAAATTTCAAGGTTTTTCTATAAATTTCTTTTCTTATCTTGTAATAGGTAGTGAGTAGTTAGCTAGTTGTTTGGGTGATCTTTGAATCATCTATCCCCAATGTGAATATTGAACATTTATGAGTTTATTTATAGATGAAAGGTTTATTTTTTTGTTGCTTCATTAAAATTTCATAGGTTTTTGTTATTTTGAGTAATTTTTCGGATTTGGATGGATAATTTTATCATATTACCTTGTATGGATGCTTTACTTAAATGCTTGAATGCCATGGATGTTTCTACCTCCTATCTCTTATCATGATTGCTATAATTTTGAGATTGCTTTGGAATGAGACTTGATGAATTGTAGATTTTATGGTTTTAGAACTAGAGTTTGAAGTAAAATGAATAGGTTTTGTGTTGTTTGGATTTAGAAAGGAAAAACAAATCGAACCTAAGATGTTAGACCCGTGCATTGGCTAATCATAGGACTTGCTCTGGAATGGAACATTTTGTGATTAGTATAGCTTGCTCTAGAATGGAAGCTTGGATATAAAGGGTTATCCCAACTTCATCTATATAATTTAATGATTAATTTAATTCACATATGGATATTGGGAGGATGAGTGAACTTGAGCAATGTTTTTAATATATAAACTTTCAAACAGTTTAATATTTTGATTACTTGACTTATAGTAAATTCCTACAAATTACAATTGTTTTAATTTTCATTGTCTAAATTTTAAATAGTTAACAACATAACACATAACAAAATTTGGAAATTCTTTAGCATATATTTGATTTTCATTGCTTGCATCTACAATCCTTTGGGTACGATATTCGTGGATCTTAAATTGAACACCCTATATTACTTACCGAGTCATTCCACTTGCTGAGGTTGCATCAAGTTTTTGTTACCATTGACGGGGATTGGCGTGTTTGTGAGTTTTGATTGTTATTTGTATGTGTTTTCTTTTTCTTATTTTGTTCTTTTAATTCTTTTTGGGTGTTTTGTACTACATGAACAGATTGAGACAAGACCCATGACCGAATTCTAGCAAGTGTACTAGATTGGCTAGTAATATAGGAAAATAAGATTATGACCCAAAATATCAAACCCAAGGGAAACTTGTGCTTGTATGTGTTATTTCAATTTCAAAACCAATTTTTATGTGTAAAAGAAAGAAAAGAAATCCCAAAGTTGTGATGATTGAAGTTTTAAAACTAAAACAAACTAAAACAAAATAAAGAGTTAAAAATAAATAAAGATCTAATGAAAATAAGCAAATTGAATAAGGTAAAAATCAATATTACAAATAACTTTCACTAAAGGACTATCCACCTTAACAAGTATTGCTATGACTTAAATAAAAGAAAACATACAAGTGATTATGGAGAATTCAGTTTAATAAAACCAGATAACTTTATTCAAGATTATCATTCCAAGCATCAAAATTTTCTTATTCACATAAACTTAACACTTAGCATAAAGAACTGAATTAAGTCTCCTAGATGTCTATTAAAGCCTTTCTCAAGAGATTTAACTTCCACCTATTCTTAGTTACCCTTTTCTCAATCTTAACTTACTCAAATCAATACACAATTATAGCTTATTTAGATTATAATCATGTATTAATCCAAATAAATTAACCTAAGAGCATGCAAGTCAATAATCAACTCAAATCAATTAATTAACGAATGCTTAATCAAGTTAAAAATCAACTTAAAATTGAATAAAGACAAGACTATGTTTAAGAACTAAGAAATAACCAACTTGCATTAAATTGAAGAACAAACTCAAGTCATAACAATACAAGTTAAGGATTCAAGTATCATTTAGCAAAAGTTAAAGAAAACTACTCACAAGACATTCTTAAAATAAAAACAAAGTTTGAAGAAAAACAGTAAAACTAAGTAACGTAAAAACAAACTAAAAGAGAATAATGCTTAATTCTATAGTTGATCTCTCTAGTTGATCTCTAATTCCGCTTTTTTCTGATGTTTTTGACTGCTATTTATAGGGCAAAATCGTAGTAGATTCCTTCTTGAACTCCAAACATAGAATAGGAAGTGAACTCTGCTAAAATAGGAAGCTCGAAAATCCTTCGCGAAGTGGGAGTATGAATCACGTGGCCACGTCCTTTCATTTGTGGTTGGTTTCCTTCACACGTGGCACGTGTGAATTATGCCTTCCCTCACACGTGGTCACGTGTCCTCAATGGTTCCTTCAATTCCTCTTTCACATGGCCACGTTTGAAAATAACATAACCCTTCACGTGGCCATGTCTTCCAAGTTTAATGTCTTCACGTGGCCGCGGGTAGAATTTTTCACCGATTTCACGTGGTCACATGAAAAGCTTCTGGACTTAACGTCTCATTTTCTTGCATCAACTTCTAATATTTGCACTTTTGACCCTAAACTTTGCCCTTTTTACAATTTAAGCCCTTTTATATCAATTTTATCCTGAAAATAAAAAAAAAACATGAAATTAACTTCATAAACATAAACTTTAACAAATTAACTCTAACTTAACCTAAATAAAACAAAAATTACTAAATAACAAAACTAAAAACATATCAAAAACTATATATAATTCACACTTATCAAATACCCCACACTTAAACCTTGCTTTCCCTCAAGCAAATTAGAACAATTCCACCTTCAAAACCATCAAACTTGTACAAAGATATGCAATTTCAAAACCAAACTTAGCATTCTAAAAAAAGCACTTAATATAATCTCTAACTTCGAACAAAAGAATATGAGTTAGCTTCCTTGAGTGTGTGCAAGACCAAATCATTTTAAGTAATTTTGAAAATAAAAACATCAACACAACTAGATAATGAAGTATAGAATAAATGAATGCATAAGCATACAACTGGTTTCGCGCTTGAAACTCTAAAAACACAATAGGTCTCTCCTTTAGCACCGGAACTCGTAGGTCATCTTCACTAAACAACTCAAAACAAACTTAAAATCACTTTGGTCTTTCAAAGATTGTAATGGGGCTAAGGTATTGGTTAACAAAGAATGGATAAAAGATCATCAAAATGAATAGCCACTCTAAGATAAAATCGATTACTAAACCCCAATAACTTCAACAACATATTTTTCTCATTTTTGCCTCACTTTCAAACTTTCTTTCAAGAGATAATATGCCCTTTTCCAAGAAGTCATTTTTTAATTTATTTTTCCTTGTACTACCCCATACTTATATTTTTTCATATTTGCTAGCTCTCTTTTTCTTTCTTTTTTTTTTCTTTTCTCAAACTTCAAACATTTTTTTTAAGAAACTAGCATTCACAAGTTACTTCTAATAATCTCAAGGTACACAAGGTAGTTTTCTCACTTGATAAGACTTTCTTGCTAAACCCAATAGAACTTTTAATCTCCTCATATATCCATTTAATCCTAAAGTGGCTAATTCCAAAAGGTGAGATAAAAGCTTTTTAGGTTATATGGTAAAAACATTAGTTATAACAAGAAAATATTAATGGTACACCTTAAGCATACCTCATTAGGCTCAAAATGGCTTAACAAAGGACAATTTCATCAAGGTAGGACAACAAGTCTTTAAGAGAGTTTATAAAAAAAAATTGTTGCCTAGATCATTTTCTAAGTTGTTTGAGTTATTCATATGCTTTGAATGGTGATGAGGAAGGTTCTAGTGCTCTAAATTTCCTTACTTCACTGCTTCATTGTATTGATTTTTCATTAAGTCAAAAATTGGTCTAAGTGCTTTTAAGAATTTGGAAACTAACAAATATTTATCAAGCTGAAGATTAACCTATCTAAAGATTTATTAAACAACATAGATGTTTTCTTGCTAAGCAAAGGTTCAAAACATACATATTCCATATCCAAGCTCAAATTGTTCAAAGTTTTAAAGTCAACTAGGGCAAACTAAGTTATCATGCAAACTAAGTGAAAAGGTGAGCTACATAAGTCTTCAATAAGTTTTACATACTTAAGAAAACAAACAAACTTACAAAAAAAAATAAAAAAAAACAAAACACAACACACAAAACAAAACCCAATTCATGAAAAAGAAAAAGAAAAGTTAAAGACAAACTCCCTGAAAAGGAGGCTACCCCCTCCTCAAAATTTTGCTGTCCACAGCAAATGAAGATCTATTCCGGTGGAGGCGGAGGTGGAGGAAACCGTTGCCAAAAGTGGTGGATAAAATGCTCAACAGTCCTATTGCCCGCCATCACCGTATCCCGAAGCATGTCCAATCTTCCTTGCATTTGATCTAGCCTAATTTGTTGAGCATCCAAACGGCTACTTAATTGATTAAATGGACCTTCCCATTTAGGTGTTGTAGCTTCATTGATGGGGGAAGGCACAGCTGTGGCAATATACTCCTCATTTGGTTCCTCCTGCTGCTCCTCAATCTGGATATTGTTCTCTCTTAGGTATTCCTCCCGGGTTTCCCAATGAGCTCGAGGCCTAAGAATCAAAATTTTCATCCGCTTGAGCATCTTGTTATCAATGCAAGGTAATTCTCCTGGAAGTGAGTCTCCATAACCCGGATGTTCAACTGCAATTTCCATCACTGTAGCTATCCACCCAATGGAAATAGTATCCATATGTCCTGGCATTTTCTGCAATTCTTTAATCCAAGCTACTATAATTCCCGCTCCATTGATTGCTATGCCATCCATCATGCATCGGAGAACCATTGCTTGAGACACACTAATAGTGCTTGCATTTTTCAAATTATTGTACATACTCTTTGCCAAAAACTGATGAATGATTCTTAATGCATGATTCCGTAAAGCATGGACCTTGCATTGTCCCCCTACCCATGGCTCATCTAATTCAAGATCCTTGATTCGTTCCCAATTCTCCACAGGGGATGCATCTTCCAATTCAGTCGGGGCATTTGGCACAAATCCTAAAATTTTAGAAAATTGACTGAAAGTCAAGGAATATCCTTTCTTACCAAACTTAAAATCGACTGTGCCATCCTTCGCATCTCTCTTAAAGTAGCATTCAAAATAATATAGAAAATCCCGTGCCATATCTGGATATACTTTCGGTTTCTTTGCAATGAAATGCTGCCAGCCAATATTTTGGATCAATGGTTCTATATCATGATCCCACAGATTTCCAACCGGAACATTGAGAAACAATTGACTTAGATAAGCGGGCTGGACATAGGTACACTTGTTGAAGTAGTCAAATTTATTGATGTTAGCCTTGTCCACATATGACGGAATGCATACATCGGAAGAACTTGCTACATCAGGATATTTGGTCCTTCGAGGTGCCACTAAAAAGAAAGAAAAACATAATGTAAGTGTCAATTCATAACCCAAAATATACTAAGGTACAAACACATGAATCATGCATTGAATGAACCAAAGCACCCTTGGATGAAATGAAAAATTGATAGCATAAATGCACCGTATATAGGTGAAGGTCAAAATGATAGGCATAACATGTATTCAACGGTTGAGCACAAAGAATATGTCAAAATAATGCCTATTATGCATGAATAAAGTCATGAACCAATCTTGCAGGAAGTGAACTAAGTTGTACGGCATCAATGAAAATCATAAACATGCTATCCAAAGAGTGAAAGTTAAATGTTTTGAAAGAAAAACTCATTGATGCATTTCATCGAGCATGTTATGGGCACAAGTTTGAGTATCAATTTAAAGATCATAACAAAGATTGTTCACTACCCAATTGCATACCAAGCATCTATGACATGCATGTAAGACTCACAAACATCTAAAGAGACAAACGAAATTAACATGAAAGCAAAATGTTAAGTGCAAAGTAATCTCAAAACCAAACATTCATAAGCAATAAGGCACAAAACAATGAAATGAATGATATGGAAATGACAAATAAGAAGCAAGGAGAGTAGATACTTACTTGAAGATGAGAACTAAACCAAAATACAACACCAAATTGAAATAGTGTGTGTGAGTTGTGAAAAACCCTAGTTTAGTGGAGAACGTGTGGAAAAAGAAGAGATGATAGGTAGGAGAGAGAGAAAAATTATTAGAGAGTATGCCCTAGAGCCCATGTAATAGGGATGTTTTTCATATGTATGAAATTTATATTCTTAATAAAAGGCATCATTCATTTATTAATGCTGTGTTTGAATACATGAGTTTGTAAATGTTAAATTAATAAATGAAGTCCTAGATATTATAAACACAGTGCAAAGGCAATCATGAAGGTGTTCATGATGTGAGATGTCTATCGCATGCAAATGTGTTAATATCTAAATATCCCTAGTCATAGAATTAACAAGATATGACATTGTTAATTCGGACAGACTAGCACATGTTATGCTTCTTGAATGGTTCAAGCAATGGTTCTCATAATTGTGATTATGGATGATAATCAAAGCTAACATGTGGATGCTTGTTAGAGGAACAAGTTCATTGGAGACCTGCAAAGAGAATCCTCATATGGATATTAAATCTATGTCAGTGAGGAATCTCTTCATAGCGGTTGTGCAAGTATCCTTAGACTTGAGATCACCAAAGTTATCTTAAGTAGCAAGCGGTATACTTTGACTCCATAACTGATTACTTCCAACTGGGAGTGAACATAGTTAGGAGATTGGGTATATCATGACCTACTTGAAGATAGTTGAGTGATTGACAAAGGATTCACCATCCCAGATTTAATAAGGGAAGTTATCTCACATGATTCTATAATTACCTTGTTCAGTGAATCTCTGGCCAGAGTAATATGCCGAGATGGATGGAGATCCATGAAGGGCATTTTAGGAACAATGGTTAAATTAATAGAACATACATAATTAGATTTATATGAGTTGACAGAAATCCATACTCAAAATCTAATTGAGATAAGAGTGGTGAAAGGAGTAATTGCACGGTAACTGTTTCTATGGAAGGGTACAGTCAAACCACATGACTTTCCTGACATTTGGGTAGTCATGATGCCTAGCTAGAGGCCAATCATGACTTGTATAATGATGTATCAAAATATCAATAGAGATTGATAAAATGATTTAAAGGAGTTTAAATCATGTGAGTTTTGAATAGAACTCACAATTATATATTATACTGCCAACATGGATAGGAACCCAATAGGTCACACACATATAGAGAAAAGGGTAAAATGGTAAAATGACAAGGATAATAATATTTGATATTATTATAAAGGTAGAGAGGAGAATATGATAATAATTAATTAAAGAGTTTAATTAATTATGATCAAATAAAATTGTCCGCGGAACTTTTGAGAAATGTTCTGTAAATTGGACCTAAATGAAATAATGTATTTCATGATTAATTATTATTGTCTTATAAGTGTTATAAGACTACTATAAGTGTTATAGGACTGATATAATAATTAATAGGACCATTGGAGAAATTATAAAGGGCCAAAGGAATGAAGAAGTTGGAGGAAGCCCTCCAGAAGAGGGCTACACGCCAACTCCATACAGAAGGGCTTAGAGGGCTTTTTCTTGGACCAAATTAATTTATATATGTTACATAAGTGTTATGGAACTCACATATTTAATTTGGTTGGATTTGGAATCCATTTGGGTATTTAAATCCAATTAAATGCACAAAGGGCCTAGTTTGTGGATTTTATGCATGGTCTTTTATGAAAAGTTTTAATTTGGATTTATTTAAGCCCAAATGATTATAATTAATTCCAGAGGCCCAATTAATAATTCTCCAGCAATTTTAAAGAGCTCAATCTCATTAAGGAGTTGGAATTTTAACCTAACTATAAAAGGCCAACTAATGAGAATTAGGGTTAAGTGATTAAAACAAAAGGAAAGTCTTTTTCTCTTAATTCTCTCTCCCTTTTGCGCCACTTCCATTGCTAGCCTCTTGGATTTCGGCCAGCCCTAGTTGAACACCAATTTGTTGGTTCAATTTACCCCTCTCTAGTGTGGATTACTCATTGGAGGTGTTCGATTTTGGACACTGTGGTTTGCGACAACCCGGTGCGAAGTAAAATCAATTGTTCAACAAAAATCAAAGGTGATTTTTCTTATTCTCATATAGTTATATTGTGTATTCATGGCAAGATCAGATCTAATGGTTAAAAAATTTTAAAATTCCGCTCATGTATGTGATGCATGTAACCATTAAAGTCCAACAAAAATGACAAAGAGAGAGAGCAAATGGTGGTCGGAGATGGTGATGATCGGTGATGAGTGAAAAATCCGTGGTCACGGGTGAAATTTGTGTTAGTGAGACGTGGGCACGGCTTGAGAGCAAAAATTAAATGAAGAAGAAGTAAACAAAATCGCGTGAAGTGTTTATAAGGCAGAAGTGTGAGACGTGGCCATGTGAAGTTCATAGGAAGAACCACACGTGGTCACGTGTGCCTTTGTTCCTTATGCATGCATTGCCACATGATGGTTACCCTTGAATTTCACGTGGTCACGTAAATTAAAAATGGAAGGGCCAGTGACTTAAGTTATGGCCACATGATTGTTTCTCTTGAAATATATGTGGCCACGTGATGTTTAAAAGATAGGGCAGTAACTCCATGCAGTGCACCAACCCGTGGCCACGTGATGGCTAAGGGAACCACACGTGGTCACGTGCACATGCATTTTTCTACCTTTATTGCATTTTTGAAACAAATACTCTAATTTTTCCATTTGAAGCTTTGAAAACACCAATTCTTTTCCAGGAAAAACATGTCTTCATTTCAAAAACCTTGTTTATGTACTATTTTCATGAATCAAAACACACAAACACACAAAAAGGCAAAAAAAAAAAAGCACAAAATTTGACTAGAAACATAAAAGAGATATAAATTTGAAGTTTTGAGTTTTTAGAGTCTCCAGCTAGACTCTCCAAACCATTTTTTAAGTATCTTGAAGAACTATGGTTGCTTCAGCAACCTTTTGTTGTCCGATTTGGTATGGTTTGAGTCGATGACCATTGACTATAAATTCATGTCCATCCTTTAAGCTTTTGATCGTCACTACACCAAAATTACTGCTTGACATCACTTGATATGGTCCAAGCCACTTCGATTTTAGTTTTCCTGGAAACAAACGAAGACGACTATTATAAAGAAGCAATAACATTCCCGGAACAAAATCTTTTACCCTTAAATGCTTGTCATGCCACTGTTTGGTCTTTTCTTTATAAAGCGCAGCATTGTTATATGACCATTGTTGAATTTCATCAAGTTCATTAATCCTTCGTTGAGGTTGCACTATCGGCTTAAAGTTGTCCTCCATAGGTATACGATGTGTACAATAGCTGGGGCTAATCCCTTTCAAGTCGGATGTTGCCCAACCAATTGCTCCTTTGTGCTTCTTAAGGACTTCAATGAGTTTTTCTTCTTCCAAATCTGTCAATAAAGATGAAATAATTACCGGATCAACATTATCGCTTAAAAATACATATTTCAAATCAGATGGAAGTGTTTTAAGTTCAGAATCTCCCTTAGGAGGGGATGGTTCATCCTCTGTTTCATCATGTTCACTGTGCTCTTTTCCAGATTTTGTACCAACTTCATCTTCTTTGCTTCCAACTCTTCCATTTCCTTGGGATGCATTAAACAACTTTGAAGCTCATTGTTGAGAATGATTTCCTCTTATATTATGTTGACACATTCTTGAATTTCATCGATAAAATAAATGGACTCTTCAAAATCATACGAGGGGTGTTTTAAAATTTTATCGACATTGAAACTCATTTTCTCCTCGTTGAATCTCAAAGTGACTGTTTGTCCATGAACATTGATTAGTGCTCTTGCTGTGTTTAACAATGGCCTCCCAACAATTAATAGTACCTTCTTATCTTCTTCCATGTCCATGACCACAAAATCAACCAGAAAGATAAAATTTTTGACTTTCACTAATAAGTCCTCAATGATTCCTTTTGGCCTCTTCACTGATCTATCCGCCAATTGAAGCGTCATTCGGGTTTCCTTCAAATCACCTAGATTCAATTTCCTGCAAATTGAATAAGGCATCAAGTTAATACTAGCACCTAAATCACATAAAACATGCCCAACAAAATTTCCTTTTAGTTCACAAGGTAATGTAAAACTACCAGGATCTTCTAATTTTTCAAGAATTTTATTGGTTAATATGGCACTATAATTACCAGATAATTGAATCGTTCCTATGACTTCTAGCTTTTTCTTATTAGTGCATAATTCTTTCATAAATTTAGCATATTTAGGCATGTGTAACAAAGCTTTAGCAAATGGTAAATTTATATGTAGCTTCTTAAACATATCTAAAAATATACTCAATTGTTCATTTCGTTTCTCTTTTCTAGCTAGAATAGGAAATGGTAATTGAGATTTATCAAGAACAGTAGAAACAAGTTTTTCCTTACCTTTACCCTTCTCAACCGTAGGAGACACTTTTTCAGTATTTTTTGAGTTAGAATTACTTACGTCCGTTGTTGGTTCCACCCTTGGGAAAGAATTCTTACCAATTTCAGTCTTCTCTAGCTCTTTCCCATTCCTTAAGGTGATTGCTTTGGCTTCCTCCTTTGGATTTCGATCTACATTGGATGGAAATGTCCCTTGAGTTCGGTTAGATAAAGAACTAGCAAGTTGCCCCATTTGGTTTTCTAGATTCCTAATGGATGCCTGTTGGTTCCTTATCCAAATATCTTGCAATTTCCATCTAGCATCTTGGCTAGCTAAAATTGAATATTGGGAGGCCATAAAGTTTGCAATCATTTCTTCAATGTTCGATTTCTTTTCTTGAGGAGGGGGAGGTTGAGATTTTTGAAAACCGGGTGGTTGGTGGTATGATTGTGATGGGTATTGGTTTGGGTAATGTGGTGGAGCTTGGTTTTGGTATGGAAGTTAATTATTGGGAGGTTGATTATGGTTAAATTGAGGTCTAGGATTAGTGTTAGAAGAAGAACTTTGATTACCTTCCCTCCATGAAAAATTTGGATGGCTTCTCCATCCCGGATTATAAGTGTTGCTATATGGATTCAAGGCATTTACTTCTTCTACCATTCCTTCATTATTCTTCATTCCCAAAGGTCCTGAAATTCCTGCATAAGAATCAACTTCATTAGATAGCATAGAAACATTTTTAGCTTTAAGCTCATTTATTTCTTTTAAATGTCTTTTTTCCATTAATTCTAATTGAGCTTTTAACATGGCTACTTCATCAATATTATGAACTCCCTGTTTCTTTTGAGTTGCTTTAGAGGTTGCCCATTGAGCATCATTGGTGGCCATCTCATCAAGAAGCAAAAAATGCATCTTCGGGAATTCGGTTCATGAAACTACCATTTGAGGCTGCATCTAGCAAAGATCTTGTTGATGGATGGGCACCTGCATAGAAAATGTGCATTAGTTGAAAAACAGGAACTTCATGATGTGGACAACTTTTTAAAAGTCTCCTAAATCTTTCCCATGCTTCATGGAATGCCTCCTCATAAAATTATTGGAAGTCACTAATTTGTTTCCTAATGAGGGCAGTCTTAGTAGGTGGGAAGAACTTGCAAAGAAATTTTTCTTGCATTTGTTGCCAAGAATGAATGGATTGATTTGGTAGCATTTGTAGCCAATCCCTAGCTTTTCTTATGAGGGTAAATGGGAAGAGTTTCAACCTAATTGCATTAGTCGATACATTAGGAATTTACACAGTGTCACTCACTTCTAAGAACATATCCAAATGTTGTGCAGGATCCTCTATGTCCAAACCCGAAAATTTGTTTCTTTGTACCATAGTGATGGTAGCGAGTTTAATCTTAAAGGGTTGGTGGTAAGGAATCCTAATAGTTCTATGTTCTTCATTCGACCTAGGGATAGCATAATCCCTAATGGTTTTAGGTCTATACCCATTCCCGAGGGCTTGGTGGGGTATGTGTTGCTCTTCGATCCTAGGAGGTGGATCATTCATAGGTTGTTCTATTTCTGGGTCATTCATGTTGCCTCGTAACCTTCTAATCCTATGAAATGTCCTTTCAATTTCAGGGTCTAACGGTAGGATGGGGTTATCTCTCACCATAAACCACTAGTCACCCAAAAAGAAAAATAGATGAAGAAGAGAAGAAAAACACACAAACATACTTTAAAATCAAAATAAATAAACAAACGCCAATGTGTCGCTGGCAACGGCGCCAAAAACTTGACCGGATTCTAGCAAGTGTACTAGATCGGCCCCAAAATATCGAACCCAAGGGAAACTTGTGCTTGTATGTGCTATTTCAATTTCAAAACCAATTTTTGTGTGTAAAAGAAAGAAAAGAAATCCCAAAGTTGTGATGATTGAAGTTTTAAAACTAAAACAAACTAAAACAAAATAAAGAGTTAAAAATAAATAAAGATCTAATGAAAATAAGCAAATTGAATGAGGTAAAAATCAATATTAGAAATAACTTTCACTAAAGGACTATCCACCTTAACAAGTATTGCTATGACTTAAATAAAAGAAAACATACAAGTGATTATGGAGAATTCAGTTTAATAAAACCAGATAACTTTATTCAAGATTATCATTCCAAGTATCAAAATTTTCTTATTCAGATAAACTTAACACTTAGCATAAAGAATTGAATTAAGTCTCCTAGATGTCTATTAAAGCCTTTCTCAAGAGATTTAACTTCCACCTATTCTTAGTTACCCTTTTCTCAATCTTAACTTACTCAAATCAACACACAATTATAGCTTATTCAGATTATAATCATGTATTAATCCAAATAAATTAACCTAAGAGCATGTAAGTCAATAATCAACTCAAATCAATTAATTAACCAATGCTTAATCAAGTTAAAAATTAACTTAAAATTGAATAAAGACAAGACTATGTTTAAGAACTAAGAAATAACCAACTTGTATTGAATTGAAGAACAAACTCAAGTCATAACAATACAAGTTAAGGATTCAAGTATCCTTTAGCAAAAGTTAAAAAAATTCCACACACAAGACATTCTTAAAATAAAAACAAAGTTTGAAGAAAAACAATAAAACTAAGTAACGTAAAAACAAACTAAAAGAGAATAATGCTTAATTCTATAGTTGATCTCTCTAGTTGATCTCTAATTCCCCTTTTTTCTGATGTTTTTGACTGCTATTTATAGGGCAAAATCGTAGTAGATTCCTTCTTGAACTCCAGACAAAGAATAGGAAGTGAACTCTGCTAAAACAGGAAGCTCGAAAATCCTTCGCGAAGTGGGAGTAGGGATCACGTGGCCACGACCTTTCCTTTGTAGTTAAACACATGGTCACGTGTTCATAAGGCTTCCTTCACATGTGGCCACATGTGAATTATGCCTTCCCTCACACGTGGTCATGTGTCCTCAATGGTTCCTTCAATTCCTCTTTCATGTGGCCACGTTTGAAAATAACTTAACCCTTCACATGGCCATGTCTTCCAAGTTTTTTGTCTTCATGTGGCCGCGGGTAGAATTCTTCACTGATTTCACGTGGTCATGTGAAAAGCTTCTAGACTGAACGTCTCGTTTTCTTGCATCAACTTCCAATATTTGCACTTTTGACCCTAAACTTTGCCCTTTTTACAATTTAAGCCCTTTTATATCAATTTTATCCTGAAAATCAAACAAAACATGAAATTAACCTCAAAAACATAAACTTTAACAAATTAACTCTAACTTAACCTAAATAAAACCAAAATAACTAAATAACAAAACTAAAAACATATCAAAAAATATATATAATTCACACTTATCAACCCACTAGCACCCTACAACGTTGAAATTGAGAGGACTTTACATCAAAGAAAGAGAGTAAATATGAAGAACAACATGAATGATCCTCTTATTGATGAAATTCCTTCTGAAGATGAACAAGTGCCAAGAGCACAAAATAAAATTTTGGGTAAACAAAGGGAAGATGTACTTAGGCAAAGGACTATTAAAGATTTTCCAATGCCTTGATGGAATGAAGACCACAGGACAATTGTGTTTCCTAGAGGCAAACAACTTGAGCTTAAACCAGCAACTATTACCATAGTGCAAAGTAACTAGTTCTCCGGGTCAAAATTAGAAGATTCTTTTCAGCATCTTGAAATATTTTTTAAGGTTAGCGACACTATGTAGATTTTGGGTATTACAACGGATGTAATTAGATTGAACTGTTCCCTTTCACATTGATCAGGAAAGTGAAGGATTGGCTTCAAATGTTAACAAGTCAGTTAATTTAGATATGGGAATAGTTACAAGAGAAATTTCTGATGAGATTTTTTCCCCCGACGAAAATAGCTAGTATTCGCAATAATATTATGAGCTTTCATCAAATGAATGAAGAGCCCTTTTATGAGGCTTGGGAGAGGTTCAGGAGGTTATTAAGAAGTTATTCGCTTTATAAAGGAGTAGTTTATCAGTTGATGATAATTTTCTATGCAGGGGTGAATCAACCTACAAGGTCACTCCAAGATACGGCATCTGGTGATTCATTTGTAAATAAGTTGCTAGAAGAAGCCTTTTAGTTGTTAGATGAGATAGCAGCAAATGACTCATAATAGGCAACCCCTAGAGTAGTTCCAAGAAAGCAGGGTGTACATAATGTTGATGAAGTTGCGATGCTAAAGGCACAATTAGAGTTAATGAAGAAAGAGCTAAGCGGATTAAAAGTAAAAATGTAGCTTAGCTTCTTAAGACTGTGTAGCATATGAGAGTAAACCATGTAGATAAGATAGTGGAGTTGTAGGGGATGTTAATGCAATGGGAGATTATAGGAGAAATAACTCCTATAGCAATGCATACAATCTGGGTTAGAGGAACCACCCGAATTTCTCTTGAAAAAAGGGATATCAAAATGCTTTATCTTCTCAACCCCAAGCAAGAGCTCTCTTCAACTAAAATGTCAACCATAACCACAACCAATCTTACCAACTACAAGCTACAACTCATTATCAATCTCTATATCCATCACACTATCACCAAAACCAAGGTTCAAACTAAAACCAACAACAAGGCCAACACTCAAACTATAATCAAGCATACCACTTACCAGGGTTCAAACCAAGACCACTCATTTAAGAGAAGAAACCAAATTTAGAAGTCATGTTTGCCAGCTTCATAAATAGCCAGCAACAATTTATGTTAGGCCAAGGGATAAGGTGGAAATCTCAAGAATAATGGAATAGAAACCAAGATGCCTCTATAAGGAACTTAGAAATACAAATTGGACAATTGGCAAATTCTTTGTCCACAAGATCAATTGGGGTTTTTCCATCAAATGTCGATCGAAATCCAAAGGAGAAAGCCAAGGTGATCACACTAAAAAGTGGTAAGGAGGTCGTACAAGAAGAAAAAAGAGGTAAAACATCATCATTATCATAAAGTATAGAGGAGCTGACATGGAAGGTAAGTGATTCTAACACTAGATTAGAGAAGAATATAGATGCTTCTACGATTGACAAGGGAAAGAACATAGTGAACTCCAATGTGGAAGATCTTGATATAAATAGGTTGCTATTTCCTGCTGTAGCTAGGAAAGAGAAGAAAAATGAGCAATTAGCTAGGTTCTTAAAAATGTTTAAGAAACTGCATATCAATTTGCCTTTTGTTGAAGCCCTAGCTCACATGCCTAATTATGCTAAATTTATAAAAGAACTTTAATCTAACAAAAAAAAACTAGAAGGGTGTGGAACTGTGTAACTAACAAAGAACTATAGTGCTATTATAATGAATAAGATTAAAAAAAATTGAAAGATCCAGGTAGCTTCAATTTTGCCCTGTGAGATTGGTGAATATTTTGTTGGCAAGGCTTTGTGTGACCTAGGAGCCATCATTAACTTAATACCATATTCGTGTGTAGGAAATTGAATTTAGGAGATCTCAAAGAGATGGGAATAAGGCTCTAGCTAGCTGATAAGTCGATAAGGAACCTAAAGGGGCTAATCGAGGAGTTATTAGTGAAGGTGGGGATATTTGTTTTTCCCATAGATTTTGTCATAATGGAGATGGAGGAGGACATAAGAGTGCCACTAATTGTAAGGAGATAATTTTTTAATATGGTAAAAGCTTTAATTGATATACATGGCCAAAAGGTCACCCTAAGGTTCAACAATAAAGAGATGGTGGTGGATATGAACAAGTCTCAAAATTATCCATCAAGTGATTTAGAGGAGTCCATTTATTTTGTGTACAAAGTGCAAGAATTTTTAGAAAAAACTTAGGAGAAGGTGTTGATAGATGACCTATTGAAGTTAAGTTTGGTACATTCTTCGGAGAATGAAGAGTTAGATGAAATAGAAAGAGAGATGGTAGTTGCAGTAGAAAAGGAGAGTGGGGAAATTATACAAGATTTTGAGGAGGGATGTGAAGAGGAAAAAGTGAGAAAGGGTTTGCATCACAAAAAAGAGATTTAAAAACTTAACTCAAACCCCTTCCCCCTCATTTGAAATATGTATTCTTGGAAAATGAAACAAAACCAATGATTATCTCTTCTATGTTGATAGGTTTTGAAGAGGAGATGCTGATCAAAGTGTTAAAAAAGCATAAAGAAGCAATCAGATGAGAGACATCACCTGAGGATCAAGAGAAAATGACCTTTACCTACCCCTACGACACTTTTGCATATAGGAGAATGCCTTCAGGTTGTGCAATGCACCAGCCACATTTCAACAGTGCATGATGGCAATTTTCCATAACTTCATAGAAAAATTCATAGAGGTTTTTATTGATGAATTCACCATTTATGAGAAAGATTTTGAGAGCTATTTAAAACATCTCAATTTAGTGTTAGGGAGGTGTGAGAAAACCAATCTAGTGTTGAATTGGGAGAAGTGCCACTTCATGGTAAGGAAAGGCATTGTATTAGGACATAAAATTTTTAAAAAAAGGTATAGAGGTGGATAGGGCCAAGGTATAGGTAATAGAGAAAATCCCACCCCCAACTAGTGTCAAGGAAGTTAAGAGCCTTTTAGGGCATATGTGTTTTTACAGCGGGTTTATTAAAGATTTTTCTAAAATTTTCAAATCATTATCAAATTTGCTGATTAAAGATGTTCCTTTTGAGTTCACTAATGAATGTTTGTAGGAATTTGACACTTTGAAAAAGAGGCTTCTTTCATCTCTGGAGATTATCTTTTCGGATTAGAATTTACCATTTGAGCTAATGTGTGATGCAAGTGATTTTACAGTAGCGAAAGTACTAGGACAAAGGAAGGAGAAGGTGTTTTGTGCAATCTACTATGTGAGCTATACCTTGATCAGAGCTCAAGTTAATTATACTACAACTGAGAAGGAGTTTCTTGTAATTTTCTTTGCATTTGAGAAGTTCGAGCCATACTTGCTGGGTGCAAAAATTGTGGTGTAGTCCGATCACGAGGCATTGAGACACCTTTACCAAAAAAGGGTCAAAACCAAGGCTAATCAGATGGGTACTCCTTTTGCAAGAATTTAACCTAGAAATCAAGGATAAAAAGGGGGCAAAAAACTTTATGGCAGATCATTTATCTCGACTTGAGCATGATCACATTGAAAAATGGGAGATTTTAGATTTGTTCCCTGATGAACATATATGTGCTTTATTTATGTGTGAAGTTGTTGTTCCTTGGTTTGCTGATTTAGCAAATTTTCTTGCAATGGGATGCTTGCTAAGGGATTATACATGGCAACAGAGGAAGAAATTGAAAGCTAATGCGAAGCACTACATATGGGATGACCCCTATCTTTTTAGACTATGTGTTGATCAATTATTAAAGAGATGCATACCGAATGAGGAGCAAAGAGAGATCATTAAAGTGTGTCATAGTAGAGAAGCCAGTGGACACCATGGGCTAAATAAAATGGTATCAAAAATTTTCTCTTCTGGCTCTTATTAGCCTACATTATTTAATAATGTGAAAATTTATATTCAATCTTGTGATCATTGTCAAAGGGTAGGCAATATATCTAAGAGAGATGAGGTGCCATTAACCAAAATGCTTGAAGTAGAGTTATTTGACTTGTGAGGTATAGATTTTATGGGACCTTTTCCAGTGTCCTATGGGTTTGAATATATCTTAGTGGTAGTAGACTATAAGAGCAAATAGGTAGAAGCCGTAGCCACTAGGACTTGTGATGCCAAGGTAGTGTTAGAATTTCTGAGAAAGAACATATTCATCGAATATGGAGCCCCTAGAGCCATCATTAGTGATGGTGGTAAACATTTGGTTAACCACCAATTTAAGGCTTTATTGAAAAAGTTTAGAGTTAGGCATAAAGTCACTACCCTATACCATGCCCAAGCTAATGGTCAAGTGGAGGTGTCCAACAAGGAACTTAAAGCTATTTTAGAGAAAATGGTTAATGCCTATGGATAGGATTGGTACCTTAAGATAAATAAAAACGTTATGGGCATATAAGACAATGTTTAAGACTCATGTAGGGATGCCACCCTTTAGGTTAGTTTTTGGCAAGTCTTGTCACCTACCAGTTGAATTGGAACATAAAGCTTATTGGGCCACCAAATTCTTAAACTTTGATCTTGTAAGGGCAGGAAAATACAGGTTGCTATAGCTGAATGAGTTGGAAAAACTTAGGTTTGGGCTTATAATCATGCTACAAAATACAAAGATAACACTAAGAAATGGCATGATAGGAAGCTAATGAAAAAAGAGTTTGTACCCAAGATGAAGGTGCTTCTATATGATAGCCACTTTAGATTGTTTCTTGGAAAGTTAAAATCAAGATGGAAAGGGCATTTTGAAGTTATAGAAGCAGAAAAATTTGGAGTGGTGTCTCTAAAGCACCCAAGGGACGAGAAGGAGTTCAAGGTAAATGGACATCATATGAAGCCCTATTTTGAATCGACATTTGATGGTACTTGAGTGATCATCACACTCATAGATCCTTGACGGTATTTAAAGTCCAGTTGTGGACTTTTTAAATGCAGAAATACTTTCTCGCTTTTTTTTATTGATTTAAAGTTTGTTTTGATGAATAGTTGTAGTTATTTAGGTTGTGATTCAAAAGATATTTTTGCTCATAGGCCATTATTATACGTTTTTGCTTGTTGAAGTGTTGTTATAACTAAGTTGAGTTGTTGAAAAAAATTAAGAAAGAGAAAATTTTAGGGAAATTTTTCATGGGTCATGGTTAGTAGGTTATTTCTATTGATCGTGACATAGGATCACTTTAGCTTCTAGAACTCAAAAAGCCACAGGTCATGGTAAGTATACTTTTAGTGCTAACGATGACATGATTACACCTTCAATTTTGTATCCAAAATTTTTTGGGTCATAGTGAGTGGGTTTTTCTTATTGACCATGACTTTTTTTTAAGTCCAGTAGCCAAACATGACTTACCTTTTGGTCAGCATGTTTTTGCTACTGACTGTGACCCCTCTAATGCCCAGAGTTATAAAAACCCTAAAAGTTTTTTGGATAGCCAACATTTCTTTTCCTCGTCTCTCTTTTCTTTGGTTTTCTCTTTATTTTCTCTGCAATTTCTTTTCATCTTCTTCATTCATTGTCTCTTTCTCTCTCAGGCACCATAGCTCTTCTTCATCCTGAACAGGTAAGCGACTCCTTCAATCTTTTTCTTCTTCATTTTCTTCTCCATAATTAATTACTTTGTTTTGATTTCATTTTCGTTTTTCTTTTTCTTCTTCTTTTTCCAATTTTGCCATTGTGTTCTTTTCATTCATTCTCTCTCTCTTTTACTACTTTCTTCTTCTCCTTCTTTTTCTATATTTGCTTTAATTTTTTTGTTTATTTTATGTTGATTTCTTGTACTATTCTTTACATTTTCTTTTTTGATATTTTTCTAACCTTCTTTTTATTTCTTTATTCTTTTAGTTCTTGCTTTCTCTTTATTTTAGTGTTGATTTTGATTCTTAAGTTACCGAGCATCTCCAAGCATGTAAGTCTTGATTCCTCTTTTAATTTATTGTTTGTTTAATTTTTTTTTTAGTGTTTTCATTGTTAATTTTTCATTTTTTTAGTAAATGTTTTCTTCATTTTGTTTTTTTTTCATTCATAGCGTGGTTTTTATCTCTTCTTTCTTTACTGTTTGTCATTAATAGTGTAGGTTATTTGTTGGTTGTTCTTCTTTTTGTGGTGTGTGTTCAATTTTGTTTGATCTTTTTCTTTTTCATTTTGGTATATTGTTATCTTCTTCTTATGTTTCAACTTTGTTTTTTAATTTCTTTTTCAAAAAATTTCCCTTCTTCTACAATATGTTTTTTCTTTTCGTTTGCTCTAATTATTTTGCTTTTGCATTTCATTTAGTTTAAGTTTTATCTTTTAATCTCTTGTATTTTATCTTCATTCCTTGTTTTTGTTCATTTTGTTTCTTTTTCATTTTGCTTTTGTTGGTTAATTTGTTTTTTTAAAAGTATATTTTTGTTAGTTTCTTAGTTTATTTTGGATCAATTTGGTAGAGGGGAATCAATTGACAAGTACGATCTCACAAACCCCTTTTTCTTCATTTATTTTTCTATATATATACAGTATTGTGTTGAATTTTGATGGAATTTTGGGGATTGCTTGTTGACTCTTATTTAGCATATGACTCGTTGTGTTTAGGTTAGGTGTTTACTTCATTGTCTTTTTCTTTTGCTTAAACAATCTTCATAGAGTTTCTTCTTTGTCTTTGTTTTTGGAAATTGACTAGTTATGGAATATGGTACTGCTTACTATCATCTTGTGATTAATTTGAGACCATTGTAAAAGTGCTTTTATTTGAATTGGTAAATGTTACTCATTTGATCGGTAGGCACAATAAGCAATTAGTTTTTGTGTAAGTTGTATAGGTTGAATGCTCTGTGTAGTTGCTTGATGTTAGTAGCTGGGATTTTATTGTCCTATTTAGGAGAGGTCATGTAACTTCAACATAACCATTCACACACACTTAACACCTTTTTCATGTTTTTGCTTTTTGTATGAGTCATAATAGTTTAGAAGGCCTACATTGAGAATTGGACCAAATGTTGCTATATACCTTGCTAGAATTTGTGAAACTTGAGCTTTTGGAGCATACTGAGAATTCTATGCAACTTACTATTCTTGCTTTCATTTTGTGCTATTAATTCATACTAGTAGCTAAGTTGACAATTAGCAACAGTAATAGGATTGATCCTTGTATCACTCTTTGATGCTAAAATCTGAACTTGACTTATGTATTTAGAAATTTCATCAAATTACAGAGTCTTTATACAATTTTGGATTAATTGGCTTGTTGATTTTTAAATACCATGTCACTCAAAAGCTGCCCTTTTTTTGTTCAGTTTGACCAATGCATGTTTATGTATATTTTGATAGCACTTTTACTAGGGTAGTTGTCTGCTTATCCATTAGAAATTTTTTTCATTTTGTTTGTGTTGCATCAAGGTATATAGGCTAAAATGACTCGACCTGCGGGCTACTGGTTTCCAAAGGATAACTTGGTTATCATGGTCGAGCACCATATACCTTTTATATTGTTGTTTTTGTGATGTGCACCCACACTGGTACAATATTATGTTCACTTGTAGGAAATAATCTTATTTTGAACCTATAACCTTGTGATCCCCATGCTTAAATCTATTTACCGTTGATCATTGAAGGCACATTTTATTTTGGGATGTTGATTTTGATGTAGGATTGTACTTATTTGAGCTATTTTTCATTGCTAAGCTTGTACTTTTGAAATTGTGAATGCTTGTTGAATCTTTAGGTTCCAACTTGTTGAGACCATTCATTTTTCACTTTCAAACATGGCTTTTGTTCGCAATCCTTAAACATTTTAGGAAGCCTGAATATTTGCAACTATTAGTGCATTCCTTAGTTACTGACTCTATGCATAAGGATTGTCGAGGTTATCACCCTTTAAATGTGTCTGACAGGACTTAAATCTCTTGCTTGAACCTATTAACTCTAATGTTTGTAATTTTTGGCTTATTCCTCTTGTTGGATACACCAATTTTGCTGAACTTTGATTGCACGCATTCTTTCTATCCATGTTATATTACCATTTATGCTCCATTTTTTCTCAAAGCTTGATGCAAGAATTCTTAATTGGTTGCTAATGTTGACATCTTGGGGAGACTTATTTTTGCTTTATTTTGTTATTTGCAGTGGCAGTCGAAATACCTCATGCCAAATCTGCACAGCTTTTATCCAGCCAGCCTCTATCAACTAGTCAATCACCAGAGTCAATTCAACCACCTATCCCCAGAAAAAAGAAGAAAACTAAAGCTCCTAAAGTGCCCAGCTGGGTGATAGAAGACATCAAGATAAGATATGTGATTTTGTCAAACTATCAGTACCTTCCCTCGACCTACTTAGACATGAGTTTGCTTGAGAAGTTAGGAATTAAGGATGAGGTAGAAAGGCTAATTGTTGCTATAGGTTGGGAAAGATTTTTTTGTTTGCTATAAGCTTGTGTATCGTGACCTCACAAGGGATTTTATGGCAATTATCAAGTGTCAATTTGGGGACAGTTTCGAGGAAGATCCAGATGATGTCACTTTTTTTTAGAAGGTACATCATATATGATGACTTTTGTAGATTTCTCAGATGCCTTAGGATTTCTTGCCCTTGCACCAGATGCTTACCCTAATTATGACAAGAATACAATCTAGGAAGAAATCAAGGATCCTTTATCAGATGCCAAATACCAAGTGGGGACAACCAAATCCTGTAATTTAAGGGATCATCCTTTGAGAATTCTACACAAGTTCTTCTCACTATCCCCTATGAGCCATGTCAATTCCACAGGGCAAGTAAATCTTCTAAAATCTCTTTTCTTGGCTACCATGCTCAGAGGTTACCCCATCAATGTTGCATATCATTGGTGGAACAAATTTGAAGAGATCCAATAGCAGCCAATAAAAATGAAGAGAATTTCTTTGAGTTGTTGGGTTAGTATGTTAGCCAGATCTTTAAGCCATCCTTTGGATGAGGATAAAGCCTCTTTTGCTATGAGCTACTTAGACAAGAAGGTTCTAAATCATATAAAGGTGCTTATTGAGGATGCTACAATGGAACATGGCATCAAGCTCACCAATAAGAATGAATTCATAGACAAGATGACCAGAAGTTTGAGCAATCCTCTACATGCTCTAGACTAAGGAGCTATAACCCTATCCTCTATGTAGTATGTTGAGTTAATAGCAAGGATAGATGCCCTAACTGCTAAACAAGATGAGTTTAAGGAGGAGCATCACTAAATTTTTCTTTCTCTAACCACTTTGGCATCAAACCTAGATGTCCTCTTTCCCCCTCCTATAGTTCCTCCATCACCACCTCCTTCTTCTCAAGACTGGTTGTAGGGAGTCTTTTACCCCCATTTATTTTTGTGTTTCTTATTTTTATCTTGCTGAGGGCAGTAGCAAGCTTTTAAAGTGTGGGGTAGAGGAGTACTTATTTTTGGGAGTGAAGAACATTATTTTTGTAATTTTTGAAGATAGACCTTTTTGCTAATTTTGATGCTAATTTTGTGAAGATTTGACACTGACTTTTTGCTGAAGATTATTTTTTGAAGATTGTGAAGATTTTGTGCAGATTTTGTGAAGTAGAAGAAGATTATTCAAAGTGCTCAAACATTGTGATGTTTTTGAACCACAAACCTCTTGTCTTTATGTTTCTAGTTTTAAAAAGTTATGTTAAGTTACATTTTAAGTAGTTATTGTTTTGGATTGTTTTAGTCAAACTATTTAGTTTTAATTGCAAATTTCAATTTATTATGGTTTAAGTAGTTGGTGTTAGTTTAAGTAGTTATTTTTGTTTAAATTTATTTGCTACTTTATTTTATTCTTACTTTGGCTTTAATAGCTTTTGTTGATCTTTAGTCATTTGGTTGTTTTAATTGCTTTCTAGTCTTTAAAGTTTGAATAATGTGTCTGTGTTTACTGAATTGCTGTTGTAATTGCAAATTAGTTTGAGTTTGCCTAGATTATTCTTGATTGAATCAGTTTGAACTTGGGAATGAGAACTGTTTGTTTAGAAAGTTAAGTTAGCAAGAGAGTAGTTATATGCCTTAGCGAGAAATTATCTTTTGATTAGTCTCAATTAGTCATATACCACTTGATTTCTATTTCCATGTGCACACTAGGCTATTTTTGTGAAAATTATTGAAAACCAGTGAGTAAAAGCGATTGGGTGAAGGAATTTTAGGATAGTCAAAACCTTCCTCATCAGCCTTTGAAAAAAATATTCAACTCAAGCAGAATTAGGACATGACTTCAGCAGCCTTTCTTTGGCAGTCACCTTTAGAATGATTTTTATTCTACCTTGTGAATAATTTTACCATTGATAGCCTCTTTGAGCTTAGTTGGTATGGTAAATGCATACCATTTAAAATTTTTTTCTTGACTATACTATTATTTGACCATATAAATTAAATGCCTTTTATCTCCCCTATTTTAGAATTGGTCACTCTAGGTTGGGTAGTAAAAAAATTGCATAATGAGTTTGGAATTGAGTTTTGCTTGTTAGTGAAGAAGTATGAGAAATTCTAAAATTCTTGGGTCTTATGAGCTGAATTGCGACAATCTTAAGACATCGATAATTATGAGAATTAAGAGTGTTGGTGCCATATTAGTTTAATTGAAAGGTTTATATAAAAAAATCAGTAGAAGATAGGTTATACTACAGAAATTTTATTTAGTTCCTTACTGTAGAAAATAAGTGTGGGATACCTAGTATCTATGAGGAAGTGTTAATTATTGAGTTAGTTCAAGAGACATAAATTTCATCTCTTATTTCCTTTGTATTTATGAGTTTGGTCAATGTCCTTTGAGTTTCATCCTTTAGTTTTGATAGCAAGGGTAGAAGAATGGGAAAGAGTTGTTAATTTTTAGAAAGTTAGGTGGTATTTTTGGGTAGTGTGGCTGATTCTATTTTGTTAACTTTATCTCTTCTTTGGAGCCAATACCTTAACCTTTCATTACAACCTTAATGTAAGCCCTAGTGATCCTATTTTTGCTCTAAGTTATTTACTGGAGATGACCTTTGTGGTTTTAGTGCTAAAATAGAGGCCTATGGCTATTCTGAGTTTCAAGAGTGAAACCGTTTTGCAAAATTTTTGCATACTTATCTTTTTGCTCAATTGTTGGAATTCACTAGTAATTTTGGTTTTGAAAAGTAATAAATATATTTTGGCCTAGCACACATGCCCAAGAAATTGTTCGGTATAGATTAGTCTAAGTCTTTTTAGTTTATATTTTCGTTTAAGTGTCTTCTGCTAAATGTTATTTTAGCTCATCTAAATGTTCTTGTTCTAATTCAGAGTTAGAATTTTCAAGATTGTGGATGATTCATTTGCTTAAGGGCAAACAAAGTCTAAGTGTGGGGTAGTTTGATAACTCCAATTTAGTTTTTAATTTTTAGTCAATTTTAGTGTAGTTTTAAGTGTCTTTTTAGTGTCTTTTGGTTTGTTTTGCTTGAATTCAATAATTTCTATCCAAATTTAGTAAATATTATCTTTCATGTGCTTTGGAGGACTTTTGATGGGTTTTCTGTGCTAAAATGTAGAGTTTGTAGGTACCTCACGATCAGTGCTGATTATGACCTAGTACTTCATGTCAAAATGCACCATTTTAATTATGTCACAGTCAGCATATATTTTGTGCTTACCCTAACTTAGTCATTTTTTAATTCCGAAACTGATAAGAGAAGACCTCATGGTCAGTAGTAATTTTGTACTGATCATGAGGTATGCAAACTTCAATCCAACCAGTAAGCAAAAAACATGTCACGATCAGCAGAAAAAGTGGTGTTAACTGTGAGGTCTAAATTTCTCGGTCCAAAAGTGAATCGAGGTGCAGGTCATGCTTAATAGAAAAAGAGTGTTAACTGTGATCCATCTCAATGCAGAGGCAAAATTTTAGCATGTCACAGTTAGTAGAAATTTAGTGTTGACCGTGACCCTATTGGGCCTATATAAACTAGATTTTTCTGTTTGGAATATAGCTTGAAAAATTTAGATCTAAGGTTTCTTTATTTCTTTTGTTCTTTCATTTCTTCATTTTTTCTATATAATATATAGCTTTATACTTGCAATTAGGTTAGATTTGCACAACAATACATAGATTAAACACAAATACATAGATTAGATACTTTGTTTATTTCATTTGGAGCTCATTTTCATTGGAGATTTGGAGAAGAAGACTAAAGAAGCTTAGATTCCAACTGGGTGTTCATCCTCACACAAATTTCTAGGTTTTTTTCTATCATTTTCTTTTTTTTTTTATCTTGTAGTGGGTAGTGATTAGTTAGCTAATTGTTTGGGGGATCTTTGAATCCCCTATCCCTAATGTGAATATTGAACATTTTTTAGTTTATTTATAGATGGAAGGTTTATTTTACTGCTGCTTCATTGAAATTTCATGGGTTTTTGTTATTTTGAGTAATTTTCCAAATTTGGATGGATGATTTTATTATATTGCCTTTTTTGGATGCTTTACTTGAATGCTTGAATGCCATGGATGTTTTTACCTCTTATCTCTTATCATGATTGTTGTAATTTTGAGATTGCTCTAGAATAGGACTTGATGAATTGTAGATTTTATGGTTTTAGAACTAGAGTTTGGAGTAAAATGAATAGTTTTTGGGTTGTTTGGCTCCGAAATGGGAAAGCGAACCAAACCTAGGATGTTAGACCCATGCACAGGCTAATTATAGGACTTGCTCTGGAATGGGACATTTTGTTATTAGAATAGCTTGCTCTGGAATGGGATACTTGGGTATAAAGGGTTATCCCAACTTTATCTATAATTTAATGATTAATTTAATTCACATTTGGGTATGGGCAGGATGAGTGAACCTGAGCAACATTTTTAATATATAAATTTTCAACTAGTTTAATATTTTGATTTTAAATTGTAGATTAGGGTTTATGGCGAAAATATTGATGACCGCTCCTAAGTAATTTTCAAGGATAAAATTGATATTCTAATTTTGAAAAATTACTAGGAATAATAAAGACAAATTAAGTCATACTATCTTCATTAAAGTTATTCCAAAAAGAGTTTACTTTTTACCAAAATTGGATTCACCTCAAAACGATCTATAGAGAAGAAGTTATGCTTAAATTATTATAGACTGCTTTGGGATAGGGGACAGATTCGAGTCATCAAGGTTTAAGCTGAATTTTGAGAATATTAAAGATTTAAGTAGATTTATATTTCCTAACAAAATTTTAGTTAGAGGTCTTCAAATTCATATGGATTTAGGTTGACCCAATTTTATGGTCTCTAGGCAGAGATAAAGCTGAAACACTAAGGATCGCTCAAAATTCCCGAACTTGTTTTCCTTATTTTGCCTTTTTAAAAGAAATGAAGGGGTGAAGCCCAAAAAAAACCATTTTAAAAACATTCAAATTCCAAAGAAAGCCAAACAATTCCATTCCTTGTCTTTTATGAGAAACATCTTCCTTATTAGGTAACCCCTAGTTAGAAATCGCCTCAGAACCCAGTGTCTACACTCAGTAATAATGATTCCAGTTGTGTGTACACCCTTGTGTCATTCTAGAGGGTATATGGATGTTACAAACCAAACCAATGAGGACTTCTTAATTTTGACCATGGTTACTACCACTAGTAGCATTACTGCACCAGCATTCTAAATAAACAATTTCGAAATTAAGGTCTGATTAATCAATATCATACAAAAGAAACAATTCTTAGGTTTGATAATAAGGACCCTTCTCACCATTTTAATATGTTCATAGATGTTTGCAATATGTTGAAAATCAATGGAGTGATACTTAATGTAATCAAGTTGAAAATGTTTCCATAATCTTTTGACAGAAGAGCTTTCATCGATTGCATTACATGCCTGATGGATTAATTCGGTCTAGGGATTAATTGGTGCAAAAATTTTTAGCTAGATTTTTCCTATCTATAAAGACTATCATGATGGAGAACAACATCTACAACTTTAAGCATGCAACTGATGAGTCTTAGTAAAGCTTGGGATATATTCAAAAGGTTCTTAAAGACTTATCCTCATCATGATTTTCCCACTTATCAACTTATACAAAGCTTCTACACCGGATCACCAATGGAGACTAGGCATCTTTTAGATCTAGTTGTTGAAGGGATAATAAAGAGAAGAAGCCCAAAAATGTTTTTTATCTTATGGATAAAATAGCCACTAGTGAGGCATTATGGATGCCAGTGTAAGACAATAATCAACAAGCATCTTGCTTGTATGTAATAGATAAGATCACAACTCTTAAAGTGAAAATAGAGGCACTAAAGAGGCAATTGAATGGGATAAAGGTGTAACAAGTGGTAGTTGTAGCACATATATGTGAATTATATGGTGGTGGATATTCTTTCCAAAAATGTCAATCAAGTGAGCATTACATAAATGTGGTTTATACTAATCAAGTTAATATTTTTAATGATTTTCATAAGAATATTGACCCCCTTATAGCAATAGCTATTGTAAGGACTCAATCATGGCCCTAACAAGATTATAGTTAATTAATCAGGATTAAAGTTAAATAAGGCAAATTTGATTATTTGGTATTACTAAAGTTAAGTCACATTAAGAGTATATTGATAATTATGCATATGTGTATTAGAGTGTAGCTAAAATAGTAAGGAAGGATGCAAGTGAATTAAATAAGAAGTTTTGGAGTTAAATGTTAAGAAAATAAGTTGTTCGAGGTTAAAATGTATAAGGGCATTTTGGAAATTTCTCTTTAGGAGATATTTACCCCACAAACCCTTGTATTTAGCTTCTTAAAGAAGGAACTCTTGGAATTTTTGGAATGTGGGTCGACATTTGAGGGAGATATCTCTCTCTCTCTCTTTGGTTACGGTTTGGAGAAGATGAAGATTAAGGTTTGTTGTTTAAGCATCATGAAGGTAATGTCCCCTTCCATAGATCTCTTCTTCCATGCTTGATTTATGATCTTAGAGTTGTAGGAAGAGATGATAAGTTATATTTGTCATCTCTATGTATAAGGAAATGAAGGAGAGAGTGAGCTAGATCAATGGATGTTGAAAGAGTTCAAGCTTAAAAGGCTAGGTACGAGAATTAAGTTTTGATATTGTTCATGTGAATGATTTAGGGTTTTAACTCCTTTTTCTTTTGTTATGTGTATTTTGATATGAGTTTAAAGGATAAATCTAGTAAGTTTTGATGAGTATAACATGCTTGAAAACTTAAATGATCATATAAGCAAGATGGGGAGTAAGATTTGGGGTTTAAATTCAGGTTATGCACGATCGGGATGCTGGTTTTCTTCTTTCCTTTCCACACGTGGCCACACACCCTTTTCTCCTTGAGAATGCATGGCCACTCACCCTCTTTCCTGTGTAAACACACGGCCACGCATGGAATGGCTTCATTCCATATGCGGCCACGTTATGTCTCTCTTCCCCTTGCACATGGCCACACATTCTTTTGTTCATAAAACATATGGCCACGCACTTTTTTGTTCATAAAACACATGGCCACGTACTCCTTTGTTCATAATACACGTGGCCACGTGTGTGTTTCCTCTTGGAAACACACGGCCACTTGTGTGGTTTCCTCTTGGAAACACACGACCACGTGTGTGATTTCTTCACGACCTATATGGATTATTTTGCATATAAGTTGAGCTAGAGAATCCCAAATTGAATGATTCTTGTCGCGTTGGAAAATAGACTTCCATACCTACATTTCATATGAGAAACCCAATCCTAAATCTATCTCTAAATAGGCTATATTTTAGTACGAATTCATGAACAGTTTGCTGCCTAGACATTAGGAGCGGACCTCAATATTTTGTAAATATCTAGAAATATAGGAATAATATCAAGATGATTTTGGATGTTTTAGAAACTATAAACATAATGGAAAAAGTTTTTAGAGACCATATATGCTAAAAATGCTTTTTGGTTGGTCAAAAATTGTTTATAAGTTGAACTCAGAAAACTGCCTAAGATTGTTCATGACTCATAACTCCAATCACGACTCGTGACATATGTTACTAGTGAACAAGTGCACGAGTCATGAAGTTTGATCCCTTTCACAAGTAGTAACACCCCTCATGACTCGTACACTTCTCTACTTTACCCAAACATGATTTTTAAGCCCTTTTGTGTCACCAAAGCTGGTCTAAACCCTTTTAAGAAATTTTAAAGCAATTTAAGCATAAAATTAAGATAAGTTGTGACACTAATCATGATTAATTGAAGCGATATATGAGAATAAAGGTAGTAAATGAACACTAACATTTGAATAAATGAAAGTGTTTACTTGTAATTGATTGTATTATAATGATTATACACGTGATTTGGCTTTGCCCAAAAGTATTTCACCTTGATATTCCTCTACAATGACCTGAGAATACTAAGACATAGATTAGTAATAATAAGAGAATAGGTACAAGGTTACATGTTCAAGTTAAAAGAAAGGGGACATCATAATTTATGTTAAATTATGAAACTATAAAAGAAAAACTTGATTACACTCAAGGTCATAAGTAGAAGTAATGATCAGCATTGATATATATAATAACATGCTCGCCTATTCATTCATGCCTATACTATATTATAATTAGCATATACCCATCAGTAGTGTGCTAGCAACTAAGATGAAAAATACAATATGATTAAAATATATATGTGATTACGTTAAGGTGTATAACGTATTATCTAGAATCTGATAGACCATTGAAGTGAATCAAGGAATTAAATATGAACAAGTGTTTACTTTTAAATTGTAAGAGAACTTGCGTATACTACTACTATATGGATCATAAATGCATGAGTATTGCTTTAAATAATTATGTTTGATGTGAGTAATGATAATATGGGAAAGCTGCTCGCGGCAAATGGTAATCAGGTACGTCATTTAGAAATACCAATGAGTTATGTAATTCAATGTTTTACAATTAATGCTACCATGCTATGATGAGTAATTTGACTCATTATGTGATCGTATATGAGTACCTATAGGGTATGTAATGCTACGATTCAAGATGTCTTTATATGCACACATGTATATATGGACATGCTTATAATACTATGAAGATTTTTAGTTGCAAGAACTATACTTCCATAATCGCCTCATTGGCCTCACGATTAATATCAAGTATGATGATATGGATCAATGAAAGTAATAGTGTATTGTGTTTGCATTATTATGTAATCCACTACGATATGTATGAGTGATGTTGATGCAACTATGTGATGATATGACTTGCATCCATGTTTAATGGAGCTCAAAACTCAATATTGATGTATAATAAAAATTATATGCATTCATTATGAATCGTGGCTTGAAGCTAAATGATGTATTCAGTAACAAAGAATATGATGAATTAAAAATGTTCTTAAGTGGGTAATCCTGCGGGTCTTAGTTCAGTTGTGGATTAGATAGGGCATGACTAGAGGGATATAGTCACAGCTGCCATAGTTGAACCCGTTTAGGTCTTATTCCTTAATGGAACCATCGTTTGACCCTATTTGGGTCCATAGTTTGTTCCTTGCTGGAATCATTGTTTGACCCCATTTGGGTCCATTGTTTGATATCTCCAGATATCCATAGTTTGATACCTTCGGGTATCCATTGCTCTCGTTATCCACCTTTTGAACTAGTACTTAGGCAGGCTATTAAAGATGATAAAGTATACACAAGATAAAGTAAAACATGCATTGATTGCTCTATTTATGTGATGTAAGCATAAGGAATGACCTATTGTTTGATTGTCTTAGATTATTTTTGACTATAAACTATTTTATGAAATGAAATATCATGCTTTGTAATACATGATTGATATGTCTCACTTCAATTAAGGGAGATTCTCATACGAGTACCGGTATGAGTTGGTTCCACCGATGGGATTCCACAGAAGTTATATGAACTATAACATGTGCATTAAGTTTCATGTACTCTATTTATAAAATGCATAAATGTGACATCAAGATATTGTCTTATAATCTTGATATGTAATGCTAGTTCTTTATGATCACCTGCCACTCTGTCAGTCTAATTATATACATATATATATGTTTACACATATATAGACATAATGATAACATTCATTTAACCAAGTGCAATGCATGGCATAGAATGATGCTTGTAAGAGAATCAGGTTACCATGCTAATATAACATGAAAGATGTAAAGTTGTGAATCTCATATGAGAATTTTATGATATAGGTGAAGTAATTATTCCTACTAGGGCTACTTGTAGACGCTATACGAATTAAATACACCCGTATATTATGAATTAATGTTGAATGCCTATCTTAGGTGAACAAAGTGACTTAATGCAGTAAGTGGAAATCTTATACCATTGCTAACTATGATGTCAAGCCTATTGATAAAAGGATCATAAGACGTATATGAAGGTTTGCACGCACATATGCATAATGATATCATTGATCTAGCCAAATGCAACACATGATATAAATTGGTGTTGTAAGAGGTTTAAGTTACCATGTTAAGATAATATTAAGAAACACATAAGCATGGAACAAGAATGAGAATTGAGTTATTATAAGAAGAAAGAATTATAAAATGCATGAATGATAATAGTTTGACATGAATAGTATGCTATGATGATGTTAGTGAATTAACCAGTTTAAGCAGGATTGAGCTAGTACAAGTAAATATTCTTGATCAATATAGCATAGTATTCATTGTTGAGGTTGAAGTCTTTCTCAAATGATCAGTATAATAAACTCATATGTTAATTGGTATTATTGAAAAAGGTTATGTATATTTATGCATGATTATATAACCCAGGGAAAGAGGTTATCTATAGTACTTTGTTTCCCTACTAAGCTGTATAGCTTAACACGGGTTTGTTTATCCGTGTAAGTTTCAAGAGAAACACCAGAGGATCGGGCAAGTTGCAGTTGCCTTGAGGATTTCAAGATGCTTGAAGGCCTTTTTTTTGTTATGAGTAATTATACATAAGTTTGATTTATTTATTTATGGCATGTAATTATGGCCTGTCTTATTATTATTATTATTGCCTAGTCTTTAGTAGGCTTATGATGATGATGATGAAGATGATGATAATGATCGATGTTTACCCATGGTTAAGGAATTAGGGTGTTACAGCTATAATCCAAGATGGAGAAATTATCCAAATTTTTCCTTGTCAAACAATAGATAGTAGGTATAAAAAACAATAGGTTTCCAACTTAGATCGCCTATGTGAGGCCCCAAAGTATACCCTGGTAGAATTAGAATGCAATTGAATAAGAGGTTGATAGAGTTTTTGGCATAAAAGAATTGTTAATTATGCAACTGAGACTTAATTGGTATTAATGTAAAAATAAAGGGTACTTCCATAAATTTTCCAAATTAGGCTAAATGTGCATTATTATTAAAGAAGTAGGGATTGATGTGTTATAATGAGTTAATTGTTGTATGTAATTAAGGGTTAAAATTTATTTGAGGGAGGAAAATGCAATTTTCCCTAGGATTACAAGTGAGCCAAATTCTTACATGCATATATTTCTTTCTAGAAAAGCAAAGAGAAAAACAAGAAAAAAGGAAAAATCTATCTATTTTTTATGGTTTAGCTTGCCACTTTATGGCCAAAAGTCTCTAGCTAACTTCTTCTTGCTCATACCACTTCTTACTTATAGTTTTAATAAAGGAAGGGCTTGTATACATTGGGTGATTCTTTAACACAACAAGGTGCATAAGTGCATGGTTTTAGATATGAAGAGGGTTCTCCTCTCATTCATTCTTTATTTGATAAGTATTTTTAAAGTTTTTATGTATTACTTTTGAATGATAATTGAATAATATCTCATAGTTGTTATTAAAGAAGCTAGCCAAAAAAAGGGAAAGGAAAAGGTGGAGCTCAAAAGGAACTAGTTGAGCCAATTTTGAGGTATGGGAATTCATATGATATTTGCATGTGTTTAAGTAAATCTATGTTTGTAAATGCATTGTAAATGAACTATAATTGATGTTAGAGCTCATAAATATTGAATAAATGCATGAAAAGAGTGATTAATGTCTTAAATAATGACTTAGTGAAAATCTGCCATAGGTTCACTTGAACCAATTTTAGTGTAGAGGCCACAATGTTTTCTGTAGATGTCTAAATAAAATTATTCCAGTTGGTGATGAGAGATGAGACATAGATCTACAACTTTGTAGAAGAAATCAAAACCTAATGGAGTGGTTTTCATTCTTTTGTGAATATCTTGAGATTTAAAAGCAAAAATGGAGTATTTTTAGTAATTTGGAAACTAGAAACATAGAACAACAAATGTCTAGAAGGAAGTTTTTCTAGGAAACAATGTTTGTTATGTCTAAATTGAAATAAAATTTAGACAAAAAATATACCTATAGAATTCTTAAGGCAGAATGGTGCACACGGTGGAGACTAAATAGTCTTTGCCATATATACCCTTCTGTATCGATTAAGGCTATTGTCCACGGCTGAGACTAATTAGTCTCCACTATGTGCCTCCTCTGTTTCATCTCATACTTGATTTTTAGGCCCCAAATTGTCATTAAAACTTACCTGGACTTCCTCAAATACTCTTAAAGTATTTTAGACATAAAAATAGTGGCATAATATGACATGAAATGTATATAATACGTGTTGGAATATTGAAATAAAGTTATGAAATGAACTTAACCATGAAGAAACATATGCACATAAGTTAATTGTACCATTGCTAACAACATACATCAATTGTATGTATGTATAACCATGTAAATAGACTTTAAGGGTACAATTGAGAGCATATGTACATGAACATGTATAAGTGTCTAAATAAGTATAATTAATGAATATTAATGAACTTGAATATTTGTATGTATAGTACTACATGTTATATGGTAAGTGATAACAATGTTGAAGTGTATCTTAAGTGTGATTGAGTATGAATTATATAGTGATATTGTTGCATGTTCTATTATATGTATACTCTATAATCCTAAATATATTAAATGTGATATTCTTGGGTAATTAAAAACTTATTGTGAGCCTGAATTTCACATAGTAGTGGATAGATAGGTATGTCTATAAGGGATAGTGATTGCAACGGCTAATGTTGGCAAGGAAAGAGTCTAGTGTTTCGATACCAATTGGTATCTAGTAACTTAAGATTATTGTATCTCTAGTGTTTGATAGTGCTCACCGGTATCTAGTGTTTAGTCCCCTTATCCATTGTTAATGGGAATTTAGACGATGGAAGTGTTATAATAATGAATAATAATAAATGATTAATAGTGTAAATTATTTTATGCCTTATTGTAATGCTAGTGCCTTTTGTGGATATTATCAATGTAATTGATAAATGGTATTTAGGTGTTATTTAATGCATGAGACTATTATTATGAATGTATGTGGACTATAAAATGGTAAGATATGTTAGATAATAAATACAATTATGTAATGTTCATTGGCATCTTATATTATTATTTGTGTTGGAGACTTCGTAAAGAAGTCGATTGCATTGTTTTACTTTCCATTGAGCCATTGCTCAACACGGGTATTCTTCTTGTATAGGTTCAAGTCAATATCTACAAGCCACTAGGAGTAAAGCTTGAAGACAAATTTTGGTATATAGTCATTTTTGTATTGTATAATGCAAAGGATATGTAAAGTATGTAAAAGAAATGATTGTAAATATATTTTAAGCATTTTGAGTTAATATATGTGTTTGTATATGTTGTGAAATGGAAATTGTATGCAACTGAGTAAGGTAATTTTAACAT
Organism: Excoecaria agallocha; assembly: GCA_037975025.1. Lineage (NCBI taxonomy): Eukaryota > Viridiplantae > Streptophyta > Magnoliopsida > Malpighiales > Euphorbiaceae > Excoecaria > Excoecaria agallocha. Next base: position 27,229,403 of record CM075812.1, read on the forward strand.
AAAGAGGCATGATGAAAGAGATCTACAGAACTTGTGATTAAAAGATAATTCAATAGGGTGAATATCATAGGACTCATAACGCTCTTACATTCCTTCTAGCGGGTGTAAGAGTGTCACATCCTATACAACCTTAAATGCAAGCACTAATGCAAGAGAATAAGCCTTTTCTAAAGAAGAAGTTAGATAATGAGCAATCACATTTCAAAGAAAAGTTCAATACTCAAGATAACATCCTTGCTCGCTTTGACACGAGGTTTACAAACTAAGAGGCTTCTGTCAAGAAATTAGAGTTTCAAATTGGTTAAATTGGCCAAAACTTGTCATTAAGACCTTTAGGATCTTTACCTTGCAATTTAGAGAAGAATCTTAGAGAGGATTGTAAGGCAATTACCATCTAATATCGTAAAAAAGGTGAGAGATTTAAGGGATAAAGTTGAGAAATTTGATTCAACTTAGGCTGAAAAATCCAATGCTCAAATAGATAAAAATTCTGATTCTATTTAGCATGCAAAGAAGCAAAAAAGAGAATGGTAAGTATTTTTTTCACCCTTCTATTGATGATCTCAATTTAAAGATGTTTCCTTTACCCGAAAATCTTTAAAAGGAGAAAATGGACTCACAATTTTCAAAGTTTTTGGAGATGTTTCCAAAATTATAAGTAAACGTCCCACTTTCTAAGGTGATTACAAAACAAAATTCCTACAAATCTCAATGGGAGTTTAACTATACCTTGTCAATTGGATATTAGGAAGGCATTATGCAATTTAAGAACTAGCATAAATATGTTGCCTTTATCTATTTGTAAGAAATTAAAGTTAGGAGAGATCAAAGAGATGAAAAGGAGTTTGTAAATAGAAAATATGTTAATCAAGAGTCTTAAGGGAATTATTAAGGATCTCTTTGTGAAGGTAGACAAATTCTTCTTTCTGATGGAATTTATTGTGATAGACATGGATATGGACCATGAGGTGCCATTGATATTAGGAAGACCATTTTTGAACACTTGCTCATTAATCGATGTTAACCAATAAAAGCACACTTTGAGGCTAAATGATGAGCATATTAAGTTTAACATGGTGAAAGCCATAAAGTGTCTTTCAAAACATATGGATAAATGTGTTAATTTCCTTGATTGTATAGATATATATATATATATATATATATATATATATATATATATATAAGGATGAAGCCCAATAAGATATACTTAAGAAAGATCAATTGGAAAGATGCTTGATGCAATCTGTCACCATTGACATTGAAGATAAGGAGCTGAAGGAGTTGGCTGAGGCAATTGAACATGAAAGTAAGAATAAGGAGATAAAGGATGAAAAGGAGGATAATTTATTCCCTCTTAAGGATAAAAGTTTTTCTAACTTAAAACCTCTTCCTTCTCATTTAAAATATGTTTTCTTGAAAAGAATGCTTACCATGTGATTATCTCTTTTTCTTTGACAAAAATTAAAGAGCAATTATTAGTACGAATATTGAGGAAACATAGAGAGGCAATTGTTAGGAGATTTCAAACTTAAAGGGCAATAATCCTTTTTTTTTTTTTTTGCTCACACAAGATCTTTATGGAAGAAGATTTTAAACCAACCATCCCAACTCAAAGACAAATCAATCCCACTATGCAAAAGGTTGTTAAAAATGAGGTAATCAAACTACTTGGTGCAAGTATTATCTATCCTGTCTTTATTAGTAAGTGGGTAAGCCTTGTGTAATTAATAGATAAAATGAGGGGAATAATGGTTGGGGAAAAAGAAAATAATGAATTAATCCCAACTAAGATTGTCAAAGGGTGGTGTGTGTGCATAGACTACAGAAAGCTTAATGCCATCATTAGAAAGTATCTCTTTACTCTACCTTTTGTTGATAAGATGTTAGAGAGATTGGCTAGAAATAAGTTTTATCATTTCTTATATGGGTATTCGTGATGTTTTTAAGTCTCGATTACACCCAATGATTAAGAAAAGACCACCTTTACTTGCCTATAAGACATATTTGCTTATAGGTACATGCCTTTTAAGTTATACAATGCACCTGTGACATTTCAAATGTGTATAATATCTATTTTTCATGACTTCATCGAGAAGTTAATAGAGGTGTTTATGGATGAAATTTCCATTTATGGCCTTATTTTTTAATCTTATTTAGCTAACCTTGAACAAGTCTTGAAAAGGTGTAAGTAAGCCAATCTTGTATTTAAATGGGAGAAATGCCATTTTGTCAAAATATAGGGATAGTTTTGGGCTATAAAATCTCTAAAAAGTGTATAGAGGTAGATAAGGGCAAGATGGAAGTAATTGAAAACTTACCTCTTCTTATAAGTGTAAAAGGTATGAGAAGTTTTCTTGGTCATGTAGGTTTTTATAGGCATTTTATTAAGGACTTTTCTAAAATTGCTAAGTCTTTATTCTAACATATTGATAAAATATACTTTTTTTGAGTTTAATAGTGTGTGTTTATAGGCTTTTGAGCTTTTGAAGCAAATATTGATCATATCTTCTATTATGGTGTGTTTGATTGGTTTTTACCATTTGAAATTATGTGCAATGCAAGTAATTTTGTTATGGGAATTGTTTTAGGCAAAAAGAAAGATAGAGTTTTTCACTTTATTTACTATGTACGTCATATGCTCACTAGAGCCCAAGTAAACCATCACCACTGAAAAGAAGCTATTGATAGTAGTCTATTCTTTTGAAAAATTCATGGCTTAAAGGTGATAGTTTGGATGGATTATAGAACTCTATGCCATTTATTTGCCAAGAAGGAGTCTAAACCAAGGCTAATTCAATGGTTATTACTACTCGAAGAATTCAACCTTAAGATAAAAGACAAGAAAAGAGTTAAGAATCATATGGCAGATCACCTTTCATGATTGGAACAACATTGACTTGAGAAAGAAAGAGATTTTTTATTTCTTTAAGGATGAGCTAATTTTCTTAGTTTTCTCTTCTACTATCATGACTCCTTGGTGTGCTTATTATGCCAATATTCTTACAGAAGGGTGGATAATAAAGCACTTCAACTCTCAACAGTAAAAAAAATTTTTTTGTCGGACATTCGCCATTTCATATGGGATTAACCAATCCTATTCAAATTATGTTTTGATCAAATTCTAAGATGGTGTGTTCCATAAGAGGAGTAAAGAGACATTGTTAAGTTTCATTATGATGGAAAAACTAGAGGGCATTTTAATGCAAATCGAACCACATTTGAAATTCTCCAATCAGGTTTTTTATAGCCAACCCTTTTCAATGATCTAAAAATTTACATTCACTCATGTGATAGATGCCAAAGGGTAGGGAATATTTCAAAAAAAAAAAGATGATATTCCCTTGACTAATTTTCTTGTGTTTAAAGTGTTTGATGTTTGGGAGATTGATTTCATGAGGCCTTTCCCTAGCTTAAATGGATATTAATACATCTTAATTGCATTATATATCTAAATGGGTAAATGTGAGTGCCACCAAGACTAATGATACTAAGACTGTCCTAAAATTCCTAAGAAAAAATATTTTTACATGTTTTGGGACACCTAGGGCCGTAATTTATGATGGTGGTAAACATTTCATAAACCACCAATTTAAATCATTATTAGGAAAATATGGAGTCCACCAAAAAGTCTCTTTACCATACCATGCATAAAAAATGGTTAAGTTAAAATGTTTAATAAGGAACTCAAATCAATCTTAGAATAGACTATTAATACCTTTGCGTAAAATTAGTTTCTTAAGTTACATGATACGTTATAATCCTATATATAGACAATATTTAAAACTCCTATCAGAATGCCCTTTTTTCTATTTTTTTTGTTAAATATTGTCATCTCCTAGTAGAACACTATGCATATTGAGCTACAAAGTTACTAAATTTTGATTTTCAAGGTGAAGGACAAAAGAGGTTATTACAAGGGTGAAGAAATATCATGACAAGAAGATTATTTGGACGAAATTTGTTTCGAGAATGCAAGTGTTGTTATACAACAACCGTTTAAGGATTTTTTCAAGGAAGCTCAAATTAGATGGTTTGGTCACTTTGAGGTGGTAAATGTAACAAACTATTGTGAAATCACCATAAGAAACATGAAAGATGGGGATACATTTAATGTTAATGGGCATCGCTTGAAACCTTATACCGAAGGAGCCTATGAGTGTGCCACTAGAATTCTCATCTTGACCAACAATAAAGCAAAAAAGAGTTGAGCTAGGACTTATAAAAACCATAACTTATTGTTCTTTTTCTCTTTATTTTTTTTATAATCTTCTTATGTGTTTTTTTTTTGTATCTTTTTTAAGTTCATTTTTGTAACAATTTATTGTTTCATGTTTTAGATCATGGTAAAAATAAATCAAAAGTGCTTCAAATTTTAAATTTGGGGTATGATTGTGTATTGACATGAACTGATCTATTTCTATACACATTTGATCTATCAAAAATTTTAGGCAAAAAGAGTTGTCTTAAAACCAACGAGCATTTCCTACACTAAATAGTCATTGGATTTTAGAACAGTTTTATAAATTTTGTATAAAACTGATTAATGGCCGTTGATATTGGTTACCTATTTTACATTTAGTTTTCCAAAAAATCAATGACAGATCTATATATTAAATGGTTGTTCGGTTTTGTTAATGACAATTAAAGTTTTAAGCAAAAATTTCACTTTCAATATAGAATAGGTCAATAGCCATTAGGATCTATGAACGGTCATTGTTGTTTTCAATTCTAAATTTGTTTTCACATTTTCAATGGTCGTTCAGTTGATAAAAATGACCATTGAATGCCATATATACCCAACACTATAAATGTCTTAATTCATTTTTTTTCACCTTTTCACATTTGTTGTTCTATCTTCCATTTTTTCCAACCCCCGTTCCCACTACACAAACCTTTTGCTCCTTACATTTGCACATCATTCCACATCAAGTAAATTTTTTTACTTCATCCATGTCATGAAATGCCCTTAGTTGTTTTAATCTAGGGTTATGGAACTTTAACCTTTCACCTATATTATTGCATGCTTATATGATTTCCTATGTTTATTTATCATTGTCATTACATGTATTAAAATTAGAATTGATTTAAAGTGAAACTTGTAAAGTTCTTGGCTTAGATTCCAAATGCCTGCTCTATGCTTGATGAAATGCCTCAGCAACTATGTTTACCTATATCACATCTATTTTTTTATATATTGATTCTATTGGACCTATGAACAAATTTATGTGTGCTATGCTACACTTTCTCATGTCATTGAGCACTATTCTCCATTGATGTTTGTTGCCCATAGTTATGCATATGCTTTTCACTTTTCTCAAATTTAAATGTTGCATCAATGTATGCAAACCTTAATAATCTATTGTGTTTTGATACATCAAGATGCCACCCAAGCAACAAAGAGAGGCTAGGTCATCTTTCACAACAAAAGGGAAGCAAAAGGAATTTGACCATACACTGATATTATAGTGATAAAGTGAGCATTGAAAGAGAGGGAATGCACCTATTAGATCCTTTCAAAAGCCAAGTTCATTCTAAAAAATTACTTGGATATGGAGGCAGTGAGGGAAGTGGTATTAGAGGCAAAAGTCACTCGACTTATTGATATTGTGGAATGGGATTGATTTTTTTTTTAGGGGTGGCATGACCTATTCGAAGCTAGTGGTAAACTTTTTGTCTACGTCACACGTTCGAGTTGACAAAGAAAATCCTATTGACCTAAGCAAGATCACTTTTCAACTCTAAGGTAGGGATTTTAAGGTCACATTGAATGAGCTAACCTTTGACATTTACTCATAAATCCGTGCACTATGAACAATCCTTAATGTCATCATATGGTTTCTTAATTATTTATCCTTTTAATGGTAATGATTAATGGTTTAGCGTAGCATTTAATTCTATAATTTGTTTTAGCATCAAAAGGTTACTGTTCATTTGATAAAAATTTTAGCAACATAACAACTTATAATTCATGCTACCCAAACTTGCAAATTGGCAAAATTACACTCCCAAAATGACAACCTCCACCTCCAATACTCCAACAACAAGCACAACACTTCTAAAATTAATCACAAAGCATTATCAAAACATATATCACATAACTATATTCAACATTCATACTAACATACATAACTACATGTTCATTAGTGTTTCACATTCATTACATATTACATAACCATTATAAAAAGCTAACACTTATACATGTAAGTCTATACATCCCAAAATGAGACCACATGTACATTCCATTCGTCCATCCTTCACTTGATCTTCAATTACCTATCCCCGTGTGTAGTCAAACAAACCACACACTAAGCAATGTTGTTGCCTAGTGGTGGATATAGCTACAAAAATTTTCACTTTTAGAAACCATACTATGTGAAATTACCATTATACCCTTAATTATCATTTATTTCCATCTAACTTAAAATTCATTTTCTTAATGTCTTACATTACTATTTAGTCCTTCAATTACTTTTTTTCCTATTTCTTTCATATACTTCTTACTTGAGTGAAAAATTACAATTTAGTCCCTAAACTATCCTTTTTGCCTATATTACTTTATTTAACTGCAATTTTGGTTCTTTTTGTTTCCTTTGACTTTTATTCCATTTCAAGTTAAAAATTTGTATTTTAGTCCTCACACTTAATCATATAATGATAAATTACAATTTGGTCCCTAAAACTTTTCATAATTACGATTTTGCCCATCTTTACTTATTTACCAATTTTAATAATCATATTTTCAATGCAAATTTATGCTTTTACACTCATTTTCTCTCGTAATTAGTTTTTTACCCCTTTATGACCAATTAATTATATTTTTCACATTATTTATTATCTAATCACACATATGGTATCTTTTATGCAAAATTTATCGTTTAATCCTCATTTTCTTGCATAATTACATTTTTGCCTCTAGTAGTGTCCAGTGGAAATCCTTGAACTGAATATACAGGATGAGGACTCCAATAATGTAAATAGACTGGAGGGACCACTTGACGTAACTTTACTGGTCAGAATGTGTGTGTATATGTGTGAGGTGACTATTTGATGTAGCCAACACCTTAATGGTAAATCTAATCTCATGGTGCTACCGCAATATATATGTCTTTGTGGCTAGCCATTATATCCTATGATCTTGGATTGCCCACTGTACGCTAAGGGCAATTGTTTTGTTTATTTTATGTCATGATTTCACATAACTTTTCATATTGCTCACATTATGTCATAATTCCCATTTGCTTATATCTTGCTCATTTATGCACAATATACATACATTCATCATAATTAAGTGGAACATCATACAAATAAAGCATAAATAAGTCATTTTAAAAAGGTAACCCATTCGGCCACGTTGTGTTCATCAACATACATTATGAATTTTCATGTAATTTCACATTTTATAGGTTCCTTTAATCATATTTAGCTTTCATTTAGAAGTACTCATTCAGATTATGCTTATAACCTTTTAATACCTAAATGGTTACCATTGTGTTCCATTTATGTACATTAGGTGTATATGTAATTTAAGGTTCTAATCATACATATTATATTAATTTGTTATTATAGTGACCAAATTATGCTATATCTTCCATTAATTAGGTTATTGTCACTGGATACCTTTAAGTACCCTATTCGGCTACATTATGATTCCTTGCTTTTTGATTGATTTCTTCTTTAATTTTTTATCCTTATATGATATTACTTCATTTTATCAACTTATATTAAATTATTTTACATTTATAATGTAAAATTTAGCTAAAATATAAAGAATTTTTTAGAAATTTAGTGTAAAATTTTATCCACTAATCTCAAATGGCTTAAAAATAACCTACTCTTCCTTCTCTTTGCCTTTCCCCTCCTTGGCCTTTTCTTCCTCTTAGTTTCCACCTTTAGGCGGAATTGAAGGAGGGAGATTTCATAAGTTTATGCCATTAATTTCAATACATAAATGCTACTAAACAACTATTCTAATGATGCTCTACAAGTCTATAACAAAATCTCTAATTAATTCTAACAAAAACTCAATAATTTATCTAATTAGGGCAACTTTCCCTCACTATAAATTCTTCCCTCACTAGAAATTCTTATCTTCCAAGCTCCCTTTTGCTTTAATATTATTTCTATGATGGAGATGAGGTCTTTTAGTGTATGGAGACAAAATTGGGGCTTAAGATTTGGTGGAAAATGAAAGGAGTGGGATGAAAAAAGGTGGATGGTGTTTAGAAGAGTGGTTCGGATTTAGGGAAGAAAAAGGGGGAGGATGGTAGATTTTTGGGTAGAAATGTGGAGGATTCTAGACTTCCTTAGGCTATCCTTAAGTTTACCAAATCAAGGATTAAGATTTATCCACTTACTATTTGATCTAATTAATGGCTTATTTTTAAGCCACTTGTCATCGCCACATTGAATCCTACCATTTTTCTTTCACAAATGATGAGTGTAGGTGATCATAGCCCATTTTCTAATGACATTTATCCCCTTGAACAAATTAAAAATAACATTTAAGCCCATTAACTAATTTTTCCATTTTTCAGAATTTGATGTTCCCCTCATCAGAATTTGGTAAAATTTTGCCTCGCATTCAAAAACATATAGATCAAGTTTTTCTTTCAAATTTTAGGTCATTCAGACATCATTTTGATATATATCTAGCTTCGAAGGCAAAATCAACTGCTCTAAAAATCCAAAAATTTGAAACTATCGAAAAAATTATTTTTCACTTCCAATAATTTATTTAGGATATTTCTAATAGGTTTATATAATCAGAATAATTTTCAAAGTTCTATGGAATATTTTAAGGGTTGATAAAACTTATGGTCAACCTAATTCACGATACTAAGCAAATTCTTAACTGTCTGTTTTAAGGCCCTATTTGAGCTCATTTGACTCCATTTAACTCACATTATATCATCTAATGTTTAACAAAAACCTCCCAATAGGTCACCCATCCTAGAATTTCTCTAGGCTTCACACGCTTAACACTTAAGTACTTATAAATTTTACTTATTATACTAATGAAATCACATCAATTATCATTCCAGTGTTACTATTCATGGTTTAGAATGTACTAGTCATGTCAGATGAAATTTTAAGGCATTAGATAACCACTTATTGGGATTTCCATCCGATGCTGAATGATGATTGTCTAGTGAGGATTTGGATAGAATATAGGTTTTATATATAAACCTGACTATTTTACCATCTTTGAGTTGGGGAAAATGAAGGGTCAGCTGATGAAGTCTCCGAAAGTGATTATTCTTCATTAGGATCTTTCTTTCTCCATGTATGGAAACCCAGTAGCCTAAGAAATACAAATGTAATGGAACTTAATAGGACATGTGATGTCCTTAACTAGTTTGAGGAAGTCTAGCACAACCTCAGTAAGACCCTTACTGTCAATTTTAAAAGACTCATCTACCTCATTTGGAAAGGGATTTCTTATCACAATTTTAACACCCCTATACTTGCAAATGCTTAAGAATGTTCATGTATGGATTAAGATACAACGAGGGGTGTACTTTAAGTATTGGTTGCTGTAGACATCGTGACTAGAGGAAGCTCGGATCTCAAAGCTTCGATCATGGATTTCTAATTTTCTCTTAAATATTTTTCATGATTTTCTAAATGTTTTCAAATATTTCCAAGTGTTTTAACAAAATATGCAAAAAAAACTTGATTTGGACTTCCAATAGTGACAGACTGTTGTTTGTCACCCGAGGGATGCCTATCTGTGGCCTTCTCTCTCCTATGCATTTTAAACGAAGGTTATTTTATGAAAATTAGGCTTTAGTGAAGGACGGCCGCCCCTCATTGAGGGACGCCCATCCCTAGCTTGAAACCTAAACTTTCCCACGTATTCCTAGGTTTTCAGAAAGGGAAGTTTATCTTTTAAGATAAAGGCTGAATTTGGGGGATTTGATCTCTAAATTTAAGGAGATTTGAGTTTGAATTTAACTCAAATTCTTCCTTAGGTATAAAAACTCAAATCTAAGGTTTTCTAACAAAAGGAATCATTTTTTTAGGAGCTACCATTCGAGAAGAAGAATTAGTTTCTTCCTCTTTCTAAACTTTGTGCTCCAGTAATTCTTTGTTAAACACACATATATACTAAAACGAATTTCATATCTTCTTTTGAGAATCAAAAAGAATGATTCAGAGTAGAGATATGGACTACAATCATCATAAAGGCATAATATCTCCTGAGGGTAATATTCTAGGCCCATTTATTCCTTCTTTCTCTATAATTTTATTCATATATTCACATGATTATTTAGCATTGACTTAATACATTTTTTGGCCATATGTGAATGATATGCATGGTTATTGATATATAATGTGTTGCTAGACTATAAAATATGTTAGAGGCACGATAAAGGCATGTTCTAAATCTTAGATTCCTCCATTATTATATGTGTAGAGCTCCCTATTTTCTTATTTTTGTAATTATATATTTTTTATATAGTTAATGCATGATTAGGTATTTTAATGTGTTTTGGCATGATTTAGCCCTTAATGTTGCATGTTTAGAGCTAAGAATGTGATTTGTATGATTTTTTTACATTTTTCATGAAATTTTGCATTTTTTGGTTTTGTTCAGAGGTGACAAACAAGAAAACGGGCTGAAAGATGACCGTCCCTCATTTGGTGGATGGGACATCTCAGCCTTATCTTTTTATCCCGTCCCTCGCTCCCATTATGGCCATCCCTCATTCCTTTTAGCCGCCCTTGGGTGTATTTTAAGGCATTTTTTACATATATTTTGGGCCTTTATGTATTTTTGCATCATTTATTCATTTTTTACAATATTTATGCATTTATTTGACATGTTTTTTGCTATTGTACAGTATATTTATATACCTATATCTATTCTATTTGCGCAAAATAAGTTTATGATCATTTTATCGTAAATACTAATTTATTTGTTTTATGTGATTTTTCGTGTAATTGATATATTTATGGCTTCGAAGGGCTTATGATTTTTTGCATGGGAAGTCGTGCTCCCACGTTGGTCACCATCTCCACTCCCTAGTCGTATCAATTATTTTTATTTTTTTTATTTATTTATTATAGCTTTGTTTGTTTATTTATTTATTCCATTATTTGTTATTTTATTTTTGGATGTATTATTTTTCAGGATTGTAATAGTTAGTAAGAAAGGATTTTTCAAGCACGTTAAAATAAAAAGACACAAAATATTTTCTAGCAAATAAATTGAGTTTTTTTTTTACAAAACGTCGACCAACATCCAATTTTTTTTAACTCAAATTCACACAATGTAAAAAAAAATCTTTTTTGTAAATAGGCATGAGGGAGCCAATGCTTCCAAATTAAATTAATAGCCCATTTTATGTGCATATATATATATATATATATATATATATATATATATTGTTTTGTATTATTCTTTGGGACAATTTGCCTATATAATAATTTTTAAGGAGGATTTTATTTATTTACCACTTTTTGTTTGAATGAGATGCTTTAAATTTTATCGTGCGCATTATGTGAGAGAGGAGAGGAGATTAATCTTAAAAATAAATTATAAATCAACACCCAACCAAAATGCCTAATAAGAGGGATGTCCCGAACACTAGTCTCTATTCGGGCATCAAAATAAGGTTGAGAATCAATTACTAACATTCTATTGGATGGCAACTCTATGACACCTACCTCTTTGAGCCCACTAGTATACGCTATCATGGGTTAACCATCAATAATAATTTGGACTTATCCTTTTTATTGCAAAATGGCCATTTTATAATTAAAAGTGAACCTCCTCTGGTCTCGGGCCCTAAAAGAGGGCCTCCAAGAGCAAACCTAAAAGTGAATGGTAGGCTCCAATACACGTCATAATGGTAACTCTACTGGGGAACAAAGAGACCTTACTTCGAAAAGCATTTTGGTTAAGTCATTTGTAATTGAGTTTTATTCACTAATCCTATCTCTTTTCTAAATTACATTTCTCACATTCATCTTAGAGCCTTAGAATTAAGTTAAGCATCCCTTTTCAGCCTCGGTGTTATCCTGAAGCATGCCCTACATTCACTCAACGTAGGGAGGTGCGAAGAAGACCCACCAGCCTAAGTTTAGTACCAAATGGTATATAAAATGGTGACTCATCAGTCATTATACTCATAATGAGCTAGACCTATTGGCAAGGAACATGCTTAGGTAGCCCTAAAGTTTCATCATCCTTGATTCAAGCCCAGGTAATGACAATAGTGACTTCCCCTAGGTTGTATAACCATAATCACTTTTGCTTGCTTTGTAGACCTTTATGTCTTGACCGAACTCAAAAAAATTAGGAGGGAACCGGTCAAAGTCTACCATGCCCTGGTAGGCTTAACCAAATCTATATGACTTAGTCAAAAATATAAAGGTCAAAACCCATATGCCTGTGCTTTCAATTAGAAAGGTTATGTTGCCAATTTTCCACTATGCACCATGCATGTCCATTAGGTACCTCGTTGACCTATGGGCTAAGCCCACCTAGAAAAGAGACTACACAACCTCCAGGATAGGATCAACAAGTGTGGTTGTGATTGACATTTAACAAAACCATGCATCGCATTCATACATCTTGTATATAAGATGCCCATGCATCATTTACCATGCATCATTCCTAACTCTAATTCTTGCAGCCATCATAAACTCATCTAGGTGGTCTAGAGGGACAAACAAATACCTAGTTTGGAGATCTATATCTAGTCTACAAAGATCATATTTGAGTTTAGATTTAGGCTCAAAAGTCTGTTATGAGTTAGGTTCAAGCCAGTTGTCAGAAAGCAGTCGGGAAATGAGTTCAAAAATGGAAAACGATGAAGTGAATGAAACTAAAAGGGGAAATGAGACTGAGAGAGTTGCTGATGACACCACTATGAGGTTTCATTCTTGAGGGAAAGGATGAATGTTACTCTTATTGGGCATTCGACATTAAGGGATGACTTGAACCAAAGACTGGATAGACATCTATGAGAGTTTAAGGAAAAGACGTTAGCTATGGTCAATGGAATGGTGGCTTCTAGAACAGCCAATGTCAGGACTCAGCCAATAGCACCCGTTCACGAGACAGCGGAGCCACCTAGAAGGGAAATGAGGCATGATCCTGAGGATGACTTTATAGAGGAAGAGGATGAAGACTATGGCCTCCAATGATGAATATGAAAATAAAAGGTCGTAGTGCTAAGGACCCAGCTTTCAAGAAGATGGAGGAGAAGATTAAAGCCATGTATAGGCTATTGTTTGCTGGTAGGGAGATGAACCCTTAACATAGGGATTTGGACAAAGATGAGCCATTGCCCCAAAGGTTCAAGATGCCTAATCTACTGAGGTTTGATGGTACCTCAAACCCTTCAGTACATATCAAATAGTACACATTGATCATGAAGGGGACTACCTTATCTAAGAAATAAAAAGTGGTATACTTTTGCTTGAGTTTGACTGGGCTTGCAATAGATTGGTATCAAAGTTTGGATAGGTGAACTAAGAAAGATTGGGACTTGTTGATTGAGGAATTTCTTGAGCAGTACGTATAAGGATGGAAGTCACCCTAAAGGACCTTGAGTTATACAAAAATAAGTATGATGAGTCTTTCCATGAGTATCTCACCTGATAGAGGAATAGGTTGATGGAGATGAAAAGGAAACCTGATATGAATGATTAGATTGGGTCTTTTATCCAAAATGTGAGTCCATACTTAAGAGATAGTTTAAAGATAAAGGGTCTGAAAGACTGGAAGTCCTTAAAGGATATAGCTATAAAAGCTGAAGAAGAGTACTTAGCTAGAAGGATGAGTAGTAAGAATACAAAACAGAGTTTTGGTAGTAACAAGGCTATTGGGAACAGTAGTGGGTATAACAGAATTAAAAAAAATCGTAAAGGTATTCACTATGGAGGCTAGTCAGAGGCATTATTCTGACTTGGGGAAATCATTACCTTAGGTTTTGAATAGGTTGGTTAAAGAAGGGAAGCTTCAGCTATTACCATCAACTCCTATAAAGAGTCAGGGGTTGCCTTACCATAAAAAGGATCAATACTATGCATACCATCAGCACATAGGGCATCTAACTGATTATTATTGTACTATGAGGCATAAGATTTAGGATTTGATAGATAGCAAGCAAATTTCAGATCCTGAGAAGAGGGATAAGAAGAAGAAGGAAGGTTACAATTGTGTGCTCCCTCTAGTGTACATGATTGGGTTAAGTTTACCTGAGCGGTATGTGATGAGGGATCTATTTAGGAATGAGTACTTGGCAATCACTCACTCCATCCTAAAAGTAATAAAGCCAGTTAAAGAAGATTGGCCAATTTCTATGACCAACTATTGGGACACTCTTAAAAAGAGTGAGGATAAAGGGGCTTTGGTGCCCATTAATATCTAGAGTTCAGCCAATAAACATAAGGAGGAAGTAGAGGAAGAGAAGAAAGTTAAGGCAGTCATAAGGAGTTGAAGAATGGCCTTGGAGATCAAAAGGCAGCCAGCTCCAGCTACAATGCCAATGAAGAAAGAGATTAAGGATGATCAGATAATCAAGCAACTAAAAAAGATACAGGTTTAGATAGATATTTGGGACTTAATAAGGCAGTCTCCTTTACACATACAAAAATTGGTGGAGGACTTAAATGAGGCTATTATTGCTACCACTATCTCGCCTTTTGAGTTGTTGGATTTGGTTAGGGGAGGAACCGGGAAGAATGTGGTGTACTCTAATGCTGACTTGCCTGCAGAAGGGAGGAATCATAATTGTCCCTCTACATCAAAGCTTAGATTAATGGTAAGCATATAGCTTATGTGAAGATAAATTATAAGTCCTCCATTAATGTCTGCCCCTTTGCGGTAATTTTAGCTTTTGGATCAAATGAGAGCATGCTAAGTAAGTTTGATTTGACTATTTATGCCTATGACAACTCTAAGAGGAAAGTTGTTGGGACCTTTATGGCCATGGTAAAGATAGAGCCCATCAAGACTGAAGTCAAGTTTGTAGTTTTCCCTATTCCAATGAATTTCTTTATACTTCTTGAGAGACCATGGTTCCATAAGCTAGGAGGAGTAGTTCCATATTAAATCAAATGATTAAAATTCCCTATAATGGATAGGTGGTCACTATTAAGGCAGTGAGGGAGAATTAGGTACCTATGCTTAAAATCCCTAAACAGATGCTCAACAAGTTTCACGTGGTGGTTATTAGTGATAAAGAGAATAAGGTTAGCCTTTTTAACAGCCCTCAAGTGAATAATATGCTTAAATAGATGAATTTCCTAACGGGTGCTGGTTTAAGCAAGAATTCTCAAGGACCTCAGACAGCTGTAGCTATTAAGGGTCAGAAGGACAAAAAGGGGTTAGGTTTCATAGGGCTTCAGTAAGAAGGGTAAGGAAAAGGAAGTAGTGAAAGGGATTACTCATATTTCTCAAAGTTTTGTACCAGCTTCAAGCTTGTGTCTTTATTGTAGAGAGAATAAGCCTTAGATAATAGGGGGTGAGCTAGTGCTGGAGTTTGAGCTATTCAATGATGTCTTCATTTAGGAATAGGGAATCATCAAAATAATTGAGGGTTTATGGGATGAAGAAATTCTATTACACCATTCACCTTTGGATAAATAGAGGAAGTCATGATTGAGAAGTTGCTTGCTACTCAGCTGAAAGGAAAAGGGAAAATGTAGGCTAAAGAATCATCCAAATTTGATCTAGAGATTGGAGAGACATCTGATACTGACAAGATTTGAGAAGACACTTTTATTGATGTTGTTTATATTCTTAAACTTTTTTATGAGAACAATGTTTGCTCTTCTGATTATATTAATGAGATGAATAATTTTGCTTACTTATGTAATTGTTTCTTCTAATTTCAATATACATGATCATGATCACAAAGCATTTATATTTGACATTAACTCAACAAAAACATGTTCATTTAATCTCGGTACTAAAGAAAACCCCCAAAAGAAATTTTATTGGCATCAAACATAACTCTTGAAGAGAGAGAAAAATTTGAGAGAATATTAAAAAAAATGAAAAAGTCTTTACCTGGACCTCTAAAGACATGCTAGGAATAGATCGAGAAGTCGTTGAACATGCCATCCTGACATATGCAGGGTAAAAACCAATTAAGCAAAGGCTTAGAAGACTTAGGCTAAAATGGGCTGAGAAGGTTAAAGATGAAGTCTAAAAGCAAATAGAGTCTAAGTTCTTAGTGAAAGTCCAATACCCCATGTGGTTGGCAAATGTAGTCCCTATAGCAAAGAAATATGAAAGGGTAAGAGTCTGTGTAGGTTACAGAGACCTGAAAAAAGCCTATCCTAAGGATGATTTCCCTTTACCTCACATAAATGTGCTGGTCAATAGTACAGTCGCTTGTGCCATGTTTGATAGTAGATAGGATCAAAACAACTTTCGTAATCGAGTAGGGGACATATGCCTACTGGGCCATGCCTTTTGGACCTAAAAATGTAGGTACTACGTATCTGATAATCGCCACTAAGATTTTAGATGACTTGATCTATAAGGAAGTAGAGGTGTACGTGGATGACATGATGATCAATTCAATTACTAGGGAAGGTCACTTTGAGGCATTAGAGAAGTTTTTTTAGAAGATCAATAAGCACAATCTTCATCTCAACCTAAAGAAGTGCATATTTAGAGTCACTTTAGGTAAGCTCCTAGGCCATGTAGTAAGTCAGAAAGGTATATAAGTAGATCCTGACAAGGTAAAGGCCATTGGAAAAATGATAGTTCCCTAAAAGGAAAAGGAAATCAGAGGGTTCTTGGGTAAGATCCAGTACATAAGTAGATTTATTGCCAATTTAACTTCAATCTGCGAACCGATCTGTAAGTTGCTTAGGAAAGATGAGCCCGTAATCTAGAATAAGGATTGTCAAAAAGCTTTTGATACCATCAAGGAATACCTGCTACATCCGTTAGTATTGAGATCACCTAAGACAAGTCAACCTCTAATTTTGTACCTAGGAATAAAAGATAGTTCAGTAGGGGTTATAATGGCATAAGAGGATGATTTCAGGATTGAGTACCAGTATACTACCTTAGTAAGAAGTTCCTCCCTTGTGAGCTGAAGTATGTAGAGTTGAGAAGATTTTTTTGGTAGTCATATATGCATAAAAAAAGTTGAGACACTACATCCATTCTTACAAGATACAAGCTATGGCTAAGAAGAATCCCTTTAGATACTTACAAGAAGCTCCCTCGTTGGTAGGAAAGATAGGAATGTGGTTCATTCTCCTACAAGAGTTCGACATATAATACATCACTCGAAAAATAATTAAAGGAAGAGTAGTAGTAGAGTTCCTAGTTGATCAACCTTTAGAAGGTGAAAAGATGACTTATGAATTCCTCGATGAGAACATAGTAGCCATAACGGTGCAAGGTTGGCAGATGTACATCGATGGAGCTGTGAATAATAAAGGAGTAGGAGTAGGAGTGATCTTGGTTACCTCAGAAGGAGAAAGAATGTCATTAGCTAAGAAGTTAAGATAAAAAGCAATGAACAATAAAGTAGAGTACGAAGCTTGCAATTTCATGTTAGAAGCTTCACTAGCTATGGGGCCAAAGTCTACAAAGTGTTTGGAGATTCATCTCTAGTGATTTACCAAGTAAGGGGCAAATGGTCAGTGAAAGAAGAATGTGTGTTGCTTTATCTCAGATACCTAAAGGTTTTGAGCAATCAATTTGAGGTTTGTACTTTTGGATATGTGCCCAAAGAAGAAAATTAGTTAGCAGATGCCTTAGCTACCTTGGCTTCCATATGGGATAATTTGAAGGAAATAATGATAAAGCTTGTGTTAATTTTGAGTTTCGATGAGCCATGCTTTGAAAAGGAATAAATCATGGATATCAACAAATCATAGATGTCGACATGGACAATGAAAAGCCTTAGTATTATGACATCCAAAATTACCTAGAAAAGTCAGTGTTCCTTGAGGAAGCAACCAGAAAGGACCAGAGAATGATTCATAAGCTATCAACTCAATTTATTACCATAGGAGGAGTGCTTTACAAAAGATAGCCTAATGGAATCCAACTGAGGTGTTTAGATAGAAAGTAAGTAAAGAAGGTAATGGAGGAAGTACATGGGGGGTATGTGAAGCCTATATGAATGGCTTAGCCTGGGCAAAAAAGATTATAAGTTAGGGTTTCTTTTAGCTCATAATGGACATTAATTGTTCTAAATAAGTCAAAGAGTGCCAGTTATGCCAATAGTATGCAGACCTAAGACATTTACTATTTTTGAGTTGTGTAATCTCACATCGCCATGGCCATTTACCACATTGGAAATAGACATTATGGGAATAATCCATCCGCCTACCTCAAATGGGCATGGGATATAGCCAAGTTCATCGAGAAAAATCTGATATGCAGATATGGTTTGGCTCATTATGTAGTCTTGGACAATGGGTTATAATTTTCAGGTGAAACCAGACAAATGCTTATTAGGTATGGGGTTCAAAATCATAAGTCTTCTCCATACAGACCTTAGGCAAATGGAGGAGTCAAAGCAGCTAATTAGAATGCAAAAAGAATTTTGGTCAAGATGGTATGGACTTACAAAGATTGGGACAATAAACTACCCTTCGTACTATGGGGTTATAGGACAACAACTAGGACTTCAAAAGGAGCCACTCCATTCTTTTTGGTCTATAAAACAGAAGCAGTACTGTTATTAGAGATTAAGTATCAATCTCTGAGAGTAGTAACATGACTCATGGGGTAGGTCCATGTGATTCTAACTCAAGGAGGAGGCTCTGACAATAGTTGCAACTTCTCATGAAGCCATACCTAAAAAAAACTGCTAGGGTGAGTTGGGTTCATCTCAGGCAAAAGCAAGGCATAGAGATGCATGAAAATTTGAAAGGGCGTGCATTTCAACAAGAAAAGATAGCATGAAAACCCATAAGGGGCATAATACCTTTAAAAGTAAGGAGGTATCTTAAGAAGCATGGGGTTGTTAGTAAAGAAGGAAGATGAGCCATGCTAAGCAGGAGACCTGTGGTGAAAGTCATCCAAGCCGATAATGGTCTCTTCCATGATCAAGGGAAATGGATTGTATCCCTAATGTATCCCATCAATAACACTAAACAACCCATAATCTGTAGTTATAGGGTCCCCAACACGTACCAGTAAGCATCGAGCAAGGCAACAAAGCCTTACCACGCCAGAATGGAAGGTAGAATTCCATCAAAGTCAGTTAAGACATCAATCAACCACTCCAATGAAAATTTCTCCCTATAAGGTACTAAATCCTTAGCCTTAGAAGGAAGAATAGTCAGGGCATGGACCACCTTTCTAGGATAATTGACCATAGGAGAGGCAAGCATGGCCAAATGTCGAGATCAAATCTGACACCCACTATAGTAGCAAATTCTTCAGGTAAAGGACATAACTCCTAATGAGTGAACTCAATTTTGCAAAATCATAGATTGCAGTATCAAAGAGAATTAGTTAACAAGTGCTTATCAAGAGAATTTCTCTACAAAAACCTCAAACTCGAGTATGAAGCCGAAAGAGGGTCCTTTCACGTTTTTGAGTCATTTAGTAACTGGTGCAATTTTTCAAGCCTAGTAGTCATGGTTACAAGATTTTTAAGTAGTTTAAAGTGTAGAAATGATAAAGAAAAAAATAAATGGTTGAAATAAAAACAAACAAAAAAAGAAAGAAAGGAAAAGAGATAAGAATACCTGATGAAAGCTTTTTGAAAGATGAAAAGTCAAAGGCATAAAATCCAAGAAAATCAAGCACTATTTATAGAAAAGTGATGACGGACGGCCCTCCCTTACCATGAGTGAGCCACAGGTTGCCCATCCCTTACCTCTGAAAGGCTAAGAGTCACATATTGGCATGTCTCATGCATTGAATGTATATATTAGTGCATTTTCCTTTGTTTGCATTTTACAGGGATTTAAAAAGGCTTGTTGACCTAAATTTTCAACATTAGAAGATCTAGAATGTTTGGACCATAAAAATTATTCATCCACAGAGAAATGACTAATTTTAGGGGTATTTCAAACTTTTAGACACTTGTATGTAGTGAAATGAAATTAAAACCTAAAAATGTTGTAAAAATAATATTGTAACTCATAAAAAAGTGTTAATAATGTTTTAAATTAATTTTAGATGGATAGAGAATGAAAAATTGATGAAAATGGTCAAAAAATCGAAGAAAACGGAGTTAAAATGTGTAAAATAGAAAAAAATTAAAAATAAAGGGCATTTTTGTAATTTTGGCCAACGGGATTGACACCTTTCCATCTCGTCTGTTGCTAAGTGACAAACGAGCTTTCTGTACCTTGCTCCAATTTGGTAATATAAAGGCCATTTTCTTTATTTTTTTACCAAAACTCCAGAACCTCCGACGTTCAAGCTCTCTCTACGATTTTTCAAGTATTTCTCCCAGACCTTTGATTTATGAGCCATTTACACCTACGGACTCCTACAAGTGAGGCGCACTGTAGGGAGCATCATTTCTCTACCATTTTTACTTTTTTCTTTTTGTCTTCTCCAAGTAATTACAATTTGATTATTTTATTATTTCTATTCATATGTTTACTTTTTTCTTCTATGTTAGAACATAATTTAGGCTAAAAAACTTTAGCTTTAGTCATAATGGATGCGAGCACTTACTGTTTTGTCTGTATTTATTGTATTTATTATTTTTTAGTTTAAAAGTCAATAATTCCTTGTAGTCTAAGTAATGTAATATAATTACCAAACTTTATTTGCATGATACTATATACAATAAAAGGCCTTATGTATGAGCACATAAATCTATATTATTCTTTTTTAGGCAGTAATGTATGTGACCTTTGAATTTTTAGAGGCATTTTTTCTAGTTCAAATTTATGTTGTTTGGCAGCCTTAATGGCTCATGGCTTGTTGTGTGTTGTTTAAAGGTGTTTCTTGTGTAGGGGACAATGTCATTCCTAGCCAGAATGCTGCCGAATTTTTATCTTATTATTCTCGTAAAGTATCAAATTTCAATAACTACGTTGTTTGGAGGCCCTGAGGGCCTGTGTTGTGTTGCTTTATTTTAAATGTCTTTTGTGTAGGGGACAGTCACATTCTTAGCTAGAATGCTACCAAAATTTTTTCAAAATATCTCGACAGGCGTGAAATATAGTTATATCAATTGTTATGATAGCCTGTGTGTTGCTTATATATAGGTGCTAGTCACATTCCTAGTCAAAATGCTGCAAAAATTTAATTTCTTATGAAGTGCATAATATATGTTTTTGCTTTGTTTTTCGCGCATGATTGATTTATGCGTCAAGCACTCCTTGTGTAGATTAGTTGTAAATATTTAGTTTAAATGATCAATATTCTCATAAATTTTAACATTTTGATTTACGTGTGACTTAAGTCAACTTCAAACTAACATATAATATTTCTTACAAGATGCTCAATGCCTCATAGGACAGTACGTCTCTAGCCATCCCATCCAGTACTAGCTTACATGACACCCGAGCAAACTACAAGATACCGAGCTTTAGGATAGGTTCAGTATAGGGCCAACAGATATATGTCCAAATAGTTCCTCAAAGACTTTAGGTTACTACAAGAGGCTGACAAACTCTTAGCCAATGTAAGCTTGACTGATTTCTTTGCCCCAGCCTATAGGACATATCCAAACATCACTCATGAGGTCTTTACTACCCTATAGTAGGGGGAATATTAGTGGTCAAACACTTGAGAGGAGGCTGTATGATTTAGAGCCTTGGGGATACCATATAGCATCACTAGGCATAGATTTATAGAGGCTATGGGACTTTCCAGCAGACCAAGCATAATCATACCCCCTAGATTGATGGATAAGGACACATGGAGGGCAGTGACATTACTAGGGGTTATCTATGATTCAAACAAGGTAAAGAGTGTTATCTGCCTCACAACTTGGATGCACTGGGAGTTCGGGTAAAGTTAATTTAGTGGATATCACTAGGCTATGAGGGATGCAGGAGGGCCACCACATAGACATCACTCAAGAGATCATTACGATGTTGACTAGGGTAGGCACCATGCTAGGGACCCAAGTATGTGTAGGTGGAGTCATCACCAGGCTGCTAATATCTTTGGGGTTGGATAAGGCTCGGTTCGATGACCCTATCCTAGAAAGTATGCATATAGATTTGTAGGATGCGATCACTATGAGCATGGTGGAGCCCATAACTGGCAAGAGTGCCAATATAGATTGCTTACAGTGCCAGAGACTTAAGAGAGATATGGCCTTGATCCTATAGTTTTGAATGTAGCAGTAGAGCAGGATGACTAGGGTTAGGCACTAGCAAAGCCTTAGATACCTCTAGAGTAACCACCTTAACAAGATGACCAGGTGGATGAGCCCCATAGGTCGCAAGAGTCATAGGGGGCAGGGACAGACTTTAATTATGCATTTGACCTATATGACCTTTTGGGTGGATTACCATAGATACTGGTATGGCCCAGATTTCCCATCAGGTATAGAGTTCATCGGCTGTGAGATTTTCTCCTTACAGACATCTAAAAGTGTCATCCTTTACCACTCCTCCACCTTATGGGCATTTAAAGGCATCTATCTTGACTGTATCTCCACCTCATATTCTACCATCTCTAGTCCAGGCACCTTTAGCCACTTCATCAGATGATCTCTCCATGGATTAGCAGTATTGGAGGCATCTAGCAGATGTTAGGAGCAGAAATTACAAATCATGCTTACAATAGTACAACCTCTCTAGGCCTTATCAACAACTGTTCAGACCTTGTAGGTAGAGGTACAGAGCCTCAGGGTAGATATGTAGGCTGTGGGTCACAGATTGGACGAGTCCTTATAGGTGGTTGATGACTCTCTTACTCAGCTTAGAGATCAAGGTGCTTACATTGAGATAGAGGTTCCTAAGGCTAGAGAGACAATGATGGAGACTGACAGCAGTTGAGGAGGTACATGAGGTAGCTAAGGTGAGATTTGATGATGTATTCAAAGAGCCATTCTTGACCAGTCCTTCAGGTAAGGTAAGGGTTAAAGAAGTTAACATATGTGATAACACAAATCCTACAGCCTTTGTCATCACTACTGCCAGGCTTTAGGTTTGTATTTGAGCAAGTAGGAGAGCAACCACCTCCAGCAGCTCAGGCTATGGCTCCTAATAAGTGTAAATTATATTATATTTTAAGTGTGTTTTTATGTATTTAATTTAGTTAATTTAGTATTAATTTAGTTGATTTTAGTTTTAATTAGTTAATTTATGTGTTTTTAGGTTTAATTGTTAGTTTTGGCATTTTTCAGGGCTAAATTGAAAATAAAAAAGGGTTAAATTAAAGAAAGGAGAAGTTAAGGGCTGAAGCTGTAATTTTGGGAAAATTGGCAATTGGATTGTGAGTAGCAACAAGTCACTCGATTGAGTGATTTTATCACTCTCCCAAGTGCCTTGACACTCTCCTAAGTGTTTTTTATCACTCACCTAAGGCCAAATTTCACTCACTCTAGGAAACAATCACTTTGTCGAGTGAAAAAGACACTCTCCTGAGCTTTCAATCACTCAATCGAGTGATCAAAGCCACTCTCCTGAGTGTGTGATATTTGTTATCAAAAAAAGTCTTCATGTTTAATGGAAAATCTTTTACAACTCGGTTTAGGAAGTCACAAGGCACATAAACTTCTTCTTTTGAAGGCTTTAATCCGACTATAAAAGCAAGACAAAGCACTAAAACTTAAAGGGTAGTTAGTTAGACCTAGGAGAGCAGTTAGTTAGACCTAGAGTAGGTTTATTATTATGAATTTTATTTAGTTTTAACTTAGTTTTCTTTTGTTAATTTTTTACAGTAGTTTTTGGCTTAATTTTTCTTGTTTTCTTAGTTTGCAATTCTCTTAAAGATTCAAGCTTTTCTACTGTTGTCCTGACAAATCATTAAGAGCAAGTTTGAAGCTTCATGAGTATTGTATCTCTTTATTTTAGTTTTTCTTTCATTTTAATCATGTTCGATAAGTAGTTTTCCTTACTTTTTCTAAAGGGTACTTGAATCCTTAAACTTTTATTGTGATGACTTAGTTTATGCTTAATTCAATGCAATTTTGATTATTTCTTATTTTTGAGCAATTTCTTATCTTTGATTGTATTTGTTGGGTTTCAAAATAAAATTAAAAAAAATTATAGCAGAAAATAGAAAGCCACCATGGATCCAAGCAATCCAATTGATTCAATAGAATAGTGTAATGATTACCAACCTCTCAAAGCACAGACAAATCAAATTTATAGGTGCGGCCTCACACGAAAGACACCCTTTACCGATATCCACACATGAATGCAATAAATAGAATCACCTAGGGTGCTAGCTCCCTTCCATGGTTACTAGGGTTTATTTTCTCTCTTTCTCAAAGTTACAAAAGAAAATGAATTTTTTCTCTCTCAAAAGCGACAGCTGCCACTCAATGTATTATGCTTAATTAAGTTGAACTACACATATCTTATATATTTCAAGCCCACATTTCTTATTAAAATAAGAAATACTTTATTTCTTATTTAAAATAAGAATTATAATATTAAGCTTAATTAATATATTTTTTATTATTTTAAATTTTTATTTGTCATAAAATAAAATTAAAAATGCCCGAATTAACCCTTAGTCCATTCATCACATTCTATATGTGTGACCCAATAAGTTCATATTATATTGGCAATGGGCCCCAATCCCATTATTAGCCCACAAGTCACAAACAGCCTCTAGCAAGATATTATGACTACCCAAATAATATGAATATCAATAATTTGATTTTAACCTAATAGAACATGTTATAATCCCTTTGTCACATGATATCTTGTTTGAACATAAGTCATGGTCCATGTCAAACTTTTATAGTCCAAACATATAATTTATCGATCACTAAGTAGACTGATAATATCAAATGATATTAATTGCTCCATCAATTCATTTGAGCATGGTCATCCATTTCTCAATCCTACTTATTGACGGGCCCAATAGATATCTCTCTCATAAAAGAGGGATAAATTCCTTCTTGATTATTCATTATCCTCTGCATGATCCTTATCATATCCAATCATAACCTTTATGATTATTCGATTAAAGATAATGTTTGATTATGTTAAAACATAATGTTTATCATGTATGATACTGTGATAATCTCAGGTCTAAGGATCAATAACATAACTATTATGAGATCATTAATGACATTAACCCATGTAGTGTCTCATAGCGGGTCTATCCAGTACTCTATTCTTTAACAAGTATTTATAAGTTTAATTCATATCACCATATATAATCATCCCATGATTATCAATCAAACTTATACTAGTCTTTATTTATCATTATTCATTTAATGATAAATGACTAGGGATAGTCAAAATAAGATTAGATTGTTATTTACAAGCATTATTATAATGTAACATGCCAACAATATAATAACATGAAGAAAATCCAATTTTATATAATGAAATGTGACTTACATAAATGACCAAATATTTGGCCTAGGGCATATCCACTAGGAGTATTAAGATTGATTATTAATGTATTTGATTAATAGTTAATGACTGATTTAAGTATGATCTATGATATGCATGTTCTTGGATTAGTTCATTAGTGTTGATGCATGATTATTTTCTAATATAGATGTAATTATGTATTGGTAATAGTGGATTAATACTCAGAAAAGTTAAACTAAGAATAGATTGGATTTAAGTTACTTGAAAAAGGATTTAATGAATATCTAGGAGTATAAAAGTAGATTTTTATGATAAGTATTGAATTATTCCTAACAAGACAATTTACTGCTTAGAATGATATTCTTGACTAAGATATCTAGCTTTCTTTATCTAGTTTTTCTAGAATTACTAGTGTTACTTTTGATTTAAGTCATTAAAATGGAAGCTGAGGTGGATAGTTTCTTTAGCATAAGTGTTTTAGTTATTGCTCTGTGTTTAATTTATGTTAGTCAAGTTTTTGTTTTTGTTTTTTTTTTGTTTTACTTTACTATTAATTTAGTTTAGTTCTTGCTTTCAATTCAAAAACTTGGGAAACAATCTCATATTAATTTAATTCAAACATAGATATTTTGTTTAGCCATCCATGTTCCCTTGGGTACGATATTCAAGGTCTTAATCTTATTTTCCTATATTATTAGCCGATCTAGTACACTTGTTAGACATTGATCAGCTCCAACCTAACCTCCCAGGCCCTTATCATTCAAACAACAATCAGGGCTAGCTTATCACCGAGCATCGGGACCAGGGCTCTCACAGTGATTTATTTTGTACTCAAGGGGTTTACTTTATTAAAATTTTTATGTATATAGAAAGTGGAGTTATATATAATTTATTTTATCATTTTATATCTCATTTTATTTATTCTTTTAATGCTTGGAAATTAAATGAATGTGAATACTATGTAATTAACAAGATGACTTGTAAATAATCATGCCATGACAAAACAAAGCAAAAGAAAAGATAATAATAACAAAATAGAACCAAAAAAAGAGAAGCCAAATTTAGTAAGAAGTACACTGATATTTAACATCTTTCACATCAGGTACTCAAAACCCTACCAAGGGGGCATGCATTTACTCCTTCAACAACAAGAAAATAAAGGCACCTACCTTCATCACAAAGAATTGCCCAAACATGAGTCCATTGAATATAAACCAAAGCAACTATCACCATCCATTAGGCGTGAGAGGCTTCAATCTGAACACATCAAAAGCCATAAGGCTGATGTTGAAAACCAAGAACTACTGGACAAAAGGTAGCAGGGAATATGCCAAACTAGATTCCACTATCCCAGTGACTCCTCATAGATGTATATTTGCTAGAAGGACTTCTAGCATTTTAGTGATTCCTTAGGGGACAGACACATATTTGCCAAAAACATCCCTAACAGAGCATTACTTTAGAAATGAGCAACCATATCTCTCAGAATGAACAACCCATAAGTTAGCTAATGAATGACACCAATCAAACATTGCCCTAATAATCTCATTTGTTGTTGCAAGATAATTCTAATATTGATCAAAGCACAACATATTGTTTTGACTCCACCTGCCGACAAACAGGTGTTAGTCATGATGTCTTATAGTAATTTGATTCTACATGCCCCGGGTGCTAATTAAATGCAATTAAGTCAACCTAATTTTGTATTCCCTAGGTATAAATTAGGAAAGACTTCAATTTTATTCTTGTAGTAATTCTGCATGCCCTTATTCTTGTAGTAATTTTGCATGCCCTAGGCACTAATTAAATGCAATCAAGTCAACCTAACTATGTATGCCCTAGGCATTAATCATAAAAGACCTTTGTTCTTGTCACAATTCTGTATGCCCTAGGTGTTAATTAGACAAAAGAAGACTCGCTGCCCTCAATGGAGTTGGTCTCAAGCTGTCTCAATTCTGTATGCCTCAGGCACTAATCAGATGCATTTAAATAACTTGATTTTGGATATCCCAATTGCTAATCAGAGTTAATTAATCTATTCCGATTTTACATGCCCTAGGTGTTAATCGAACAATCAATATAGGATTAACATAATGACAAACTGATGTCAGATATCCAAATGATGATAACTATCAGACCAAGAGACTCACTACCTCAAAAGGTACATGTTTTAATCAGCCAAGAGATTCGCTGCCTCAGGTATGCTTCTTTTTCCTTGTACTCTAAATTTTAGCTCACTTTGGCACCAGTGCACTAGGTCCCCAAAATTAAGGGCAACTGTAGACACCGTGACCTGAGGCAGCCTAAATCAGGGTTATTCGATGATGAGGAAATAGTATATTACTAGCAACAAGTTCGGATCTCGACGCTCCTATAGTAGATTCCTCATTTTCTCTTAAAGATTTTTCATGACTTTCTAAATGTTTTCAAATATTTGTAAGTGTTTTAACAAAATATGCAAAAAACAAAACCTTGATTTGGACTTTTAGTTGTGATAGACAGCTATCTGTCACCTGAGGGGTGCCTATTTATAGGCCTCTCTATCCTGTGCAGTCTAAACTAGGGGTATTTTAGGAAAATCAAGGTTTAGTGATGAGGGGTGGCTAACCTTCATTGAGGGATGCTCGTCCCTAGCTCGAAACCTAAATTTTTCCACGTTTTCCTAGATTTTCAAAAAGGGAAGTTTATCTTTCAAGATATAGGCTGGATTTGGGGGATTTGATCTCCAAATTCAAGGAGATTTGAGTTTGAATTAAACTCAAATTCTTCCATAGGTATAAAAACTCAAATTTAGGGTTTTGCAACAAAAAAATCATTTTTTTTGGAGCCACCATTAGAAAAGAAGAATTAGTTTCTCTTTCTCTCTAAACTTTGTGCTCTAGCAGTTCTTTGTTGAATACACACACATACACAAATGAATTTCGCATCTTCTTTTGAGAATCAAGGTGTATGATTTAGAGTAGAGATCTAGACTACAATCATCACAAAGTTAGAATATCTTCTAAAGGTAATATTTTAGGCCTATTCACTCATTCTCTCTCTACAATTTTATTCATATATTCACATGATTATTTAGCATTGATTTAATACATTTTTTGGCCATATGTGAATGATATGCATGCTTATTGATATATGATGTGTTGCTGGACTATAAAACATGTTAGAGGCATGATAAAGGCATGTTTTAAATCTTAGATTCCTCCATTTTTGTATGTGTATAACTCCCCTTTTTTATTTATGTAATTATATGTTTTTATATAGTTAATGGTTGATTAGGTATTTTAATGTGTTTTGGCATGATTTAGCTCTTAATATTGCATGTTTAGAGCTAAGAATGCGATTTGTATGATTGTTCTGCATTTTTTATGAAATTCTACATTTTCTAGTTTTATCCAAAGGTGATAGATAGGAAGATGTGCTAAAGGATGGTCGTCCCTCATTTGATGGATGGGATGTCTCTGTCCCATCTTCTTATCCCATCCCTTGCTCCCTTTGTGGCTATCCCTCACTCCTTTTGGCCATACCTAGGTGTATTTTAAGGCATTTTTCGCATATATTTTGGGCTTTTATGTATTTTTTATCATTTATTTATTTCTTATAATATTTATGCATTATTTGACGTGTTTTTTGCTATTATACAATATATTCGTGTACTTGTGTCTATTTTGTATATGCAAATGAGTCTATGATTATTTTATTGTAAATACTAATTCATTTTTTTGTATGATTTTCTTGAGTAATTGATATATTTATGGGTTGAGAGGGCTTATGGTTTTTACATGACTAGTCACCATCTCCACTCCTTAGTCGTATTGATTATTTTATTTTGTTTTATTTATTTATTGTGGCTTTATTTGTTTGTTTATTTTTGCCATTATTTGTTATTTTATTTTTGGATGTATTATTTTTTGGGGTTGTAATAGTTAGTAAAATAGGATTTTTCAAGCATGTTAAAATAAAAAGACACATAAAATGTTTTTTAACAATTAAATTGGATTTGTTTTACAAAATGTAGACAAACATCCAATTTTTTAATCCAAATTCACACAATGTAATAAAAGCCTTTTTGTAAATGGACATGAGGGAGCCAATGCTTCCAAATTAAATTAATAGCCCATCTTATGTATGTATATATATCTTATTTTGTATTTTTTTAGGATAATTTGCCTCTATAATAATTTTTATGTAGAATTTTATTTATTTACCACTTTTTATTTGAATAAGATGCTTTAAATTCTATCTTGTACATTGTGTGAGAGAAGAGAGGAGATTAATTTAAAACTTAATTATAAATTAACACCTAACTAAAATGCCTAATAAGAGGGATGTCCCGAACATCAGTCTCTATTTAGGCATTAAAATAAGGTCGAGAATCAATTCCCAACATTCTGTTGGGTGGCAACTCTATGACACCTACCTCTTTGAGCCCACTAGTAGATGGCTTCATGGATGGATCGTCAACAATAATTTTGACTCAATTCTTTTTATTGTGAAACAACCAATTTATGATTAAAAACGAGCCTCCTCCGGTCTTGAGCTCTAAAAAAGGGCTTATAAGAGCAAACCCATAAGTGAACGGTAGGCTCCGATGTGCATCACAATTGCTACTAGAGCAGAGATGCAATAAACTTATGGCCAAGATAAGGTGTAGGTAGATGAGGCCCGGGTACCTAGACAAATCACTTGTGTTGCAATCAGAGAGAGCTTATGAGCTATATCTAAGTAGCTAGGAGAGCTGATAAAAGGCAATAACAAATCATTATTAAACTTGATGCTATTTTGGGTGAGGTTTAAGCTATTCGAGCTTATGTTTGAGGGGTAATAGACTGAATGCTAGCCATAGAGCAACACTTCCAGCAGTTTGGCTTTAACAAACCACCACCTCTACCTTAGTGATTTTATTCATTTTTTCAGAGAGTCTTCTATGCTAGCTTTTGATTTTTCTATGTATTTCTTTTCTATATAAATCTAGCATAGAATTTTTCCCTATATTTTGTAGCATTGAGTGCAATGCAAAGTTGTAAATTTAAGGTTAGGTTCACCATGACCTAACCAATTTATTTTTGCAAGGTTATTTTTCTTTATAATGTAAGTTTTACTTTAGATAATTTTAATCTTAGTTTATATAGCTTCAATTGTAATTGTTTACTTCAATTTATTATCAGTCACTTTTGTTTACATTTTTATATTTTGTTTTATTCAAGTCAATTGAACCTTGAATCTTAGTTTTTGATTGTTTGTTTGTCTCTTACATGCAAAATCAAATCAAGCTTGAGTGAGAAAGTGTAGTTTAGTTATTTTTTAAACTTTAAAGTAGTTAAACTTTGATATCTCTTTTTTTTCCTTAGTTTAGCAAAATTAGAACATAACTTGTGGTTTCAAAAAGGACTTTGTACACCCATTTTTTGAAAATTGAATAAAAAAACTAATTGCATGTGTGGTTTTAGGTAGGGGTGAGCATGGACCGATTAACCAGTCTATATGCAAAAAAAAATAACTAGTCCATTAATATCGATTTTTTAGAAGCACTAACCATTAATCAGTCTATTACATTTAGTTAACTAGTCCATCAGTTTCAGTTTTTCGGTTTGGTTAACCAATATTTTTTGGTTAACCATTAAAATTTATAACATAAAATTATATAAAAAAGGGAAAAGTTCAATTCAATTTCAAATGTGTAAAGTAATTTAAAAAAATCACAAAACAAATATAATTTACTAGCCAAAATTCATGTTTAAAAAATTAATAACTAATATTATAAAATAGATTTAATATTTATTGGAAATTAACATACTTGATTATAAGTCATACAAAATTTTGGATAATATTAAATATTTTAACATAAACTCTAAAATATAAAAAAATATAATTAAATGCTATTTAGTAAATTATTAATACAAATATATGATAAAAAAAACAACACATATAAAAGTTAGGGTTAATTATAAATTTAGGCCCACACTGTAGGATGTTTTTTAATGTGGGAACTAACGTTTGAAACCTTACAATGTCAATCTCCAACTTCAACTCCCCTTTCAATGATGGACTCAGTGGCTATTCCAGCTATTTTGTCGCTCTTCTGTCGCAATTCTGATGAAGGCCCTTAATTAAATGGGGAGTCAAAGTCGGAGACTGACATTATAAGGTTTCAAACGTTAGTTCCAACATTGAAAAATACCCTATAGTTTGGCCTTTCATTTGTAATTAACCCTACAAGTTAATTGGTCACTATATATAAATATTACTATATAATTAAAGAAAATGACATAATATAAATTTACTTTAAAATATTATATAAATTTTATTGGAAAATATAAAAAATTAAGATATAAAAATGAAAATATAATTAAAAATATTATTTAATGTAAGTTTTAGAAAGAAATAAAAAAAAGGAAAATTTTTAAATATAAAAATAAAAATAAAATATGTAAAGGCTACTGTAAATTTTCTTATTCCTTATCATTGTACATACCATGTTGCATATAATCAACCATATTATGCCCCATTTACAAAATTATCATATTAGCCTACATACTTTATAACTATATTGTCACATTGAAAGAGACTATATAAAAGAAACCACTTTGATGCATTATATTTTATAACTATTCTATTCTTTAGAAAGGCAAAAACAAAAAGATAGCATCTTCGTACTTTGACTTTTCCTATTATTGGTGTTGGCCTTATCGCTATAGATTTTGCCCCTGTTGAAGAGTCCTAGCTTGAGTACCTACATGGATGAAAACCCGTGCTAGGCTATAAAGCTTAATGGGGAACAGTAGATGTGGGAACAACTGCTCATAATGGTCATTCTTAAGCACACAAATATACAATAACATTGAAATATGTTTATATTCATCAGAGAACCATATCACCATTAATAGGGAAAACATTTCTAAATACAATATTTATAATGCAAGTTTAATCATGTATAGCACATCACTATTTAATATTCGCTTTAACCATTCATTATTTCTTGTGAATGCCTTCCTAAGTTCTATAGGTGTGGATAACGGGTGCCATGGACACCCGTAGGTATCAATCATGTGAATACCCAAAGGTATTAGTCTTGTGGATAGCCAAAGGTATCAAACCTATGGACCCAAATGGGGTCAAGACTATGGTCCCAAATGGGGACAAATTGTTCACCCAAATGGGTCAAGACTGCGGTCCCAAATGGGTCAAGACTATGGTCCTAAGTAGGGCAAACTATGGCAGCTACAAGTTTACCCTATAGGCATGCCTATCTATCCACAACCAAACTCTATATGCAGATATTGATCCATCTTTCACATTCATCAAGATTAATTCATTACAATGCACATGTGTGCATTTACAAGTATTCATAATAATCACAATAGTATAGCTTTGATCATCTATGCATATTTTTTAGAATGTAAACCTTCACATAAATATACATCACTTCGTTAAACATCTTTAATCTTACATATTAATGTGTGTATTTATGTATATATACATCTTTAAATGTATATGTTGATACCCTTCTTTGTGTCTTATATACTAGTCATAATGGGTTACATACATGAAATTAATTTTATGGCTTAAAGGTGGCCCAAGTTAATCATATATTTACGTTCTCCTAAGTTAAAGATTATTTTACAACTTTATTTCATTAGTCCTCTAGGCTTTTCATTAATTTCGTGCCACATCCTAGCCTTATTTTTATGTTCAAAGTGCCCTAAATGTGTTTGGAA
This sequence comes from Excoecaria agallocha, assembly GCA_037975025.1. NCBI lineage: Eukaryota > Viridiplantae > Streptophyta > Magnoliopsida > Malpighiales > Euphorbiaceae > Excoecaria > Excoecaria agallocha. The sequence continues at coordinate 27,262,537 of CM075812.1, forward strand.
GTGTTCGGGCAAGTTTCAATGACCATTCAAGCCTAAAAATTGAGTATAAACTATAATAATGGAGGCACACAGCTAAGACAAATTAGTCTCAGATGTGTACAGTGGTCTTAATTGATATGAAAGGGTGTATATAGGGGAGACCAAATGGTCTTTATCGTGTGCACTATTCTGCCCGAAAACTCTATAGGTATATTTCTAAGTCAAGTTTGTACATCATTTTAAACATAGTAAATGACATTTTTTGTAACACCCTACTAACATGCATGCTTTTTGTATATGATATATATGTAATGGTGACGTTATTTGCTATTATAGTAATGGGTTGTGCAAATTGGTGATTAGCATCTTAGATATCATTCCTTATATTCCAGTGCATAATTTTAGGGTCACTAGGTTACTACTCATTTTGTCAAATTTTGGCAGCATAACGGTTTAAAAACCATACTACCTAAACCTGCAAATTGAAGATTTAACACTCCTAATGGTCAACCTCCTCCTTCAATACTCCATTTAAATACATAACACTTCTATATTCATCCATCATCTAACATCACAACAAAATCATACATTCTCAAGTACATGCATTCCCAATTGTTCATCTGTTTACTATAATATAGTGTTTCTCATACAATATAATACATATAATACACGTCATAGTTCTAAAAGTAATCCTACTGCAAAAGATATATAATTCCATCCAAAAACTATACATATACAAGCTGACTCGACGTATTTTCTCCGAGTCCAAAATATACCTACCCCTGGCACAATCAATAAAAACCATGCATTAAGCAACAATGTTGCCTAATGGTGGATACAGCTACACAAAATTTCATTTAATGATATTATTTTTATTTAATTACCTTCTTGCCCCTTAATGTTACCTTTATTAATTTAACTTAATTAACTTGTTTTATTATCTAATTTGATACTCAAGCCTTATTATACTTATTTTTCACATTATTTCCTATAATATTCTTACTTAAATTTAAAATTATGGTTAGGTCCCTAAACTTTTTATTTACCTTATTCGACTTCGATTGACTTCCATTTTGACTCCTTTGACTTTCTTTGACCTTTTAATTTAATCTGGATGGAAAATTACCTTTTTGGTTCTCATATTTTCCTATAAAATGAAAAATTATATTTTAGTCTCCAAACTTTTTATTATTTACAATTTTTCCATTTTCGCATTATTTGACTCTTTTAATCCTTTTTAATCACCTTTTTTTATGCCAAATTACTATTTTACCCCTAGTTTATTGCATAATTACCATTTTATTCTTTTTGAACATATTAATCTCATTTTCACATTATTTCCTATTTATTTACACTTATGATATCTTTTGTGTAAAATTTACCATTTAGTCCCTTTTTTACATAATTACCATTTTGCCCCTAGTAATGACTAGCAAAAATCCTCCGAACCAGATATGCGAGATGAAGACTATATGGCTATATGAGTATATTGTATGACTATATGAGTGATGTGACTACTTAAATGTAGTCATTCCTCGATAATAGTTTACCATGTGATTCTACCATGGTATATAGGTCCCTATGACTAGCTATTATATCCTAGAGTCCCGGATCACCCACTGTATACTAAAGGCAACTAAATATTATACCTTCTATTATGTTTTTATCTTAATATTTATAGTAGTTCTATTATGTATTATATCACACAACTTCATTATTCATGCATTAATCTATAATTCATATATAATCATAATATACATAAGAAATAATGTCTAAACATAATAAATATATGGCATTATCTTTATGTATCCAATTCAACCTCATTGTGACATCAAGACTACCATATGTTTTCTTATTCCATTTTATGCCAAACATATTTCTAACATCAAATTATGTAGGTTTATACTAATTTGCAATTATTTTACCTTAATGTATTTTTATCATTTATAAGTGTACCATTATGTTACTTTACTAACTATTATATTCACATAGTATTTTTAGCACAAATCTAGCATAATTTATTTATTCATCAATACAATACTCAAATTGTGACTAATATATGAATTATCATCAAAATATTACATTATATAACCTAGGGTACAATTCGACCATAAGTAATTCACTTAACTTATACTTGATTTCTTTATAATTTTATACTTATTCTGTAAGGACCCAATCTTGGCCATAATCGGATTATAGTAAAGTGATGAGAATTATGATTAATTAAGGTAAATATGGAATTATTTTGCATAATTAAGGTTAAGCCCCATTAGGGGCATTTTTGTAATTTCAGCATGAATGAAAATTGTTTATGGTTGAAATTATGGTTAAAGAGGGATATAGTTGAAGTGAATAAAAAGTTTTAGTGTTAAAGGTTAAGAAAAATAAGTTGATGGGGTTAATTGTAATGAGGGTAATTTTGGAAATTCACATGATGAGATATTTCAATAGCTCTCTCTCTCTAAATCGGCATTTAGAGAGGGGTAGCTCTCTCTCTTTCTCACTTTCTCTCTCTTTCTCTGCTGGTTACGGGTTGGAGATGGGAGCTAGGGTTTGTGAGTGAAGACTAAAGGAAATTAACAGTACTAGAGTGGGATCTAGATGATTGAAGGAAGATTTGAAGCTTCAATAGCAGGTACGGGAATTAGGTTTACTGTAATGTGCATTTGATTAAACTTTAGGGGTCTTCCCTCTATTTATATGTGTGGGTTCTCTTGAGAAAATATAGGTTGAATCTAGTGATTTAAATGAGGCTTAAAATGTTTTAAGACTTTAAGAATCATTGTTGTAAAGGGGTGAAATGAGATATGGGATTAAAGTTATTATCGTGCATAAATTATAGGTTTCAGAATAATCGGGCTTATGGGTATTCATTTCTGTCGAGAATCCATGCTCGGCTACACAGGGAATGGCTTCCTTCCATGCATGGCCACACGTGGATGCCTTCTTTCTCGCCCATGGCCATGCACTACAAGAAAATTGCAATTTAGCAACGGAAATTAGCAATGGAAAATGTCAATTTTCCGTTGCTAATCAAAAATAGCAACGGAAATTAGCAACGGAAATTTCGGTTGCTAATTTGGCGGTTGGTATTTTTAGCAACGGAAAGTTGATTCCGTTGCTAATTTAGCAACGGAAATTAAATTTCGTTGCTAAATCTAACCACTAACATTTGGTAAATTGGTCAAAATTAGCAACCGAATTCAAATTCCGTTGCTAAATTTGCAACGGATAATATTTTTCCGTTGCTAAATTTAGCAACCGAATTCAAATTTCGTTGCTAAATTAGCAACGGATAATATTTTTCCGTTGCTAAATTTAGCAACCGAAGTTGAATTCCGTTGCTAAATTCAGCAACTAGTATAAAAAATTTGTGACGCTTTTTTCGTCGCTATTCCATCACTACTATTATTACTAATAATTAATCTCACAAAATACATAAAATATTGAAACTTAAATAAACCATCTAAGGCATTAAATAAGTAATTTTATTTATCTAGGTCTTAATCTAAAAAAAACCTCAATTAAGTGTGTGTGTGTAAACATATATTTTTATGCATCTTCAATACTCTTGAGACCTAATATAAGCGAAAAGCATAGTAAATGATTCTTAAATTTACAAACAAGCAATGGGTTATTATTATAAGTATGTGGAGAAATGTCATGATAGTTTGCCAAATTTAGACAGAAATGCAATAGTATCCCAACCAGAAAATAGACTGAAGAGCATATTGTTGCTTTGATTCTTTTTAATCAAATTTAATAAAATATTAGAATTCATCTGTGTTTACAAGCTTGAGTAGCATTTAAAAGTGCATAGCAAGAGATTAATGCTGAGATGGTTGATAAACCTAGAGGGATTCCAACGTACAGCTCCCCTTCAACATTTAAGGGTTCAACAATTGCCTCTTGTAGGATGTCCTGAAATTTCTTACCGGAGGCATGCTGTTTCATATAAGCGCATTATTAGAACAGCTAATAAAAAAGACTCCTTCAAGAAGCATCGCCAAGTTATTTGTTCATTCCTATCCAAAAGAAAATAAGAAAACAACACTTTGACCATAGCAATCAGCTAAGAATATAAATTTGATCCTGATGTTCATATGTGAAGCTCAGCTAAAAACCAATTTTAAGATCACTTACAGCAATCAGCCAATATAAAAGCAATATTGAAGCAATAGCAAGTTAATATTACTAAAAAATAATATCACTAGCCAATCATCCCAGCTTCAGCTAGCATAATTTACACCTCAAATGGTTCACAATAACCCCTTTCTCTATCAAGCAAACATCCAAAATAGGTTCAGGTATCTGATCTTGCATTCTAAATTTTCTTTAACTTTCAATCATTAGTTTCATTAAATGTGAGTATCTTAAAAGGAAACCGCACAGACTCAAAAAGGCAGTGCCAAATCGTTGAAGCTGGCCACTAAAAGTGCTGAAAATTTTCATTTTTCTTGTTACAGAACAACAGCTCTCTTTGATTACATAAATTTTGATACTATGCTACATAAAATAGAGAGAGGCCATTTAGATTAACATGCTGTCATATAAATAGTTCAATATAGGTGCAGACCTGGATTCCTAGTATTTTGTTTTCATTGCCCAGCTCAACCAATAGCTGCCTCAACTTTGCCTCTGGATCAGAATGGACTGGTGTGTTATAGATCCATTGTGCGACGAAATACAAAAATCTGCCAACGTGCGACGAAAATAAGAACAGCATCCAGGAAATGTTCCAATTGAAGAACTTACAATGTTCCAATCAAGGTATAATGCTGCCATTATCCCCATGCAGTAATCACTAAAAATGTTTAATGTGTTTAAATACATTATATGCTTCATATGTTATGTAATTAGCATTATGTAAATCATCTAATGTTATATCATGAAACATTGCGTAGAAAATTATCTGGTCATAGTAAAGGGAGATAAGACCATATATTATGAAGTCTAACTATAAACTCATTCATCATCATCAACATAATAATTTATAGCAAGATTCTCTTTTTTATTCTTTAAAGTCACAACATTTCACTAATACACACAAGTTTGTTTTAAATAGATAGAAGTGCTACAATTAAAAAAATAATTAATAAACAAATAGATTAATAAGCCAAAATAGAAATTTTAGATTGAGCAAGAACAGAATAACCGATGGCTACGACTTGCAATGAAAAAAAGTTAGCAAAACGAGCAACCTCCTCATTCAAATGCAAGACATACAGCCCCCAAAAGATTGGCTTCCCATTGAACAAGCAATACACAAATGTAAACTGCAAAAAGCAATCTCATACCAGTATTAAATCAGCAGCTGGTAAAAAATCAACTTGATGGGTTACAAAAACAAGTCTTGCTTGCCAGTGCTGTCATAATATAAGTTGTAGGAACCACTCCAAAAAGACACACAATACCTAAAAACATATCTAATCACCAAAAGAATCGGAAAGACACTAATATTATCAATAAAAAACGAAAAAGCGAAAACAAATTGTAAATTTGAACTTCAAAATTAGGAATACCTTGCCAGATCGCTTAAGGATGATTACTTATCTTTAGTAGAAACTCCATGAATTCTGTCCATTATTGTGCTCGCCGGACAAATGCTGGAACTTCGTCGGACCGGTGACCGGAGCCTCACCGGTGCAAGACCAAAACCACCAGGAGTTGGATGACGTTGAGGGGAGTCCACCGGCAGTGGTCACGCGCTAAAAGGACTCCGTTCATGGCCAAGATCTAACAAAAACCGTCGGAGACTTTCTTTCTTCGATCTCTACGTTACCGGCGATGGGAAGGGAGAGGAGGATGGCGAAAAGGAACTCCTTGCTGAGGGGAACTCACCGGCCTTATTTGTGTCTCCGTCAGCCGCCTCACTTCGCCGGAGAAAAGGGAAGAAGCTAAGGCAGATGGAGAGAAGAACGGCAAACGTAAAGGGGACACTGTGATGATGTTAGCAGACGAACTGGTGTTCCGCTAGTGGCCAGCAACTGGAGCGAACGGCGGTGGGCCGGTAGCCTGCGTCGTTAATCGGCGCTCCTTCCTCCGATCTCCCCTGCTTCTTTTCCCGATCCACTCTTCTCTTCTCCTTTTTTTTTTTTTTTTTGATATTAGACATTTCATGAGACTTCAAGAAAACTTTCCCCCCAAAATATCTATCTATATATATATATATATATTCTCTTCTTTTCTTTTTATTATATACATTTATTTACTTTAATTCCTTATTTATTAATAAAATATATTTTAGTTTAAATTATAAAATCAAAAACTTAAAGATAATATTCACTAATGTTATATCACATTTTAATAATTAGAAGAGAAGAATTTAACACATTTTAATATTAGAGAAGAATTCACTAATGTTATATCACATTTTAATATATGCACATACATACATATGCATTTATGCATACATACATATGTACATGTATGTGTATATATGCACATACATATACATGTATTTATGCATACATACATATGTACATGTATTTATATATATGTACATACATATATATACATATCCATATGTATACATATGTATGTACATACATATCCATATGTATGTATGTATGCACATACAAGCACATACGGATATATATATATGAATATGTATGTATATGTATATGCATATGTATATATGTACATACATATATATACATAAATACATATTTATATGTATAAGTATGTATATAGATACATACATGGATGTATGCATATATGTATTTATATTTGTATATGCATATGTATGTGTATTTATGCACATATATATACATACATATACATATGCATATGCATATGTATGTGTATATATGCACATATATATACATACATATACATATGCATATGTATGTATATGTGTGTATATACATATATATACATATCCATATGTATTCATATACAAAATTTAGCAACGGAAATGAAATTCCGTTGCTATTTTAGCAACCGAAATAAATTCGGTTGCTATTTAGCAACGGAATTCTATTTCGGTTGCTAATTTAGCAACCGAAAAATATTCCGTTGCTATTTTAGCAACCGAAATAAATTCGGTTGCTATTTAGCAACGGAATTCTATTTCGGTTGCTATTTTAGCAACCGAAAAAAATTCCGTTGCTATTTTAGCAACCGAAAATTTAATTCGGTTGCTATTTTAGCAACCGAAATAAATTCGGTTGCTATTTAGCAACGGAAATATATTTCGGTTGCTATTTTTAGCAACCGAAAAAAATTCCGTTGCTATTTAGCAACCGAATTATGTTCCGTTGCTAAAATAGCAACGGAAATTTAATTCCGTTGCTAAATTAGCAACGGAAAAAATATTCCGTTGCTATTTTTCGTTCCAATTTTTTTCCGCCATCTATTGGCGCCTTAATTAGCAACGGAATAGTGATTCCGTTGCTAATTTTCGTTGTTGAATTTTGGCACCAAAAATTCCCTCCACTTTTAACAACGGAAGATAACCAAAAATATTTCCGTTGCTAAATCTACAAAATTTAACCAATTTTAGCAACGGAAATTATTTTTCGTTGCTAAATAGCAACGGAATTGGCTTTCCGTTGCTAATTTAGCAACGGAATCATTTCCGTTGCTATTTTTCCGTTGCTATTTTCAGATTTTCTTGTAGTGATGCGTGGATGCCTTCTTTCTCACCCACGGCCACACATGGATGCTTTCCTTCTCACCCAAGGCCACGTGTGGATGCTTTCTTTCTCACCCACGACCACGCATGGATGCCTTCCTTCTCACCCAAGGCCACGTGTGGATGCCTTCCTTCTAACCCACGGCTACGTGTGGTATGCCTTCTTTCTTATCCATGGCCACACATTGTACCCCTCCTTCTTATGCACGACAGCATATACAACTTTTTCCCTTGCTTGGCCGCTAGGTCTTTTCCTCTTTCTTTTACACGGCCACTTATATGTCCCCTTTTAATGATTATACTTCACACACTAAGCTATAAATCCTTCATAAATCATGAATTTGTATTGTAATATGTTTGGAGAGAATTGAGTGGACCATAAGTAAGGTACATGATTATGTTAATTAAAGTGGTGGTTAATAAATCATATGATTTCTAAATGAAATAATTGAACTGTGAAGTGTTTCTAGGACATTTTGAATCACCTAGATAGACGTTAATCTCTGATGTAAGTACTTTTACTACTTATGAGACACCGAATGTCTGTGTATAATATATGTATTGGATGAACTAAATGTATAAAGATTAAATTAAGTATAATGAAGCAAAGGAAATGGTTTTGAAGAACCACTCAGGTATGTTCTTCTTTAATGAATATGTTTTTATGTGTGGAGTCACGTGGTCATGGTTTATATGATTATATGTATGGTTTCATTATAGTGAACTATCATCAGGTATTACCCGAGTCAACCTTGAAATTCAAATCATGTTGTTACTTCATGATCTTATATTCAAAGACGTGTAATGCATTAGGCTCTTGAAACATTGCTTTGATCTAGTATTGCATGATACTCAATAACCATCATGCTAAAGCATTCTAGTGCAAGATATAAGTTATCCGGTAGTTATGCAAGTATAAGCAGGTGATATGTATTCTTGAACATCAGGGCTTTAAGCCAGTATTACTATGTAAGTGAATAATATGTGTTCATTTGTGGAAAATGGCTTTAAGTAAATGTTATATTAAATAAGAAGAATATGATGAATGAAAGATGTTCTTAAAGTGATAAGCCTGCAGGTCTTAGTTCAGTTATGGGTTAGATAGGCATGCCTAAAGGGATTCTGCAGCTGCCATTATTGACCTCATTTGGGTCTTGTTCCTTTATGGAACCATCATTCGGCCCGATTGGATCTATTATTCCTTACTGGGACCATTGTTGACCCCGTTTGGGTCTATTGTTTTGTTCCTTTATAGAACCATAGTTCGGCCCTTTGGGTCAATCGTTTGATACCTTCGGTATCCACTACTCCTGTTATCCACCCTTTGAACTAGTACTTAGGCAGGCTATTAAAAGTTTAAAGATTTAGCAATATATTCGAAATAAGAATATATATATATATATATCATTTGCTTCACCTATATAATGTGTAAATGATAAATGGACTACTATATTGCTTGGTTTAAAACCCTTTTGGCTAGAATGCTTTCAATGAAATGCAGTTCTCTGTTCTGTATTATATAATTAAGATTGCATGACATATGTGAAGTAATGTCACCTAAATTATCTCATATAGATTTTATATGATATATACACTCCTTTTATGGTTGAATTGAACAATTAAGGTATATCGTACACAATCAATGTTATAAAAAGTATACGATGGAAGCTATGCTATCAGTACTATGAGGTCTAGATTATTGTAAGAATAATATTTATGTTTAAGATTGCTAATTCATTTAATATTGTAAACATGTGTGTTCACTTAATTTAAAGGTTGTAATGATTTCATGATATATTTTTAGAGTTTATTCTAGGAGTTGGTTTCCCTACTAAGCTTTATAGCTTAGCACGGGTTTGTTATCCGTGTAGGTTCTAGTTAAGCTCTAGTGGATCGATTGTTGGTGGCTAGTCAACCTTTGAGGAGAAGATCTGGCAGAGTACTGTTGCCTTTGTGGATTCCATTATGTATTTTTGGCATTATGTTAGGCCTTTCTAATTATAAGTTGGTTTTAAGTTTTGTGGCATGTAATAAATATGGCCTGTGCTATTTATTATTATATATGCCTTATCTTTGCTAGGTTATGATAATGATTGATGTTTATGCTTGGTTAGTGGATTAGGATGTTACATATTCTATGCTAATTCATCATTTTACAAGGTTCTCTTAATTTATTTCTCATTATTTCTTAAGTTTCCCTAGTTACATAATGTAATTCTTATGAAAAATTCAAAGATTAAATGAAATTAAGTGTAGGAAATGTATCCAATAAGCTTTATGAAGCTTGAAATCACCTAATCTTGCTTTCTTTGGCCTTCCTCCTCTTTGTTCTTTTCCTCTTTTTGTGTACCACCTAATTGGACTTACTTTCTCTCACCTAGATTCTTTATTTTCAAAAATTTTGTTTTGCTCCAATCAAGCTACTAAAATGAAGATGATGCTTGGTAGTATATTTGAGTGAAATTAGGGCTTAGGATTTTGTGGGAGGAGAGAGAATTAAAGAAAAAATGGTGGAAACCTAGTAAAGGGGGCTAATTCAAAGTTTTGAGAGAAAAGGGAAGAAGATGGTAGATATTTGGGCTGAATTGTAAAGGATTCTAGAACTCTCTAGGCAGCCCTTATATCCACCAAATCTAGGGCCAAGATTCCCCCATTTACTATTTTATCCAATGGCTTGTTTTTTAAGACACTTATCATGATTTTATTGGTTGCCACCTCTCTTTTTACCATGGTGATGCATGTAGGTGATCAAGGATCATTTCATAATGAACATTATGCCCTTGGATGAATAAAATATAGCCTTAAGCCCTCTACCTAATTTAACCTTATTTTTTTGCTATTTTTTTGAAATTGATGTTTTGCTTATCAGAATACTATGATATTTTGCCCTGCATCCACTTACATATACAGGTGCACATGGTTAAAATTTTAAGTTATTCTGACATCATTCAGTATACTTCCAGCTCTAGAGACAAAATCAGCCGGTTTGAACCCAAATTTCCAAAACTATAGGAAAATTATTTTTTATTTCCAATAATTAATTTAAGTCATATCTATTATGTATATGTGATCAGAATCATTTTTAGAGATCTTTAGAATATTTTAAGGCTCGGTCAAACTTATGGTAAACCGAGTTTATGATACCAAGTAAAAACTTCTTTGTCTATTTTGAAGGCTTATTTAAGCTCGATTTCTTATCAAACTGTATCACTCAACTCCATTTGATACCTATTATCTTAATCCAATGTTAGGTCAAGCTGTTTGCCAGGTCACCCATCATTGGATTTCCCTAGCTTAAACATGTTTAACCCTTATACACTTTTAAATTTTTCTATCTTATTTTACTCTGATTACTCCAAAAATTATCCTAAGGTTATTTTTCATGCTCTAGAATGTACCATACATGTCAGATATAAATTTTGGGGCGTTATAGTTCTCCCCTACTAATAAAAATTTTGTCATTGAAATTAACCTAAAGGGAAAAGCTATGGATATTGTTGCCTCGTGGTCTCCTCAGGTTTCCAGGTTACTTCTTCCACATTATGACGTGTCCAAAGTACTTTGACTAGCGGTATCTATTTATTCCTCAGCTATCTAACTTTTCTAGCTAGGATCCACACTGATTCTTCTTCATACGATAAATCTAGTCAAAACTGAACCTCCTTTGATGTGATGACATATGAAGGATCTGATTAGTACCTTCTTAACATAGATATATGGAAAACATCATGAATTTTCTCTAGTTTTGGTGTTAGCTTCAACCTATAGGCAACTAAATCGACCTTCTGCAATATTTCATATGGACTAATAAATCTGGAACTGAGTTTACCCTTCTTAGCAAACCTCGAAACCTTCCTCTATGATGAGACTTTTAAAAATACTTTATCACCTACGTTGAACTCTATGTCCTTGTTCTTCAAATCTGTGTAGGATTTTTTCCTACCTGCTGCAGCTTTCAAATTATCTTTTATCAACTTAAATTTTTCTTTAGTCTCTTCGATCAAATATGGTCCTACCAACTTGCTTTCACTGAGCTCAGTCCAACACAGGGGAGTTCTACATTTTTTCCATATAATGCTTGAAATGGCACCATTTTGATATTAAACTGGTAGTTATTATTATATGCAAACTTTGCTAATGGAAGATATTTCTCCCAGCTGCTACCAAATTCCAAGATGTAACACCTTGACATGTCTTTTAGTATCTGTATCACTTGCTTAGACTATTCATCTGTTTGTGGGTGAAAGGTAGTGTTGTATTCTAAACGAGTTCCCAATGCTTCCTAGAGTTTCTTCCAAAATCTTAATGTGAACTGACGATCCCTATCTAAGATGATAGAGGAAGGAATGCCATGTCATCTCACAATCTCATTGATGTATATTTCTGCCAGTCTGGTTAGCAAAAAATCCAATCTCATTAGTATGAAATGTGCAGATTTAGTTAACTATTACCTAAACCGAATCATGTTGCCTTCTAATGAGTGGAAACCCAGACATAAAATTCATAGTGATGCGATCCCAGTTCAATTCAGGTATGGTTATTTGTTGTAGCAAACCAGAAGGAACCTAGTCTCTAATTTTACTTGCTGGCATATCAAGCATTTTGCCACAAAATCTGTTATTTCTTTTTTCATTCCTAGCCACCAGTAAACTGTTTTTAAGTCTTGATACATCTTATTACTACCTGGATGAATGGCATAATTGTTGCTATTATACATCTAATTAGGCTTACTTTCTCTCACTAGGATTTTTTATTTTCCAAGATTCTTTTTGCTCCAATCAAGATTCTAAAATAAAAAGGATTCTTGTTAGTATATTTGAGTGAAAATAGGGCTTGGGATTCGGTGGGAGGAGAGAGAATTGAAGAAAAAATGGTGGAAACCTAGTAAAGGGGGCTAGTTTAGATTTTTGAGGGAAAAGGGAGGAAGATGGTAGATATTTGAACCAAATTTTAGAGCATTCTAGATCTCTCTAGGTAGCCCTTATGTCCATCAAATCTAGGGCCAAGATTCCTCTATTTACTATTTCAACCAATGGCATGTTTTTAAGCCACTTGTCAAGATTTTATTGATTACCACCTCTCTTTTTACCATGTTGATGCATGTAGGTCATCAAGGCTCATTTTATAATGTCCATTATTCCCTTGGATGAATTAAACATGGCTTTCAAGCCCTCTAACTAATTTAACCTTGGTTTTTTGTTGTTTTTCTGAAATTGATGTTTTCTTATCAAAATGTTATGAAAATTTTCCCCATGTTCACTTACATATGCGAGATCACGTGGTTAAAATTTCAATTCATTCTAACATCATTTCGGTATACTTCTAGCTCCAAAGGTAAAATTAACCGGTCCGAAATTCAAAATTTCAAAACTATCGAAAAAAATATTTTTTAATTTTAATAGTTTGTTTAAGTCATATCTATTGTATCTATGTGATCAAAATAATTTTTAGAGGTCTTTAGAATATTTTAAGCCTCGATCAAACTTATGGTCAATTGAGTTTATAGTACCGAGTAAAAACTTCTCTGTCTATTTTGAAGGCCTATTTAAGCTCGATTTCTTCTCAAACTGTACCACTGGCCTCCATTTGACACCTATTATCTTAATTCGGTGTTAGCTCAAACTACCTTTCAGGTTACCCATCTTTGGATTTCCCTAGCCTGAGCACATTTAACCTTGATACATTTTCAAATTTTTCTATCTTATTTTACTCTAATTACTCCAAAAACTGTCCTAAGGTTATTTTTCATACTCTAGAATGTACCATGCATGTCAGATTCAAATTTTGGGGTGTTACATATTTAGGCAAAGTGTTCTTTTATAAAGTTGTTCTTCTATGTATCTAGTTTCCAAATCATTAAAAATAACTAAATTGGGCTTCTAAATATTAAGATATTCACTAAATAGTGGGAACTGCTCCCAATGGTAGGGTAGCAAACATAATCAGATTTTAAGCTAATTTCTTACAATCATAGAGGGATAACCAGACTTTGACCACTTCATAAGAAATTTATTTTTGTAAGTCTAGTTTCTATCCCAACTGGAATTACTCAATTTAAAGCCCTAAAAATCAAGGTATAGGCAAAACAGTCATGCTGGATCAAGTGAACCCAAGGACAAATTCTTGCCATCTTAAGGATATCTTCTTTATTTCGGTTCTTATGCCCAACCAAACATTATATTCATATCTCCACCTCATTAGCACTTCCAAAATACTATTTCAATGCATTATACAAAAGCAAACACATACATAAAAATAATAAAAGCTCTCATACCTCTTTAGTAAGACACACCTTCTTCAAGCTCTTTCATCTTTCTTTTCTTTTCCTTTACTTGTTTGTCCTTCTACATAGAATAAATTTACATATTTTTATGCTAGAAGAGATCTATATACTCCCTTAAATTCAATGTCTACTTGTAAGAAACAAAAAAGAAGAGAAGAGGGAGTTATTGCCTTAAAATGCTAACCACTAAATTCTCTCTTTCCTCTTAATGCTAAGGTTGATTTTTTAGGTGTTATGTAAGGGTTGTTTGGGGGTTATTTAGGGAGAAGAATGGTTGCCTTATGCCCATTGGAGTGGCCGGCCCACCTTCCCCCTTTATCCCTTGAATTTTCTCCATTTCTCAAGAAAATTCTAGGGAGGCTAGGTGTCTTTCTCTATTGGTTCTCTTGTTGACTCTAGGGAAGTTAGACTTAGCTCCCTTCTTTCCCCTAATTTCTCATTTCTTCCCCTAAACTTTCTCTCTTTCTTTTTAATTGAGCCCCCTAAATGACATCTTCTTTTAATCAGTCATATGCATAGCTTAATTTAAAATGACCATATTACTCCTTCTCTTTTAAGACAATTACTTCTATGCCCCATCCTATAATTCACTAACTACCAAAACATATATTGATCATCTTATCATTTAAGCACACATATACATTCTCCTAAGTCCTAAGTAGGGGCCTCACAATATATATATATATATATATATATATATATATATATATATATATATATATATATATATATGAATTGGTTAATTATGGACTAACAATTATCGGGTACCCAAAAATCAAAACCGTAACCAAAAACCAAAAAATATAAAAATTAAAAATCATAACCGAGTCCATCGGATTGGTTAATCCAAAAAATCGATTCGGTTTCGGATCAATTTTGTTGTTAACCATTTTTTTGATTTTTTTCACTTACCTCTAGCTTTAAAAGAACTTTAATGAGATTACCAGAACCTTTGTGATTGCCCTTCAAAGCATTTTGGTAGTTGAAACTAAACATAGGAAGGGATCTTGGAAACTATTTTTTAAATTGAATTCAAATGACTTATTTTTCCTACCTGGTGTTATATTTTCCATTACTAGCCCTTTTTCACCTATATATGATATGCTTAATCATATCTCATTAAATTTTCTTTGGTACACATATTGAATCAGATTCACCTTAAAAAAGCCTTTATCTCCCATTTAGGGAATAGCCATTTTAGAATTGGATACAATTATGGGATATACTTTAAAGTTATTTTACGAATAAGAATTATAATTATTTGGTAAAGAAAATTCTACAATTGAGGGGTATGCTTTAAGGTTATTTTGGGAATGAGATTTATAATTATTTGGCAAAGAAATTCTAAGACTATGTAAGGCTTGGGAATGGAAAGGAACTAAATGTTATCACCTTATAGAAGTTAAACATAAGAGTATGTTTACTTTGTGTTGTAAAGTAGAATCCAGCTTAAGATTTAGATTGTGAAGTTAGTAGCTTAAAAAGAAATTTAATGGAAATAAAAGGCTTAATAACAAGAAAGAAAAAAGGAAAAGAAAAGAAAAAGTTGTATGAATTTAAAAATTAAGCTAGATTGTGAAAAAGAAGGCATGCTTTATCGTGGTTTTTGAAGTTTATATAAGGGTGATATTGATCATAGGTAGTGAAAACAAATGTTGATTGGTTGAGTTTGATGTTCCTTTAGATTGTGTGAGATAAATTCTTGAGAGTTTAGTATGGCTATTTTTTGTTTTACAAACTTTATCTTTCTTTTAAAGCCAAGTACCTAAGCTTTTAATTACATCTTTTTAAAACCTATGTGATCTTTTTATGTTTTATTATGATTATTAATGGAGGGAGAGGATTGTGGTAATTTTTGAGCTCTAAGTGGGGATCCTTAATACACTTATGTATTCATTTTTCTTGGTTCTTTACTTGTGATTGGTGTCTTGGTTTTAAAAGTTGATAAAAAAAAAAGATTTTAGCCTTACACACACATGAAAATGTTATTTTTTTGCCTTATTTTGTTTAACTAAAATAAAAAAAATAGTTTGATGTGAATTTTATTGCTTGTTTGTTTGAATATGACTAAACTTAGTTTTTCATTCTTTGAGTTTGATTTATTTTAGAGATGCAAATTGATTTGTTTTACTCAAAAAAAGCAAAATTTAAGTTTAGGGTTGTTGATATTTGTTATTTTTAGTTATATTTTCCTCCATTTTAGTTATGTTTTATCTAGTTGAATCCACTAAATGATCATTTAATTATAGAAATTGAATAAGATGATTGAGTAACAAACTCAATCTATGACTAAATGGGCATTAATGTTAATAAAGCTATTTTGGTCTTTTTATTCTAGAAGTTAAATGGCCTTTGGCCCAAATAAATTCCTGTTGATGTTTGAAAGCACATTTCTAAAGATTTATTCTCAACGGTCATTAGATCTACTAAATGAGCTTTGAGTTGGTTTTAACTGCAATTTAAGTTTTCTATTCAAGTTGGATTCAAAAGAGGATTTTTCCTAAATTGGTTTATTTCTTCTATATGGAATAAAAGTTTAACCCTTTTAGAGAGTTTTTGAGTCATAATTAAATTAAGAATATATTATTCCTATTTTAACCAAATTATGACCCATAAATATTTAATTTTTATATTTCTCTAAGTTGGCTAATTTTAGTTTGGCTATAGCTTTCTTTTAAATTTTTTTGCTCAAGTATTTGACCATTAAATATTGAAGACAACTTGTTACTCATTCTATTTTTCATTCTTGAAAAGTATGAGTGAGTAGTTTACTTTTATTAAGCAATTCTTAAATCTCTAATAAACTTATATAATCGATTTTCATTTAATTAAATTAGATTTAAGCTATTATCTCTTGTGTTATTCACATTGAATGTTTATTTGAATTATTTAAATTGAATGAATGTTGGAATAACTAATTTAGTTTAATTCATAAAAATATTTGTTTATGTATGTTCTAGTATTGATTATTGGTCAGAATAGTGAATTGTGATTAGGATTATATAGATGAATTTATATTTGATTATTCAAGAAATAGTCTTTTTTATGTTATACATTTGTCCAAATGGTGATTTTATGGAAATTGGAATTCATAGTTGCTAAATGTGTTCACGCTAATGTAGGGCCCTATATTATACCCTGGTAGGATCATCAAGTGTATATAAGTGTGTAGGCATATATTATTTTAGTTAGATTATATTGAACTACTTATGAGGAAGTATTTAATATTAGCATTTTGATTAAGGATAAATTTGTTAATTTCACAAAATTAGGAAATGTTGCATGTAATATGAGAATTAAGGGGTAAATTAAGAGAAAAATGTCAAATTATGTTAAATAGGTGATTAAAATTTAAAAGAAAGACTAAAAAGGAGATTTAGTGGGAGATAAGTTGGACCAATCATTAACCAATACTTAGCCTTCTAGAAAGGAGGAGAATTAACGGAATTCAAAGAGAAAAATATGAAAATTCTTTACAACAAGGGAGCTGGCCACTTTGCTCTTCATTTCTAGGTTTTTTCCTTCTTCATTCACTCTAATAAAACACTAAATATTACTTTTTTGTTAGAGGTGATTTAAGAAAAAGCAATTGTTAAGATTCAAGAAGTTAGGTAGGCGATTATATGTAATTAATCAAACATGAACATCTCCAACACTTAGCTCTAAATAAAGTGAAAAATTGAAATATAATAAGATTTTGACAAGTTAATTAATGGAATTTTGTATTGTTAGCTAAAGACAAAGGGTTGGAGAAGGGCAAAGAGAAGGTTTGAAGAGTTTTGGCTCTTAGCAAGAAATCAAGAAGAGATAAGGGTTTAATGCTTTAATTTATTGTGATTCTTTCTTCTATTGTCAAGCAATTCAATTATGATTTATTATTGTCGTAAAAAGGGAATTGATGATGATTTGGTCATATATGTGATGAAATGAGAATGGTTAGTATAAAATCAATGAGATCTTTTGAGATTTGTTTTTAGTATAATGAGAGTTATAGGCCTCTAATTGGAACAAGACTAAAGGGTTAAAAAAACTAGAGGTATAGGCCTTCATTTCATATGAAGTTGTCAACTAGAGATCTTAACGAGAAGGCTATTGAAATTGAGCCTAAAAGGGGAAGTTGGTTATTGTCTTGATTTTCTGGATAGTCCATAGGTTTTTGGGGTTTTCTTTTGATATAATCACCCAATTGGCTTGATTTTTATATGTATGGAAACTAGGAATATGTGTGAACATAAGTTTATAAGACCATTTAAGCTAATTTTAAGAGTATCTAGGTCAAATAAAACTTGCCAAGTTTAATAGAGAGGTTATTATAGGGAGTTCTAAAAGTTTTTTAAGGGTCACGGCTGGTAGGATTTTTTGACCACTATGACCCTAGTTTCTAGATGGTTATTTTGCTAATATTAAGGGGTCATGATGGGCACAAAATGGTGACCATCGTGACCTCTGTTTGTTTTGATAGGTCACGACTGGTAGGATTTTGTGACCACCGTGACCCTAGCTTCTGAATGAAAAATACCCTATCTGCATGGGCTCATGGTGGGCACAAATTTATGATCACCGTGACCCCTTCTATTGTATGATAAATTTTACTTATTCTTTTTCATCTTTAAATAAGTTATAAGTTTGATTAATCTCTTTAAATGACTGTAATAATTTGTTCTATACTTGAACTTAAGTGATGATTGCATGAATTATTTTGTCAGAAATGAATGACTTAAACACAACGAAAGCATGAGAACTTTCATTTAAGTAATTCTCACATTAACTCACTTCATATTATATTTGTAATAATTTTGAATATAAAGTTTATAAAGTTATCTTATAAAGTGTCTCATTAAGCAAAAGCCTGCTAGAGTCGGAATAATGGGTAAATAGGCATGCATAGTACGGTCGCAGTTGCTTCTATTCTATTTGACACTTTGGTGTCTTCTGTTGAGACTATGTCTCTTTTGTTTATAGGAATTGGATAATTATTGGTTTGAGGCAATGCCTCTTCTGTTGTAATACTTATGGTATCTTCTGTTCTGTCCCATTACCCACAATTATGGATTATAGCAAGCAATTCTAAATGAAATTCTTAAGCTTTATGTTGTATACTCTGATTTAATTTATATTAAGTGTGATATAAGCTTATAATCTTGTATCGAAGGGTAAGTATCTTGAGTATTGGATTAGTTATATGAACTACCTTAAAACTTGTTTATTATTTTGTTATTTATTATTTTATTTCATTTCTTTTTAGTATTTTGACTACTATAAGTAGTCACTCTATTTACTTTTCCTCACCTTACTAAGCTTTATGCTTAGCATGGTGGTTCATTCTCTCCGTGTAGGTTTTCGAAGGTTCCTTTAGGTCAAGAAAACCACATGTCCAAAAAAGACTCTTAATTTTGTAATTTTTGTGTAGAATATTATTTTGTGCTATAATTGATATGTCATGTATTATAAATGTAAGTAATGGCTTGGAAACTATATGTAAATTATATAAGATTGTAATATATATATATATATATAGCCACATTTTGAATGAATGGATAATAGGCTATGATCATAGTACTCATGCATTATTGTGTTTATATTGAATATATGGTTGCATGTCTTATACTGCTCTTAGGGTTAAAGGTGTTATAGCTAATCTACATGGTTTTTCCTAAAATAGGAATCATGTTCATTAGAATACCATACCAATAAAGGGTTTTGGCTTTATGACAAATTGCTTAGTTTAAAATGAATGGTAGATGAAATTCAATACATGAAGGTATTAGGTGAGAATATAATTTTTTAACAATGGTCATTCTTGAAGTAGTAAGTTGTTTATTTGCTTTGTGATTAATTTTATTTGTTTAATTTGTTAAGTAAATTTGTTAATTTAGTTTGTTAGTATAGTTTTAGTTGATAGATAAACCATTTCACATACCCTCAATTTTCTCAAAGAACATAAGCAATTTTAAAATATTTTTTAGTTAATTGTAATTTCTCTAAGACGATAATTTGTGTACTCTTATCCATTATTATACTTGATTGGCATACTTGTCAAAAAAATACATAAAACATTTGTCAGATAATAAAAAACAATTTAACACTAATTTATCTTCATCAATATTGACAAATAAATGATTTTCGTTGGATGATTAAGATATAATATATACTCATATTTAAATAGAATAAATGATAATTTCAATTAAAATATGGAATGACCCTTATGGTTCATTCACTCACAAACACACACACATTATATATATATATATAATATATATATATATATTATATATATATATATATATATATATATATATAGAAAGTTTGGTTAACCATTAGCATACCTGTTAGCTACATATATATATTACATATAAAGTTCGGTTAACTATTAGCATACCTATTAGCTGCAAATTAAGTTCAAATTTAAGTCTATTAATCACAACTTTTAAAAATTGAAA
Source organism: Excoecaria agallocha (assembly GCA_037975025.1). Lineage (NCBI taxonomy): Eukaryota > Viridiplantae > Streptophyta > Magnoliopsida > Malpighiales > Euphorbiaceae > Excoecaria > Excoecaria agallocha. Next base: position 27,282,875 of record CM075812.1, read on the forward strand.
TCTAGAGTTGCATCCAATTAAAGTAGTTAGTTGTAACCAATTAAACTGGTTAGTTGTATAAATTGATTTGGACTCAATTTTAACCATCGATTTTAATGGATTTTCAATTTTTTTTGTCCAAAATTAATTTTTACAATTGGAGATTTTTTTTTTTACTTAGAATAAAATTTTTTAAGTCTTATAAATTTAGGGAGTATACTAGTAATTTATTTTTTAAGAAGAATTATAACAATAATTTTATTTTTTTAGGGTTAAGGGGCAATTGGTCATTTCTTTAATGAGTGAATCCGCCCTTAATGTAAATAGTATATACCAGAACCTATTGTTGCACTGTATTTTGATTGAAAATTCAAAGAATACATATCACTTATATTTCAAGATTCTTATTTTGTTCTTGCATTTTAGATGTATTATTGATAACATAGCCTAGATAATAACCCGACCAACTCCTTATACAAGCTAGGTAAACTAATATAGACCAGTCAGATCACTCCTAGCCAAGAGCTCGGACAATCCAAATCCCAAAAGAGCTCGACCTCATTTAATGAGTCAGCATCACAGGAAATCCTGTAATATCAGGCAGAAGCAGTTTTTCTTCCCCACGTCTCACCTAAAATAAGAGAAGTTGAAAAGGTAACTGAAAGTAATGGGATTTCATCCCACTACTCTCATAGAAGAGATAACAAAATAAGTAAGTAAAGATGATATTTTTCTCTTTTTCATCACTGGAAACCTCTATTTCACCCTAATTTTGCTAACTTAACCATCAAAGGCTCCCTAATCGAAAACCCCATTAGTTCTTCATTTTTTACAGGTGGTTTGAACTACTAGACTCCTTACTCTCAATCTATCATCATTTGGTGCAGTGAGCATAGAATATGGACCTTTTCCCAAATCTCAACCTAAACCCTGCCTCATCAGAAATCCAAGCAAACCCACCCACTCACCCTGAAACACAGCAATTTATCCCGCCACCTAATGTTCTGACCTTAGCATCTCTTGCTACAGCCATCCTAAACACTTCTAGCCTTACCATAAAAGCAACACAAAACCTGCTAGCCAAATTGTTAGCCATCATCGCCTAAGTACATCTGTGCTCCCAACCTACATAACCTTACCAACCTACCTAACCCTCGCAACCACCAACTAGAAACCCTTTATCCCCGGTTGTTCCCCTAGCACTCTGGTCCACATTCACCTTAACAACTAAATAGTTTGAAAGACTTTTTAAAGATCGTATGCTATGATAACAAAATCAAAATACTTTACAATACCAAGGCAATTTCTATTCCCCACTCTCAAGAGAAATCCTAGCTGCTCCTTTTCCCTAGAACCCACTGGTAATGCCGACCCTCGAGCCCACATCGATCAATTTCAACATACCATGCTGGTGATAATAGCAGATGATACCATACTATGCAAGATCTTCTTACATACTTTGATGGACTTAGGCCAAATCTGGTTTCCCAATCTCTCTGACACTCCATTGAAAATTTTAAACAATTCAGTGATATTTTCATCGTGAAGTTTGTGGTAGCAATCAGACCGAACAAGGTATTAGCCGATCTGAATCAGATCTAATAAGAAAATGAAGAACCCCTACAAGCTTATATAGAAAGGTTCAATGTGGTAGTGATGGATATACATAACCTCAATCTGGAGGTGGCAATTAATGTGCTGATCAAAAACATGAGATGCTAGGACTTTAGTGAATCTTTGAGTAAGAAGGCCCCCGATGACTTTACCGAGCTCATATCTTGAGCTCACAATTATATCCAGATGGATGAGGCTTAGAGTTTGCATTATAGTGCATACAATGACATAAATACTGAGAATGAGATGGAGGACTCAGAAAGGTCAGTGTGGGACAAAGGCAAGAGTAGCCGAATTGAATCCAAACTATATAGGGGAAGTAGTTTGTCTAATTAGACTTACACGGTCACCACTCATCACTCTAAAGATAAGAAGGAAAAGAGATTCATGCCTTTCAACATAACCAGAGAGGAGATCCTTACTTGGATGAAGCAAACTGGGTAGGTTAGTTGGCCACGACCGATGAGGGAAGACCCTAACAGATATCAAAGCCTCTACTATGTATTCCATAGGGAAAAAGGCCACACAATAGAGGAATGCAAGTAGCTTAAGAGGGAAATCAAGCATTTGGTTTGGAAGGGTACTCTCTCATAGTTTGTAAACTAGAAGGACAGGGTGAGGAGGCATAGGTTACCCACACCTCCATTGAACATGAACTGAGCTAGCTCAAGCAAAAAGGCCCTACTGAAGTCATTCATGTGATAGTAGGAGGAAGGCAATATGACGACTCTAATAAGAGAAAGGCTAGGGAGGTGCTCACCGTCAAGCTGGGTACATGTGCCTCCCCACATGTGATTTAGTTCTCAATGGCTGATGGATCCCATGTTCGACATCCACATACAGACACACTAGTAGACAAAGCAATCATCCAAGATTTCTTGGTCTAATAGATATTGATAGATACAAGAAGTACGGTTAATCTAATTACACTGCAGGCGTACAAGACACTGGGAGTATCTAAGAATCATTTGGAGAAAGTCAACATTCCCCTCATCGGCCTATCTAGACAATTGATCAAAGTGGAAGGCTTAGAAAACCTACCTATCAATTGTGAGATGATGCAATGATTCGAACATGTTGAGCATATTTGATGGTAGTTAACATTCCCCTATCATATAAAGTGATTTTTGGCAGCCTCTGCTAGTCACAATCGATACTTATATGTCTATGCAGAACTTGATATTTAAGATTCCAATAGAGGAAGGGGTAGCCATACTGAAAGGAAACCAAAGAGCAACTCGAGAAACATACATAACCATTTTAAAGAAGGCTAATTAGGCCCTACCCCTCAACACAATGGATACCTCAAATAGAGGAGATCGAAAAGCTAAGCCAGGAGAGGTATTAAAAGTGGTTAAACTAGTACAGGAGAAGTGCGTACAGATATCAACCAGTAAGGGAGGCTCAGACAGAGAAGCCCTACTCTCAATATACAAAAAAATCATAGATGTTTTTGACTGGCAGTCATCAGACATTAAGGGTGTATCAAAAGAGTTGATAATTCAGTCCCTAAACATTCAACTAGAATGCAAGCCAATAAAGCAAAAAAAGAGGAACCATGCCTTAGAACATCAATTGGCTATAGAGAAGGAGACAAACACTTTGCTAGAGAACAGTTTCATTAGGGAGATCTTCTATCCAGATTGGCTGGTCAATGCAGTACTTGTGAAGAATGTTAGTGGAAAGCGGTGGATGTGTGTGGAATTCACCGATCTAAATAAGGCATGCCCAAAAGATAGTTATCCCCTGCCAAATATAGATCTCCTAGTAGACTCCATAGCTAGTTTTAAAGAATATTCATTTTTGGATGCATCGATGGGCTATCATTAGATTATAATGAACTCAAAAGATAAAGAAAATATTGCTTTTATCACGTACTTATTGCTATCGTGGTATACCCTTTGGGATAAAAAATGCGGGTGCCACCTACTAGAGGTTGATGAATCAGCTCTTCACCAACCAGTTTCAAAGAAACATGGAGATTTATGTGGATGATATGATTGTCCAAAGTAAAACATTAGCAGATCTACCTACTAAGCTCAGAGAGACTTTCCTTACTCTTAGGAAGGTAGGCCTCAAGCTAAACTCAGATAAGTGCTCTTTCGCCATACAGTCTAAAAAGTTCTTTGGTTTTATGATATCAAAGTAGGGAATAGAAGCCAACTCGGAGAAGATCAAGGTGATCTTAGACATGAAGCCCCCTAAGAAAGTTCGGGATGTACAAAAACTCAATGGTAGAATCACAACTTTAGGAAGATTCATCTCCTATTCGGCTAGACGATGTTTTCCTTTTTACCAAGCAATCAAGAAATTAGAAAGCTTCAAGTGGACAAAAGAGTGTCAGTAGGCCTTTGAAGTTTTGAAATAGTTTCTTACAACCCCACCACTAATCAATAGACCACAAGTCAGTGAAATCTTTTACATCTACCTCGCTATCTCTAAAGGACCAGTGGCCTCAATTTTGGTTTGGGAAGAAGGTAGCCAGCAATTTCCAGTCTACTTTACAAGTAAAGTCCTCTAAGGTGGCGAGCTAAAGTATCCCATCCTGGAGCAGTTGCCCTTTACACTAATCACCGCAAGTCCAAAGCTACACCTATACTTTTAGGCTCATACTATTACGGTGCATACCAACTCGAACCTATGGAAGGTGTTACAAAGACCAGAGGCATCGAAGAGGTTAACAAAGTGGGCATCCCATCTCGAGGAGTTTGATGTGAGGTATGAAACATGCCTAATAATGAAGGCGCAGTTCCTAGTAGAATTTTATAGCAAAATTGCATACACCAACTCTTAAACAAACAAAAAACTCATGAAGTTACATATTGATGGAGCATGTGCTTGGAAGGGATGGAGTTGGAATCATACTGGTAAGTCCAGGGAAAATTTGCATCAGAGCAATGGCACATATAACCTTCTCAGCTTCCAACAATGTTACAGAATATGAAGCTATAGGCTTCGAGTTGCAATTAGCAATCAAGGTAAAACCTGATACACTAGAGATATTTTCTAATTCATCGCTAGTTGTCAGCCAGCAGAAGGGAAGGTTTGAGGTGAAGGAGGGCTCTATGATCTGCTATAAAGAGTTGACATCTATCCTCCTGACCAGACTAGAAAGAGTTAAAAGTACTTAGTCAATCACGTAGATACCTCGGATGGAGAACTAGGAAGCAGATGCTCTGGCAAAATGAACTTCCCTCAACAACACTATGTAGACTATAGACATCGTTTATATAACAATTTCACACCCAACTTATAAGACTTACCAAATTCAAGTACAAAAGCCAATCGATGGATGAAACCTCCCTATTTACCAATACTTGACCTCAGGGACTTTTCTAGAGGATAAATTGCAAGCCTAGAAGATACTGCAGAGATCAATCTTATATGTCGTGTTGAATGAAAAGATATACAAGCGATCTTTATCAAATCCTTGGACCTTATGTGTAAGTACCGAAGAAGGGGACTATATCCTGAGGGAAATTCATGAAAGGATTTACGGAGCTCACAAAGGAGCATAGGCCATTGCTGAAAAAGTACTTCTACAGGGATACTATTAGCCTAAAATAGAGGCAAATGCCAAGGCACTAGTCCAAAAGTGCAACAAATGCCAAAGATTTGCCAACATCACACTCATTATCTTGGCTCAATAGAAATCAATCCACAGCATGTGTCCCTTTGCCTAATAGGGAATTGACATACTGGAACCTTTCCCTCAAATAACTGGTCAAAGGAAATTCCTTGTGGTAGCTATCGAACACTTCACTAAATGGATAAAAGCTGAACCTCTCGCCATTATCACTCTAAGAAACACCATTAAGTTCTTACAAAAGAATGTGATCACTAGATTTGAAATACCACACTCCATCATCTAGGACAATAGCAAGAAATTTGACTATTAGGCTTTCAAGACATTCTACTAAGAGTTGAAAATTCAGTTGTGTTTTACCTTAATTTATCATCCTCAATCCAATAGGGTGACCAAGGTAACCAATAGAACCATCTTGTCCAAACTAAAGAATCATTTAGATGAAACCAAGGGACTCTTGAAACTCCTTAAATCTATTGCCTTTATCAATAATTATACCGTACATTTTCATGCCATATTATAGAAGTATATGATCCCATATTAGTCAACCTATATATTAGTTAGGTGTTCCTCACTACTTCAATTACTTTAATTACACATGTATATCCACTCATATAGAAGCCGCTTATCATAATCATTCTAGATACATCTACCTTAATTCTATATTCATCATCATGCCTAGCATTCAGCATTCCATTACATTTATCTATAAGTATTCTAGCTCCTATACGCATGCATATACTATCATTCTCATAATGAGTTTAATACAACATTATCTTCCATATGACATACGTATATTATATAACCTTTTATACATATTAAACATGTTAAGAAACGTGTACAAAATTAACCAAAATATCCCTACATCAACTTCTATATACCGGTGTTGGCCTGTCCTAACGTAGAGAATGTTCCTATGCAAAAGCCTTGACTACAGAACCTGCACGGATAAAATAACCCGTGCTAAGCTATAAAGCTTAGTGGGGATACTAAATATGAAAGACAACCACTCACAATGATTGTTAGAATCATTAAATCATACATAAATTGAAATCATTTAAAGTAACATATAAAAGATAAGTATATGTTAAAAATATAATGATTTTAATTAGCAATGTAATCCTACATTCAATTTAGTATCCATAAATTTCAACATTTTATATAATGATCTGCACATATATTTATATGCATAAATATAATACATGCATTAGAAAACACAATTAAACATGATATTCCATATATCATATGCCTTGTTATACTGAAATTGACTATGATGTATTTATATTATAACTTAGCCTGCTTAAGTTCTAAGGGTATTTAACGGGAACGGTGGATACCCGAGGGTATCAAAATAGTGGATATCTAAGGATATCATAATTATAAACCCAAACGGGGTTGATTGTATGGTGGACCGGTCAAATGGATCCAAACAGGGTTAACTAACAACCCAAACAGGTTATTCATGATCCAATAGGATTGACTGTATTTTATACCTAAACAGGTCAACGGTGGTAGCTGCAATATCCCTATAGGTGCCTATCTATCGGCAATTGAACTTTAATTTCAAGCAATACTCTATTCAATTCTCTTTTCATATATCATACTTGCACTTAACTAATCAATTTGCACATGTAAAACCATAGGATAGATATTGCTATGGCATAATTATGTATACAAGGTTCATATAATGATTCACATATTTTTTAATCATGATATCATTAGATATCATATTTTAGCATGATCATACTATGACAATCATGTAATGTATCATACCTGTTCAAGTGCTTATCATAAAACATGCCTTGTTCTTAGAACTTTACATTATAACACATCATATGTATGTGATCATGTAAAAAGATTCATAATTCCTAGTATATATATAAACACATGTATTCATATAGGCATATAACAATTCAAGTATTGAAAATTGAGCATATATCATCATAATATGTACTTTAACATATTATCCTTATGGCATTACATGTAAACATGGTCATACTAATGTATTTCTTATTTCATAGTATAAGTGCATGTTAAAATACACAATTACTCTTCATGGAAGTACATATATGTAAATAATTTTGCATATAACAAGCATGTATATAAGTTTACTCACATATGAATATTTGATATCATTATCAATAATCTTTACTTATGTACACATATGAATATATATATATATGTGTGTGTGTGTGTGTGTATGTGTGTGTGGACCTTTATCAATAATCATATCATATGTCATATCCAATTCATTGTGTTTTCATATAGACACCTATTTAACTTAACTATATTTAAGCCATAATAGAAGATATATTAAAATTCTACCTATAAAACTCTGCACATGGGCAACATTCTGAATCCAATTCGTGTGCCATTTTTTATTTGGAAAATATTATTTTTAGACCAAGTAACCTTCTAAAAATTTATTTCCCTGTATTTCCAATTTCTAAAACATCAAAATTCACCTCAATATCACCTTTATAATTTGAGATATTCAAGAAAAACCATAGGCTGTTCATAAAATGAAAAACAGTTTTTGTTACCACTTATAAAATTCATAAAATAAAATGGGTAAGGAATCAGACTAACTTTCCTTCAACAAAGTTATGCTCCTAGGTATCTAGTTTATCCAAAATTTTACATCATAGCATTTTGACTCCTCTACCAAGATTTATGTCCGAAATACCACAATTTATTCCTTAACAGTGTAACCAATTCTTACGAATTTCAAGCTAACAATAGACATTCATACAGACATAATTAGGCAATGCTTCCTTCATATAAAATGTTCATTTATAAGTCTAGTTTGCATATAATTTGACCTTATGTAATTATGACCACTATACAAGGAATTACATCATTTTTTCCACAAACTGATCCATAACAAAAATCAGCAGTTCACTACAATTGCAAGTGAAATTATGAACATATAGACATATTTAGCCCTAAGTTGCTTCTTCAAAGTTAAAGGTATATTACTTATGTAAAGTATAAAATTAAAATTATCTTAATTTAAGCTTCCTAACTCTAAATATGTTGAAATTACAACAACTAATTCTTGATGCTTACATGCTTCTTCTTATCAAATCTTCTCTGAATTGAGGCTCAAATCATTTGTTCAACCTATCATACAACACATCATTTTTCTTCTCCATTTAATCACATATATACATGAGAATCCTAAAAATCCCATACCTTGGCTGAAAATTCCCCTAGCCTTAAACTTGTGCCTTTCATTTTCCTTTGCTCCTTCCACATTTTTCTTCTCCTTAAACAACAATTCATTCTCTTAACATAAACTTCCATCATTTTGTTCAATCAACCACTTAACAAAATCAAGAAGGAGATGAAGAAGAAGATGATGAATTATTAAGTTAAGATGATTACCTTATTGCTTACACTAATTATCTTGATTAAACATGCAAGAATTTTCTCTTCAAGAACACTTTGATAAATCAACTATTGATATAAGAGATGAGAAGAAAGAGAATTTTTTGTAACTCTCTCAAGAAATGTTGTCCCTCTCCATACATTCTCTCTCTATCATGAAAATGACTATTTATAATGGCAAGGGAAAATTCCCTTTTTGGTCCCTTAAAAACTTGCATGTCACACAATAATCTCTCACCTTATTGCATGTTGTAAATTGACCTTTCCATTAATTCCATCTCTTAAATCAACCTCTTAATTCATTCCTTTATTCATAATTGACCCTTAAAATGCCTTATTTACAAATTTACCTCTAAATTCACACTTCATGCTTCAATTACACCCTTGAACCTTATTAAACCAAAATAATAATGTAATTTCTTTCATGCCATTAATATAATATAAATAATTTATTACTTGCCCCATACCTTATATGAAATTCACATTTTTAATTTAATCTCAAACAAATTAAATCCTATAAAAGCATGCATTTTCAATTAGGGTCATGTTAGGGGCCTCACAACTCTAGATTGATGAGCTTAATAATATGCTATAGGCATATCGGACTCACCTTGAGCAGCCATAGGAGTAACACCATTCTCTCTAACCTATAGAGCAGAGGTAGTCATTCCCTATGAGATAAGAATTCTGATGGTGAAAATTAGGCTAACTTGCTCTACCACTTAGATCAGCTTGAGGAGCAAAGGGACCTCACCCAGGTACAGTCAGTAGCATATAAACAGTAAATGGCATCGTACCATGATCGAAGGGCAAAACTAGAGTCTTTCATAAAGGGCAGTTGGTCTTGAAGAAAGTGATAGCCATCCAAACAATGGTAGGAGTAGGCAACCTAAACCCAAATTGGGAAAGGCCATACATGATTCACGAAGTTATGAAAGGCGGTGCGTACAAACTCGAAGATTTATTCGGTTAAGTTTTGCCACACTCATGGAATGTTTTGAGTCTCAAGTTATACTACCAGTAGTTTAGAATCATCCCCTTGTTTTTCTTATTTTTTTGTTAAACTATCTCGGCATTATTGCCAATTCAGTTTTAATTATGTTATTTACATTTTTGAGCTCACCAACGCACACCGCCTTCTGGACACATATTTATAATGGATAAAACTCAATGAAAGTTATTCATTTTATTGAGCTTAATTCAGCTTATTTCTAAGTCTTTTATTTTGCCTTTAATTATGTTCGACACAATTGCCATAACAACTTATTATGACTTGAACTATTTTTTACAATATCGCCAACTAAGTCGCCTTTCGTTTTTATCACTAAGGCAATTTCGCCAACCAAAAACATGCCTATGACTAAAAGGCCAACTGATCGACATTAATGCTAACAGAGCTCACCAAATATCACTACCTAAAAATACATCAATTTAGGCATTCAACAAACATTTAATCTCGATAAAAAATAGAAAAGCTCAGAAAAGTTTAAAAGAACACAAACGTAAAGGAAAAAATAGCAATTTATCATTCATAAACAGATTGTACAATGAGCTAGTCCTCATCCAGATACACATCATCCATCCAAGACAAGTCTAGCTTGGGATATTTTTCTTTTACAGTAGTAGAAAGCTTAGTGCTAAAAGCTAAGCATTTATCGATAACTAGCTACACTTCTTTATCCTCCTACTCCAAGCACTTTTACTCTAACTTAGAGCACTTCCTCTCTAGCTCTGCCTTCTCCATTTTTTTCTTTTTTAGCTTAGCAATAAGGATGTGGGCATTCTCGTTCTCTCGAGTGGAGGATACCTCCATCTCAGCAAACTTCTTTTTCGTTTCCTTAACTTTCTTCTCAGCTACTATAGCCTTGAGGATAGACTTATTTATCTTAAAGTAGAGATTACCGAAAGTAGAATCTATTCACCTCCACTTGCATATCAGAGAATTCATTTTGGCAATCACAGCACCTATAATCATTGACCCCTACAAAGAACATTAAAGAAACAGGGGGAGAGTTAGATGATAAAGATAATTAGCAAGCAAACTCTCAATACACAATAACTTACCTCTACTTAGTGCCTTTTTATGACCGACAACAACTTCTTAGCATTCAACTTAAAGAGGGAAGCCACCTTGTTCAGTACATATGACACCATAAGTTCAAAACTAGTAAATTCCTCACTCTTTTTTAGTATGTGTTCCCTTACTTCTGCCAAAAATCAAGGACTTTAGCAATTAAAGTCTAAACATACTTCTCATTGGATCCTTCTACTTTAGCCACAACTCCGGGCTCCGTGGATGGCGGTGAGCTAAAGCCTAGGTCCTGAGCTGAACCACTTATGGCCCCTTCTAAAGGTTGTTTGTCTATTATCTCTACAATATTGAGAGTTCGAGCAACCTCAGCAACAGAACCAGACACATGCTCGGGTGTTGTGGGAGGCACACTAGCAGTGCCATCAGCAACTTTCTAGCTTTTAACCCTCAGGATGTCGATTGTAGTTATTCTACCCCTTCTCTTTATTGGTACAAAAATGAAGAAAATTAAAGATGGTATCAGCGATGCTTAGCAAATAAATAAAAGGCTACCTTTTTTCTTTCGCAAATTGAACTCAAAATCATATGGATCAAGCAAATTCCTAAGACTCTATTTTTCCCAAGCAATACCCCTCTACCGAGCTAAAATTAGCTCTTCTTCTTTTAATAACCACAAACTGTTGTCATTATGATTAACAAAACGACTCCAGGTAGTGCGAATGGGGAAGTCCTTACTTAAACTTGCCATAAGAAAATAGCGGTCCTTCCACTTCTTAAGAGAGTTTGAATTGCCACAGAAGGCATCATAGCCCCTCGAGCCTATATGTAATTGTGGCCTTCTACCCCAGCCTGAAGATCGACCAAATAAGTAGCTCAAAACAGTTTAAGGGCGAGGTCAATGTCGTGCTCTACCGCCCAGATCTGTAGGACAAAAAAAATGTGCTAGGCATTGGGATGGAGCTGCCTAATGGTCATCTCGTAATAGTTGAGCACCTCCACCTTGAAGGGAGTTAAGGGAAGGCAAACTCCAGCTTGTAACTGCACCTTATAAATCGCTAACTTTCGTTTATTAGTAAACCTAATATTCGCCCATTGGGAAGAGCTAGGTATACTAACATAGCATTGATCGAAAGCCACCACTTTACCGAGCAGAATGGGGAGCTCATCTTCTCTCACCATAAAACAAATGTTGCCTACCCTTAGTAGATGATGAGATGTTTTCTTTAGCTGCAAAATGGCCACAAACTGCCTAAATTCAAAAGGCAGAACCCCGTCGGTAGAAACCAAACCCCCACTTGAATTGGGGGCACTATTGATTGAGATTGCCTCACCTACCCCCTCTCTCTTACTGGAATCCTCAAAAGCATTCATCATAAATCAAAATAGAGAAGAAAAAGAAGAATAGGGACCAACCTAATTAAGGTAAAGAATGTCGAGAAACTCAAGATAGCAGTGAAGCACGACAAAATAAGCAAAACATTTTGATGTGCCAAAATCTCCTCAGAAGATTGCCCTAAAATAAAGAAAGGGAAGAAGCAAACATAGAGATAAACCAGGTGTGAAAAATGACAACTGAAGGGGGAAGAATGTTTATATAAAAAATCAAGGCCCCTTACCTGTCTTACATATGCTGTAACACCCTACCAACATGTATGCTTCCTATACATGATATATATATCGTAGCTACTAAAGTAATGGGTTGAGTAAAATTTACGATTAATATCTTAGATTTCATTCCTTAGTTTCTAGTTCATAATTAAGGTCGCTAGGTTACTATTCATTTGGTCAAAACTTTGACAGTATAATGGCTTAAAAACCATGCTACCTAAACCTACAAATTTGAAATTTAACACTCTCAATAGTCAACCTCCTCCTCCAATACTCCATTTACATACATAGCACTTCTATATTTGTCCATCATCCAACAACATAGCAAAATCATACATTCGCAAGTTCATGCATACATATATTTCATATGCATTCATCCTCAATTAGTATTCTTAACACAAATAATAATTTATGTGCCATAATTCGCAAATAGTCCAAAACAAAAGTGGTCTAAATCGATCCCAAAATGTGACTCATGTATATGCCTTCGAACTTCGCTCCCTTCAAATCCTTTATGTATAAAGTTTATCAATTCCCTCTTATAGTGTACACAGGCAACGCATATGATTACTTCACACACAATATACATATAACTTACATCTTATGAACAACTTAGCTTAACAACACCATCCACTATCAATAAGTCACTTAATATTAGCTATTCGATTTTATTAAATTATAAGCAATTAAGCATAATATCATGAAGCAATTAGAATTCTCACTCCAATCCATGAAATATTTTGTCGTGTGCTATATAATGATCAGGATTATCAGACATAAACAAATTAGTTTCCTTAAGTTGCATATTCCTCATGCCAATTAAAATTTCAAGTAAAGAAACAGTTTATATAGTAAACTAATACCAACATTCCCCATTCATATAGCATAAAATTCTTAATCAATTACCTATAAATAATTTTAAAATATCCAAATATTTGTTACATTACACATCATACAACATTTCATTAATAACCATAAATCTATACTATGAATCCCATATTACTTAATACTTAAAGGTAATAATAATAACTCGTACTTCAAGTTAATACTCAATTTACAACCTATAATACTCTGGTGAATTAATTTATCGTTTACTACATGACTTAATGCATACATATCTTTAATATTTTTATATTACTTACCTTAATTAATATTGCCCCTCTTTTAAACTTTTTAAAATGTATATATACAATCATGTCACCATATTGTTCTACTTAGTCGCTATTGTAACTCAAGTTACCATAAAATTGTGGATTTCTCATTAGTCACCTTGTTCGAGTTATATACAAAAATTTGCAATCATATTTAAGCATTCATAATGCCCTTGAGTATATAAACCAACATGATTCATGCAGTCAACATGAAGAGATCATCTAACTTAGTTTTAAGTAGTTATTTTTATACCCCCTTTCTATACACTCGTCTATTATAAGCCCCACTCAAAAAAAATAATACGAAATGACTAGATGTTAACTAGCCGAAGAAGAATGCATTCTTATAATTAAACTATAAAAATTTGTTACATTTCATAATTAGACTAAGTAAATAAGTCAACCTAAATTACTAAATAAAATTTAATGAATTAAATCTTGTAGTCTACTAGTTTACCTAAGTTAAACTAGATTATTTCCTCTATATTTCAGCCATATGCTTAACCAACCCAATCGGCCAATAAGTGCATATAATAAAATGTTTCCATATTTTTCATTTAAGTTATAACTGATACTTCTTAATTCTAATTATATATTTATATTCATAACTGCATATTTCAATTAGTTTTTAATTTTGCCAATAGCCTATCAATAATTTTAGTTAACCAATTAATCTTTGGGCTAATGTATCTAGATTGGTAGCTAGCATGTTTACAAATAGATATTTAAATTATTTATCAAGAGCCAACAATTTGAATTATATAGATACACATATTCAAGGCGACTAAATTATCTCAATTATGAATGATAAATAAAAGTGGAAAGTTTTAAGCTTAAATGTGTCACTCAAGCCACTATCCAGAATAACACTAAACTGTTCCTAAATAATAGGTTGGTTCCCTATTACAATTAAGATGCTATGTGTATGTGCTTCAGTAATATGTAACTTTAAATGCAATGGCAGTTCCATCAATCCAGTAGATATGAATTACTGCTAGTTTGGAAACATATATAAAAAAATCTCCAAATAAATTTTTACTAAAATTTGGACCAAGATGTCTGTACAGCTTGTTATTCCACTATTATAATTATTCAGTTTGACACACTCAAATTTTGTATCATATAACTACATTTTATTATATATAAATAGCATCAGTAGGGACATCGATCAATTCATCCATATGATCTCCCATACATCATCAAACAAGTAATACATAGCATAACTACAGAAAAGCAACAACATAAATCACAAAAATATAATAGAATATACTTTCAGTAAACTGTCCATGCATAACTTGCCAAACAATAATAACTTTTTACCATATACATAAGAAAATGAGAACAACTCTCTTATAATGCTTGTAAGAAGTAATAATAAATTCAATAAAAAAAGATGGCAAAACATCAATATTAGTTACACAACACAAAATTTTCATTCTCCAAATGATAAGTTACTAGGCCATCTACTCTTAGAAATTAGTTAACTTTTAGCATGTGGTTTCTATCCTTAAAACTATACATTAATGCATTTTCAGGTAAACTAAAACTAAATAGTCTGTTTTATTGCATGACTAAAATAGAGTCATCTAGAACTTTAATTTGGTATATCCTATAACCAACTATTGTGTTATACCAAATAAATCACGCATCACACAGCAACCATACATTTGATTATAAAGAAAATAAAACAAATTTTAACAAAATTTTAGAATTTATCCAAAGAATCAACAGGGGTAAATTAGGTAGTTGCATACCATTTGAAGTCAAATTTTGGCATTTTTTCCCATTACTGTTGGTCACTGTGCTCACCAAACCAGTCGTCGGAGCTTCATCAAAGATGCACCGGCTCTGCCTAATTGGAGCTTGAGCCGTCAATAACCAGTTGGTGGCCTTCACGTGCCTCAAGGCCTCGCCATTTGATCGGAATTGCACCAGAATAGTCGCAGCAGCTCCCTCTCTGATATGTCTGTTACTAGCAAATGGGGAAGAATGAAAGGTACCAGCATAACCATCTAGTCCTTAGGGACTCGTCAAGGCTGATTGTGTCTCCGTTTGTTGTCACCAATCATTGAAGAGAGGGAAGGTAGCTTTAGCCAAAGGAGAAAAGAACGGGGAGGAAAGAGATACAACGTCGTTAATGGGGGAAATGGCAACACAGTTGCTGTCGATGATGGAAAGCAACGACGGTGTGAGAACTGTGAACAGTACTTTTCGACAGTAAATAGTATTTTTCGAGCCCAAAAGGACACCCGAAAGTCAAAAATATTTTATTTGACCGTTGGAAAGTATTGGTAATGGTGAGCCCGGGGTTGAAATTTGAAGTGAAATTAAGGTCAAATGGGCCTCCAAAGGTCAAAAATATGAAAAAGGTAGTGAGTCAATTTCCCTGGTAAAGAAGGAGAGTTGATTTTGCATAAAGTTATTTAGTGTATGTTTTAATTGTTTATAAGGTTATCGATTGATTAGGAATTTGATGTAAAGGTATTTAAAGTATATCGAACTGATCGGTGATAAAAAAATTACCGTTTTCAGCTAAGTTCGCGTTGGAAAGGACTGTTTCGTGAAGGTGTGATATTTAGTGGTATCGTATTATTTAATGAATAATTGTGTAATTAATCGATGAATGAAACAGTAAATAGATAAAGTACCATAAAAAGATATGAGTACAAATGTAACTCGTTAATTGAAATGACAACTGCATCAAGTGAATCAAAGTATAAGACAAAATTTAAGTAAAAAAAATATAAAAGTAGAAAATGTAAAAGTACAAAGTCAATATGAAATCGAATTACAAATGGAAATAGAGTAAAGTAAACTGAAAAATATAAGATCAAAACAAAATGATTACCAAAAATGTTGGTAAATAATAAAAGTAGTATTAAAGAAATTAAAAGTAAATTTCTAATAAATAAGAATAAAAGTTTGCATAATTTACATAATTATACTTTATTTAGGAAATTCTAGGATTAGTAGTCACCACTGAGCATTTCTAGTGCTCAGCACGTAGTGTTTACTGCGTGCAAGTTCTAAAGTGCTGCCGGAGTTCGGTACATGGAGAAGCAAAATTTAAAGATGAAGAAAAGTTAAAATTTTATTTTAGTATTTATGGCATCTATATACTCAAATAGTGAGAGTATAGATTTGAATTGTATTCAAGTAAATGTTTGTTAAATGATAAATATGGTTATGTCTGGATTGTGTCAGTAAATGATTTGTAAATGACTATTATTGGTATGTGATTGATTGTCTAAAATGTATGTTGCCATCTGATATGATTTGTTATGCCTTTGAGAGGCTATGTGCATTGTTTGAATTTTTCAGGAGGCTAGTAAGTTCTAGCCGTTGTGCTGCCAAAATTTCGTAAATTAAATAGTAATATTAAATTGTATCAAAGTTGTTTGGCAGTGATTGAAGTTTAAAAAAAAAATTTATCGGTTACCGTTAAATTTCGCATCGAAAAATATAGTTCCGATAAGGGTGTTACAAACCTATTCACATATTTTTAAGTTATTGTCAATTGACTCAAATTTGGGGCATTACACATGCACTATAAAAAAATTGATTTTATCGACATAATTTACCGAACGATTAAAAATTAGTCATTAAAAATAAGATATTTTCGACGGATTAGCTACAAAACAACAAAGGCATCAGTAAAAATAAACAAGTTGCAGAATAAAGATATTTTTAGTGAAGGAAAAGAAAAATGATCGATAAAATTGGTGGGAAGTAGTGCCGCCATTTTGTCGTGATGGATTTAGCGACGGTAAACTTTATCTGTAAAGATGTCAAATATTTTAGCTGTTCCATTAGTACTATAAATGCTGCTTTTATTTTATATGTTTTAGTGACAAAAAGCAATGGTACTTCTTGTCCATCGGTAAATAATGGCAGGATATTTTGGAATAAATTATTGTGACGGTATTTTTCGTCAATAATTTGTCGCTATTAGTTTTGTTAATACAAAATAAATGTTTAAAATTTAATTTTTTATTTTTTAATAAAATACCATTTTTGTCCAAATAAACCCATGATTAGATTTTTTTTCATTTTAATTATATATAATTTTTTATATAAATAATTAATATATTTTGTCATGTACATATAGTTTAATTATATATACAATTTTTTTTATTTTATGAATATTTAAATAAAATATATTAGACATTTTATGGGTTTTTATAGGTTAATATCATTGTTAAATAAATTTTATTCTAAAATTTTTACCTTTTAATAAATATTTTATTATTATTATTATTATTATTATTATTATTATTATTATTATTATTATTATTATTATTATTATTATTATTATTATCATTATCATTATTATTATTATTATTATTATTATTATCATTATTATTTTTATAATTTTTATTTATTAAAACTTTTGTAAAATTTTAAATAACTAAAAATTATTAATTTGTATTGACTAAAATACTCCTACTTTTAAATAAAAAAAGTCTAAGAAGCATAGGCATTTTAGTAGTTTAATGTTTTTTGCCGTACCTATAAAAACATTTTTTCCTATTTCTTCATCTTCCTACACCTTTAGAGCCTACATCTTTCTTTGTCTCTCGTTCAAACCTAAACCTAAAAATTGCCTTATTTTTTTCATTCTCCTTCACCATCCATGGGTATTAGGCAGTAAGATCATGAAAGAAGGCTACTTTCTTGAATGGCTAGCTATATTCTTGTTCGCTAATAGAGAAAGAGGCAAGAGAGGATTTTCAAAGCTCCAAATTGTTATCGCCTGCCTTTATTGCATTGGACGAGCCAGACTTCTGGGGAATAGAGGTGAGGATTTCTCTGTTTGTAGGTTTGACGGACAATTATCATAGCTCCCTTTATGAGATTTAAATTTTTTCTATTCATCAACTTCATTTCCAATAGAGCCAAAATGTATAAATAAGTACATAAGGTTATAGTAGTAAATTATTTACAAGATTAGAATTTATTTTCCCCTAAACTAAATAATATAAGCTGTATGAAAGCGGACCCTAATTTGAATGGAATCAGGTCTAATGTATAGGGGAATTGAAAAAGGTTTTGATAGGGGAGACAGGGTTAAAATTAGAAGAACAAAGAGTTATGTACCTCGATATTTGACAGGTCAATAACCTATCTGGATTTGTTTTGTTTATTTAGTTTTTTAATTTTTTATTTTTTCATGGAAGATGGAAGCCAACCACACATTTGTTTTTTAAGTTGATTTAGAATGCTAAATTGACGGGAAAAAAATCTAATAATTAGATTTAAACAAATTTACATTTATGCAATTGCATACATATATGTTCGTTTGATTTTTGCTTTTAATTAAGGGTGGTGTTTATATTGTTGCCTTCAGATAGTTGTTTTATATGAGTATTGTTTCTCTGAATGGGAAATGCTGCAAATTTTTAATTCATTTCTTATTTCTTATAGTAACATGAAATGGTTGAGTGCGTTCTGTTTGACAATATAGGGGAATGGGAAGGGAAATTGTCATTATTGAGTTTTTGTTCTTTTGCTAATCTTGTGGAGTTGATTAGTGTTTTTTTTTCCTTCCCTCCTTTTATTGTAAATTTGCTATTTGGAATATATACGAGGAAAGTCAATCAATTTATTTGCATAGTTATGTAGTGGCCCATAAATCCTTTAATATTTCAGTACTCGTATATTGGGGAAGTAGAGAAAGAATGTATACTAATACCTGTTAACTGTATTCCTAAAATTTTTACATTTTAATAAGTTAGAGTATTCAGGATTAAATGTGTACTATTTATTGTTAAACAAATTCCTGAAGATCTTACATTCTAATAGGAGTAGAGTATTTAGAATTTAAAAAAAAGGGTCAGTCTGTAAGGAGCAAGCTTAATGCTTGCTAGGCTTACTCACAGCTTAGGTACAAGGTCAGACTAGTATTTGAGGGATGCTATTTGAAATATTTATTGAGTTCATCATAAACTATGTTATTATTATTTTTAAATCATGATAGCACTTGTAATTGAATGTTTGAAGTTATTACAAAAAAGTGGTTGAAGCTAAGAAAGTGTGAAGAAAGCACTTGACTTTGGTTTAAAGTTATGAGTGTATTTTTCCTTATAAAAAATATTAAATAATGTGTAGCTATTATAAGTTCACCTAAGTATTCTTCAAAATTGTTGTGTGATAAGGGAAAGAAAATAATTATTTGCATCTCCATTTTCACATTTTCTCAAATACCAATCACTTAAAACAATCACACTTAAAAAATTTGATATGGGTATTTTTTTTTCAATTATTGAAATAAAATAAAATTATTAATATTAGAAAACTTTCATTAAGAAATTAGATCAACTAAGTTACCTAAATTTCAGCAGAATGGGTATTTTTTGTTAAAGCTAACAAGTGATGTTAGGGATTAGTTAGGCAAAACATAAAAGGTATGGTTAATTTTTAGTTGTTATTATAAAGTATCAAAATCAATTGTTATTATAGTGGTTACACGTTATTTTAAGTCTTAATAGAGTAATTTAGGCACTGTATGTGAATAAGCTACTGATTTCATTCATATGTTAGCTGCTTATAAGAAAATGGTTCAATTGCTCTTCCTTTCTTTGTGTATATCTCAAATTAGTTCATCTTAATCTAGTTTGGTGGATTTGATGTTTGCAAATTAGGACTACATGGAGCAGTGCATGGTATTGGCAATAAGTGCTTTTGGCCAATCAAATTTTAAACAACTTTAAAAGCTAAAAAGGGTCATTGAAAGAAAGCTTAAGGATATTAATTATCTGTTATATTTAGTTTAAATTTACACTTTATTTTGAATCTCACTAGCACTTTTTTTCACCAGATTAATAAAAATGTTGATGGTACATATTGATATGTTTGAAAATTATTTTAATTGTATGTATTTTTACTGTCAAAAAAATTGTATGCATTTTTAACGTGATTTTGATTAGCATTTATTTAACACCATCCTTTGAGTCTCTTATTAATTAACTATGTATCCTTATAAAATGTTCTTGGTTTTCTATCGCATGCTTGCATTTTGTATCTCAGTTTTAGGTAGACTAGCAACTTTCCTTCAGGATTTTAAAGTCATATGTTCTGATTCACACATTAGGCAAATTGATAGAGGCAGAGCCATCCAACTCATTCTTGACCAAAATTCAAGATAATTGTATTATTCTTATTATTTTAATTCGGTTAACTAAACATTATATTATATAGTCAAACCAATAAAAAAATATATGTTTATTTTGTTGAATTTTAATATAGCTAGGTTTGCTTCCAAGGTGAAGTACTTGTTTGGTAAAGTTAGCATGAGGATCAAACTTATCCCTGGTGATTCTATTGGAACTGTTACTGCTTTTTATGCAAGTCAAATAATAAGACCATTTCTAAAATCTTCTAATTTTCCTATCTCAAGTTTTAAAAGATTAAAAAATATGAAGAATAACGTCTTCTCTTTTGATCTATTCTCTAGTGATCCTTTAGTAATCGCTTGTGATATGTCGAATGTATGTGCCTTATTTAAATTACATTTGATGGATTTGCTATATGGATCTTTGACATGCTATTAACTATTTATGTGAGCATAACTAGCATAACCAAGCATAAAGGACCAATTACAAGAGCAAGGTCAAAGAAGCTTAAATAAACTCCATAAGCTTTCATTAGACCTTATGTGGAGAAGATGCAAGTTTAAGTGATCAAAAAGGCTAAATTAAAGTTTGAAGACCAATTTAGTGTTTATTCTCTTTGTAATATGTGTTTAATTAAAGACACATGTATTTAAGTAAAGGAGGAAAAAGGAAGAAGTGCAAGTAAAGTGGACTTTTTGATACAAAACCTTGCCACTCGGTAGAGTGACAACTCAGTCTACCGAGTGACTCCACCATGGTAGAGTGAATTTTCAATCTACCAAGCCACTTCACCACTCGGTAAGGGGGATTGTCACTCTATTAAGCAACTCTACCATGGTAGAGTGGATTTTCACCCACCAAGGCACCATAAATTCCTATTACGATATTTCATAGTTATTTCTTATTTTAATTGTTTTGGAAGTTTAGTTTGAATAGGTTTCTTCTTTCTTTGTTATTTAAAAGAATTGTATGTTTTGTTATGAATACTTAACTTTTGATTATTTATTCAGATTAATGAGATTTTCTTTGGCTTTGCCAAATCTGTGAGAGTTAATTTCTTATTGATTCTTGCTATTGCATAAAGAATTAGACTTAGGTAGGTTGCATGATTATGTACGCTTGATTCTTATTCTTCTTATTCTAAATCAATCTATTATAAGCGTTTCCATTCATGTATTGTTTGGGGGTTCTTTAGATTGGGGGTTTATTTTCTTGTGTATGTTTAAATATTATGGTATGTTAGCATTCTAATTTGAATATAGGCTGAGGTTCTACATCAATTGGTATCAGAGCATAGGCTAAGGGATAAATTCTTAACTATCCTTTAATTTTGAGTTCTTTGTTTCTGTTTCATTGATTGCAGTAAAAAAAATCAATTAGAAAAAAAAGCCTTGTGATCAAATTTGGATAACTCTTTTACTTAAGTTCAAAAGTGAACAACTTGTAAATTATTGCTTTTATTAAATCTAAAAATTGCCAATAATCTATTTGAGCATTTATCTTACAGTTTTTAAGTGGGTAGCTTTTTAATTGAATCGATCTAGCAAGAATTGTGACTAGACACTTTCACAATTGGTTTGAAACCATCAATACCAGATTGGTACTCTTAATTTTAGTCCTTATGTTGTGTTTACTTCATGCTATCTTTGAATTCTCCTTGTTGAGTCTACATAAATTCTTTTTAAACTAAACAGTAGGTTTAGTTAAACATCGCATTTAAGTGCATCCATTGTGTCTAATTCTTTTTTATTCTAAGTTATCAATTTGTGTGTCTAAGTTGTTTATTGGTCCAATTACACTAGTTTAACATATTGTACATTGTTGAACATCTATGTTCTTCTTATGTACTAAATTTTGATTTTTGTTCAATTTGGTCAATTTGCCTCTAAAGTTGGTAACTTATTTTTTTGTTAGGTGTTCATTGTTTCACTTAATCAATTTACTTAATTATGTATGCTTGTTTGAGTTTGTTTCTGAAATGCAATTGTGAGACATTAATGGAAAGTGGAGGGATAAACACGTAAGGGAGTGTTGTGAGATTATTTTATCTAACATCTTTTATAGGTTTACAAAATGACTAAGGAATCTACTAAGAAGCGGATGTCTTTTGAGGAGGTAGCTTATGTAGCGCAAGCTATGCATGGCACATTTGAAAAATTTATGAGGGACATGAGGAGTGTAAATGATAGGTTAGGGAAGTTAGAAAAGAGTACCTATAACTTTAGAAGAATAGCTAGGAGAGGTCGATGGATTAATGAAGAGGTTGATTTAGGTGATTGGGATGATGACAAGGAAGTCCAATCCGTAAGGGGTGGAGTAAGGAAAGAAGAAAGAACAAAGAGGAGAGATGGCAATCTTAGTACAATAAAAATGAACATTCCATCTTTTAAAGGTAGGAATGACTCTAAAATATATTTGGAGTGGGAGAGAAAGGTAGATATAATTTTTTATTGCCATAATTATACTAAGGAGAAAAAGGTGAAATTAGCAACAATAGAGTTTAGTGATTATGCTTTAGTTTGGTAGATGAGTTAGTCAAGAGTAGGAGAAGGAATGGAGATCCACCTCTAACTACGTGGGAAGAAATGAAGAGAGTGATGAAGAAAAGGTTTGTGCCATCTTATTATTATGAGGAGTTGCACTAGCAAATACATAGACTCGCCTAAGGATCTGGATTAATGGAGGATTATCACAAAGAGATAGAGATGTTATTGATCAAAGCAAACATAGAAGAGGAAGAAAAGGTGACTATGGCTCAATTCATGGGAGGATTGAATAGCAAAATTACTGATGTAGTGGAGTCGCACCTTTATAGAAAGATGGAAGACTTAGTGAATATTGCCATGAAAGTGGAGAGACAAGAAAAGCAAATGAGAGCAATAAGATCATTTCCCAATGCTAGCAACAAGTGGAATCGAAAATGGAATAAAAATGAAGAAAAAAAGAAGGATGACCATTCGACTTCCAAAGAGAAAACTTTTGAAACAAACAAAAGCAAGGAAAAGAGTACTTTATTCCAAAAAGGTACTAATGATCCTTCATCTAAAATTTCTAAACATAGTGATTGTAAGGCCCCTAACATGACCCTAATTTACATTGTATATTTTTTTGTTTAAGTAAGGGGAGTAAATTATCATGTTATTATGTTAATTGCATGAAAATAAAATAAAAGAGTATGGTTTAATATTAATTGAGGGTGTAATTGAAGTAAAAGGTATTAATTTGGGGTAAATTTGTAATTATGGCATATTAGTGGCCAATTGTGAATAGAAGCATTTAATTCATGGTTAATTTGAAAGAATGATTAAATGGATAGGTTAATGTTTGAAAAAGAGTTAGTGGAGAGGTTAAAGTCTATCATGCATAAAGGTTTGTGGCATTTGTGTGGCATGCAAGATGTTGAGGGAGTAAAAGGGAAATTTTGCCACTTATATAAATAGAAAGAAGTTAGTGGAATGTGGAGGTGGCTGTGTGAGACTTTGAGATCGGCAATTGTGAGAGAAAAACCAGAAAAATAATCTTCTTCTTCCTTTTGATTTTCATTGAATTATCTTAAGCAATTTGATGATAATGTTGTGGGTTAATCAAGAGTATAGTGCAGTAAACTAAGGTAATTAAACTCTTAATGTAACCCTTCATCATCTTCATCTTCTTCTTCTTTTCACGTTGACTGAGGAAAATGTAAATGTGATGGAAATTGATGATGATGATGATGATATTTGTGAAGGAGAAGAGGAGGGAAGAAGGAGCAAAGGAAATGACATTGCTAGAGATTGAAGATATAGGATTTGTCAGCCAAGGTATGGGAATTAGGTTGATCATATTGCATGTGGAATAAATTGCTGGAATTTATTTTGATTGACAGAAATTAAGTTTGCATTTGCTGGATTTTATCGATGAAAGGTTGAAGAAATAGAATGTATTTCTGCCGAGTCGTGAACCATTGTCCGACTCGTGAAGATCTTCACGAGTTGTGCATTTCCTTATCCTGGGTCACTCATGACTTTTAGTCCGAGTCATGATATATTCCTTTCTTCTCCACTCGTGAACAACTTAACGAGTCGTGAGATTTGCCTTTTTGCTTCACTCGTGAATCTTTTCACGAGTCGAACATATCATTATGACTGAATGACCTGTCTGGAATGTTTCCCTCATAATTTGAGCTACAGAGCAGCAAATTGAGTGATTCTTTTTGCATTGAAAAATAGGCTTCCATACATATATTTCATATGAAGAAACCTAACCTTAAATCTGTCTCTAAGTATATGGAATCTAGGGTTGAATTCGGACTAGTTTCCTAAACTGCTCACAGAAATACAATTTACTATTATGTGCAGATTGTTGCTACACTTGATAATATGATTTTTAATAAATTGAAATAGATATTTGTTTATGTGATAGTAAAGTTAATTGGATAGAGCATGTAATATGGCTATTAATGAAGGATTTATATGAATATATATGCATTAAATTATGTATGTGAATAAAGACTCGTGATGAAATATCTAACCTATACATGTAATTAGGCTTGTGCATGATGGTCATATGCCAAATTGATATATATATACATGTAAATATTATGACATGAAAGTGCACATTTTGACATGTACTTATGCTATGAAATACGAACTATAATAGTATGACCTTGGCATGTGTATATGCCCATATGGAAACATGTTGATATTTTGTATAGTACATGATTTGAATGATGATAAAGGTATATATATATATTGGTAACATGCTCATAAGAATAAGTCAACTATATACGAATGTACCCACAGGTATGTACATTTATGATTATGTATATGAGTATATGAGCATGTAATTGCCCTATGAAATAGAAGATGTTTTAGCATGACTATGGACATGTGATATGCTTAATTAGAACATGATCAAGTATATGATATGATGATTATAAGTCATGCTTATATGTTATGATGCAAATAGTCATACAGATTTGGATGAGCAAGATGAATAACTTGACATATGAAATGTGCATATATTTGTTTATGCACCAAAGAACTTATAGTTTCACTAGACTCTATATATGTACAAACAGTATACTATGAATACAGTATTAATATGTGAATTGAACACGAATATAGTTCTGCCTACGATAGAGTTTTAGATGTGGATAGATAGGCGCCTATAGGAGAATTACAGCTGTCATAGTTTGGACCAATTGGGTCCATAGTATATATGATCCCGTTTGGATCATGATCAGCCCCATTTGGGTTGATAGGTGACCCCGTTTTGGTCTGTTTGACCGGTCCATAGTACAATTTGGCCCCATTTGGGTCTATAAATCTGATATCTTTGGATATCCTTCTTCTTGATTCCGATGTGTATCCATAGTTCCCTTTATCCACGGATAAAGCTAAGGCAGGCTAAACGTTATTCATAGTATTGATCAAAAAATTAAACATTTTAAGTTATTTGACTAAAGACTGATATTGTGGATTACATTGTTGGTTTGCCCACAGGTATTATGTTTCATTTGAATATGTTTACATGGAAATTGATGTCTATATGAATTATGAAAATGAGAATACTTATCATTTTTTTGGGTACAATGTTTAGGTACATGAGAATATGTTTTATGCTTTAAAGTATTTGTTGTTAATGAGATGATATGTTGTACATGTTATTTATTATACACATTGTATGTATATTTTGATGACCGTTATGAGTGGTCATCCATCTATAGATATTCTCCACTAAGCTTTATAGCTTAGCACGGGTTATTCATCCGTGTAGGTACTGTTACCAAGACTTTTGCTCAAGGACGATCTCTGCATTAGGAAGGGCCAACAACCGACTGTTAATCTTGATGTAGGATGTATTTGTAATAGTATTATCATATGTTTTGCTTTATGGCCAATTATGTTATAAGATGTATATAATTTATGAGAGATGCTGTAACTCACAAGTAGTAAAACTAATAAGAGTATGCATGCATGTGATATACATAAATAATATTCATATAGTATAGTATGCATGATACTAAGTATGAAATGCAATACAAGAATAGACTAGTAGCACATACATCAGTATATGAACCGTATGACAGGATTAAGGGAAAAATGATAGCTAAACAAATATATTGCATATGCATGATTAATAGGAATAAAATTATCAGTTAAATAGGGTTTTACTTAGAGGGTGATACAATTTGTGGTATCAGAGCCTAGGTTTAGCCTTTTCTGGGTAAAAATGAACCTAGGATTCTATAGTATGATATAATGTTTTGTTGGCCTGATGCAGAAGTCCCTGTTTTCTTATAGATCGAAGATGGAGAGCTCTAGGGATGCTTTTGAGGAATCGGCTGAAAGTAACAGGCCGGGTAGAACCAATCCCTCCAATCCTGGATCTTCATCATCCAATCCAAATGAGGTTCCAGCAGCCATCCCTGCAGAATCATTATTAAAGATATCATAGTATATGGCTCAAATTCTTCAAAGGATGACTGCACCTAAAGCTCCAATATCTGAAATTAGGGAGCATGGTGCTAAGAGTTTTTAGGCACTACTATGGAATAGTCTGAGGAAGCTGAATTTTGGCTGGAAAAGCTAGAGAGAATTTTTGATGAAATCCACTGTTCGGTGGGTCTTAAGGCATCTTGTGTTGTGTCTTTATTACAGGGGGTTGCTTATGATTGGTGGAAGTTAGTATTGAAGCAACCCCAGTTATCGGATCCTCTTACATGGGAATTTTTCACAGCTGAATTCGAGAAAATGTATGTTACTGAGGCGTACAAGCAAGAGAAGTTAAAGCAGTTTCTCAACTTGAAACAGAGAGTTATGTCTGTGGCTGAGTATGAGAAAGAATTCAGTCACCTGTGCAAATATGCTCCTGATGAGATGTTAACCGATGCTTTTAAATGTAGACAGTTTGAAGATGGGTTGAATGATCGTATCAGAGAAAAGTTGATTGGGTCTACATTTTTGCAAGTGGTTAACTTCACTCAACTGGTTACAGTAGCCTTGCAAATTGAAAAGAATGAAATTGCAAAAAGGGAGAAGGAACAGAGAAGGAGTGGGTCCAAGGGTGGATCTTTTACAGGAAAGAGAGCTAGAGGAGCACAAGGAAATCAGCCAGCTGAGTCTGGCTATAGTTCTGCAAAAAGGGATAGGAGACAAGAATCTTCTGCAGTGTCTAAGCTGGGAAAGGGAGCTTCAGGAAAATAGAGTGGGGGGCAACCTCCAGTGTGTCCCCATTGTTCTAGGCAACATTGGAATGGTTGCAGGAAATTGACTGGGGCATGTTTCAAGTGTGGTGGTACCAATCACTTTATGGCAAATTTTCCTTCGAAGAGGGATTAGAGTTTTGGACAGCAGGGCAGTAGAGGGACTTATAATGCACCATCTTTAGGTAGAGGCAGAGGAAGAGGACATGGGGGATTAAGGCATCAGGGATCCCAGTCCAGGAACATTTCTGAATCAGTTGACAGACCCACAGCTCCAGTTGTTCCTACTCGGGCTTATGCAATGAAAGCTAGAGAGGATCAGAGTGCTTAAGATGTTATAGCTGGTATTTTCTCTCTCTATGATTCTGACATGCATGCACTGATTGATCCTGGTTCCACTCATTCTTATATTTGCACTGGGGATATGGGTAGAAATGATTCTACTGTACATGAAATAGAATATGATATATGTGTAACCAACCCTTTAGGTCACAGTGTTATTGTTAATAGAGTGCATAAACAGTGTCCTATTGTAATTCAAGGGAAAGAATTTCTTGTTGATCTTATTGAATTGCCATTTCGGGAGTTTGATATTATACTGGGTATGGATTGGCTGTCTAGACATCATGTAGTGATTAATTGTGAAGCTAAAACTGTAACTCTTATTGGTGCTGATGGTAAAGAAACCTTAGTTCGGGGCATTCAATCTAAACCCATAGCTAATGTAATAACAGCTATGTAAGCTAAGCGATTTCTGAGAAAAGGGTGTGAAGCTTTCTTAGCACTTGTGCTTGATTCAAGAAAAGAGATTGTGAATCTCCAAGAGATTCCAGTGGTGAAAGAATTTCCTGATGTGTTCCCTGAAGACTTACCTAGTCTTCCACCTGATAGGGATGTTGAATTGTCTATAGAAATTCTACTTGGTACAGCTCCTATTTCGAAGGCACCCTACAAGATGGCTCCTTTGGAATTGAAGGAACTAAAGGTTCAACTACAGGAGTTGCTTGACAAAGGTTTCATTAGGCCTACTGCATCACCTTGGGGTGCACCGGTGTTATTTGTGAAGAAAAAAGATGGGTCTTTGAGGATGTGTATAGATTACAGACAGTTAAATAGGGTAACAGTGAAAAATAAGTACCCTTTACCTAGAATTGTAGATTTATTTGATCAGTTGAAAGGTGCTGGAGTGTTTTCCAAGATTGATTTGCGAACGGGTTATTATCAACTTGGGGTTAAGGATGTGGATGTTTCCAAAACAACCTTTAGAACCCGATATGGGCATTATGAGTTTCTGGTGATGCCATTTGGGTTAACAAATGCACCGGCTGCGTTCATGGATCTTATGAATAGGGTATTTAGACCCTACTTGGATCAATTTGTTGTTGTATTTATAGATGACATTTTGGTATATTCGAGAAATGAAGCGAAACATGTTGAACACTTGAGAATTGTTTTACAGACTCTGAGGGAGAACAAGTTATATGCTAAGCTGAGCAAATGTGATTTCTGGCTTAAGGAAGTTTCTTTCCTTGGTCATGTGGTATCTTTTGAAGGCATTAGAGTGGATCCAGCAAAAATTGAGGCTATAGTGAATTGGAAGCCGCCTCGAAATGTGACAGAAGTGAGAAGTTTTCTGGGCTTAGCAGGTTATTACCGTCGTTTTGTGAAAGGCTTTTCAGTTATAGCTGCACCACTCATTAAACTATTGAGAAAGGGCATAAAGTTTGAGTGGACTGACCGGTGTCAGGCAAGCTTTGATCAGTTAAAGAAATTTTTGATAGAGGCTCCGGTTTTGACACAACCAGTTACAAGAAAGGAGTATGCTATGTATAGTGATGCTTCTAGAGTTGGCTTGGGTTGTGTGTTAATGCAAGATGGTAAAGTAATTGCCTATGCATCTAGACAGTTGAAGCCGCATGAACAGAACTATCCAACCCATGACCTAGAGTTAGCAGCAGTAGTGTTTGCCTTAAAAATTTGGCGACATTATTTGTATGGGGAAAAGTGCAGAATCTACACAGATCACAAGAGTCTCAAATATTTGCTCACTCAAAAGGGACTTAACTTGAGACAGCGAAGATGGTTAGAACTGTTTAAAGATTATGATTGTGTAGTGGATTACCATCCAAGCAAAGCTAATGTTGTAGTTGATGCCTTGAGCCGTAAAATGATGGCTGCTATGATTGCACATCGCTGTAGATGGAAACTTGCATATGATGGTGCATTAATAGCACAGTTGAAGGTTAGACCTTGTTTGAAGCAAGCAGTGATCGATGCTCAGAAACATGATGAAAGGTTGCAACAGATTTTGAAGTCTTCGCACGAGGGGACCCAATTTGAGTATTCTATGAAAGAGGATGGGGGTGTGTATTACCAGAATAGATTGTATGTTCCTGATGACAAAGAATTAAGAAGAACAGTATTGAATGAGGCTCACAATATAGTATTTACTATGCACCCTGGTGGGAATAAGATGTACCAGGATTTGAAGCAATGTTATTGGTGGCCTAGCATGAAGAAAGATGTGGTAGCATATGTCTCTAAATGTTTGACTTATCAACAGGTGAAAGCAGAACACCAGTTACCCTCTGGTTTGTTGAATCCCATCCCGATTCCATAGTGGAAATGGGAGGATATCACCATAGACTTTGTAACAGGATTGCCCCTTACACAGAAAAAGCATGATGCAGTGTGGGTTATAGTTGATAAGCTGACTAAATCAGCTTATTTCATACCAGTTCGGATGGATTACCCTATGGATAAACTGGCAGAACTTTATGTAAATGAGATTGTTAGACTGCAGGGCATTTCGGTGTCAATAATCTTTGATCGAGATTCGAGATTCACATCGAGATTCTGGCAGAGTTTGCAACAAGCACTTGGAACTCAGCTCCGTTATAGTACAGCATTCCACCCTCAGATGAATGGTCAATCTGAATGGGTTATCCAAATCTTAGAAGATATGATGAGAGGTTGTGTTTTGGATTTTACAGGAAGTTGGGATAGATATTTAGCTTTAATGGAGTTCGCTTACAATAATAGTTATCAAAGGAGCATCGAGATGGCACCTTATGAGGCCTTGTATGGCCGAAAAAGTAGAACTCCTATTTACTGGACTGAATTGTCAGAGCACAGAGTCATTGGTTTCGATATTATTAAAGATACAGAAGAAAGGGTACAAGTTATCAAGCAGAGATTGAAGGAAGCTAGTGATAGACAGAAGTCGTATGCTGATTTAAAAAGGAAAGACATTGAATATCAAGTGGGTGACAAAGGGTTTTTGAAAGTGTCCCCTTGGAGAAAAGTATTAAGATTTGGGAAAAAGGGTAAACTGAGCCCGTGGTTTATCGGCCCATATGAGATTCTTCAAAGAGTTGGGCCAGTGGCATACAGGTTAGCGCTCCCAATGGAACTAGCCAAACTTCATGATGTGTTTCATGTTTCTATGCTTCGGAGATATCGATCAGATGAATCCCATGTGATACCAGTTCAAGATGTGCAAGTACAGCCGGATTTCACTTATGATGAAGAGCCTATAGCAATTATGGCTAGAGAAGTTAGACAACTAAGAAATAAGCAAATTCCACTTGTTAAAGTGCTCTGGCAACATCATGATTTACAAGAAGTTACTTGGGAGCCAGCAACAGCTATGAAGGAGCAATATCCACATTTATTCAAAATAGGTATGAATTTCAGGGACGAAATTCTTAAAGGGGAGAGAATTGTAAGGCCCCTAACATGACCCTAATTTACTTTGTATATTTTTGTGTTTAAGTAAGGGGGGTAAATTATCATGTTATTATGTTAATTGCATGAAAATAAAATAAAAGAGTATGGTTTAATATTAATTGAGGGTGTAATTGAAGTAAAAGGTATTAATTTGGATAAATTTGTAATTGTGGCATATTAGTGGCCAATTTTGAATAGAAGCATTTAATTCAAGGTTAATTTGAAAGAATGATTAAATGGATAGGTTAATGTTTGAAAAGAGTTAGTGGAGAGGTTAAAGTCTATCATGCATAAAGGTTTGTGGCATTTGTGTGGCATGCAAGATGTTGAGGGAGTAAAAGGGAAATTTTGCCACTTATATAAATAGAAAGAAGTTAGTGGAATGTGGAGGTGGCTGTGTGAGACTTTGAGATCGGCAATTGTGAGAGAAAAACCAGAAAAATCATCTTCTTCTTCCTTTTGATTTTCATTGAATTATCTTAAGCAATTTGATGATAATGTTGTGGGTTAATCAAGAGTATAGTGCAGTAAACTAAGGTAATTAAACTCTTAATGTAACCCTTCATCATCTTCATCTTCTTCTTCTTTTCACGTTGACTGAGGAAAATGTAAATGTGCTGGAAATGATGATGATGATGATGATATTTGTGAAGGAGAAGAGGAGGGAAGAAGGAGCAAAGGAAATGATATTGCTAGAGATTGAAGATATAGGATTTGTCAGCCAAGGTATGGGAATTAGGTTGATCATATTGCATGTGGAATAAATTACTGGAATTTATTTTGATTGACAGAAATTAAGTTTGCATTTGCTGGATTTTATCGATGAAAGGTTGAAGAAATAGAATGTATTTCTGCCGAGTCGTGAACCATTGTCCGACTCGTGAAGATCTTCACGAGTTGTGCATTTCCTTATCCTGGGTTACTCGTGAATTTTAGTCCGAGTCGTGATATATGCCTTTCTTCTCCACTCGTGAACACCTTAACGAGTCGTGAGATTTGCCTTTTTGCTTCACTCGTGAATCTTTTCACGAGTCGAACATATCATTACGACTGAATGACCTGTCTGGAATGTTTTGCTCACAATTTGAGCTACAGAGTAGCAAATTGAGTGATTCTTTTTGCATTGAAAAATAGGCTTCCATACCTATATTTCATATGAAGAAACCTAACCTTAAATCAGTCTCTAAGTATATGTAATCTAGGGTTGAATTTAGACTAGTTTCCTAAACTACTCACAGAAATACAATTTACTATTATGTGCAGATTGTTGCTACACTTGATAATATGATTTTTAATAAATTGAGATAGATATTTGTTTATGTGATAGTAAAGTTAATTGGATAGAGCATGTAATATGGCTATTAATGAAGGATTTATATGAATATATATGCATTAAATTGTGTATATGAATAAAGACTCGTGATGAAATATCTAACCTATACATGTAATTAGGCTTGTGCATGATGGTCATATGCCAAATTGATATATATATACATGTAAATATTATGACATGAAAGTGCACATTTTGACATGTACTTATGCTATGAAATACGAACTATAATAGTATGACCTTAGCATGTGTATATGCCTATATGGAAACATGTTGATATTTTGTATAGTACATGATTTGAATGATGATAAAGGTATATATATATATATTGATAACATGCTCATAAGAATAAGTCAACTATATATGAATGTACCCACAGGTATGTACATTTATGATTATGTATATGAGTATATGAGCATGTAATTGCCCTATGAAATAGAAGATGTTTTAGCATGACTATGGACATGTGATATGCTTAATTAGAACTTGATCAAGTATATGATCTGATGATTATAAGTCATGCTTATATGTTATGATGCAAATAGTCATACAGATTTGGATGAGCAAGATGAATAACTTGACATATGAAATGTGCATATATTTGTTTATGCACCTGAGAACTTATAGTTTTACAAGACTCTATATATGTACAAACAGTATACTATGAATACAGTATTAATATGTGAATTGAACACGAATATAGTTCTGCCTGCGATAGAGTATTAGATATGGATAGATAGGCGCCTATAGGGGAATTGCAGCTGCCATAGTTTGGCCCAATTGGGTCCATAGTATATATGATCCCGTTTGGATCATGATCAGCCCCGTTTAGGTTGATAGGCGATCCCGTTTGGGTTTGCTTGACTGGTCTATAGTACAGTTTGGCCCTGTTTGGGTCTATAGATCTGATATCTTCGAATATCCTTCTTCTTGATTCCGATGTGTATCCATAGTTCCCGTTATCCACGGATAAAGCTAAGGTAGGCTAAACGTTATTCATAGTATTGATCAAAAAATTAAACAGTTTAAGTTATTTGACTAAAGATTGATATTGTGGATTACATTGTTGGTTTGCCCACAGGTATTATGTTTCATTTGAATATGTTTACATGGAAATTGATGTCTATGTGAATTATGAAAATGAGAATACTTGTCATTTTTTTGGGTACAATGTTTAGGTACATGAGAATATATTTTATGCTTTAAAGTATTTGTTGTTAATGACATGATATGTTGTACATGTTATTTATTATACACATTGTATGTATATTTTGATGACCATTGTGAGTGGTCATTCATCTATAGATATTCCCCACTAAGCTTTATAGCTTAGCACGAGTTATTCACCCGTGTAGGTATTGTTACCAAGACTTTTGCTCAGGGACGATCTTTGCATCAGGAAGGGCCAACTACCACTATTAATCTTGATGTAGGATGTATTTGTAATAGTATTATCATATGTTTTGCTTTATGGCTAGTTATGTTATAAGATGTATATAACTTATGAAAGATGCTGTAACTCACAAGTAGTAAAACTAAGAAGAGTATGCATGCATATGATATACATAAGTAATATTCATATAGTATAGTATGCATGATACTAAGTAATACAGGAATTGACTAGTAGCACATACATCAGTATATGAACCATATGACAGGATTAAGGGCAAAATGATAGTTAAACAAATATATTGCATATGTATGATTAATAGTAATCAAATTATCAGTTAAATAGGGTTTTGCTTAGAGGGTGCTACAGTGATATTAAATGTTTTAAGTGTCAGGGGCATGGTCATTATGCATCTGAATGTTCTAATAGAAAAACTATATTTATTAAGAGGAGAGAAATTATTTCTGAGTCTGATAATAGAAATGAGTCTAATGATAGTGAATTAAGCATGCCACCTTTATAAGATTGTTCTGATAATGATTATGTTGAATATGTTGTCAAGGGGGAAGCCTTAGTTAGTAAGCGTGTTTTGAATGTGAATGTGAAGTAAGATGGCCTAGAAAAAAGGGAACATATATTTCACACTGAATGTTTGGTAAGTCAAAATGTTTGTAGTCTAATCATAGATGGGGGTAGTTGCACTAATGTGGCTAGCACTATTTTAGTAGAAAAATTAGGGGTAAAGTGTGATAAACATCCTAATCCATATAGATTGCAATGGTTGAATGATAGTGGAGAAGTTAAAGTGACCAAGCAAGTTGTAGTTACATTTTCCATTGGTAGATATGCAGATAAGGTAATATGTGATGTAGTGCCAATGCAAATTGGTCATATTTTATTGGGTAGGCCTTGGCAATTTGATAGGTGTGTTATACATGATGGATATAAC
Source organism: Excoecaria agallocha (assembly GCA_037975025.1). Taxonomy (NCBI): domain Eukaryota; kingdom Viridiplantae; phylum Streptophyta; class Magnoliopsida; order Malpighiales; family Euphorbiaceae; genus Excoecaria; species Excoecaria agallocha. The sequence goes on from CM075812.1 coordinate 27,317,931, forward strand.
AATAGATATTCTTTTATGCATGATGGGCATAAAGTTACTCTAGCACCTTTGTCACCTAAAGAAACTTACCTTGAACAATTGAGAATTAAGCAAACTTCAAGTGGAAATTTGGCTAGTGAGAAGAGAAAAGAATAAAAATAAAGGCCCAATTGTGAGTGACTGCACAAGTGAGGAAAAGAAATTGGGATTTGTAGGAGAGAAAAAGTTAGTCAGTGAATAAAAAAAGAATGATAAGAAAAGTGAGAAAAAAAGAACTTGAGAGGAGTGAAAAAGTTAAGAAACAATCATGTTTTTATGCAAAGGAGAGAGATAAAAAGAGCATACATAGGCAACAGAGCTTTAGTCTTGATTTGGTTTAAGGAAACTTTATTTGTTGAAACTGACCTTAACCTCGAATTGCCTAGTGCTTTTGTGACCTTATTGCATGAATACGAAGATGTCTTTCCAGAAGATATTCCACATGGACTACCACTTTTGAGAGGAATTGAGCATCAAATTGACTTTGTACCTGGATCTTAAATACCTAACCATCTAGCTGACTGAAGCAATATAAAGGAATCAAAGGAGTTGCAAAAGCAAGTGGATGAACTGCTTTAGAAAGGGTATGTAAGGGAAAGCATGAGTCCTTGTCCTGTACCAGTCTTATTGGTGCCAAAGAAAGATGAAACATGGAGGATAGGTGTGGATTGTAAAGTGGTTAACAAAATCATTGTAAAGTATCGCCACCCCATTCCTAGATTAGATGATATGCTAGATGAGTTGCATGGTGCATGTTATTTCACTAAAATTGATTTAAAAAGTGGCTTTCATCAAATTAGGATGAAAGAGGGAGATGAGTGAAAAACTGCATTTAAGACTAAATATGGATTGTATGAGTGGTTAGTAATGCCTTTTGGATTATCTAATGCATCTAGTACTTTCATGCTTTTAATGAACCATGTTTTACTTGAGTTTCTTGAAAATTTTGTGGTTGTATACTTTGATGACATTTTAGTTTACAGCAAGAATTTGGATGAACATATTATGCATGTTAAAGTTGTTTTAGATGTGTTGAGGAAGGAAAAATTGTATGCAAACCTTAAGAAGTGTTTATTTTCCATGGATAAAGTTGTCTTCTTAGGTTTTATAGTAAGTGCTAAAGGAGTAGAAGTTGATCCTAAAAGGTGAAGGTTATTCAAGAATGGCCAATACCTAAGAATATGAGTGAAGTTAGAAGTGTCCATGGCTTAGCTAGTTTCTATAAGTGATTTGTTAGAGATTTCTCTACTATTGCCGCACCACTGAATGAAGTAGTTAAAAAGAATGTTGGGTTTAAATGGGGAAAAGAGCAAAAAAATGCATTTCATACTTTGAAAGAGAAATTATGCATTGCTCTTGTATATCATTTACCTGATGTTTTTAAAACTTTTGAAATTAAATGTGATGCTTCCGGTATTGGTATAGGTGTTGTCTTAATGCAGGAAAATCATCCCATAACATATTTTAATGAGAAGTTGAGTGAGTTAGTGTTGAACTATTCCACATATGACAAAGAGTTTTGTGTGTTGGTGAGTGCTCTTGAGGTATGGTAGCACTACTTGCTGCCTAAGGAATTTGTGATACATAGTGATCACCAATCGCTTAACTATTTGAAGGGACAAGGCAAATTGAGCAAAAGGCATGCAAGTTAGGTGGAATTTTTAGAGACATTTCCATATGTAATCAAGTACAAGCAAGGTAAAGAAAATGTTGTGGCTGATGCATTATCTATAAGGTATACTTTAATTTTTATGCTTACTTTTGAGTTGCTTGGATTTGAGCATTTAAAGGAATTGTATGTAGGTCATGCTATTTTTTCTACTGTGTATCATGCCTGTGAACATACTGCATTTGAAAAGTACTATAGATATAAAGGTATCTTTTTAGGGGAAAATAACTTTATATTCCTACTTGTTCTATTAGGGAGTTGCTTGTTAAGGAGTCACACAGTGGTGGGTTAATGGGGCATTTTGGAGTGCAAAAGACCTTATATATGCTTAGTGAACATTTTTATTAGCCAAACATAAGAAGAGATGTGAAAATAATTTGTGCCAAATGCATTGTGTGTAAGCAAGCTAAGTCTAAATCTATCTCATAGACTGTATACACCATTGCTTGTACCTAGTGAACCTTGGACTGACATTTTAATGAATTTTGTTTTGAGTTTACCTAAGATTAGGAAAGGTTGAGATAGGATATTTGTTATAGTGGACAGATTTAGTAAAATGGATTATTTCGTTGCTTGCCATAAAATAGATGATGTAACAAACATTGCTGACTTATTCTTTAAAGAAGTGGTTCGGCTTTATAGGGTGCCTAGAACCATTGTGTCAGATAGGGATGTCAAGTTCCTAAGTCATTTTTGGAGAGTTTTATGGGGAAAGTTAGGTACTAAGCTTTTATTTTTTACTACATGTTATCCACAAACTGATAGACAAACTGAAGTAGTAAATAAGACTTTAGGAACCATGTTGCGTGCTATTGTGGGAAAGAATTCAAAAACTTGGGAAGATTGTTTGCCATTTATTGAATTTGCCTATAATTATGTTATACATTCTTCTATAGGTTATTTTGCATTTGAAATTGTGTATGGTTTTAATCCATTAACTATTTTGGATTTGATGCCTTTACCTTCGAATAAGCTTGCTAGTTTAGAAGGCAAAAAAAAAGACTGAACTAGTTAAAATAATACATTAGAAAGCACGAGAGCAAATTGAGAAAAAGAATCGCATGTATGCATAAAAGGCTAATAAAGGGAGAAAACAAGTTATTTTTGAACCAAGTGATTGGGTTTGGGTGCATATGCATAAAGAAAGGTTTCCACAGCAAAGGAAGTCAAAACTTGATGCAAGGGGTGATGGACCATTTCAAGTGTTGGAAAGCATTAATGACAATGTATATAAGATTGATTTGCCAGGTGAGTATAATGTTAGTGTTATTTTTTATTTTGATTCAGATTTGAGGATGAATCCTTTTAAAAAGGGAGGGGATGATGTGAGCACAACTAACATAACCAAGCATGAAGGACCAATTACAAAAGCAAGGTCAAAAAAGCTTAGAGAAGCTCTACAAGCTTTCACTAGACCTTATGTGGAAAAGATGCAAGTTCAAGAGATCAAAGAGGCTAACTTAAACTTTGAAGACAAATTTAGTGTTTATTCTCTTTGTGTTATGCGTTTAATTAAAGACACATGTATTTAAGTAAAGGAGGAAGAAGGAAGAAGTTCAAGTAAAGTGGACTTTTTGATACAGAACCTTGCCACTTGACTGAGTGAAAACTCACTCCATCAAGTCACTCTACCATGGTAAAGTGGATTTTCACTCCACCAAGCCACTCCACCACTCGATAGAGTGGATTGTCACTCCACCGAGCCACTCCATCACGGTAGAGTAGATTTTCACTCCACTAAGGCACCAAAAATTCCAGTTACGATATTTTACGGTTATTTCCTATTTTAATTGTTTTGAAAGTTTAGTTTGAATAGGTTTATTCTTTCTTTGTTATTTAAATGAATTGTAGGTTTTGTTACAGATACTTAACTTTTGATTATTTATTCAGATTAATGAGATTTTTATTGGCTTTTCCAAATCTGTGAGAGTTAACTTCTTATTGATTCTTGCTATTGCATGAAGAATTAGACTTAGGCAGGTTGCATCATTATGTATACTTGATTCTTATTCTTCTTGTTCTAAATCAATCTATTATAAGTGTTTCCATTCATGTATTGTTTGGGGGTACTTTAGATTGGGGGTTTATTTTCTTATGTTCAAATATTATGGTATGTTGGCATTCTAGTTTGAATATAGGCTGGGGTTCCACATCAACTATGAGAATTTGTTTTTACATAAAATACATTTCGGCTGTCAAGTTTATCAGTTATAACATATTTTCAGTTTTCATCATATATTAATGCTTGTTGGATAACTTACATTAGAAATATGCAAAAATATAATAGGTATAGATTCAAATGCTCTAAATTGCATTCTTCAAAGCTCAAATCTAGGTACCCTATGTTCAATTTACATACATCCTGATTATTTATTTATATATATATATCAAAGGTATGGAAAGCTAATAAAAATAAATAAAAGAGAAAGTAGTATCTTGAATTAATAATAAAACAAAAAATATTCCAAATATACATTTATCAACATGCATATGCATATAATTAATAAGGTAGAGTTTGCTATGTCAAACAGTCTGACATTTGTTAAACTTAATTAATTAAACGGGTAGAGGTTTGGTCTTCAATAATATATAAACAAATTAAAAGCTTCTTGATGACGTAGTAGCAACATGCAATAAAGTTAATTAATAATAACTTGTTGGAATTCATGTGGTGAAGCAACCAAAATGGCATGCATAAATGGGTTCCAAGGTAAGGTTAAGCTCATTTCTCCTCACCTCTGATGCCTCTTCTTGATAATTGCCACTGTATTTTCAAATCTCAATTAGTTTCTTCCTAATTATCCATAAATAATAAAATGAAGGCATAAAACCAACTAAATTGGATCAAAATTAACTGCATTTTAACATCTTAATTAGTGAATGATGTTGTGTCGATGTCTATTTATACTTTTCAGGTCTGAATATGAAACACTTGGCATTAGTAAAGGTCAGTAGCAGTGTGGTATATTCTCCCCATAAAATCGTTGTCATGTTACTTAACTTCTTAATTACAGCAAGAACAACAAGGGTTTTAGCTGTTGGATCCAACTTTATTTCAATAATTTATCTCATATTAAAGCTTAGGGAGAAAAATGGAGTGTACATATGAAAAGATTACTTCTTACTCTAATTTTTTAGTTTTAGATGCTATATTTTGGACTTTTAAGTGATAATCAATACAATTTGAGAAAGAAAGGGAATTTGGATTTATTTTAATTGGAATCGGGTTTTTTTATTGCACTTTGTTTTGTCACTTATGTCATTATGGTTTAATTTGATTAGGCTATGGCTTCAATTGCTTCATCTGCAGAAGCAGACCAGAATGCTATAAGAATAAGGTACGAATTTGCAAATTTTTTCTCTATTTTTGAGTATATTTATTTTGTGATGGGAGTTATAAGATATGAACTCTTAGTCCTTGGTTCTTTACTTTACTTAGGCTTACAAGTTACATATAGATGTTTTTAACTTGGCAGTAGATGCTGATTTATTGTCTTCTTTGTTGGCTAAATATTATACTGTTGCATGGTATGTCTAAGGGTTTTAGACCGAGCAAAATAATTGATTGATAGGAAATTATTGAATGTTAATTTGCAGTGCATTCTGAAGTTCTTTATAGTACTAGTCTTATGTTGAATGAATGAAAGTTAATAAATTTAATGAAAGTTAATCTCAGTTTAGTTATTTTTATGAGTCTATTATGAAATTTGAGATTTTCTTTTTTTCTTTCTGATATCATATATATGTTACATTTATATATACAAAAAAAATGTTATCACCTTCTAAAGATTTTCTTTTTTCTTCTAGAAGGTGGGGAGGCTTGAATTCAATAATTAATATCACTGCAATTTGTATAAATCTTGTAGATTTAAACCTTCATATTTCGACCCATTAATATGATGTAAAAGTTTTTGTTTTATAAAATCATTAAGAAGTCCTTCAATTTTAACTCTTTTGGTATATTCTCTTATAGATTTTTCTTTTACATATTTAATTCGTGTCTGATTTAGCAACACCATTTGTTAAGGTTATATTCTATTTCTCTATTATTATATATGATTGTTGTTTGATGTTATGTATTGGTATGGATGCAGGAAGGTGGTGACGTTGTCCATTGCACAGGTCTTGATAGTGATTTCACAGAAGTAGAAGGTTGCTCTGAGGGAAGCATACAAGAACAAGAAGTTCTTGGCTCTTGATTTGCATCCCAAAAAGACTAGAGTTATCCGTAGGAGGCTTACCAAACATCAGGTAGTCCACTTCTTTCAACTTTTAACTTAGCTACATTCCTTGATGGACATTAGGTATTCCACTACTTTCAACTTACCAAACATCACTCTGTCGCCATCTTGGACTGTCATGGTACATCTTAGTAGTAGTAAATTTACATGACCAATTTTAAATAATTTTTTTGTATAGCACTATAAAACTTTGTGCACAATACCGATATTGGTATTACTTGTATAGCAGTTAGTTAATTTTCTATACAACTATAAAATATTGTGTACAATATAGATATAAGTGCACAATAATTATGATGTATATATTAATTTTGTTATATCAATTTAAATTTTAGATTTTTTTATATTTCATTTATCGTATTTAATATGAGATTTGCAAATGGAAAATATATAATTTTTGCAAAAAATTTTATGTTACCGACAAAATTACCAACGGAAAAATCCATCACTGCCATTTTAATAGTTTTAATCAGACAAAATTATCAACGAAAAATTCTATCGCTGTTTATATTAAAATAAATTAATAATTTATTCATTAAATTTACCGACGAAATGTTCCATCGATAAATTATCAATGCAATGAAACATCCGATGGATTTTAAATAAAACTAGTGATGGAATATTTTTTTATAAATCCATCGGTATTGTTTACTGATATAATTTTCCGCCGGTAATTTGGTACCTATGAGCGTTTTAGCGACAGATGCATTTCATTAGTAAAATAATAAAAAACAGTAGGTAAGGTTATTTTTCGTTGGTAAAAAATACAATTTCATCGGTAAAAAGCACAATTTTGTCGGTAAAAATCCGTCGATAAAATTGATTTTTTTGTAGTTGTAACGAACAATCAGCAATAACGGTCTTGTCATTATGACAAAATGCAGGAAATAAAGCAATCCCTATAATAAAATGGCAACCATTACACGATAAAAGAGGAGGTAATTATTGCCTACCTTAAATGCCTCAATCAGAACCAAGGCATCATCCCAGGCGACCTCGCGTGACAGGCAACAACATGTGGACATAAATGTCCCTACCCTAAGGGAGACTCTAACTCCACATACAAGCTAGGTAAACTGATACAGACCGGTCAGATCTCTCCTGACCAAGAGCTCGAACAATTTGAACCCCAAAAGAGCTCGACCTCATTCAATGAGTTAACATCCTAGGAAATCCCGTAATATCAGGCATAATATGTTTTTCTTCCCCACGTCTCCCCTAAAATAGGAGAAGTGGAGAAGGTAATTGTAATACCCCAAATTTATCATTAAACATGCATGCTGCACTATAGAGTATGAAAAATAACCCCAGGTCAAATTTCAAGGTAATTGCATTAGTACAAGATAGTAAACCTTAATTGTGACTAAAAGTTAAACGTGCCCGTCTTGGACGATCGGTGACCTATTGGAAAATGAGAGTTAAACATGCTGTAGTCTGAGCTAAATGGAACCTAGTGGCACAGTTTGAGGAGAAATTGAGGTCAAATAGGCCTCTAAATTAGCAAATAAAGAAAAATTTTATGGTTTAATGGGAGGTTTGACCATAAGTTTGACTAAGCTTATGGAAGCCCTAAAGACCTCCAAAGGAGCTCCTATTTCACACACATGCTATGAGTGGCCTAAATAAACCCCTAATAGCGAAAACGGTAATTTTGGCAGTTTCAAAATTTCAGGTTTCGAACCGGTGAAAATTTCCTCCCGAACTAAAAGTATACTGAAACAATCTCAGAATGACCTAAAATTTTAAACACATCTTCCCACGTGCAATTGTACATGCTGGGAAAAATTTTAAGTCATTCTGACAAACGAAGCATTAATTCCTAAAAAATGGTGAAAATTGAGGTTAAATTGGTTGGAGGACTTAAATGTCATATTTTAATTGAATGAGGGCATAAATGTCATTATGATATGAGTTATGTTAGCTTACATACCTTGGTTTGGTGTGAATAATTGTAGGAACCAATGAATGGGTGACAAGTGGCTTAAAAGTAAGCCATTGGATCCAATAGTAAATGGAGGAATCTTGGCCATTGGTTTGGGGTATTTAAAGGTGCCCTAGACTACTCTAGAATGCTCTAAAATCTCCCTAAAATTCTGTCATCTTCCTCCCTAAAACCTCCCAAATCCGAACAACCCTTTACAAGCCCTCCCACCATTTTTCTTCCTCCCTTATTCAATTCCCACCAAATCAAAGGCCAAAATTTCATCTAGACACATAAGAAAGGTCCCTCTTCATCTTAGAAACAAGATTGAAGCAAAAGAAAGTGGTAAAATCAAGTGTTGGAGGTGAGAGAAAGTTAACCTAACTTTTGGAATTCATGATTTTCTTGTAGATTTAATTGGGGCTTTTTATATAGACTTGTAGAGCACCATGAATAGGATCTTTAAGCATTGATTCCATGTTAGAATTAAAGCTTAAACTCATGATTTTTATTCCTTTGAATTTCGGCCTAAAGAAGAAAATCAAGAGGATAAGCAAACCAAAGGGGGAAAAGGCAAGGAGAAGGAAGTTTGAGTGATCTCAAAGCCATTTAAGGTTAGTGGATACATTCCTACACTTAATTTCGAGTTTTATATGGAATTATAGTTAGGTTTACATTATGTAACTATGGTAATTGATGCTAAATGAGTAATTAATTTAAGATGATATCATATAATGATCAATAGACATGATATAAACTTGAATTAGTAGTGAAAAGAACCAAATTAGGCATGAACCTATGTTGGCCGAATGGGTTATCATGGTGTAACATGGTGTAACTTGATAATTTAAGGCAATTGTGATGTGAAATACATAATATAATTATGATAAAACATGTTAGAATGTGTTAGAGAGGAAAAAGGTATGTGAACATAATGTTAAGTATGTGTACATAATGATATTTATATGTATAAACTATGGTTATGCATGTAAAATGACTATGTAACCATGCAAGGATGCTAATAATGATACTAGAAACATGTATGGCATATAAACAAGGAGAAAGAAATATCATAAGTATGTGAATATGATTTGGCCGAATGGTGTTAAAGTTGAAAATCATGTGATATTATGTCATATATAGATAGTCACATGTGTACATGATAAAAACATGAATAACAAATCATTACGTGTGTGGAATGAATATAATACCACATGACATCATGTGAACATCATGAGAAAATGCATGATAAATGACATTAAGTTTTATAAAATAATTGCTCTTAGTATTCAGTGGGTAATCTGGGATCATTAGATATAATGGGTAGCCATAAGGACATATTTACCGTGATTGCACCATGAGATTTGTCACATTAAGCATATTTGAGTTAGCCGGCACATAAAAATTAGGGCGCAAGGTCACGGCAAGTGATCTGGCCCTTATTTACATCACTGGAGTCCTCGTCCCGCATATCTAGTTCGAGAATTTCCACTAGTCATACTAGGAGCAAAATCGTAAATATATGAAATTCAGTGTTAAAATGAAATTTTTATAAGTAAATGTGTTAATTACGCGATTTATATGTGAAAAAGATGAAAAACCAAGTCAAATGGTTCAAAAAGGGTAAAAATATAAATATGCAAAAATTAGGAACTAAACAGTAATTTTGCATCATAAAGTATGATTAATAGGGTTAAAGGAGACAAATAGGCTAAAAAGGGCAAAACCATAATTTTTGAAAAGTTCAAGGACCAAAATATAATTTTCCATCACAAGTAGAAAAATAAGGACTAAAGTGAAAATTTTACATTTATGAAAGATCAAAGGTGAAATAGGGTCAAATGAGATGTAAATAAATCAAATATAGTGAAATAAAAGATTTAGGTACCAAATTATAATTTACCTTTTTATTAAATAAACTAAATAAAAATGTGAGGAACATAAACATGTAAGTGGTTGAACAAGTCAATTGAAACTAAAGAAGTAAATAGAGGTAAAAGCGAAGAAACAACTAAGTAAGGGTAATTTAGTAATTTGTACCATATATATATATATATATATATATATATATATATGTTGAAATATTGTGTAGTTATATCCACCACTAAACGACAATATTGCTTAGCGCGTTAGTTTTTTTTGACTTCGCGCAGGGGTAGGTAGCAAGCTTCTTGGATCAAGGATAAATAATGGCATGTACATATATGTATTAGGCTTGTTACTGTATATTTAGAATTGCTGAGTTTTGTAAAATACTGTAAATTGTAGTAACTTGTGATGTATGATATATGCATATAACGTGTGGTATGATTGTGCGCTTGAGATGGAACTTTAAAAGTGCTTGTGTGATTGTTGAAGTCATGGAGGAGAATATCAATTGGGAGTGTTAAATTGACCATACAGGTATTAGGGAAGCATGAAAAACAAGTCGTTATGCTGCCCAAATTTTTACCAAATGAATGGTAAATGACCAAAGGAATAGTGAAATTTTCGTTACACTAAATTCTTAATACGATAATTTGATTAGGTAGCTATCTAAATAACATTGTAAAATTTGGTATGCACGATAGTACATTCAATATGGCATTAGGGTGTTACAGTAATTGAAAGTAATGGAATTTCATCCTACAACTCACACAGAGGGGATAACAATGGATAAAAGGGAAAAATCAGGTAAGTAGAGACCATCTTTTTCTTTTTTTTTTTTTTTTATTACTGGAAACATCTATTTCATCAGAATTTTGCTAACTTAACCATTGAAAACTCCCTAATTGAAAATTTTACTGGTTCTTCTTTTTTGCAGGTGGTTTGAACTACCAAACTCCTTACTCTCAACTTGTCATCAATTATAATTGTATTTTTTTATATAATTTTTGATGTGATTATTTCTTATATATAATTTCTTTAATATTCATATTCTGTTTTTTTTTTAAATTACCGTATTTCATATACATATTCATTCTACATAGTTCAGAATTTTCATAATTAATTCATAGAAATGAAAAAAAAAGAACAATAAAAGAGTAGGGGTGTGCATCGGTCGGGTTCGGGTGAACCCGACCCGAATAACCCGAAATTTACCTATTTTCCTCATCCGACCCTACCCTACATAAATTTCGGGTCCCTACCCGAACAATTCAATTTTTTCGGGCCCCGACCCGAATAACCCGAAATTTTATTTTTTAATTTATATATTTAAATTAAAATCCTAAATTAATACAAATAAATAATATTAAATACCATAAAAAATATTTTAAAAATACAACAAACTAATAATTTCAAAATTAAATTAAAATATATATTATATATTAATTAATATTGTAGAGAAATTAATTTTTTTTATTTATATTTTTTAAAATTCGGGTTGTTCGGTCGGGTTCAGGGTTGGTCGGATTTCACCCGACCCGAACCCAAAATATCTATAATATCCAAAACTGAACCAACCCTATTAACCCGATTAATCTCACCCAAATTGATCGATTTGGATTTATCGGGTTGATCGGATCGGTTCGGTTTCTGCATACCCCGGTAAAAGAGGGATGGGTGGGGGGAGGAAACCATCGGCTGCCGGAAATTTCAGAAAGAAAAAGCCACATCATCGCTGGGACAACTGCAGCAGGTATAAGAAATGCGGGGTCCACTGACAGGCTGTCCGAAAGTTCCTTGATCTCCCGCTTTCAATCTCACATAATTAACTTTCTTTTATTAAATTCCCATTTGCCACGTTTCATATCATTTTTACTCAGCCGACACTCCTGCACCTTCACTCTCACTATCAAAACTGTACAAACGAAAGAGAAAAACATCTGGAAAATAAAACCTGCATTGTCAACATTTCACCATTTTTCAGTCTACAATCAATCTCTCTTTTTTCAGAAATTTTCCATGGACTTCTCCATCTGTGGCTTCATTTTCACTATCCATCTACTCCTAGCCCGAACACCACTGGCATCCCCGGAATCTTCCACTTCTGGCCAAATCAACTCTAACTCTATCTTAGTCGCTCTTCTTGACTCACATTACACTGAGCTGGCTGAGTTGGTAGAGAAAGCACTTCTTCTTCAGACCCTTGAACAAGCTTTGGGCCACCACAATATCACCATTTTCGCCCCAAAGAATGAAGCTTTAGAGCGAGACTTGGACGCTGAGTTCAAGCGGTTCTTGCTCGAACCAGGGAATCTTAAATCTCTTCAAGACTTGATTCTTTTTCATATCATCCCGACTCGCCTCAACTCGGACGACTGGCCCACTCATTCCGAGTCAACTCGCATCAACACTCTCTCCAATGCTTATCTTAACTTCACTCGGGAAACGTCTGGACAAACGATCGTTGGTTTCGCTAACGTTATACAGCCGGATTCCGTGACCCGACCCGACGGGATAATCCACGGGATCCAACGCCTACTCATACCTCAGTCAGTAGAGAATGCCTTCAATCGGCGGCGAAGTCTTCGCTCCATCACCGCCGTGAAGCCTGAAGGAGCACCAGAGGTTGACCCGAGGACCCACCGTTTGAAAAAACTAGCTCCACAGGCGAAACCCGGTTCACCTCCTGCTCTACCAATATTCGATGCGATGGCGCCCGGACCATCTCTGGCTCCGGCGCCGGCACCGGGACGGGGAGGGCCACACCACCACTTCGACGGCGAGGCACAAGTGAAAGATTTTATTACAACGTTATTACAGTACGGCGGGTACAACGAATTCGCCGATATAATGGTGAATTTGACCTCATTAGCGACGGAAATGGGTCGGCTTGTCTCGGAAGGGTACGTTTTGACAGTTCTGGCGCCAAACGACGAGGCGATGGCGAAGCTGACGGCGGAGCAATTGAGCGAGCCGGGGGCTCCTGAGCAGATAATGTATTATCATTTGATACCGGAGTATCAGACGGAGGAGAGTATGTACAACGCGGTTAGGAGATTTGGGAAAGTAAATTATGAAACTTTGAGAGTGCCGCATAAGGTGGTGGCCGAGGAGGCTGATGGGTCAGTCAGATTTGGGTCGGGCGATGGGGAGGCGTATTTATTTGACCCGGATCTTTACACAGATGGCCGGATTTCGGTTCAGGGTATTGATGGGATTTTGCTTCCACAGGAGGAGAAGATGGTGGAGGAGGAGGAGATTAAGGTTGCTAAGGCTGTCCCCAAAACAAGGAGAGGTATGTTTATTTTTTTGTTAATTTTATTATTATTATTATTAGTTTTAATTTTGTGAACTTAGTATTTCTGTTATTGATAATATGATATAAGTCAATTTGTGAATTAATTATGATAATTTATTCCTTAAGATGTTTTGATTATGTGTGAGAAAGTAGAGGTAGAATTGGAATTTATATTTTTAGATGGTACTTTGGATGGAATGATTTGAACGATGGAGGACAAAAGGTTTAAAAGGATTTGGAAACTGTGGATGAAGGAGATATTTAGAGTATCCATATCATGAACATGACGGAACTAACAGTCTGTTTGGATGATGTTTATCCGTTTTTTATTAATGTATCATGCATCTGAGCATGGTTAAAATGATCGTATACTCTAAGTTGTGACTTGTGAGAGTGTTTCTCCATTTATCTTCTCCTATTAATTGCCTAATAGTAACGACAATTAATAAGTGGATTACTACATTGTTCATTTTCCTTTTATCATTATGAGAAAATTGCTTTCATGTGACATGAATTCACTCTGGCCTACTATTTGTTTGGTTGATTGCAAAAATACAGTAGGTAAGAGGTTCAACTCTCTCTTTCTCATAAATCCTTCTACGCCAATTAGGTTTGGCACAATGTTCGGACTCATAAAGTGAAAGGCTAGATTATCTAGGTTAGGAGGGCCAAATCTCACAACTCCATCTCCATAGCTATTCACAAAAGAGAAATAAAAATAAGATTCATTAAGTTGAGCTGTTGGCAAAGAATTTGTGCAAGTTTTGGTTTACATGAACCACCAAATGTCTTTTGGCATGGGCGCATACTGGGAGTCATCGGCTGCTACACTGCTGATGATGCCATTGTATATGCAATTCAAAGTTGGAAAACGCAAGATTATATATATGGGAAAATTGGAAATGTAAAATTCGATTCAGATATCTAAAAACATATCTTTCGATGTAGCATATTTTGTAACTGATCTCCAAAATACATGTTATGCAGCTGAAAGATGTTAGACTAATTGTCTTCAGTTTTATTATGTGTTTAAGGGGATTGCAATTGATACATGTAATGCATATATGAGCAGGAAAATTGCTGGAAGTAGCATGCCGAATGTTGGGAACCTTTGGCCAGGATTCGCGATTTATGTCTTGCCACTGAAATATAGCACATTATCCTACAACCAGCAGGCTTCACCAGGAAAAACACCAAGGTTCCTTATTTATTACTGTGCTTTGAAGAATTTCAGTATGCATACTTATTACCTCTTTCTTTGATATGTTCCTTTAACTTCACAGATTTACTATTTTATCCATATGACCAACATTTAATATTGTCATCCCGAAAAAAAAAAAAATCAAAATGCATGCTTTTAGAACATCTATCTGATTTTCCCCAGAGAAAGAGAGGTGTGATTGTGTTTAGTTTTGCATAAAATGCAGAATCTGAATTTCATATTTTTATTCACTCATTTTTATGTTTGAATCATATTATGGTTGGTTCGAACTTGTGATAATTGCTAGCATATAATGATTTGTGCATTATCTGTGATTGCATTGGCAACTTAATGAAGATAAACTCCATTTGTGATGCAGTATGCACATGCTCCCAGAACCATGGGATCATGAAAATGTGAAAAAGTCATGGAATCCAACGGCCAGCCACGAATGGGAGGACTAGGATCAAGGATCAATGTGAATTATTAATTTATTATTATTATTTTTCATTTATTTTTTCATTCTTCTTTGAAGGTAATGGTTGGTCGAAATAGAGAGGAATACACGCGTTAGTGTGATTATGAATACAAAATTAAGTGCATAAATGTATCTTAAATTGAAATTTAGTTCTTTTTAGGGTGGTGGAATTGAGTGAAGATTGAAGATACAAGGTTTTTCGTCTATGGAGTAAAACAATGGCAGTCTGGGTTTGGTTGAATGGAGCAAGTGAGAAGCTCCATCATCTTCTATTAAAAATTATTTTCTTTTATCGATAAGCTTGAGATTCGGTTTGATTTTCAATCGGATTTTTCTTTTTTACAATGAAAACCAAATTTTGTTTGCTTTATTTTGCTTTCTTGATTGAACTTTTCAACAAGTAGGGGTGACCGCTATGAAGAGATTGTTAAATCTCCGGGCAAGCGAGAAGGTGAATGGTGGAAAAGATCATATTTCACACGGTAAAAGATGAGCAGAAGCTCTACGTATATACTGGAAGAAAAGACTAACCTTGAAAAAAACAAAATAAAATATTGGTCCAGCACACTTAAGACTAGAACCTTCCTTGTGTTTATACCAGAGCTACAGAGCTGTGACTACTTACAATAACATAAAATAAAATAAAAGCTAAAATTCTTCTAAATTTTGGCTGCCGTAGATAATATGAATTAATTCAAAGCGATATAATTTTTGGATCTACTCCCATTTTTATAATGGTTTTATTGGAGATTCTATTTATTGAAATTGTGTTTATTTTTACTACGTTTGTAAATTTTGAAAAATATTAAAAAGCTTTTAGATAGTCTTCTTTCCATTGCGTCTTCTGTTCGAAGACGTTCATTTTAGTTCTTTCATCTTTTGGCCATTTTTTTTTTCAATATTTATAAAATTTTAGCTAAATTATTTCGAGTTATTAGTTTTAAAATGAGTTTCTCTATAAATTTTTGTATAGATGTTGAACTTTGATCAAAACAATCTAAATATTGAACCAATCTTTTCATTAATATATTTTTTTGTTATATCATCTTTTAATTTCTTCTTGGATATTGGATAGAAAGTATTCATTTTTTTGTAAATTAGAATTGTTAGATTCCATAAATGTTTGAGCAAACTGCTTGTAAATAATTCATAGATATTTGGTTGATCTCATTTTCTATTTTTAGAGAACGAAATATAAATTTTTGTATATTTTTCATTTGTTTTGGATATGAGACATATATCTTTGAATAGATCTCAATTGCTTCTTCTTTTCATACGTGAGTTTAGATATTCGTTCTACATTTTTCTCCATATTATTCTTGCAATTCAATTGTTAGTAAAATAATATTTTGGTCTACTAAGTAAATCTAACAATATATTTTCTTTATTTAAAATATATTCAATATCAAAATTAAAATTAGCAAAATATTCTTACCATCTCATTTTTTTCTTTTGAGCTAACTTGTTATTATAATTTTTCATAATAAACAATTTCACTTGAGTATTATCTATTTTTACTATAAATTTTTGAGGCAGCAAAAACTGATTTGCAGGAAAAGTATTAGTAAACATGTCTGCAAGTTGAGCTCTAGATGTATATATGCCAGAAGAAAAAAAACCTTCCGTGTATTGATCCTTAACAACTTTTAGATGCTTTATTCGTTCATGAAAACAAGATTGGCCATAATATGAAGTGCAAATTGATTGTCATGCCAAAACTTTATTGGTTGAGGGATAGCTATTTACAGGTCCCATAGAACATAGGAAATCCATTGGAATTCATATGTAGCGCAAAGCAAGACTACAATGTTCTGCTTCTACTGATAAACGTGATATTGTGCTTTATTTCTTTATTTTCTGAGAGATCAAAGAAGACCCTGAGAAAATACAATATCACGCTAGAGATTTCCTAGTGTCAACACAAATAGCCCAATCTGCATTACAATATGCTTTAAGATGTAAAGGCTATTTGCAAAGTAGTACAGACTTTAGACGAGGCTTCTTTCAAATATTTTAGGACATAAACTATTGCTAGCCAATGAGATTTGCAAGGAGAATTAAAAAATTAACTAAGTTTTTAGGTGGCATGAGTTATGTCTCACCTGGTGTAGCTCAAAATACAAAAGTCTACCAACCATCCTCATATATTTCTCTAGATCCAAAAACTTATCATCTTGATCTTCTTGCAACTTTTGAGTTTTAAAGAGAGGAATAGTGACTGGTTTACTACCTTTCAGTCTAGGTTTTGAAATGAGATTCATGGAAAATTTTCTTTGGTTAATGTAAGTAACTTCAAGAGACCTCAAAATCCCAGGCCCTGAAAAATATCTAGCTGGTCCTAAGTCTTTAATGGTGAACTCTATATGCAAGAAGTATTTAACAAAATCAATTATCTGCCTTTGAATTCTCTGCAATAAAGCCATGATTATAGAATTTGTCTTTTTGATAAAAAGATAGTGATCATGTAAAGTCTATACAAAGTGATCATGTGAGGACTACACAAAGCTTGTCTGTTGCAACTTGCTAGTCAATTATAGATTATATTACCTTGATTCTTGTTTCAAGCAATACAAGGACTTTGTGAGTTTACAAAATTGGCCCGGTGCTACCTTGTTGTAACCTTTTGGTGGTATCATGTAGACATCTTCATCAAGATTGCCATGCAAGAAGTAATTGTTAACATTAAATTGGTGAAGTAACCATTTCTATGATGCTGCTACTGCCAATAAAATTCTTACTGTGATAATTTTGACTGCAAGAGAGAAGCTATCCAAGTAATGCACTCATTCAATTTGATTATATCCTTTTGCCTTTAGTCTAGCTTTGTTTTTGTCAATTGATCCATCTATCCTGAATTTAACCTTATAAACCTATTTGTAACTAATTGCTTTCTTCTGTGCAGGAAACTTTACATTAATTTAACTCTGATTTTGCTCCAAAGCATCAATTTCATATTGCATTGCTTGTTACTACTCATGGTATTTCTAGGGTTGAGTGAGGCTTGAAGATTTTGGTACAACTAACATTTTGTCCAAATAGTTTAAGTATGTGTCCATAAAAAAGTTCTATTTTAACTGTTGGAAAAGTTTTAGGTGTGTATTGGGAAGGATGAGGCACAGAATTTGAAACATAGTCCTTCATCCACATAGGTTTTTGAGTCTGTTGTTGGCTATGTTTAACAAGAGCTAGGTACAAAGGTGAATCAGACACTGATGAAGTTTCTTCTATTTCTAGTTAATCATCGATGGTTTGACTTTATTGTTGTAAGGAAGATGATCCTTCAACATTATGCTCAATAAAACCATTTATACCCACCACTAGAATATCTGAAGGTATTGTTGTGGGTATGTCTGCATCTGTATCCAAAACATCATAAAAAAATTTCTCCTTATGCAATCACCAGCGATGTTGCATCTTAGTTTGAGGTACCCTAATCCTTATGATAAAGAAAAATAGATTCATTGAAGATCACATCATTAGCCACAATAATCTTGTGAGTAGAGAGCTCATAAAGATTATAGGCTTTATATCTTAAAGCATATCATATACACTTTTGAATTTTCTTATATTTCTAATTGATCATTAGTGGTTTGACTTGATTTTTGTGGGGAAGATGATCCTTCAACATTCTTATCAGTAAAACCATCTATGCCTACCACTAAAGTATCTAAAGGTACTATTGTGGGTATGTGTGCATCTATATAAAAAACATGGAAAAAAATTTCTCCTTGTGCAATCACTGGTGATGGTGATCTTAGTAAGAGGTAATTGTATCCTTCTTATAAGAAAAAATAGAATCATTGAATATCACATCTCCAGGCACAATAATCTTATGAGTAGGGAGCTCATAAAGCTTGTTGGCTTTATATAAGGACCCAAAATATGTCCTAGGAGAATTCAAAGGTATTATCTTGGTAATAATGTTTAATTAAGCATAGATATTAAAATAGTTATTTTACCATGTGTATAATTGGAAAACAAAGTATTAGTAAATGGGTCAATTGAAGTAAAAGAAAGATAGTTGGGATGCATTTGTAAATCAAAAAGAAAAGGGGGTTTTAAGAGTAATTATTTTGGGCCATATCTGATGTCATCTTCCACTTAAGAAACCCCATAAAATCTAGTATAAAAAGGGAGAATTGGGACTTAGAGCCAGCATTCAAAAAGAAAAATAGAAAGAAAACATCTCTTTCTCTAAAATTTGTATTCTTCACTTCTCCCTTCTCTCTCTTAAAAATATGTAAATCCCTCTCCCTTCTTTCTTGTAAATCTGACCCCTTCATCTTCAAAGAACATTCTCATATTTCTTCATTATGTATGTGGGGAGAGTTTAGTGGAGGATGTCTTCAAGGAGAAAAGCAAGCAATAAAAGTGGAAGAAGAAGAAATGGAGGAAAAGAGCAGTTGATGAAAGATTTAGAGATTGTATGTTAGGTTTGGGAATCTATTCAACTTACATGTGGTTTTATTGTGTTGAAATGTAGATATAATGTGTAAAGGATGCATTTTGGGATGGTGTTATATTTATATAGATGAGATATGAAGATTTATACTTTGCATGTTTTTGATTTGATGAGATTAAAGACAATAGTGTTGAAATAGTAGGAGATTAGTTCATTAAACATCTTGCATGTGGTTGTTTTAAGGTTTATTTGTTTTAACAAGATGACTTTAGGATAAAAGATTGATAGGGTCAAGAATATTCATGAGTTAAAGAAGAAATAGATAGTTATTTGTAGAAATTTACAGATTGTCATATTGAAAATGTTGTTCTATTTAATAGTAACTTTTAATAAGTTGAAATTGAAACTTAAAAGTGTTTAAAAGTGTAGAGACAACAAGTATTGTAAAGGTGCATTCTTGGAAAATGAGTATCTTTGATTTGACGATTGCATGCAAATTAAAAGTTTGGTTGAGCAGTTGCTTTTGTTGAGCTGAGGGGATAAAGTCTCAACAATATTGCGGTCATAACTCTGCCACGTTCACAGTAAAGCATGACTTCTCCTTCTTCACTTCTTTCTTCTATTTTCTTCTTATTTGTTTCCCTTCTTCTGTCGCGCCTAAAATGACTATCACGCTCGTGACATGTTTTTACATGATTAAGAATATGATATGCATGACTCTAAAATTGAGATGTTTGATGTGAGTGTGTTCAAATGATTTTAAAAATGTATGTGTTAACAATGGAAAGGTGACATGCAATGATTTATAAACATTGGAAAGAATAGAAGCAAGAGGTGGTAAAATCACCAATAGACCTAAGTCAACATGACTTTATTTGTTACTTGAGATAGTACAAGTATGTATGTGTACTTACACCAGTATGGTATCATATGATTATAAATAATTACAGTATCGTATGTTTATAGATACTTGCATAAAGACATGAGTTTGTATACGTGTAACTATATATATGTAATGTATGTTTAGACATTTATATTGTATGAAATCATTATTGGTGGTAATATCTTAATCACATGTGCTTAATATGCTAAACTAATATGAACATGTGATGATATGTTTTAATTATAAAGATGCATGGGAAATAGACATGGAGAATTGTAAAGGTATGCACTATTGAAATTATAACATAGACATATGATTTTTCCATGCATTCATAGCTTTTATGATTGCATCTTACAAGTATGGAATTATAGTGCTTAAGCAAACATGAATAGTATAAGAATACTCATAATGTGATTTTAAAACCGTGTTGTATGTTTTGAGGAAATGCGAAAAATAGATAAGTGTGTATGTATCATTTGGGTAAAGAAACTCATAATAGCATGATGATACAAGTACCGAATGTTCATTCTCAAGCATGTATATAATATCATGCTTAATGAAAGTTTACACATGAACATGTACATTATACCTTGCTTATAGTTATACATAAGTATATGTGAATATCAATATCCATATGATTAGAAGGAAAAAAAAATATAGAAAGATAAAGTAAAGAAATTATATTACTTGTGTCTATGTCTAGGTTGTGGATAGATATAGGCGTGCCTATAAGGGTAATTTTGCAGTCGTTACCGCCATTCCCGTATAGGGATACTATTGACCCCGTTTGGATCTTTATATAGTATAGTTCGACCCCATTTAGGTCATTAGTCGACTCCATTTGAGTCCACTTGACCGGTCTACTGTACAGTTTCGTTCCCGGAAGGGGCTACCATTTATTAACTTCGGGTATCTTATTTGTACCTTTGGGTGTTACCATTGCAGTTTAAACCCATTATCCACTTCTTTAGAAAATTGCAGGCTTAATACTGAATAAAGAAAGTATTATGTAACACTAAAAGATAAAAGAACCATGATAGTTATTAAACTTGATCTTTATATTATCTTTGTGTGAAACCGCATATTGCATGTGTAAAAAATGATATAAAGGAGGTTGCATTATATATATGTATAAATGGCATTTTAGTATCACATGTTCATACTAGACCTAGAAGTTATGCATATGAACTTGCACAATACTGATGTTTTATCAATAATTATGTCGGTATATATATGAGAAATCTTATCCCATACCTTGGCCGAAAATTCCCCTAGCCTTCAATCTTGCACCTTTCCTTTCCTTTTGCTCTTTCCACCTTTTTCTTCTCCTTTAACAACAATTCATTTGCTAAACATAAATCTCCAGAATTTTACTCAATCAATCCTCAAAAAAATAAGAAGATGAAGAAGAAGAAGAAGAAGAAGAAGAAGAGAACCAAATTAAAATTATTACCTTAATGATCTACACTAAGTTATCCTTGATTAATCAACATGCAAAGGTTTTTCTTCAAGGGTTTCTTAGAGAGATAGAACAATGGAAAAATGAATAATAAAAGAGAGAAATTATGTAATTCCTCAAGAAAGTGTCGTCCCCTCTCCCATTCATTCTCTCTTTAACTTGTGTAATTCACTGTTTATAATGGCAAGGTAAATTTCCTTCTTGATCCTTCCACAATTTGCATGTCACACAAAAGTCTCCCATATTTTTTCATGTTATTCATTGACACCTCCATTTTTAAGCTTCTATTAATTTAACCCCTCAATTCTTCCCTTTAATAACAATTAACCCTTAAAATACCCTAATAACAAATTAACCCCTCAATTAGCATTTTATACTTCAATTATGCCCTTGGGTATTAATGTATCAATTTTTTTTTATGAAATTAATATAATAAAATGTAATTATCACTTACCCCATACCTATAAATGAAATTCACATTTTTAATTTAATTCTCAATTAAAAATAACCCTATTAAAAGCATGCATTTCCAACTAGGATCTTGTTAGGAGCCTTACAATGATCTTGTATAACTCTCTACTATTTTTAACATGTAGTGTGATCAATTCAGAGAAGGTTTCTTATATTGCCCCTAAATGTCTATATGAACTAATTCAAATAGGACATTTAAGTTTTGATTTTTTTTTTGAGAAAAATGTATTCTAATTTTCTAGTTATTGGACAAAAATAACAATTTTCATTCAAAGATAATTTCCTTATAAAAGGGAGGTGATTCATTACAAGTGAGGAAGGAGGACCTAACCTCATATTCTAAAGAGGATGAACATCTTTTTATAACAACACTATTATAATGAATTTTTTTTTCTAACACTTTGCTTATTATTGTATTTATATATGATTTCTCTCAAAAAGAGGTACCATACAATATGTATAACCCATGCTTCACTCTTCCAGTAGATAAAGCCTTTCTCATTCAAATGGTTCTACAAAATGCAATAAGTAGGATATCACAAAATAGTAACATTCGAGTTAGAACTCAGCTTTTATACAAACAACAAATTATATTTAAAGAATGGGATATATAGTACATCTTTGAGGGTTATTCTTTTATGTAGATTAATATTATTAGTGTATATATATTTGAAATAGGCTAGCTTTCCTTGTATAGTTTAGCAGATTCTTAGGCTAACTTATATTTTGATTAGTTTCCTATTTTGACTTCTCTAGTAATTGTATATGTTTTGAGAATTTTTCAAGAGAAAAGAGTTTTCAATCTTAAATTTTGTCATGGCATCAGAGCCAGCTTGGTTGTTTTGAGTTTTAATTTGTTTTTTGGGTTGTCAAATTCTGGTTTTTGGGATTTCTTTAGGTCACTATTTTTTATGTCTATCAGGATCTCTCGCCCATTAGGGAAGTAGTTTAAGGGCTTTTTCTGGCTATTCCTTAAGTTCAATGATCAGGTGTTGAGCGAGTGTAGCTCATACACCATTTAAAGCACTCGGAGTATTATTCATCACTCAGGCATGTGGTATCAAGTGGAGGCACATGCGATGGCATTTTCTTTTCTAGTTCCGATATTTAGTGGTTCTCTGGTGTCGATTTGGCCATCTGACTCTATTAGGAGGGTGGAAAATGAATTCTTTTTGGTATCTACTTTTGGTTTTGTTCTTTGCCTTGCAAATTTTTTTTAGGTTAGTCTTCTTCTTGTTTTCAAAATATGTCTTCTACAAAGATCTTGGGTATCAGATTCACAAGAAAGAATTATGGTGCATAGGAGTTCCAGTTTAGCATGTTCCTGAAGGGGAAGGAGCTTTAGGAACACATTAATAGGTCTTCACCTGTTCCTACATATGGTATAGGATGAAATGATTGGGAGACAAAGGATGCCAGAGTTGCTTCCTAGATCATAAGTCCTATTGAAGCTCATATGGTGAATAATTTATGTTATTTTACGATTGCTAAAGAGATGTGGGATTATCTGAGGAGAATATACCATTAAGATAATATAGCTCGTCGATTCCAATTAGAACCTGAGCTTAGCAACTTCAGTCAAGGTAATCTTTCTATTGAGTAGTATTATTATGGATTTCTTAATCTATGGAGCAAGTATTCTAGTATTATTTATGCAAAGGTTCCTAGAGAGGCTTTAACCAGTCTTCAAGCAATTTATGAAAATAGTCGGCATGATTAATTTTTAATGAAATTAAGGCCAGAATTTGAAGTTACTCTAGCTAGATTGCTGAATAGAGATCTAATTTATTCATTGGATGTGTGTTTTGGTGAATTATTACGTGAGGAATATAGGTTGGCTACACAGGGTGTTATTGGTGCATCTATGAAGTCATCTATAATTGTTAATATTGCTTATAATGCTCAAGCAAAGAATCGAGGAAAGGGATAGGTGTAGTGTTTTAGTTACAAGGAGTATAGGCATATTGCTCATAATTGCAGTAAGAAATTCTACAATTATTGTAAGCAGACTGGACACATTATAAAAGATTGTCTTACTCATCTAGAAAATCGTAGGATTTGAGGTTTACAAGCTACTTTTCTAGCCAGTAGCTGTGATATTCCACCACCTGCACCATCTTCCAATGTTGTTCCTACCATTAATTAGCTCACTGTTACTTTAGAAATGGTACAATAGATGATTTTATCAGTATTTTTTGCTTTTAATCTTCAGAGGCAAGGTAAAAATGTTTTTCCTCCTTCGCTTATTGATTATGGTGCATCTAATCATATGACTGGCTCTTCTCATTTGTTACAAAATCTTCAAAAATATACTGGCACACAAAATATACAGATTGCTAATTGAAATGACCTTCCCATTACTACCATTAGTGATATTGGACCTTGTTTTTCCAATGTGTTTGTTTCTCCTATATTGTCTATTGATTTGATTTCGGTTGGTCAAATGGTGGAAAATAACTATAATTTAAACTTCTCTCATGGTGGTTGTCTTGTGCAGGATCAGGTGTCGAGGAAGGTGATTGTAAAAGGGCTTAAAGTAGGCAAATTTTTTTCATTGCAGTTTACCGTTCATAGTACTTTGTCTTTAGTTTCTAATATTGTTGAAAATAAGGTTGAAGTTTAGCATAAAAGGTTAGGCCATCAGGGTAATGTTATTTTGAATATATTGATGAAAAGTGGTTTTCTTGGGAATAAAGTTCAGTCTTCTGGTCATATATTATATTTTCATTGTTCTATTTGTAAATTAGGGACAAGTAAAACCTTGCCTTTTCCAACTTGTGGTAGTCATGCTGATACTTGTTTTGCAATTATGCATAGTGATTTTTGGGGGTATTACTCTTATAATTTCACATGGGTAGTATAAATATTGTGTTATGTTCATTGATGACTATAGCAATTTCACTTGGATATGTTTTTTGTATTCCAAAGCTAAGGTGCTAACTGCATTTTGAGCTTTTGTGGCTTATTTTAAGATGCAATTTTCTAGTTGCATAAAAGTTTTATGATCTAACAATGCTGGGGAATATATGTCACATGACTTTTAGGGTTTCTTGCAATAAAAGGTATTATATCTCAGCGATCATGTCTTTACACTCCTTAATAGAATGGGTTGGCTAAGTGAAAGAACCATCACTTATTAGATATGGTTCACTTATTGCTTTTGTAGTCTTCAGTTCCATCTAAATTTTGGGTTGAAGCTTTAGCTACTGTAGTTTATTTAATCAATCATCTTCCTTTTTAATAGTTGAATTTTGATTCTCCTTATTATCACCTATTTTACATGTACCCTGATTATCATAAACTATGAATATTTAGTTGTGTTTGTTTTGTTCACTTGCCTTTTTATGAGCATTACAAGCTTACATCTTAATCAATTTGGTGTGCTTTTATGAATTATAGTACTACTCACAAGGGCTTTTTATGTTATGATGTTGTTGCCAACCACATGCATGTTTCTAAAAATGTGATTTTCTTTGAACATAAGTACTACTTTCAACAACATATTTCTCCTTTGAAATGTGTTCTTCTACCTCACTTTGATGGCACCTCTCACCCAATTGATCGTTTTAAGCTGGGAATAGTCTATCAGCGACAACAACCCCCTTTATCATCACACATTCTTTGCAACCCTAATTCATTGCCATCTTCACCGACCATTGAAAGAAGCACTTATGTTCATCGGCCTCTAGATAGGTATGGTTTCTCTTCCACTTTATCTTATGATACAGTTCCTACTTCTTATTCTTAGGCAGCTAAACAAGTATGTTCGATCAAAGCCATGCAAGAAGAACTTCAAGCTCTTTAGGAGAATCATACATGGGATCTTATTTGTTGTCCTATTGGAATTAAGCCCATTGGTTATAAATGGGCATACTCTATTAAGCTATAATCTAATGGTTAACTTGAGAGATATAAAGTAAGGTTGGTTGCTCTCAATAATAGGCAAGAGTATGGACTAGACTATAAGGAGACATTTGTTCATGTTGCCAAGATGATGACTGTGCGACTCGTTTTTGCTATTGCTGCTTTAAAGGGGTGGTCCCTTCGATTAATGGATGTGAAAAATGCCTTTTTGCATGGAGATCTTTAGAAATAAGTATACATGATGCCACCATCTGGATTATTTTCTACTTCCTTTTTAGATGCCTGTAAGTTAAAGTGGTCACTCTATGGTTTGAAACAGGCTCCTCAGGCCTGGTTTAGTAAATTTCATACTACTTTTTTTAGTGTTTCTTTTGTCCAAAGTTAGTATGATTCTTCCTTGTTCTTGTGCAAAACTCCAAAGTGAATTGTCTTGCTTTTGGTATATGTTGATGACATTGTTATTAATGGGAATGATTCTGACTTGATTTCTTAGCTTCAGTAGTGCCTTCAAGGTGCTTTTCATATGAAAGATTTGGGTCCTTTACAATATTTTTTAGGCCTTGATGTAACGCCCCAAAAATTGAGTCATTTGAGAATACCTTTTATTATGTGAATAGGATTCTTAATATCGGTTCATTAGGATTGATTTATTCAGGATGTGATATGAGTGAGTATAATTTTTATGCTTTTGAATTTATAACTTAAACTAAAATACATTTTTAATGAATGAGAAATAAATAAATAAATGTATATAATAATAATAATAATAATAATAATAATAATAGTAGTAGTAGTAGTAGTAATAATAATAATAATAATAATAATAATAATAATAATAATAATAATAATAATAATAATAATAATATAAAGGGAAGCAATAATATTTCTAGAGTCCTTAGAAATTTCTAGAGAGAAAAATCATAGCCACAAGTTGTAAAGGGAAAATCCTATGTTGGAGTTTGATTGAAGCTGTGATTGATGTATGATTTTAGAAGTGTTGTGTTTGTACTCTTTGTTCATAGGAGGTTGCCAATATTTAGGGGAAACTTTGCTGAAATTTTTAGAAAAATAAGGAGTAGAAGCTTGGGATTTTTAATGATTTAAGCAAAACTTGTACTAATTTATTGATATTTATAGATTGTAGAGTATTAGTAACATTCCTATCTGATTCTTACATCAGACCGGGTATAAGGCGTTACACTTGATGTGTGTTCTACCTTGGCTGGTATTTTTTTACATCAACATAAGTATACTCAAGAGCTAATTTCTTTGGTTGGTCTTTAGGATGGTCATTCTGTTCATACTCCTTTGGAAGTGAATGTTAAATATTGTCATGATAAGGGTGATTTTATTTCTAATCCTTCTTTGTATAGATGCATCGTTGGCAGCCTAAACTATCTGACTATTACTCATCCAAACATTTCCTTTGCTATTCAACAGGTTAGTCAATTTATACAAGCACCTAGGCATCTTCATCTAGCTACTGTCCGTCGAATCATCCATTATTTGAATGGTACTTTTACTCGAGGTTCATTTTTTCCAGTTAACTTTCCAATCCATCTTATTGCTTATAGTGATGTTGATTGGGCTGGGTGTTCGGATACTTAATGATCCATTACTGGTTGGTGCATGTTTCTTGGTTCATCACTAATTTCTTAGAAAAGTAAGAAGCAAGATCACATGTCTAAGTCCTCCATTGAGTCTAAATATAGACTATGCTGCTTGTTTATTCAGAAATTCTTTGGCTTTGAGGACTTTTGGCTGAGCTTGGCTTTTGCCAAACTAATCTTACACCTCTCTATGTTGATAATACTAGTGCTATTCAGATTATAGCTAATCCAATATCTTATAAGCGTACAAAGCATATTAAAGTGGCATGTCGCTCTATTCATGAGGCATATGATTCCCATGTCATTTCTCCATCACATATCACTACGGAGCATCAAGCTAAAGATGTGTTTACTAAGGCTTTTTCTATTGGTCGACATCAGTTTCTTATTAACAAATTGATGCTTTTGGATCTCCAAACATCAATTTAAAGGGGGATATCAGTGTATGTATGTATAGATTTGAAATAGGTTAACTTTCCTACATAGTTTAGCTGATTCTTAGGCTAACGTATGTTTTGATTAGTTTCCTATTTTGAAATCTATAGTAATTGTATATGTTCTGAGAATTTTCAATAAAAAGGAGCTTTCAATCTTAAATTTTGTCCAATATTTCCATTATAGTCAACATGTTAGATATTCCCATCTAGTAGATGGACAAAGTTTTTAGAATTTGGTTTTTGTTTGAAGTGAAAATAACTTAATTCTAAGCTTGTGTTGTTTGAAGCTCCAGTATCAATTATCCAGTAACCATTCTTTCCTTCTTTTGAGTATTGTGTTTGGGAAAATTTTACCTGCAAAGTCACCAAAATAGATACAGTTAATGTGTGCTTCATCTGCCAGATTCTTCCCTTTGATGAGTTTCTTAACCTCCTATTGTACTATTTCTGCTATGGATGCAGTAATATCTATAAATTTGAAGGTATATTTTGATTCTTCCTTAAGAAGACTCTATGCCATATTTGTATTTATTGATTGTCTCTTTTGTACCTTTTGCTTCTTTAGATCTTTGTACCATTCTGGGTATCCATGTTTTTTTAAAAAAGCATCCTCAGTGTGCCCAGGTATGTTGTAGTGAGTACATATGTTATCATTTACATCCCTTTTATTACCTCCCTTTCTTTTTCTTTTAAAACTCCCTTTGTTTCCTAATTGATTTCCCACCTTTGCTAACACAACATTAGTTTTTATGTTCTCTCAAAAATTCTTTTGTACTTGACTTTGCCTTTGAATACTATAATCATAGAGTAAATCTTATTAATATAGGATAAAGGATCCATAACTAAAATATATCCTTTCAATGCATAAAAAATTGCATAGCTCTATTGGATTTATTCACTTATTCAATTGTTTTTTTGGAAGACCATAGGTACATCCTTTGTAGCTGTATTTAGGTACTAGTTCTAGAAAGTTTAATTCATCCTACAGTTTCTTGAGATTGTTAAAAAAAAGTTGATATAGTATTGTTTATCTTAATCTATTGATGCAATTTGTCTCTTTTACTAATAGATCTGAGGTCCATTGCATTCTCTATGCTTTTCTTATAGTTCCTCCCAAAGTTGCTTATTAGCAAAAGTATAAATAAAAATTTTTTTTAAGATCTTTGGTCATAGAGCTTAGGATCTATGAGATTACCATCAAATTTGCATTACTCCAATCATTATAGTTTTTGGCATCTAGAGCAGGTTCTTTATAAGTCCCATCTATGAAAACCATCTTATTCTTAACTCTCAAAATAATGTGCATCCATCTTCCATATTTGGTAGTTTCATATAGCTAATAAAGTGTTAACTAAGTTTACTACTAGGTTATCAGATGAATGCAACAATATAGGGTTTTTCTTAGCCCTAATATTGGTCTCAAATCTAACTACTGAAGGATTGGTATTATTTTTAGTTTTTACCATTCTTTGAAATAGCGCAAGAGAAAAAAGTATAGGTAAAGCAAAAAGTTACTTAGCAGTGGTGAGGCAATAATCAATTTGAATTGTAACACTGCTATAATATAATGAGATTGTTAGACCTCTATGAAAGTAAGAAGGTCAATGGTGAAAAAGATTATATTTCACATACAGTAAAAGATGAGTAGAAGTTCTACATATATATTGAAAGAAAAGATTATCTGAAAGAAAAAAAAAGGAAAAGAAGAAGAAAACAAAGCACATTAAGCCTAAACCTTCCTAGAGTCAATACTAAAACTAAGGCTAGAACTTTCCTAGAGTCAATACTAAAGCAACATAACTATGACTATTTAAAAAAATAAAAATAAAATAAAAATAAAAATAAAAATAAAAGTAAAAATAAAAATAAAAATAATTAAAGAATAAATAACTAA
Source organism: Excoecaria agallocha (assembly GCA_037975025.1). NCBI lineage: Eukaryota > Viridiplantae > Streptophyta > Magnoliopsida > Malpighiales > Euphorbiaceae > Excoecaria > Excoecaria agallocha. The sequence continues at coordinate 27,347,643 of CM075812.1, forward strand.
TTTCTCGTAATTCTTCACACTAAAAGTAAAAATTGTTGATTGTAGAAAGTTGTAAAATAATAATTATTGTACAATATTCTTGGTATGTTAGTTTCTAACATAAGACAATCTAAAATTTTTAGCACATGATTTAAATTTGTAAGTAAAGTAGATGTTGATGACATAGAAAAGAGGAAATAAAAATTATAATTAATTAAAAATTTTTAGACATCTAATTTCAATTTTAAATAATATATAAATTAGAAGTACATTTTCATTTTAAATAATAATATATGGAGTTTAAGAACTACAACTTTCTTTTTTCTTTTTCTTTTGGGTCCTCGAGATAGGGTTTGATAAAAATATCAAAAAAAATCTTTAAATTTATGTGGTTAAAATTAGGAGTGAGCATAAATTTGTTAATCAATTCATTAGTAATTTTTTAATCTGTTCACTAATGTTGATTTTTTTAAATTATTAACTATTAACCAATATATCAGTTTCGATTTTTGTGATTTGGTTAATCAATATTTTTTAGGTATGCACTAAAATTTTTAATTTACAATTATAAAATTGTAAATTAGAAAAAGTTAAATTTCATTTCAAATGTTTAAAATAATTCAAAATAAAATGATATTAATAAAAAATCATGTTTCAAATTTCACCGTTTTTTAACTTTGTTAGTTAATTATTTTGAAAAATCAACAGATAACATTATAAAGTGAATTTAATATTTGTTGAAAGTTAGCATGCTTAATTTTAGATCAAAGAAAAAACCTTAGACGTAATTAAATGTTAAAATGTTGACTGTAAAAAAAAAAAATTGTCATGAACCATATCAAAACCAACTATGACTATACTATACAGGCACTTCTTGTCACTGGTGGACTGTTCTCTTAGGTTAAGAAATGATTCATAAAACCTGTAAATTAATAATAGGATCCCAGATTGATGTCTAAGGGAGAGAGTAATGGTAAGAGAAAGAAAAAGTTTTTAGAAACTTATAGTTTATTATTATCAAAGGTAAGTATCAAAAAAACTTTAATCTCCCTCGTTACAACACATATGCCTTATATAGGCATCAAGAGTGGAGATTTACATCATTGTTGACCACCACTAAGATACAGATGAGGATTACACCTCAAAAGCAAGATAAGATTTTACAAAAGTAAGATATAACTTTAGACAAGATAAGATAAGCTTTTCTAAAAGTAATATAAGGATAAGATATGATAGGATAAGCAAGTTCCACCACTATTTGCCACTTCATTTGTTTATTGGTTTATAGGATGGTGGCATGTTCATATCCTCTGAATTTGTATCTTATTGGTTTGGTTCCCATTCAAGTTATTTTTCAAAAGCAATTAAATAATCCTATATGCTGGGATCATCAAGTTTTATGGAGTTGTTATCACAAAGTTTTGGTAAACTTTATGGATCTTGAGAGTCTTGAAACCAATAAATTTGTGATTTAAAATTATTAGATGATTTAGTTGCATCCAGGATTGGTGCGTGTAGTTTAAAAGGATCAATATGATTCATCTTATAAAGTGCAAGGTAAAGTTGATTCTTGATCCTGGGATTTTCGGTTGGATCTACTAGGTCAAAAGTGTGTAAATGGGATGTTTGATTTTGAGTCTATAAGACTTGCTGGGTGGGATTCCAAATGTATGGCTTGTGGAAAAAGTAGATAACATTATAATTGTTGGCTACTATTTCTGTCTTTTGCCATAATTGGTGATCTTAAATTATTTTGAAAAATTGACTTCTCCACCATTTGAGTGGGACATACCATTCCAAAAAATACCAATGCAAAAAAGAGTGATTTTTTACATTATTAAAGAAATAATGAATCTCAAGTAAAGGGAACAGGATGGCATGGGTATAAAAAACTGATAAACTCTAAAGAAACTAGATTTCTTTCTGCCTATCAAAGAAGTTGTGGATGAGGGAGACTCTTTCTCTTGAAAGAAAGCATCTTTGGAAAAGAGGAATAGTCCATGACAACTGTAAAGTGATGGCCACTAAGATAAAACTGGAATCTTTTAATGCCATATTTCACTACTAAGATTTCTTTAAAAGTTGAATGATAATGACACTTACATTTTTTGAATTGACCACTTTCACATCCACATAAGTGCTTTTGGTTGTCATTTTCTTCTATGGGAATAGCTCCCTAATATTCGTCAGTAGCATCAATTTGTAGGATTCTTTTTCCATTGGAGGGAATATGAAGAGGTGGCAAGTTACGTGTGATAGCTTTGATTTTTTTTTGACAAATAGGGTATGAATGGATGACCAAGGTGGTGGTTTCTTTTTTAATAGCTAGTTTAATGGTTTTGCCAAAGTACTGTATTAAGGAATAAATTGTTAGACATAATTGGCGATTTCAAAAAATTGTTGAACTTGTTTAGTAGAAAGATTTTCATCCAAAAAGTTGAGTAGTTCAGCTGCTAAATGAGGTTGAGGTTGATAAGTTCCATCTTTGAATTTCATGCCATGAAAATTAATTTCTTCTTAGGCTAGTTGCATCTTTGACTGTGACAACATTATTCCACGAGCTCGAGTAATATTGATGAACTATTGAATGGCTTCTTAATGAGATGGAATATCAAGAGAAAAGAGTAGAATATCATTAATATAAATTATCGTAGTGTGAATGAGAGGCTTATAAATTGAGATAATTGCATTTTGGAATAAGAAGGGTAAAACTTTTAATCCAAAAGGTATGAAAATCCATTGGTTATGGTGGTCTGGGATACATAATGCTATTTTTGGTTTATTAAAAGGGTGAAACCAAGTTGCCAAAATCCTGCCTTAAGGTCAAACTTCAAAAATATTCTGGCATTATGCAAAAAGGGGAAGAGAAAGGATATTTTAGGTAAAGGGTATTTGTTTTCTTTAAGGAAATAGATTAAAAGTGTGTAGTCAATGACATAGAAGGTTTGCCAAGCCCAATCAGACTCAGTGGGCTCAATTAAACCTTAGGCACATTCTTGTTTTGTAAGACGATAATCATCAGGGGACATTCTAGGATGAGTGGATATAGTTGGATTAATGTCTTCTGATTTTTTAAGGGGAAAGGTGATGAAAAAGTTTGAATGGTTCCATAAAGGAGATGGGTGTTTGGTTAAGAACTTTAAGTGTGAGGAAGAACAATAGTAATTCTTAATTTATTTCTGGAGATCAGTAAAAGGGGTTTGTGGGTTTTGTACAATAAAAAGGGATGGTTGAGTAGTATAGGGTTGAAAATACTATTTAAAATGCAATCTATTGGGAAGAATAGAAAGTTTTGGAAGTTTGCAGTAGGTATCAAACCCCAATACTAAATCTTTGCTAGGGAGATTAGAGCCTAAAGCATTGATCCATGCATAACATTCAAGAAAAACTTATACTTTGAAGGGATTTTTAGTTTTCAGTTCAATTGTCAGAATTCCTTAATTTGCAGTTTGGAAATATTCTTTATGAGGTTTCCAATATTCATCTGGTAAAATTGTAAGATTGTGAAGGCAAAAACTTTGATTGGATCAGCATGCTTGTGTGGGCAAAGAAGAACATATGCTAAAGGAATTGGGTGTGAAGACAAAAGGGTGAGTTGTCTGGTTTGGTTAGGTTGGGGTGGAGGGAATCAATGAAAAAGGAAAGAAAAGGGTGGATTTTGGAAAACCAAGAATATTAGGGAGAGGGCTTATAGCTACCAAGTCAGATAAATAATCTGCAGAATATAGTTCATTTTCAAAATCAAATTCAGAATCCGAGTATTAGACCATAAAGAGTGTTTGAAGGTCTGCTTCATCATCAATGGAGAAAAGAGATTCAACATCAATATGTTTAAGATCACTACGAGATGTTTGTTGTATATGTTGGATAATATTGATAGATCTTTTGGGATTGATTGGGTAATTCTTTGCATAGTGGCTTTTTTTCCATAGACATAACATCTGTCTCCTTTCTATCAAAATCTTTTTTGTCGAAAGAATTTGATTCTTTTGAAGCCATTATTCCTTAAAGGGAAATGACGGGATTTCTTGTAGAAATTAGTGTATTTATAATGCTTACAATGATAATCTTTTTTTAAAGGACATTTGATTTGCAAATTTAGTCTCTTACAGGCAACTTTAAGAGCTGTATCATTTTCTCTGCTTATTAATTCCTTTACCAATTTTTACTGGTTGCACAAGCGATCTAATGCCATGAGGACTTTTTGAACAATTTCTCCCAAAGAAAAGGAGTTGAATTAGATACTTTGTTCTATCATCAGATACGTGGCTTGATCTACTATTTCATTTAGGATGGAGGATAAAAATCCTTGCTCCAGTTTAGGATCATTTACTTCATTGAGAACATAGAATTGTTTATAGATCCTCTTGTAATGTCTATCAAGATCTTTTCTATTTAAGGAACAACATTTCATCCTGAAAAATTTATTTCGATAAGTTTCATCAAATTGAGTGGGTCCACCTATAAACTTAATGTGTAACCTCTGCAAGAAATAGGCTATTGAATCACAATTATAGAACTATATCTTGGAATATCCATCAAAATGAACAAACTAATCTCATAGAATTCCTATAAACTGTGAAGTTCAATCTAGAAGTACTTCAGAAACTTCAGCTCTTGGTTTTCTCATTTAACCTTCAATTCAGGCAAAGATCTCTAAGATTATGTCTCACCATTTATGAGGAGGAACATCGTCTAAAGTAAACCAAAGGCCATTATTTTGAGCTTGTGTGGACAATTGAGTAATAACTTCTTCATCTTCTTCAATTAGGTCTTTTGCATAGAATGGCTTAGTAGAAGGATAAGGGTGAGTCATTGTGCTTTCTGCTGATAGTTCTATCACAAAGAGAGGAAAATGTTTTGGATCTTGATCTTATTCAAGAAAGTCATCTTTAGACTAAGAAGAAATGGAAGAGAGAGAATTTGAATGTTTATATGTAAATGAAATAACCGAGAGAGTCTGTAAAGCTTTATACTTTAAAAACTGAACAAAATGATTGGCTGGCTGGATCATATATGAAGGAGGGGTTGAACTAGGAAGATCTTTAGAAAGAACTTCTTTCTGTTTATTTTTTTTGTTAGATTATTTTTTAAGTTGTGTTTCAGGTGGGCTTATTGGTGGTTGAGTAGTTAAAATAGTAATAGTGGTTGCAGATCGTTTAGTCTACTTTCTTAATTGTTAAAGAAAAAGCTCATGAGAGTAGCCTAAGCTTTCCAAATCATCTTGAGAAGGTTAAAAATAAAGGGGTATTTAATAAGAAGGTTGGTTCGTGTAAGGTGTAAGTATAGGGTTGTAAAAGGGAAAAGAAGTTGTTGAAGATACAGGTGTTATTTTGCCTAGATCTATTTTGATGGTTGCTATTTGTACCTCAAGCTGCTAAACTCTAGAAGAATTTTAGTTAAAGGTAAAGTCATAAACATGTTGATTGATCAGAGTCATCAGCTGATTGTGTAACTCAGCCACTTGACTTTGAAGTTATGTCATCAGTTTATAAGCAGTAGCATTTTGTGAAGAAATTCTTGAGTCCAAGGTGTCTATACGAGAAGAGACTTGATCAACTTTTGTCTTGATTCTTTGTAGAAGCTTATTATATGCCTAAGCATTCTTAGATTTCCAGTTAAGAATTGACTCCATAGGGGCGATTGCTTTAGGAACTCCTTCTGGGGAAACACCTGGTGAACACATATAAGGAGTAGTGCAAATTTTATTGGTTAGGTTTTTAGTTTCTTGGGGAGGGGGGAATTCATCTGTATAAGAAACAGTTGGCTAATACATACACACAAGAGGTAGAAGTAAAGGTGAAAGTGAAGGTGATGAAATAGATTTTGGGTTCCAAACAAAGACTGTTTGGCGCAAGATTGGGGTTTTGGAATAAAAGGTTTAGGTGGAGGTGTATATGGAGATGGTGTTGGAGGAGTGGATAGTGAAGATGGTTTAAAATGAGATGGTGGTGAATAGTGAACAACATAATTATATTTTCTAGAGGGTTGGCCCAACATGCCAATTATAGGATCATCATCTTCATCAAGATGATCTTAGAAAGCAGCGTCAAAAGAGGATTTCTTCTTAGTCTTTTTGCATCTTCTTTATCGTCATCTAGTTCTATTTCAAGATAAGCTTGATAACTGTCATCATAGTCACAATGGTCCTAAAAATAGTGACCATTTCTTTTGAAAGCATATATAGGGTGATCATCATCTTCTAAGGCTTTAATGGGAATCTTTTCCTGTTGAGGAGATGAAAGAGGCTGCAACATGAATTGTGTAAAAAAGATTAGAGCAGTAGGCAATTCTAGAGATTCTTCATCTAGAGGGAAGACAATAAGGGGCAAATAGTTTCTATTTTCTTGCCAAATCATCCACTATAAGGAGACAAGATTGAATATGAATTCCTCAATGAGAATGTTGTTACCATAAGTAAGGCTAGTAAACATATTTCAATGGAGCTAATAATAATAGAGCAGCTAGATTCGAGGTTATCTTAACCACGTTGGAAGGAGAAAAATTGCCCTTAACCAAGAAACTGGGGTACAGAGTGACTAAAAATAAAGTTGAATATAAAGCTTGTATTCATGGTTTAGAAGCATTAATAATATAGGTGTATAAACTATTGAGGTATTTAGAGACTTTTCTTTGGTGGTGTCCTAAGTATGAGGTGAGTGCTCAATCAAAAAAGAAAGATTGGTGTCGTATGCGGAGTACTTGAAAAGTTTGAGCAAGCGGTTTGAAATGTGCACTTTTAGCCATATGGCTCAGGATGAGAATCAAATGATAGATGCTTTGGTAACCCTAGTATCCATGTGGGACAATCCAAAAAGAGAAGTGATAAAGCCTGTATTAATTGCCAATTCGAGTAGGCCTTGTTTCGAAAGTGAAGGGATTGCAAATGTTGAGGTAAATGATGGGAAACCCTGGTATCATGACATTCAAACTTACTTAAAGAAATCAATATTTCCTAAAAAAAAGCTACAAAAAAAGATCAGAGGATGATTTAAAACCTCTTTACTCAATTTATTAGTGTACATAGAATACCATATGAGAGGCAAGTAGAGGCATTCAACTCAAATGCTTGGATGAGAAAGAGAAGAAGAAAGTAATGAAAGAAATGCATACAGGGACTTATGGTGACTATGTGAATGGCTTGGCACTTGTAAGGAAAATTATGCTTCATGGGTTCTTCTGGTTGTCAATGCATACTAATTGTTCAAATACATGAAGATGTGCAACCAATGTCAACAATATACAGATTTGAGTCATCTACTTATATTAGATTATGTAATCTATTATCTCTATAGCCTTTCTCGGTGTGGGGAATAGATATAATTGGGAAAATTCATTTGATGGCTTTGAATAGTCATAGGTACATAGTAGTTGTAATTAATTACTTCACCAAATGGTTAGAAGCTGAATCGATCAAAAGATTAAGTGTTCAGGAGTTGGCACAGTTTATTAACTGGAGTCTAGTTTATAGATATGAGGTGCCACATCACTTAGTGTCTGATAATGGAGTTCAATTTCAATTTAATTAGTATAGAATACAACATCATAAATCCTCTTATTGTCATCCACAAGTAAACATAACAGTCTAGGCAGCAACAAAAATTTAAAGAATTTCTTATCTAAGACTATATAAATTTATAAGGATTGGGCAAAAAAGTTGCCATTTGTATTATAGGGATACAAAACTACTGTCAAGATGGGTAATAGGAGCCACACCCTTTTTCTTTGGTTTATGAAAGTGAGGCAATGTTGCCTGTCGAGATTGAGTTATAGTCATTAAAGGTTGTTCTAGAAGCTAAATTGATAGAGTTAGAATGGGCTAAATAAAGGTTGTTACAGTTGAATTCATTGGGTAAAAGTTGCATGAGGGCTTATTACCACAATTAGATGTATCAAAAGAGGTTGGCTTGGTCGTTTGTTAAGAAGGTTAAAGGGAAGCACCTGAAAAAGGGTGAGTTGGTATTCAAATAGATGAGACTAGGTATTTTAGACTATAGAGTTAAAATCATGCCAAATTAAGAGGGTCATTTTATACTAAAGAAGTTATTATCAAAAGGAGTCACAATACTTACTAAAAGTGACAAGAATGAATTTAAAGAAATGGTTAACATTGATAGGTCAAAAGGTTCCATAGCTAAAAAAAGGGAAAAAAGAAAAAAAAAGGATGAGTGGAAAAAAAAAATAAATAAAAGGGTAAATTGAGAGAAAATATTCAAACAAGAAAACCCGAGAGGGCTGAACGATAACATGAGTTAGATGTAAGGAACCAAAATAGGCCCGAGTAGAATTCAAGGGCATTATCATGTTGTTAATGTCAAATCAAGCTTAATTAGAGGAATTATGATAAGTTAAGACCTTGTGGATTAATGGTGTTATGTGGCAAAGGGTTAGAGGATCAATTAAAATTTTGGTATACAAGTGTGCAAATGAAAAAAGAAATTTTAGTTAAATGGTCTATTGTAATATAATTAAATATTAGTGGGTCAAATCAATAAAATAAAGGAAGATGGGATGCAATTAAAGAAAATAAATTAAGCATGGGGTCAAATTTGAAAGAAATAAACAAATGGGGACACATTTCTAGCATGCAAATAGATAGGGGAGTATAAGTGTACTTTGCCATTCTATTTAAGTGCTAGAAACCTTGAATGTTGAAGAGAGAAAACATTTTATTGGTTATTAAGAGGGAAAGGATGAGTTTTACAAGGAAAAGAAGAAACAAATGCAGATTTTTAAACTCTTTTGCATATGGATGATTTAGAAGTTTTTAGTGGAATCATCAAGGTATTGATTCAAGACTTTAATTTATCTCTTCTTCTTCTCCTTATATCTTGTTGGATGGCTTTCCCAAGGAGAATGAATGCTGTAATTTTGATACGCGATGGTATGAAAATAGGATTTGTAAAGGAGGAAGCTAAGAAGAAGAAGAAAGGCAAAAAGGTAGCTAAAGATTATGGCTAGGTTGTGATTCGGCCAAGGTATGGAAATGTATTCTTGTGGTTGTTTTAAATGTATTTGAAGATATAAATTTTTGTAAAGATGTGGATTATGGCATGAGTTAATAAACCAAAAATAATGACGTCAAATATTCAAGATAGGACTTGTAAAACAAAGCAAAACATGTAATGAATTGCTGAAACCAGCTTCTATAATTTTAGAATATCTTGAGCTATAGAACTTTAATTGACTTAAATCTAGTTGGTAATTTTACATAAGATTTAGACCTAAAATTTTGTTAAGGAACCCATCGTTAATTTTGCTTCTAAGTGTTTCTAAATCTAACTTGAAGTTTGTTTTGAGCTGCTACCCAATTGTTATGATGATATTACTGTATTTTTTCTTTAACTTTTTGTAGAGAAGTCAAAATCCTTTGAGACAAAATTTTGGTTAAAATAAATTCATATGAGCAAAAATTTCATGGAGGAATGTTGTCAAAATTCTATGTCCATTTTATACTATGAATTTTTTATGTGATAATAAAAATTGAATAGGGTACAATGAGCTACTGTTTAGAGAACAAGAACATATTTTAGTAATTTAACTGTATCTCTTGTTATAGAGGTTAGAATTCTATGACTATAAATTTTGCTTAAACTAGACTTGTATTTCTAAAATTTATATGAAGAAATATTGATTTGGTTCTATTTCTAAATATGTCAAAAAATGACTTGAATCCAAAACTGTTAGCAGCATTATTTCCAAGAATAGTCCTTAATGCTTTTGTAATATCTTGAAATGTAAAAATGATAATTAGGTAATTCTAGTTAGCTTATAAAATAGACTCTCATATCTATATTTTGTATGAGAAAACAAAGTCTATTTATGCCTCTAAACTTGTCTAAATTTAGGTTGAAATTCGGAATCATATGCTACCCGTCATAATGAACAGTCATCAATAATTTCTAATTATCTTGAGTTATAGAATTGATATTGCAATGATTTTTAATGTTACTAAAAATAGAAACATATAGGATCATGCTTTTAGAGATCATTTTGGCCAGAAATGGCTTTTGGTAGGTCAAAAATAGCATCAAATATAAGCTTAAAAATCTATCTCTATAAAGGATTGTTGAAAGAATTTATCACCATTTTTGGTATGCATTTTTGGAATATTCTTATGCATTTAAATAAATTGAAGAATCTCTATAATAACATTTTGACTATATGTAGAAATGATCTTAAGTATTTTAAGCACATCTATAATGGAAAAGTGACATATTGAGAGAGATAAGTCATGTGTATATAAAATAATATCATATTGTAAGCATGACTACGTATTGAAGCATATTTATGATAAAGGTATGTTATTATTCACCTCATTGATATAAAATAAGAATGCTTATATGTTATAGTCATATGACATGTTTATAAGTTAAAAATGTCAATGTATATTTGTATGACTACCGGAATATAAATGCATTATGTACAAGTTAATCATATTGTTATATGAAGATGAGAATACATGTCTATATTATGGACTATGTATCTTTTTGATATCATATGAATATATGATGAAGCATGATTACATGGAAGTATGTTGAATATAAATAATCTAGTAAAGTACATGATTACTTTGTTAAATGAGACTGTGTATACAAGTATATACATTAAAGATGGTATAACTTTACATTGATTACTTACATGAGAAAATTGATCAAATTATGCTATAAGTTGTGCATACATGCTTATGAACTAGAGATGGTATGTCATTTACATGGTGATATAAATGTCTATATATATTTGTTTACATACTAGAGATTACGATACATGTATAGTAAAAGCACGTATATGTATCTTTTGATACCACATGATATTCTATACATGTTTATATATTAGTATAACATGAGTATAGTCACAAGGATATTACTTGATTGAAATAGTATTGCTATGCATATGTGATGCCAAATGTTAGCATGTTAAAGTACATAATACATAGAAGTATATTTGATTATAGATAATATGACAAAGTATATGATGGCATTTTTATAAGATGATATATATAAGTATATACACTAAAGATTAAATAGATTTCCATTCATTACTTGAGTGTAATTGTAATTAATTATGTGCATATATAAAGCTTTCACTAGATTAATGTGATGAAAATATCACACAAAAAGGGATAGTAAAAGATGCATGTACATATATGATCACAAAAGCATGTAGTTAAGTAGATATAATTATAAAGTATACTTCAAAGGTAATTATGTTATGAACATGTTTATACACATCATTTATTAAAGAAACTCAATAGAGCATGATGTTATGTATCATTATAATACATATGTGAAATAGTTACATGATTTAATAGGATTACAAGTACAAGGTAGTAATACTTAATTATGCTCAAGATAATATGTTTATAGAAAAATTTATACATGTACGTGTATATGATATCATGCTCATAGTTAAACATGAATATATATGTATGAACATGTATATGCATATGATGAGAATAGAGTAAAGTATAAATTAGCAATACCCAGCAATGCGCATGATCACATGTTTACAGAAAGATAGGCATGCCTATAAGGGTAACTTGCAGCTGCTGGAGTATAGTTTTAACCCCGTTTGGGTCTACTTGAAAGCTAAAGTACAGTTGAACCCATTTGGGTCATAAAGTATAGTGCAACTTGACTCTGTTTTGGTCATATTACATAGACATGGTCTCATTTGGATCATAAACAACCCCGTTTGGGTTGTAGCTGACCTTGTTTGGGTCCGCTTGACCGGTCTACCATATAGTTTTGTCCCTATAAGGGACTACTGTTTGATACCTTTGAGTATCTTATTCATACCTTAGGGTGCCACCGTTATAATCAAATAGTTTTGTACCTTCGGGTACCATCGTTATATTTTAACCCGTTATCCACTTCAATAGAATAATTCAGGCTTGATAAAAAGTAAAGAATATGCATTGTGCAAAGCTAAAAGAAACGAAATCATGACAATTCTTGTCTTGAGTTGCATATGATCTTATTGTGAATCAATGTATAATATATGGAGTAATATAATAGTAAATGAACTTGCATGTAATATAAGGACATAGGACTTTCATATCCTACACGTAATCTTTGATGTATAATGTTTCTTATATTTTAATGACACGTTTTATGAATATGAATATGTGCTTGATTGTTATGGATGAGTGACATGAGTGACTTTTATTATATACAATTGATCAGGTAATGGATGCATAATTGATATACTTAAATAGTATACATGTTACTATGGTACACTTAATTTGTGGAAACAGGAATAACTTTATGTATGATAGTAAACACTTAAGTAATAAAATAATCATACGCTAGGTAGAAACATAGAACTAGAAAATAGATTGAAGTTGTAATTAAGAAAGATGTAAATGTATCTTAATACATGGAGATTGAAATATAAGATTTATAATAGGTGCGAATAGCTAATCATTTGTATGTTAACTAATTTGATTGTTAATAAGTGAAGAAGTAGTATATGAGAATTTTAAAGTATCAATTCTATATCTTGATAGAAGTGATAGTGATCCTTTTATTTTAAATGATTTATTTATTGGTTTAAGATATTTTCATTTGTATAATTTTGTGTTATGAATGCACAACAACAATGTCAAATCTTTATCAATTAATCACATGATTTTCACATGTTGATATAGATGTTAATTCTCATTTTATTTCTTTGAATTGTATCTCTATTATTAAATCATATGGCTTAACTATGGTACATGTTGAGTGCTTGTTAATGATCACTGTGAGTGGTCGTTCATCATGCTTTATGTTCCCCACTAAGCTTTATAGCTTAGCATGGGTGTTTTATCCATGTAGATTGCAAGGATAGGACTTCTTCTTCACAGGATTGATATCTGCAAGGGAAGACCAACAAAAGTCTTAAAAGATATTAATGTACTTAATCTTTAGTTTATTTCTTTTGGCTTTGAAGTTTGGAATTTGTGTTGGGAATGTTGTAAAGTAAAGATGCTTAATAGATGTAAATACTTTAATGTTTTAAGAGACTTTCTTGTAAGTAAAATTTTAATAGTTAAGTTTCAAATACCATGTTTTAAGTTGTCTTATAAGATCTCTATATAGTATTATTAACGATTTAATAAATGGAAAAACATGTTTAATGGTACATGTTAAAGTGTTATAGATAAGAATAGGTTAAGGGTGCTACATTAAATGCATTTAAAATGTACTCATGAGATTAAATAAAAGTTGTGTGTTTTGAATTTAATGTCTTTTTATAATTAAATGATTATTTTTTATGTTTCAAGGTGATAGGAATACACATCTAAGGCAACAATTAGAATACATCATTATACATCCAAAAGAATATATTTTTTGATTATTTTTTTTAAAAGAGAGAGAGAGGGGGGAGAGCCACTAGGTGGTTAGGAGTCCACATCAGGTAAAAATTAGGCATCCATAATAGGACACATTTCCCAACAAAAGAGGTTAGTGTGAAAACCCATAAAAAGGGTGAACTACCCTAAGAAAAAATGAGGAAGAGAGTGAATAATGACAAATGAAAGGATACTACGAGAAATGAAATGATTGTTAGAGGAATCTTTTAGGTCTTAAGGAGGTTTAATTGAGTCTAGTGGACAATTGTGTAGAAGATGGCCAGGCCTCATATAAATATAATGTAGTAGTCGTAGTAGTAGTAGTAGTAGCAGCAGCAATAATAATAATAATAATAATAATAATAATAATAATAATAATAATAATAAAGAGAGATAATAAATAAATAAATAAAATTAGGGATAGCAAAGCAGAAAAAACTAAAGAATTATCAAATGAGAATTTTGTCATAACTTGGAACCTCGAGAAATGAAGTTCTGACTGGGTATAAGAAAAATCACAACGAACCATGAGCCATTTGGCTAGTGATATATGCATTATTTGCATGTGGCATGTATGGCATGAGCATAATTTGACATGTGCATATTTTGGTCATAAATGGTGGTTGTAAGAATAAAAGATTCGCCCTGATGAAATATTGATGACGATTGTTGTGCAAAGAATACCGGTAAATGTGTTTTGTAGTGGTTATTGTGAATTATATTAGACTGTATATTCAGGGAGTAATGTATTTTATGTTAATTTGATTTAAAAAAAATTCACGAAAAATCAAGTTTGCTTGGGCAATTGTTGTAATACTTGAGAAAGGCGATAGAAGAAGGCATAATGGGGATATTTTAAACAAGTCCCTCCCATGACTTAGTCAAATCGGGCCATAAATACATCTTCTTCCTCCTTTTTTTTGTTGCTTTCTCTTTCCTCCATTAACGATAATTTTTCTTCCTTTTCTCCGTTGATTTTCTTCTCTTTTACCCATTTTTCTTCACTCATTTTTAATTTTAATTTAAGAATCTTGCTCCTTGTCATCCCAGGATCACAAAGATATCTTTTTTTTTTGTTTCATTGAGTTTTTTACACATTTACACATCTAACACGAGGTAAGTTTTCGTGGCATTTTCCTTTATTTTTGCTATTAAATGAGCTGCAATTGATGACTAAAATATGGTAGACAATGTTGTGAAGTTATATATGCTTTTAGTTTCTTGTTTTTGGTCACTCTTTTGGTGTAATTATTGTGCTTGTCAGTATCCATATTCACTATTTTTTGTGTAAAAATTGGAATAAATTTATTTTGCGTTGGTTATGATTATGAACATGTTGTTATCTTTTAGAGTAATATTTGCCTTAAATTATTTTTAGGTGCACAATGTTAATAACAATAATAATAATTGTAAAAACGCAATGTAAAAATATAACCTTAGTAATTAAGAATAAGCAATAAATGGTAATAGACCTAGTGGAAGCTAATAATGATGAAAAAATAAGAAAAAGAGAAAAAAATAAAATAATGTATGTGAATAAATAAATAAATAAAAACAAAAAAAGAGAGAAAAATTAGATATGGTGAATGGCATTAAGTACTTAAATGGGTAGATATTAATATAATATTAGTTCGTGTAGAAGAATATATATTGAAGTAAATAAGATAATGATAAGAAATGTACATAATAATAATAATTGTAAGGGGGGGTGTTGGTCTCTGTGTGTGTGTGTATATACAATTTTATTAACTAGTCTATTAATTTCAGTTAACCATTACATTGGTTTCGGTTTTTACTTGATTTTTCATATCGATTTATTAGGTAACCACTACAAAAATTTAACATGTAAATTTAATGAATTATAAAATTTGTAATATTATTTTTAATAATTAAAAATACTTTAGAAATGGAAAAATATAAATTAAATACAATATCCATTAAAAGAATCAAATAAAAATAAAATTTTCATAATTAATTATAAGAATTAAATATATTCAATATGAAACTAATAACAGAGTGCTAATAATAATAATAATAATAATAATAATAATAATAATAATAATAATAATAATAATAATAATAATAATAAGATAATTTTAATTTTTTTACTAAAAAAATATTATAATAATATTTTAGTTAGTTATATATCATAATATTTATAAATTACAAAAATATTAAAATATATAAGTGTAAAATTTAAAATTATAATTTTTAAAATGTATATAGATCGGTTAACGGTTAGTCAAAAGTTAACTATTGATTTTTAAAAGTAAAAATCGTAAATCTAAATTTTTAACTGAATTAATTTTTCAGTTAACCAAAATTTTGATTTCTTTTGCTTACCCATTATATATATATATATATATATATATATATATATATAGTAACCTTTTGTTATTGTAATTTCCACTTTAGCTGTATATGCCTATTGTTAATCTTTATCATGTTGCATGTACCAAACCACCACGTAGATCCATTCCAATACCCTTTAACCGATGAGACATCTCTGCATGGATGATGACTGATGAGGCAGAGAGATATTGGGCATTATGAAGTTTACAGATACTACCCAGTGTGATGGATGCCAAACCCCATGCACATTCGGTTTACTCTTGAAAGCCTGCTTTTAGGGCTAGATATCAGATCTAGGTTCATTTAACTTGTGAAGATCAATCGCTTCGCAATGGGCAAGGATTTAACCTAACGCACAATGCCCTCAAGCCTCCAAAAGGCATGAGGCAGCGTCTTAGGGTATCCTTATCCATTTAATAATAATCAACCTACAAGACATCCGCTAAGCATCAAAAGGCATGCATTATTGAGTCGCTACCCTATAGAACATTGGGAAAGTGATTTTATGTCTTGTGAAAGTAAAACCTGAGATAGTTTGGATTTCACCCCTATTTTCATACTCGGTCGATAGCAATATAAATGATCACCTTATAGCTAATTATTTCAATCCTCCTCTCATGCATTACGAGATAAAGAAATAAAATAAACACATATAAGCAGGTAGAAAGCAATAAAATTATACATAAATTGCAATGATTTTAGGACATTGGTCCCGGCATGTAAGTAAAAGATTTTTGTTGGTTATTTTTAATTTACTACTTGAATAAAACGTTTTAATATATACTAGGTAATCGAGAATAGAGATATAAGCATATAAATATATGTAAATTGGGATATTTATTGGACTCAGAAATATTGATTCCCACATGCATATTTATAAAGATATTTTATATGTCTTTTAGAGTAAAACATGTCATTGGTCCAATTTTTTAGTAAAGGTCCAATTAATTAAATAAAAATATTTAATATAAATTTCCTTAGTTTTCGTGCCAAATTCCCCCTTCTTACTAATTGTTACAACTCACATAATAATAAAGGCCAATTACAAATAATATGGATAATTTAAATAAGCTAAATAATCCAGGGCAATTGGATCTCTCGAATTTCCTAAACTCCACCGAGTAAAGCCTGGGCATTTTATACAAAAGGTACAATAAAAGAAAAAAATTGAATTAAATAAACAGGGATAACAACAACAACAACAACAACAACATGTCATTTACGCTATTAAAATATGAATAATCTTTAACATATTAAAAAATTTAAAATAACACAATAGTAATGAAGTAAAATAAATTAAGGTAAAACATAGGAGAAAAGGAAGAAAATCAAGCAAATGAGTGAGTCACAGACTACACTTGAATGAGTCATGGACCTAAGATGAGCCACAACCTTAAGTGGAACGAGTCATGTTCCCTCAAGTGAGTCACTGGCCAGTCAAGAACAAGTCACAATGAGTCAAGAGTGAGTCATGGACTACGTTTGTGACTCACTCACAACTCAAGGTCATGAGTCACTCCAAAACTTTCCAGTAGCTACTGGAATAACGCCATGACCGAAGCTCAAAGCTTCAAAACCAACTCTAAGGCTCAAAACACATAAAAAACACTTCCAAACTTCTTAAAAACAACATACATGCTCAAAATAAGGTTCAAAAACATAAAATAATACAATTTGGAAAAAATCATCAAGTGATAAGAAAATGGATTCTAGAGAGAAAATGGCACCAAAGAAGCATAAAACTCCAACTAATTTACAAGGAGACTATATATTCATGAATACCACACAAAATCATACATAAATATGCCAACAAAACATTATTTACACAAGAGAAATAAAGAAACAAACTCTACAAAAATACACAGAGAAGGAAAGCAAGAATAGAGCAAGCCAAATCAAGGAAAATACAAAATGGATTTTTGAGAGAATTAAAGTTTTAAAACTACACAGAAGCTAGAGATTTGCTTCTTTTATTACCTTCAGTAAAGCTATTTTTTAGAACTAGTGAGAGTGTCTTTTAGTTTTCCTCTTTGCTTCTTATGTTCTTTTAGAAACTCAAAAGCTCTAACTCAAATTGTACATCATTTTAGACCTCCCAAACGGAATTTTCAGCAAAAATGGTCTGCAACAACTTTTTTCCCCTATGTTTTTAGTTTCTAAAACATCAAAAATATTTACATCATCATTTCTAAAACTTAAGATAAATGGAATTTACTAAAGACTATTCATTAGGGTAGGCAACACAAAATTTCGGTTTTCAAGTGAAAATTAGGCAATTTTATAGGCATTGTTAGACTTTGCTTTCTTCATAGAAATTGTAGGTTTTGAGTCTATTTTGAGTAGGAATTAACCTCATGTCATTCTTATCATTGTAGAAACAAATATTGAGATTTTACCACAAACTATTCAAAACCAGAATTAACATTACACCCAACATTCAATAAATATAAGGATAGTTTAGAGGCCAAGTTTGTACTAGGTTTCAACTACACATTTATACATATAACTCTTGTGTAACTATAGAAATTAACATAGTCTCAATTAAAGGTTCCTAACTCATTTTATGATTAAATTATAGCCACTAGTTTCATTAATTTTTCATGTAACACTTATTGTCACACATCCTAACTTCATACCTCATCAATTTAATCAATCCATCACACCTATGCATCTTAATTATACAGTTAATAGTCACATGCATGTAAGATAAACCTTATCCTATACCTTGGCCGAAACTAATAGAAATCCCTACTCTTTCAAAACTCCTTTGCCCTTATTCTTCTTACTACAATCTTCCTCTACAACAAGGCACATATATTTGCATTAAAAATCCAGAATTCTCCTTTCCATCAAAGTGTACAATCTTTCCATTGAAAAGAAGGAGAAGAAGAAAAGAATGCTCAATTTCTCCTTACCTTAGCAATTGAGTTCAAAGATTATCTCATATAAAATCACATGCATCCGAATTCTTGAAAATAAAATTGAGGGAAAAGGTTTGATCTTTTGAAAGAAGGGAACAAAGAAGAACGTGGAATGAAAATAAAGAAGGTGCCATCCAAGATGAATACCACCAGCAAAATGAATTTTCTTTTCTCTCTCCCACTAACGTCTTTCCATTTATATGAGTGGCAAACTTCCTTTTTACTCCTTCTAAACTTTGCATGTCACACAACTATCACACACCTTTTTGCATGCTTTAGTTTGACCCCTCCTTTAAATCTATCTTTTAAATTAACCTCTCCATTTAATCCCTTTGATAAGTTGACCTGTCAATTATTCATTTATTCACATTTGCCCCTTAAGATGCCATATTCACAAATTTACTCCTAAATTAATACTTCATACTTCAATTATACCCTTGAGAAAATTAAACTTTAACATTAAATTTATTTTCATGTAATTAATATAATAACACAATAATTTATTACTTTTCCCATACTTTATATGAAATTTTCATTTTTTAACTTAATCTTAATCAAATAAATCCTACTCAGATCATAAAAATTTCAATTAAGGTCATTTAGGGGCCTCACAAATCTCTCCCCCTTAAGGAATTTCATCCTCGAAATTCATACCTGATTTAAACAATTGAGGATATGACTTTCTCATAGTTGCCTCTGGCTTCCAAGTTACTTCTTGTACACCATGATATTGCCAGATTACTTTAACCAGAGGTATATGCTTGTTCCTCAATTGCCTGATTTCCCTAGCCAGGATTTCCTTTGGTTTCTCATCATACACAAAATTTGGCTGTAATTGAACATCTTAAACTTGTAACTTATGAGATTCATCAAAGCTATATTTTCGAAGCATAGAAACATGAAACACATCATGAAGCTTGGCTAATTCCATAAGAATAGCTAACCTATAAGCCACTGGTCCAACGCTTTGAAGAATTTCATATGGACAAATGAATCTCGGACTGAGTTTTCCCTTTTTCCCAAATCTAAGCACTTTTATCTAAGGAGATACCTTCAGAAACAATTTTTCACCCACTTAGTACTCGATATCTTTTCTTTTCAAGTCAGCATATGATTTCTGCCTGTCACTAGCTTCTTTCAGCCTCTGCTTGATAACTTGAACTTTTTTCTCTGTATCTCTTACAAGGTCAAGACTAATTAATTTACATTCAGTAAACTCAGTCCAGCAGACTGGAGTTCTACATTTCCTGCCATACAAAACCTCATATGGTGCCATTTGAATACTCTTCTGATAACTATTATTATAGGCAAATTCCATTAAGGCTACATATTTATCCCAACTACCAGAAAACTCCAAAGCACATCCCCTCATCATATCTTCTAAAATCTAAATATTCCTTTTCAGATTGTCCATCCATTTGAGGATGACAAGCTGTACTGTACTTGAGCTGTGTTCCCAAGGCCTCCTATAGACCTTGGATCCTGAGCCAAAATTATAGATACAGGTATACCATGTAACCGTACAATCTCATTCACATACAATTCTACAAGCTTATTCATGGAATAATCTGTTCTAACCGGTAAAAAGTGAGCTGCTTTTGTTAACTTATCCATTATTACCTAGACAACATTATATTTTCTTTGAGAAAGAGGCAAACCAGTAACAAAATCCATGGTAATGTCTTCCCACTTCCACTATGGAATCGGAATGGGATTCAAGAGACCTGAAGGAAACTGATGTTCTGCTTTCACTTGCTGACATGTTAGAAATTTAGAAACATAATCAACAATATCCTTCTTCATGCCAAGCCACCAGTAAAACTATTTCAACTCTTGATACATCTTGTTCCCACCTGGATGTATAGTAATGCAGTATTATGTGCTTCATGCAATAGTATTCTTTTCACTTCTTTGTCATTAGGAATACATAACCTGTTATGGTAGTATACACCACCATCTTCTTTCACTGAAAAATCTGATTGATCTCCTTCATAATTGTTTTGACAATCTGTTGTAACTGTTTATCATCCTTCTGAGCATCTATCAATGTCTGCCTAACCGTGGGCCTAGCTTTAATTTGTGCTAATAATGCAGCATCCATAGCAAATTTCCATCTGCACTGTTTTAACATCAAAATTGCCATTGTCTTACGACTTAAGGCATCAGCAACCACATTTGGTTTTCCTGGGTGGTAGTCAACTATACAATCATAATCTTTAAATAATTCCAACCATCTTCTCAGCCTCAAATTAAGTTCTTTTCGAGTAAGCAAGTACTTGAGGCTTTTATGATCAGTATAAATCCTGCATTTTTCCCCATACAAGTAATGTCGCCAAATCTTTAAAGCAAACACCACAGCTGCGAGTTCTAGATCATTAGTCGGGTAGTTCTGCTCATACGGTTTCAACTGTCTAGATGCATAAGCTACAACTTTACCATCTTGCATTAATACACAACCCAAACCAACCTTAGAAGTATCACTATACATTGTATACTCTTTCCCTAACACAGGTTGAGTTAACACTGGAGCTTCAGTCAAACATGTTCTTTAAGCTTTCAAAACTTTCTTGACAACGATCAGACCATTCAAACTTATTATTCTTCCTTAACAACTTAGTGAGGGGTGAAGCAATGACAAAAAAACCCTTCACAAAATGACAATAGTAACCTACCAACTCGAGAAAACTTTTAATTTCATGTACATTTCTAGGTGGTCTCTAGTTAACAATAGCTTGAATTTTGTTTAGATCAACCCTAACACCTTCAGCAAATACAACATGACCTAGGAAGGAAACTTCCTTAAGCCAAAAGTCACATTTACTCAATTTGGCATACAACTGATTTTCTTTCAAAGTTTGCAATACAATTCTCAAATGTTCAGCATGCTCAGCTTCATTTCTGGAGCAAATTAATATATCATCAATAAACACTACAACAAATCGATCCAAGTAGGGTCTGAATACCCTATTCATAAGATCCATGAATGCAGCAGGTGCATTAGTTAACCCAAATGGTATAAATAAGAATTCACAATGCCCATAACGAGTTCTAAATGCAGTCTTAGGAACATCCCCAACTTTTACTCTGAGCTGATAATATCCTGATAGCAAATCTATCTTTGAAAACACACCAACACCACTTAACTGATCAAATGAATGCTCAATTCAAGGTAAAGGATATTTTTTCTTCACTGTCACTTTGTTCAACTGCCTATAATCGATATACATTCTCATAAACCTGTCCTTCTTCTTAATAAATAAAATTGGAGCACCCTGAGGTGACACACTAGGTCTGATGAAGCCTTTGTCTAAAAATTCCTGTAATTGAACCTTTAACTCTTTTAATTCAGATGGAGCCATTCTGTATGGTGCCCTGGAGATTGAGGCTGCACCAGGTAAAAGATCAATAGACAACTCAACATCTCAGTCTGGAGGAAGACCAGGCAATTCCTCAGGAAATACTTCTGAAAATTCTTTCACAATCGGTATATTCTCAATCTTCACTGTATCCCTTTTTGAGTCAAGGACTAAAGCTGAAAATTCTTCACATCCTTTTCTAAGACAATGCCTAGCTTGCATTGCTGATATAACATTAGTCGGTAGCTTAGAACAATTGCCATCTACTACCACTTTCTTCCCTTCATCATCCCTGAACATTACTATTTTCATCTGACAATTTACCATTACATGATGCTTGGATAACCAATCCATTCCCAGAATTACATCAAACTCATGAAAGGGCAACACAATCAAATCTGCTGGAAACTCTCTCCCTTGAACTACTATAGGACAATCTTTACACACCTTATTAACAATTACACTATGTCCCAATGGACTAGTTACACATACATCAAAATTTAACTATTGTGTTTTAAACCTATCTCTACCCGAAACCCTAATACAAACATATGAATGAGTAGAGCCAGGATCAATGAGTGCATGTATGTTACAATTATAAAGATAAAAAGTACCAGTTTTAACTTTTGGAGCATTCTGTTACTCCCGAGCCTTCATTGCATAAGCCCATCTAGCAACCATCTGAGTAAAAGGTCTATCAACTATTTCTGACATATTCTGGGATTGAGATCTATGATGAGCTGATCCACCCCTTCCTCTGCCTTAACCTCTTCTAGATGGGGGTACATTAGAAGCTCCCCTGCTATCCTGTTGCTTAAAACCTTGATCCAATTTCAAAGGATAATTTGCCATAAAATGGTCAGCACTAGCTCATCTAAAGCATTCTCCAGCCAACTTCCTGCAATTACCCCAACGGTGTCGGGAACAATGTGGACACTCAGGCGCTTGACCCCCACTCTATCTTCCTAAAGCTTCCTTCTCATTTTTAAACTTGGCAGAAGATTCTTATTTCTTTCCTTTATTAGCAGAACTAAAAATACACTCTGCAGGCCGACCTCCTTGAGTTCCTCTTGTTAGAGAGTATGCCCTAGAGCCCATGTAATAGGGATGTTTTTCATATGTATGAAATTTATATTCTTAATAAAAGGCATCATTCATTTATTAATGCTGTGTTTGAATACATGAGTTTGTAAATCTTAAATTAATAAATGAAGTCCTAGATATTATAAACACAGTGCAAAGGCAATCATGAAGGTGTTCATGATGTGAGATGTCTATCGCATGAAAATGTGTTAATATCTAAATATCCCTAGTCATAGAATTAACAAGATAGGACATTGTTAATTCGGACAGACTAGCACATGTTATGCTTCTTGAATGGTTCAAGCAATGGTTCTCATAATTGTGATTATGGATGATAATCAAAGCTAACATGTGGATGCTTGTTAGAGGAACAAGTTCATTGGAGACCTGCAAAGAGAATCCTCATATGGATATTAAATCTATGTCAGTGAGGAATCTCTTCATAGCGGTTGTGCAAGTATCCTTAGACTTGAGATCACCAAAGTTATCTTAAGTAGCAAGTGGTATACTTTGACTCCATAACTGATTACTTCCAACTGGGAGTGAACATAGTTAGGAGATTGGGTATATCATGACCTACTTGAAGATAGTTGAGTGATTAACAAAGGATTCACCATCCCAGATTTAACAAGGGAAGTTATCTCACATGATTCTATAATTACCTTGTTCAGTGAATCTCTGGCCAGAGTAATATGCCGAGATGGATGGAGATCCATGAAGGGCATTTTAGGAACAATGGTTAAATTAATAGAACATACATAATTAGATTTATATGAGTTGACAGAAATCCATACTCAGAATCTGATTGAGATAAGAGTGGTGAAAGGAGTAATTGCACGGTAACTATTTCTATGGAAGGGTACAGTCAAACCACATGACTTTCCTGACATTTGGGTAGTCATGATGCCTAGCTAGAGGCCAATCATGACTTGTATAATGATGTATCTAAATATCAATAGAGATTGATAAAATGATTTAAAGGAGTTTAAATCATGTGAGTTTTGAATAGAACTCACAATTACATATTATACTGCCAACATGGACAGGAACCCAATAGGTCACAGACATATAGAGAAAAGGGTAAAATGGTAAAATGACAAGGATAATAATATTTGATATTATTATAAAGTTAGAGAGGAGAATATGATAATAATTAATTAAAGAGTTTAATTAATTATGATCAAATAAAATTCTCTGCGGAACTTTTGAGAAATGTTCTGTAAATTGGACCTAAATAAAATAATGTATTTCATGATTAATTATTATTGTCTTATAAGTGTTATAAGACTACTATAAGTGTTATAGGACTGATATAATAATTAATAGGACCATTGGAGAAATTATAAAGGGCCAAAGGAATGAAGAAGTTGGAGGAAGCCCTCCAGAAAAGGGCTACACGCCAACTCCATACAGAAGGGCTTAGAGGGCTTTTTATTGGACCAAATTAATTTATATATGTTACATAAGTGTTATGGAACTCACATATTTAATTTGGTTGGATTTGGAATCCATTTGGGTATTTAAATCCAATTAAATGCACAAAGGGCCTAGTTTGTGGATTTTGTGCATGGTCTTTTATGAAAAGTTTTAATTTGGATTTAATTAAGCCCAAATGATTATAATTAATTCCAGAAGCCCAATTAATAATTCTCCAGCAATTTTGAAGAGCCCAATCTCATTAAGGAGTTGGAATTTTAACCTAACTATAAAAGGCCAGCTAATGAGAATTAGGGTTAAGTGATTAAAACAAAAGGAAAGTCTTTTTCTCTTAATTCTCTCTCCCTTTTTGCGCCACTTCCATTGCTAGCCTCTTGGATTTCGGCCAGCCCTAGTTGAACACCAATTTGTTGGTTCAATTTACCCCTCTCTAGTGTGGATTACTCATTGGAGGTGTTCGATTTTGGACACTGTGGTTTGCGACAACCCGGTGCGAAGTAAAATCAACTGTTCAACAAAAATCAAAGGTGATTTTTCTTATTCTCATATAGTTATATTGTGTATTCATGGCAAGATCAGATCTTATGGTTAAAAAATTTTAAAATTCCGCTCATTTATGTGATGCATGTAACCATCAAATTCCAACATGGTATCAGAGCCAGGTTTTGCCATGGATATACAATTCTATATTTTTTCTGCGGAATAAGTTTTGTTTTGTTTTGAGTTATTTATTTCATGAACTTTAAAATATTAGATTTGATTGTTCATGAATGAGAAATATTGATTTCTGGTTGTATGTGTGATCAAATAAATTTGGTGGAAACAAAAACGAAAATTTTGAAGCATTATGATTTGGGTTTGGCGTGAAACCCTAGGTAATGTAGGGGCTGTTCTAATTTAATTTCTTATGGATCCATTTAAAAATCATTTAGATGATATTTTATGTCTTTAATATGTGATATTAAGCCGTAGGATCGAACGGAATTAAAATCGAACAAGTTTTGCATGAAAACTAGTTTTGTCGAAAAGTTCGATAAATTGGTGTTCTTCGTGTGTTCTTGATGTGTTCATGGTTAGAACGACTTTTGATCTTCTAAATCTGATATATATGATATATTAAAGTGTTTTTAATTAATTGGATTAATTAAAATGGGCCTTAAATTAATTTGATTAATTTTAATTCATTAAAACCACTTAATGGGCTTAATTATGTTTACGGACTTGGTTTAAATTAGTGAATGACTTGGTGGGCCCAAGGAGCTGATTTAAATTAACTATTATAAATATTAATTAAGTTTATTAATGGGTTTTAAGGGCTGAAGTGGGCTTGGCTCATTCCAAAAGGCTCAAATGGTCCAAATGACACAAAACTAGTTTGTGTGTGAACACACTTAGGGTTTTTCTTCTGTGGGTTTCGGCCTACACTTATTTTAAGCCCAAAATTGATTCTTTTAATTATTTAATATGATTAATTAATTAAATAATCAATTTATAATTAATTAATAATCAATTTGATTGATTATTAAGGCAAGAACACATTCATGCAAAAAGGTTTCCTAAAATGAAAGTTTCCAAAATGGAAAAAGTTTCCTAATTTGATCACATCATTAAATAACTCAAAATATAGTTTCAAAGGTTGAAACAAAGTTAGTAATCCATTTATTTATGCATTAGAGAGGCATATAAGGGTGAATGATTGGCATGATGGTTAGTTATGGACAAAGCCCAATGTGATTGAGCATAATGCATGTTTTAGCCCAATGAGGACTTTCATGTCCCGGCCACTTGTTTTTGGTTTGTATTTCATTTCAAATTGTAATATGTAATTAGATTACTTAGATTAGAATTAGAAATAGAGATGGAGACCAATATCAAGGAGCAAGATGGGCCGGATGGAGATCCAACAAGCTTGAAGATAATGTAATTATTTTTCTTGTTTGAATCATGCATACTACCTAGGTGTGACCTTTTGATTTCTCTCTTGGCTCGGGGAAATCAATGTAGTGAAGTCCATAACTATACCATATTTGTATGCTTATATTTATGTGATAGATATAGGATGCATACCAATGTATGCCAACCATGTATGATGAGACTTAATTAACTAAAACCCTCAAACAAATACTAAGGTATATAAGCCTTCCATTAATTTGAGGAGAACCAGAGTTCTTTATAGTGTGGGTTGTTGACCACAGTCAAGCTCACATTATATCGAATATGTTCAAATCTAATTAAATGGGTCATCTTAGCTAGCCCATTAGTTTGTTGACCACAGTCAAGGCTAATGGTTCTAGAGGCAAGATTAGGGAATGCATATATGATATGCATGCATCAAGAGTTGATAACCTAATGATCCAATAGTTGTGTAGAGACACAATTGGTATAAAGATACCTACCTTTTAAGGGTATGGAATTTGGCTTGTTGACCACAGTCAAGGTCAAATTACATATCAAGGATTGGATATTGGCCCACTAAGAAAACCATCGGGTTTTCTCGGATTATATAGTGAGGGCTATTAATTCGCAATAAAATAGTGGGAGTAAATGGATTAATTAAAGACCTTATTAATGCATATATATATATGAACATACTCTCATATCTTTTCTTTTTCACATCTAGGTCATCATCATGAGCACATCAAACATTAACATACGATCAATCTTGGATAACAAGCTGGTTGGCAACAACTATTCTGACTGGATCAGGCAAGTGAGAATTGTTCTCAGAGCTGAAAAGATCCACTATGTCTTGGATAAAGATCCACCACCACATCCATCAGATGATGCCATTGATGAGATCAAAGGCATTTATTGAAAATACATGGAGGATAGTGAAACAGCAGCATGTCTGATTCTGGGTGCTATGTCCTCGGAGCTTCAGAAGCAACATGAAATGATGGATGCTAGAACCATCGTTTTGCATCTAGAGGAGCTTTATTCTTCTCAGGCTAGAACTGAGCAATATGAGATTGCTCGAGCTCTATTTAGCTGCAAAATGGTGGAAGGCACTTCAGCTGCTACTCATGCATTGAAGATGTATGGGTATATTGAGCATTTGAGTAGACTTGGCTATGTTATGGATAATGATCTATACATAGATTTAATCTTGTACTCGTTGGCTCCAAGTTATGCACCTTTCGTGCTTAACTTCAACATGAACAAGATCCAAGTATCCATTCCTGAGTTAATCAATATGCTCAAGACAGCTGATGGATCATTTAAGAAGGATCCAAAAAGTGTCATGGTTGTCACTTCTGCAAAAGGCAAAAAGCAAAAGAAGAAGAAGAAGATAACCAAGGCGCAGCCAAAGAATGGTGGGATCTCTAAGAAGAAGGTTGCCAAGAAAGAGAATTCCAAAGGAACTTGCTTCCATTGTGGAAAGGATGGTCATTGGAAGCGTAACTGCAAGGCCTATCTAGATTCTCTCAAGGAGAAGAAGCAAGCTGATGCTTCTACTTCAGGTATTCATATGATTGAAATTAATACTTATTCTATTGCTTCAAAACAATCTTGGGTATTAGATACCGGATGTGGATCTCATTTATGTAATGATCTACAGGGGCTTAGAAGCTTTAGAAGAGTTGGAAAGGCAGAGATATGTTTGCAGTCAGCTACTGGACAAAACATCTCTACAATAGTTGTGGGGACTTACTATTTGCCTCTTCCTAGTGGATTAGTACTGGAATTAAATAATTGTTATTATGTTCCAGCTTTGTCCAAGAGTATTATTTCTTTCAGTTGTTTGATGAACGATTATGATATTTCTTTAAAGGACAAATGTTGTTACATTTTTAAGAACAATATATTTTATCCAAAAGCTATAATTGAGAATGGTATATTTGTTCTATTAAAGAAGTACATAATGTGAATACCAAGAGAATGAAACATGATAATATTAATACCTCATACTTATGGCATTGTCGTTTAGGCCATATAAATGAAAAACGCATGACCAAGTTACACAAGTCAGGTGATTTGGGATCATTTGATTATGAATCATTTGATACATGCGAATCTTGTTTATTGGGAAAAATGACAAAAGCTCCCTTTATTGGTAAAGGAGAACGAGCTAAAATGGTTTTGGACTTAGTACATTCAGATGTATGTGGTCCAATGACTACACATGCTAGAGGAGGTTACTCCTACTTCATTACTTTCATAGATGATTATTCCAGGTTTGGATACATCTATCAAAAGAAATATAAGTTTGAAGCATTTGAAAAGTTCAAAGAATTCAGAAATGAAGTAGAGAAACAACTTGGCAAAAGTATTAAAACACTTAGATCAGATCGAGGTGGAGGATACTTAAGTCAAGAGTTTCAGGATTATCTTAGAGATAATGGGATTTTATCTCAATGGAATCCTACATATACACCACAACACAATGGTGTATCCGAAAGGAGGAATCGAACACTATTAGATATGGTTCGATCAATGATGAGCCGAGCGGACTTGCCTAAGTCCTTTTGGGGATATGCACTAGAAACTGCAGTTTATATGTTAAATAGAGTTCCTAGTAAATCGGTTGATGTTACTCCATATAAGATGTGGAATAACAAGAAACCCACGTTTTCTCATATGAAAGTATGGGGTTGTCCTACTTATGTGAAGAGGACAATGTCAGACAAACTGGATGTTAAGTCTGACAAATGTTTATTTGTGGGATATCCAAAAGAAACGTTTGGATATTATTTCTATCATCCCTTAGAACAAAAGGTGTTTGTTTCAAGGCATGCTGTCTTCTTGGAAAGAGAATTTCTCCTACGAGAAGATAGTGGGAGTAAAATTGAGCTTGGTGAAGTTCAAGACCCACAAATAGAAGATGATCAATCGATTGAACCCGAAACTGAATTTCATAATGATGAGATTACAGTTGAACCTGATTATACACAAAAT
Organism: Excoecaria agallocha; assembly: GCA_037975025.1. Classification (NCBI taxonomy): domain Eukaryota; kingdom Viridiplantae; phylum Streptophyta; class Magnoliopsida; order Malpighiales; family Euphorbiaceae; genus Excoecaria; species Excoecaria agallocha. The sequence goes on from CM075812.1 coordinate 27,377,003, forward strand.
CCTAGAAGATCTACTAGGATGCGTTCTATCCCTGTGAGATATGGATTTCACGTTGATTCGGATATAGGCATTACTGTAGTAGAGGACAATGAGCCTACAAGCTATCAAGAAGTTTTGAACAGTTCAGAACGTGATTTATGGCTTAAGGCTATGCAGTCCGAAATGGACTCCATGTATGAGAATAAAGTATGGACTTTAACTCAACCACCTGAAGGGATAAAGCCCATAGGGTGCAAATGGGTCTTCAAAAAGAAGACTGACATGGAAGGTAATATAGTTACCTATAAAGCTCGCTTAGTAGCAAAAGGTTATCGTCAAAAAGAAGGTATTGACTATGACGAAACTTTTTCTCCTGTAGCGATGCTTAAGTCTATAAGAATACTTTTAGCCATTGCATGTCATTATGATTATGAGATTTGGCAAATGGATGTGAAGACAGCTTTCCTTAATGGAAATCTTTCTGAGGATGTGTATATGACACAACCAGAAGGATTCACATCTGGAAATGGCAAAAAGGTATGCAAGCTTCAAAGATCCATTTATGGATTGAAGCAAGCCTCTAGGAGCTGGAACATACGATTCAATGAGACAATCAAAGAGTTTGGTTTCTCACAGAATGAAGATGAACCTTGTGTGTATAAAAGGGTCAGTGGGAGTGCAATTGTCTTCCTAGTTCTATATGTAGATGACATATTGATCATGGGAAATGACATTTCTCTTCTCCAATCTGTTAAAATATGGTTATCCAAGCAATTCTCCATGAAAGACCTTGGAGAAGCATCCTATATTCTGGGAATAAGGATCTATAGAGATAGATCCAATAGGTTGCTAGGTCTTTCTCAGAGTACATATATAGATAAAGTATTGAAGAGGTTCAATATGGATCTCTCTAAGAAAGGGTTTATACCCATGGTGCATGGGTAACACCTTTCTAAGTCTATGTGTCCGCAAACACTAGAGGATAGAGAGAGCATGAATAGAATACCATATGCATCTGCAATTGGTTCTATCATGTATGCTATGTTATGTACACGTCCAGATGTAGCATTTGCTTTGAGTGTCACAAGCAGATTCCAATCTAATTTTGGAGAGGAACATTGGGCAGCTGTCAAGAATATTCTTAAGTACTTGAGAAGGACTAAGGATATATTCTTGGTATATGGAGAGGGCAGTTTGGAAGTAAATGGGTATACAGATGCCAGCTTCCAATCTGACAAAGATGATTGTAAATCACAATCTGGTTATGTGTTCATAATGGGAGGAGGAGCAGTTAGTTGGAAAATTTCCAAACAAGAAACAACTGCTGATTCCACGACGGAAGCTGAGTACATTGCTGCTTCAGAAGCAGCCAAAGAAGCAGTCTGGATCAAAAAGTTCATAACCGAACTAGGAGTGGTGCCTAGCATTGTTGATCCGATTCCTTTATATTGTGACAACAATGGAGCCATTGCGCAAGCAAAGGAACCACGGTCTCATCAGCGATCCAAACATGTTCTCAGACGTTACCATCTCATAAGGGAAATAGTAGCTGGAAATGATGTGAAAATAGAAAGGGTTCCCACAGATGACAATGTGGCGGATCCCCTCACTAAAGCACTTTCCCAGATAAAGCATGATCACCATATAAATAGCATGGGTCTGAGACATATGAGTGATTGGCTCTAGTGCAAGTGGGAGATTGTTAGAGAGTATGCCCTAGAGCCCATGTAATAGGGATGTTTTTCATATGTATGAAATTTATATTCTTAATAAAAGGCATCATTCATTTATTAATGCTGTGTTTGAATACATGAGTTTGTAAATCTTAAATTAATAAATGAAGTCCTAGATATTATAAACACAGTGCAAAGGAAATCATGAAGGTGTTCATGATGTGAGATGTCTATCGCATGCGAATGTGTTAATATCTAAATATCCCTAGTCATAGAATTAACAAGATAGGACATTGTTAATTCGGACAGACTAGCACATGTTATGCTTCTTGAATGGTTCAAGCAATGGTTCTCATAATTGTGATTATGGATGATAATCAAAGCTAACATGTGGATGCTTGTTAGAGGAACAAGTTCATTGGAGACCTGCAAAGAGAATCCTCATATGGATATTAAATCTATGTCAGTGAGGAATCTCTTCATAGCGGTTGTGCAAGTATCCTTAGACTTGAGATCACCAAAGTTATCTTAAGTAGCAAGTGGTATACTTTGACTCCATAACTGATTACTTCCAACTGGGAGTGAACATAGTTAGGAGATTGGGTATATCATGACCTACTTGAAGATAGTTGAGTGATTGACAAAGGATTCACCATCCCAGATTTAACAAGGGAAGTTATCTCACATGATTCTATAATTACCTTGTTCAGTGAATCTCTGGCCAGAGTAATATGCCGAGATGGATGGAGATCCATGAAGGGTATTTTAGGAACAATGGTTAAATTAATAGAACATACATAATTAGATTTATATGAGTTGACAGAAATCCATACTCAGAATCTGATTGAGATAAGAGTGGTGAAAGGAGTAATTGCACGGTAACTATTTCTATGGAAGGGTACAGTCAAACCACATGACTTTCCTGACATTTGGGTAGTCATGATGCCTAGCTAGAGGCCAATCATGACTTGTATAATGATGTATCAAAATATCAATAGAGATTGATAAAATGATTTAAAGGAGTTTAAATCATGTGAGTTTTGAATAGAACTCACAATTACATATTATACTGCCAACATGGACAGGAACCCAATAGGTCACACACATATAGAGAAAAGGGTAAAATGGTAAAATGACAAGGATAATAATATTTGATATTATTATAAAGGTAGAGAGGAGAATATGATAATAATTAATTAAAGAGTTTAATTAATTATGATCAAATAAAATTGTCCGCGGAACTTTTGAGAAATGTTCTGTAAATTGGACCTAAATGAAATAATGTATTTGATGATTAATTATTATTGTCTTATAAGTGTTATAAGACTACTATAAGTGTTATAGGACTGATATAATAATTAATAGGACCATTGGAGAAATTATAAAGGGCCAAAGGAATGAAGAAGTTGGAGGAAGCCCTCCAGAAAAGGGCTACACGCCAACTCCATACAGAAGGGCTTAGAGGGCTTTTTCTTGGACCAAATTAATTTATATATGTTACATAAGTGTTATGGAACTCACATATTTAATTTGGTTGGATTTGGAATCCATTTGGGTATTTAAATCCAATTAAATGCACAAAGGGCCTAGTTTGTGGATTTTGTGCATGGTCTTTTATGAAAAGTTTTAATTTGGATTTAATTAAGCCCAAATGATTATAATTAATTCCAGAAGCCCAATTAATAATTCTCCAGCAATTTTAAAGAGCCCAATCTCATTAAGGAGTTGGAATTTTAACCTAACTATAAAAGGCCAACTAATGAGAATTAGTGTTAAGTGATTAAAACAAAAGGAAAGTCTTTTTCTCTTAATTCTCTCTCCCTTTTTGTGCCAATTCCATTGCTAGCCTCTTGGATTTCGGCCAGCCCTAGTTGAACACCAATTTGTTGGTTCAATTTACCCCTCTCTAGTGTGGATTACTCATTGGAGGTGTTCGATTTTGGACACTGTGGTTTGCGACAACCCGGTGCGAAGTAAAATCAACTGTTCAACAAAAATCAAAGGTGATTTTTCTTATTCTCATATAGTTATATTGTGTATTCATGGCAAGATCAGATCTTATGGTTAAAAAATTTTAAAATTCCGCTCATGTATGTGATGCATGTAACCATCAAATTCCAACACCTCTAAATCTTTTTTCAGTAGATGATCCTCCCATGGAACCACTTCTTTTGTGCTCCCTCTCTCTTTTAGCTATCTCATACTTTTCAACTTTCATAGCAGTTGTAACCAGTTGATTAAAATCTATCACATTTAGAGATGTAAATTCGAACAAATTTTCTTTGATTCGATCATTTAGCCCATCTTCAAAGTTTCTACATTTAAAGACTCCTATCAACATCTCCTTGGGAACATACTTGCATAACCAGCTAAATTCTTTTTCATATTCAGCTACAGATAGAGGTTTTTGTCTCAGACTCAGAAACTGCTTTAACTTCTCCGCCTTGTAAGCCTCAGTAACATATTTCTTTCTGAACTCCCCCTCAAAGAATTCCCAAGTAAGTAGGTCAGGTAACTGAGGTTATCTTAATATCAGCTTCAGCCAATCATAAGCCATGCCATGATGTAAGGACACAACACAAGATACCTTATGATTTGTAGGGCAGTTAATTTCATCAAATATCCTCTCCAGCCTTTCCAACCAGAATTTAGCTTCTTCAGATTATTCTAAATTAGTGCCTATAAATTCTTGTGCCCCATGCTTTCTAATTTCAAATATTGGATCTTTGGGTATAGTCATTCTTTGCATAATCTGAGCCATATCATGAAAAATTTTCAACAAGGCCTCTCCAGGAACCATAGTAGGAATTTCATTTCGATGTGATGATGAAGTCATTGGATTAGGAGGATTTAATCTAATTGGAAAATTACTTTCAGTCAATTCTTCTATAGTATCCTTAGAGGAATTTTCCATCTTTAATCTATAAGAAAATAGGAACTTCTGCATTAGGACAACACAACACTATCTCATATTAAAAGATCCTATACTCACATTGCCCAGAAAAAGGCTAAACCATGCTCTGATACCAAACTGAAACACCCCAACTAACATCTTTATTAAATACAATGCAATCTACTTGAATTATGTTATGTTAAGCAATTAACTCGATTAACATCTACAAACATTCATGTCATCTGATGCGTCTACTCATATAACTGGTATTCTAATTGAGCTTTTCACATCTTTCATGTACATTTCATTTTGAATAAGCATAGTGACTCAATATGCAGCCCAATCTTAATAATACTAAATTCTACTATCTTAGTCATTTTACTATTATGCATAACATTCAGCATTTCAACACATTTAAATAAAGTCATTATAACTTCTAGATGCATGCATATACTAGCATTCTCACTATAAGCTTATTACAACCTTAACCTCCAACTGACATACATATATATATTACAAACCTTATACATATTAAACATGTAAGGAACTAAAAAAAATTTATCAAAATTTCCTACATCAACTTCTATAGATTGGTGTTGGCCTGCCCTGATGCAGAAAACATTCCTATGCAAAAGCCTTGACTACAAAAACCTACATGGATCAAAATAACCCGTGCTAAGCTATACATCTTAGTGGGGATTCTAAACATGAAAGACAACCACTCACAATGGTCGTCAGAAATATAGGATATACAAAAACAATTGAAAATAATAATATTTTAATATTAGAAAAAGATATAAGATAAAGCACAATATCTTACACAACAAGATAACCCTTCAATTAATTCGGCATACTTGAATTCATACAATTCATAAGGAGATCAGTACATAATGTAAGTAGATACCAATACATGTTTAAGTAACAACTGTTAAACATGATAAACCATATATCAGATGCATAATTGATACTGTGATTAACTGTGAAACAATAATGATTTACTTTAGCCTGCTTAAGTTCTAAGAGTGGATAACGGGATCGGTGCATGCCCGAGGGTATTAAACGGATCGGTCAAGAACCCAATAGGTCTATGAATGATCCAATTGGATCAACTGTACTTTGGACCTGAAAGGTCGATGATGGCAGCTGCAATATCCCTGTAGGCGCCTATCTATCCACAATTAAACTCTAGTAGCAGGCAATACAACTTTTCATGTTCATTTAAAATGTCATGCTTATACCTATATCATAAACCCTGTACATGCATATGTTCATATTATAGTACACAATTCTCCATTGTATAAACATGCATTCATGCACACATGTAGAAATTCAAGTGTCGGTAATTGAACATACCTCTCATCATGAACTTATACCTGAACATGCTATTTTTTAGGCAACACATCATATAACCATCATGTTAACATACTTATATGATCAATGATAATTTCATAACTTCATACTTTCGCATATTCATATACTTCAATGGGAGTTCCAATATATAGTGACAACATATCTTTACAACTTTGTTTTTATAAGTCATTAAATTAATCTCATGTGTTGCTATTACATAATACTCTCTTATTTATATTTTTTAAATGTTCTAAACTCATATATTAATGCCATATTTTAAGTTTAATTACATTAGATGAGTTACAAAATGTTAAGGTAAGTATTGATATTTGAGGAGGCTAAAAATCGTGTATGACTACAAAAGGAAAGGGCCACGGTTGAGACAATTGGTCCCAGTTGAGACTAAAGGCTGAAATTGAGATCAAAAGGTGTGCATGGCTGAGACAAATGGTCTCGACCGTGCCTCCCCGAAATACCTTATGAAAATTATGCAAAACAGTTTTTCTAACTCAAATTGTACATCATTTTAGACCTCCCAAACGGAATTTTCAGCAAAAATGGTCTTCTACAACTTTGTTCCCCTATGTTTATAGTTTCTAAAACATCAAAAATATTTGCATTATCATTTCTAAAACTTAAGATAAATGGAATTTACTAAAGACTGTTCATTAGGATAGGCAACACCAAATTCCGGTATTCAAGTGAAAATTAGGCAATTTTATAGGCATTATTAGACTTTGCTATCTCATAGAAATTGTAGGTTTTGAAGTATATTTTGAGTAGGAATTAACCTCATGTCATTCTGATCATTGTACAAACAAATATTAAGATTTTACCACAAACTGTTCAAAACCGGAATTAACATTACACCTAACATTCAATAAATATAAGGATAGTTTAGAGGCTAAGTTAGTACTAGGTTTCAACTACACATTTATACATATAACTCTTATGTAACTATATAAATTAACATGGTCTCAATTAGATGTTCCTAACTCATTTTATGATTAAATTACAACCATTAGTTTCATTAATTTTTCATGTAACACTTATTGTCACACATCCCAACTTCATACCTCATCCATTTAATCAATCCATCACACATATGCATCTTAATTATACAATTAATAGGCACATGAATGCAAGATAAACCCTATCCCATACATTGGCTGAAACCAATAGAAATCCCTGCTCCTTCAAAACTCCTTTGCCCTTATTCTTCTTGCTACAATCTTCCTCGACAACAAGGCACATATATTTGCATTAAAAATCCAGAATTCTCCTTTCCATCAAAGTGTACAATCTTTCCATTGAAAAAGAAGGAGAAGAAGAAAAGAATGCTAAATTTCTCCTTACCTTAGTAATTGAGTTCAAAGATTAACTCATACAAAATCACATGCATCCGAATTGTTGAAAATAAAATTGAGAAAAAAAGGTTTGATCTTTTGAAAGAAGGGAACAAAGAAGAAAGGGGAATGAAAAGAGAGAAGGTGCCGTCTAAGATGAATACCACCACCAAAATGAATTTTCTTTTCTCTCTCCCACTAACCTCTTTCCATTTATATGAGTGGCAAACTTCCTTTTTACTCCTTTTAAACTTTGCATGCCACACAACTATCACACACCTTTTTGCATGCTTTAGTTTAACCCCTCCTTTAAATCTATCTTTTAAATTAACCTCTCCATTTAATCCCTTTGATAATTTGACCTCTCAATTATTCATTTATTCAAATTTGCCCCTCAAGATGCCATATTCACAAATTTACCCCTAAATTAATACTTCATACTTCAATTATACCCTTGAGAAAATTAAATTATAACATTAAAATATATTTTTCATGCAATTAATATAATAAAACAATAGTGTATCACTTATCCCATACTTTATATGAAATTTTCATTTTTTTAACTTAATCTTAATCAAATAAATCCTACTCAAATCATGAAAATTTCAATTAGGGTCATTTAGGGGCCTTACAGTCAATGGCCACCACAATGAACCTATGTTTGTTCGAGGTCGATGGATATATCATCCCCATAATGTCTGTACCCCAAGCAGTAAATGGCTAGGGTGTGGTAAGATTACACAATTCTGACATAGGTACATGTCTCTTATCAACATATTACTGGCATAATTGGCATTCCTTTACATATTTAGAGCAATTCATATCTATAGTAAGCCAAAAGAATGCTTGGCACATTATCTTTTTAGCCAGGGCTAAACTATTCATATGAGCACCACAAACTCCAACATGAACCTGATGTGAGCTGTACAGCTCATGTTAATGTAGTGTTTTATATTTATAATTATTGTGTAAGTATTTAATTTTTAGTTATTTTTGTGTGAAATGTGGTATCTTTTTATGTTTTTGTGTGTTTTGTATTTTTCTAGGAGTAAAGTGAAGAAATAATGGAGAAAAAGGTAGCAATTAAGCAAGAAAGTAAAGTTCCTTTCGCAGGCGTAGTGGATTCGCGAGCGCGACAAAGCAAGAAAGAAGAAATTCAACATTTAAAGCTCTATGTCCTATCACAAGCGCGACAAGTGTCATGGGCGGGACAGATAGGGCCATTGGGTAGTTATTTTTCAAAAGGCACTTTAAAGGGATACCACTCTTCACCAAATGATGTGTACTTCTAGAGGGGTAGTTGAAGAGTTATGTTGCTATGGAAGGGTGCTTGAAGGGTCATAATGCTTGATAAGGAAGTTATAAATATAAATGGTGATTATGCAATTCAAATTTCAAATCAAATTTTAAAGAGGCAAGACTTTTCACTAAGGGTTGTGTACCCCTATAAGGATATTTGAAGAGATGTAGTGTTTGGCAAGGAGTTTATAAATGTAATAAACATAAGAGAGGAAAAGAGGAGTTAGGAAATAATTCTTAATGATAGATGAGAGATGAGATATAGAGAGTGAATAATTTTATCTTTTGAAGGGAAGTCAAAGATCAAAGAAGAAGAAGAAATCTCTAATAAGTAAAGGATTGAGAGATTGTCTTTTTACCTATGTTTCAATTTATTCTTCTATTCTTTGTAATTATTTGAATGATGTTTTGCTGGAAACTTGAATGAATATGTTAATGATTTGTTTATTCTAATTAATACAAGTGATCTTTATTTGTAGAATTTCCTCTTAGTAGCTGCATTGTCTACCAAAACATCTATGTGAGAAAGCAAAAAATCATGCTTCAAACAAGCCTTGTTTAGATCCCTATAGTCTATACAAACTCGAACCCTTTTGTCTTTTTTAGCTATTGGAACTACATTTACCAACTAAGTGGGATACTAATCTTCCACTAGAAACTTAGCCTCTATCTGGTTTTTTACTTCCTCTTTGACTTTTTTTGCCCACTCTGGCCTAAGCCTCTTAAGTTTCTGCTTGATACACTTGTACCCAAGATAGGTAAGGATGGCATGCTCTATAACCGCACTATCAAATCTCGGTATGTCTTCATAGGTCTAGGCAAAAAATCTTTCATATTTTTTTAATATTCTCTCAAATTCTTTTCTCTTTTTAGGAAAGACATCAGATGCTATCAAGATTTTTCTTAGATTTTCAAGAGTACCAAGATTGAATAGAGTAGTAATTGTTGAATTAATGTCAAATATAGATGCTTTATTATCATGATCATGTGAAATGAAATTATAGGAGACATCACACAAGTAAGCAAATTTATTCATATTATTAATATAAGAGGAGCCACATATATCATCATTAAAAGGTTCAAGTACAAAAAGTGTATTTACAAAAGCATCCCCATCTACATCAGGTGAGTTTGATGCCTTAGACAAGCCTACTCCATCTTCTGCATTATATAAGGCCTCTTGATAAGTTTCTATGTGAGCTTCTTCAATGTTCTCTTTCAACTCCGATACAGGAACTTCAAATTCAACTTTTCCCCTCCCTTTGAGTTTAGAAGCTAACAACTCTAGAGTTACGACCTCCTTAAGGACATCATCTCATTCAGATAGCCTAATCATGATCTGCTCATCCTAAAACCCTTTAATAGGCTTAATGGTCCCACTAGTCTAATAAAAAACATCATTAAATATTTCAAAGCTAGGGACGAGTTCTCCTCAAATCATCATAGGCCCAACCTCACTGCAATACTGAGTGGAGCAAATGCAGGGATAAAACTATCAAGAATGTGTTGTAAACCCCCTGATTTCAATAGACCCTTCTTCTTATCATCGAATTTTTTATAACCAAATCCCTTTCAGCTAGTTTTTCCTATGATAGTAATAGATTTAGAAGGACCCTGGGAATCTTTACCCAAACCAGCTCCTGGCATAAAGTTTATTTTTTTCATCATATTCACCACTTAAAGGGTAGAGTCATGCTCACTTCTATCATCAGCGTTAACAGTAGCTATATGAAATCCACTAAAGGGTTGATTTGCTATTCCCAACATAAAAACTTGATTTTCTCTGGCAGCTCTTATAGTGACCACCTTACCTTCATGGTGAATTTGGATCATTTGATGTAGAGTGGATGGAACTCCTTCTAATTTGTGAAACTAAGGCCTCCCTAACAACACAAAAAAATTGGCAGGTATTACAACACTACGAATACTATCTTAGTGTTGATTATTCCAGTCTTTACATTAGCTTTGAAAGTACCTACAATAGCACCCCTTATACAAATAACCTATTTATCTGATAATTTAAATACTATTAACCATGCTTATACTACATTCACTTAACAATAATTTTACCATTAATCATGTCATAAGGTTTTATATACTTATGTATGTGCTACAAGTCTATTCCTGTTTTGCATTTCATACTTAGTATCATGCATACTATACTATATGAATATTACTTTATGTATATCACATGCACACATACTCTTTCTTAGCTTTACTACTAGTGAGTTACAATACTTCACATCGGTTATACACATTTTATCAGATAATTGACCAAACAGCAAAACATATGATAATAGTAATACAAAAATATCCTACATCAAGGTTAACAGTCGATGGTTGGCCCTTCTGATGTAGAGATCGTCCCTCAGTAAAAGTCTTGTTAACTGTACCTACACGGATAAATCACTCGTGCTAAGCTATAAAGCTTAGTGGGGAATATCTACAGATGGATGACCACTCACAACGGTCATCAAAATATACATACAATATGTACTATAAATACCATGTACAACATAACATGACAATAATAACAAATACTTTAAAGCATAAAACATATCCTCATGTACATAAACATTGTACCCAAGAGAGTAACAAATATTCTCATATTCATAATTCATATAGACAACAATTTCCCATGTGAACATATTCAAATGAAACATAATTTCTATGGGCAAACCAACAAGATAATCCACAATATCAATCTTTAGTCAGATAAACTTTAACTGTTTAATTTTGATCATTACTATAAATAAAGTTTAGCCTGCCTTAGCTTTATTAGTGGATAACGGGAACTATCGATACACATTGGTATCAAAATGAAGAATATCCGAAGATATCGGATCTATAGACCCAAACGGGACCAAAATATACTGTAGACCGGTCAAGCAGACCCAAACAGGGTCGCCTATCAACCCAAATTGGGCTGTTCATGATCCAAACGGGATCAAACATACTTTAGACCTAATTGGGCCAGACTATGGCAGCTGCAATTTCACTATAGGCGCCTATCTATCAACCTCTGAAACTCTATTGCAGGCAAAACTATATTCATGTTCAATTCACATATTACGACTGTATTCAGAGTATACTATTTGTACACATATAGAGTCTTGTAAAACTATGAGTTCTCTGGTGCATAAATAGATATATGCACTTTTCATAAGCCAAGTTATACAAGCTCATCCAATTCGTGTGACTATAAATTTGCATCATGACATATAGGTATGACATATAATCATCATATCATATACATGATCATGTTCTCATTAAGCATCTCACATGTTCATAGTCATGCTACAACATCTTCTATCTCATAGGGCAATTACATGCTCATACACTCATGTACATAATCGTAAATGCACATACCTGTAGGTACATTCGCATATAGTAGGCTTATTCCTATAAGCATGTTTACCAATATATATGCCTTTATCATCATTCAGATCATGTGCACTTTCATGTCATAGGATTACATATGTATACATCAATTTGGCATATGAAAATCATGTACAAATCTAATTACATGTATAGGTTAGATATTTCATCACTAATCTTTATTCATATACACAAACGAATGTACATGTATGCATATAAATCCTTCATTGATAGTCATATTACATGCCCTATCAAATTTATTTTACTATCACTTAAACAACTATTTGTCTCAATTAATTAAAAATCATAATATCAAGTGTAGCAACAATCTGCACAGGGCAGCATTCTGGACTTGAATTGTGAGCCACATTTGGAATGGAAGATGTCATTTTTAGTCAAAATGATCTTTTACAATCTTATCCCTCTATGTGTCTAGTTTCTAGAGCATTAAGATTCATCTTAATATCTGACCTATAGGCTATTTTTAAAACCAAAACAATGTGGACTGTCACTTAGAAAATTCATAACATAAAATGTAGAAGGATTTAGACCAACATTTCTTCATAAAAGTTAGACTTTCATGTCTCTAATTTTACCAGAATTTTATTTTGTAACATTTCAACATCTCTACAAAAAGTTATGCCCATTATTATAAATTCTATTTCTGTGAGCAGTCTAGGGAACTAGTCCGGATTTAACCCTAAATTCCATGTACTTAGAGGCAGATTTAAGTTTATGTTTCTTCATATGCAATATAAGTATGGAAGTCTATTTTTAAATGCAAAAAGAATCATTCAATTTTTTATTCTATAGCTCAAGTTATGAGCAAAACAATCCAGATAGGTCAATCAGTCAAGAAGAAGCATTCGACTCGTGAAAAGATTCAGGAGTGAAGCTAAAAGGCCAAAAATCACGTCTCGTGAAGGGTTCATGAGTGGAGAAGAAAAGCTACATTTCACGAATCGTGAAGAGCTTCACGAGTTGGACTATAATTCACGACTTATGAAGGTATTCACGAGTGAAAACTAATGATCACGAATGACCCAGAAGAATAAGGTGCACGACTCGTGAAGAGCTTCACGGCTCGGCTGTGACTCTCACATCTGATATTCTATTCTTTACAATTTCATACCGAAACCCCGATAAAACCCAGAAACATAACCCTAAATTCCCATACCTTGGCTGAAATTCCTATATCTTCAACCTCTTGCAATATCCTTTCCTTTGCTCTTTCTTCCTTCCTCTTCTCCTTCATAAACATCATCACCATTTAAAATTTCCAACACTTGATTAGCATTTCCTCAACCAAGATGAAAAAAAGAAGATGAAGAAGATGATGATGAAGGGTTAAATTAATAGCTTAATTACCTTAAATTAATTCATTAAACTCTTGATTAACCACATGCACAAATTTTCCTTTTTAAGATTACTCAAAGAAATCAATTTGAATCTTAAATGAGAGAGGAAGAAGAACATTATGTATTTCTTGAAGAAAATACCGTTCACTCACACTCTCTCTCAAATCTAGCTCTTTATAAAAGCAAGGGATAATTCCCTTATAAGTCCTTAAGCCTTTTGCATGCCATAAAATCACCTAGCTAATCTTTGCATGTTAAACTTTAACCCCTCCATGTAATTCCTTTCAAACATTAACCTATCAATTTATTCCTTCTCTCAAATTGACCTCTAAAAATAAGCTTCTATCCACATTTGACCCTTAAGTTTTAGAAATTATAATTTACCCCAAATTAATACCTTTTTACTTCAATTGCACTCTCAATTAATATTAAACCATACTCTTAAATTTTATTTTCATGCAATTAGCATAATAACATGATAATTTACCCCCTTGACCCTTAATTATACAAAATCCTCATTTAATTTAATCTTAATCAAATAAAAAATCCCATTCAAAAATATGCAAATTAAATTAGGGTCATGTTAGAGGCCTTACAATTCTCTCCCCCTTAAGAATTTCGTCCCCAAAATTCATATCTATTTTGAATAAGTGAGGATGTTGTTCCTTCATAGCTGTTTCTGGCTTCCAAGTAACTTCTTATAAATCGTGATGTTGCCAGAGCACTTTAACAACTGGAATTTGCTTATTCCTTAGCTGTCTAACTTATCTCGCCAGAATTTCTATAGGCTCTTCATCATAAGTGAAATTTGACTGTATTTGCAAATCATGAATTGGTATCACATGGGATTCATCTGATCGATACCTCCTAAGCATAGAAACATAAAACACATCATGGAGTTTGGCTAGTTCCATAGGGAGAGCCAACCTATATGCCACTAGCCTAACTCTTTGAAGAATCTCATATGGGCCAATAAACCTCGGGCTCAATTTACCCTTTTTCCCAAATCTTAATACTTTTCTCCAAGGGGACACTTTCAAAAACACTTTGTCACCCACTTGATATTCAATATCTTTTCTTTTTAAATCAGCATATAACTTCTGTCTATCACTAGCTTCCTTCAATCTCTGCTTGATAACTTGTACCTTTTCTTCTGTATCTTTAACAATATATGGACCAATAACTTTGTGCTCCGACAATTCAGTCCAGTAAACAGGAGTTCTACATTTTCGGCCATACAAAGGCCTCATAAGGTGCCATCTCAATGCTCCTTTGATAACTGTTATTGTAGGCGAACTCCATTAAAGCTAAATATCTATCCCAACTTCCTACAAAATCCAAAACACATCCTCTCATCATATCCTCTAGAATTTGGATAACCCGTTCAGATTGACCATCCATCTGAGGGTGGAATGCTGTACTGTAATGGATTTGAGTTCCTAGTGCTTGTTAAAAACTCTGCCAGAATCTCAATGTGAATCTCGGATCTTGATCAGAGATTATTGACACCAGAATGCCATGCAGTTTAAAAATCTCATTTACATAAAGTTCCGCCAATTTATCCATAGGTTAATCCATCCGAACATGTATGAAATGAGCTAATTTAGTTAGCTTATCAACTATAACCCAAACTGCATCATGCTTTTTCTGTGTAAGGGGCAATCCTGTTACAAATTCCATGGTAATATCCTCCCATTTCCACTATGGAATTGGGATGGGGTTCAACAAACCAGA
Organism: Excoecaria agallocha; assembly: GCA_037975025.1. Taxonomy (NCBI): domain Eukaryota; kingdom Viridiplantae; phylum Streptophyta; class Magnoliopsida; order Malpighiales; family Euphorbiaceae; genus Excoecaria; species Excoecaria agallocha. Next base: position 27,392,013 of record CM075812.1, read on the forward strand.
GGGTAACTAGTGCTCTGCTTTCACCTTCTAACAAGTCAAACATTTAGAGACATATGCTACCACATCTTTCTTCATGCCAGGCCACCAATAACACTGTTTCAAATCCTGGTACATCTTATTCCCACCAGGGTGCATAGTAAATAGTGTATTGTGAGCCTCATTCAATACTGTTCTTTTTAATTCTTTGTTATCAGGAACATATAATCTATTCTGATAATACACACCCCATCCTCTTTCACTGAATACTCAGATTGGGTCCCTTCATGTGAAGACATCAAAATCTGTTGCAACCTTTCATCATATTTCTGAGCATCGATCACTGTTTCCTTCAAACAAGGTATAGCCTTCAACTGTGCTATTAAAGCACCATCATATGTAAGTTTCCATCTACAGTGATGTACAATCATAGCAGCCATCATCTTATGGCTCAAGGCATCAGCTACAACATTAGCTTTGCCTGGATTGTAATCCACTATACAATCAAAATCTTTAAACAGTTCTAACCATCTTTGCTGCCTCAAGTTAAGTTCCTTTTGAGTGAGCAAATATTTGAGACTCTTGTGATATGTATAGATTCTGTACTTTTCCCCATACAAATAATGTCGCCAAATTTTTAAGGCAAACACTACTGCTGCTAACTCTAGGTCATGGGTTGGATAGATTTGCTCATGTGGCTTCAATTGTCTAGATGCATAGGCAATTACTTTACCATCTTGCATTAACACACACCCCAAGCCAACTCTAAAAGCATCACTATACATAGCATAGTCCTTTCCTATAACTGGTTGTGCCAAAACTGGAGCCTCTATCAAAAATTTCTTCAATTGATCAAAACTTGCATGACACCGGTCAGTCCACTCAAACTTTATACCCTTTCTCAACAGTTTAGTGAGTGGTGCAGCTATAACTGAAAAGCCTTTAACAAAATGACGGTAATAACCTGCTAAGCCCAGAAAACTTCTCACTTCTGTCACATTTCGAGGCAGCTTCCAATTCACTATAGCCTCAATTTTTGCTGGATCCACTCTAATGCCTTCAAAAGATACTACATGACCAAGGAAAGAAACTTCCTTAAGCCAAAAATCACATTTGCTCATCTTAGCATATAACTTATTCTCCCTCAGAGTCTGTAAAACAAATCTCAAATGCTCAGCATGTTTCGCTTCATTTCTCGAATACACCAAAATGTCATATATGAACACAACAACAAATTGATCCAAGTAGGGTCTAAATACCCTATTCATAAGATCCATAAATGCAGCTGGTGCATTTGTTAACGCAAATGGCATCACCAGAAACTCATAATGCCCATATCGGGTTCTAAAGGCTGTTTTGGAAACATCCACATCCTTAACCCGAAGTTGATAATGACCCAATCGCAAATCAATCTTGGAAAACACTCCAGTACCCTTCAACTGATCAAATAAATCTTCAATTCTAGGTAAAGGGTACTTATTTTTCACTGTTACCATATTTAACTGTCTGTAATCTATGTATATCCTCATATACCCATCTTTTTTCCTCACAAATAAAACCGGTGCACCCCAAGGTGATGCAGTAGGCCTAATGAAGCCTTTGTCAAGCAACTCTTGTAGTTGAACCTTTAGTTCCTTCAATTCCAAAGGAGCCATTTTGTAGGGTGCCTTCGAAATAGGAGCTATACCAGGTAGAATTTCTATAGACAACTTAACATCCCTTTCAGGTGAAAGACTAGGTAAGTCTTCAGGGAACACATCAGGAAATTCTTTCACCACTGGAATCTCTTGGAGATTCACAATCTCTTTTCTTGAATCAAGCACAAGTGCTAAGAAAGCTTCACACCCTTTTCTCAGAAATCGCTTAGCTTGCATAGCTGTTATTACTTGATTAACTATAGTTTCTTTATCATCAGCACCAATAAGAGTTACAGTTTTAGCTTCACAATTAATCACTACATGATGTCTAGATAGCCAATCCATACCCAGTATAATATCAAACTCCCGAAATGGCAATTCAATAAGATTAGCAAGAAATTTTTTCCCTTGAATTACAATAGGACACCATTTATGCACTCTATTAACAACAACACTGTGACCCAAAGGGTTAGTTACACATATATCATATTCCAGTTCATGTACAATAGACTCATTTCTACCCATATCCCCAGTGCAAACATAAGAATGAGTGGAACCAGGATCAATCAGTGCATGCATGTCAGAATCAAAGAGAGAGAAAATGCCAGCTATGACTTCTGGAGCACTCTGATCCTCTCTAGCTTTCATTGCATAAGCCCAAATAGTAACAACTGGAGCTGTGGGTCTGTCAACTGATTCAGAAATGTTCCTGGACTGGGATCCTTGATGACTCGATCCCCCATGTCCTCTTCCTCTGCCTCTACCTGAAGATGGTGCATTAAAAATTCCTTTACTACCCTACTATCCAACACCCTGTTCCCTCTTCGAAGGACAGTTTTCCATGAGGTGATCGGTACCACCACACTTGAAACACGTCCCAGTCAATTTCTTGCAACTACCCTAATGTTGCCTAGTACAATGGGGACACACTGGAGGTTACCCCCCACTCTGTTTCCCTAAAGCTTCCCTTCCTTGCTTAGACACTGCAAATGATTCTTGTCTCCTATCCCTTTTTGTAGAACTATAGCCAGACTCAGCTGGCTGATTTCCTTGAGCTCCTCTAGCTCTCTTTCCAGTGCAAGATCCACCCTTGGACCCACTCCTTCTCTGTTCTCTCTCCCTTTTTGCAATTTCATTCTTTTCAACTCGTAAGGCTGCTGTAACCAGTTGAGTGAAGTTAACCACTTGTAAAGATGTTGATCCAATTAACTTTTCTCTGATACGATCATTTAACCCATCTTCAAACTGTTTACATTTAAAAGCATCAGTTAACATCTCATCAGGAACATATTTACACAGGTGACTGAATTCTTTCTCATATTCAGCCACAGACATAACTCTCTGCTTCAAGTTGAGAAATTGCTTTAACTTCTCTTGCTTATATGCTTCAATAACATACTTTTTCTTGAATTTAGCTGTGAAAAATTCCCATGTAAGGGGATCTGGTAACTGCGGTTGCTTCAACACCAACTTCCACCAATCATAAGCTGCTCCCTGTAATAAGGACACAGCACAAGATGCCTTATGAACGATTGGATAATGAATTTCATCAAAAATTCCCTCTAGCCTTTCCATCCAAAATTTAGCTTCCTCAGACTGTTCCAGATTAATGCCTAAAAACTCTTCAGCACCATGCTTCCTAATTTCAGATATTGGGGCTTTAGGTGTTGTCATCCTTTGTAGAATTTGAGCCATATCCTATGATATCTTTAACAATGCTTATGCAGGGATGACTGCTGGGATCTCATTTGGATTGGATGATGAAGATCAAAGATTAGAAGGATTGGTTCTAATCGGCCTATTACTTTCAGCCGATTCCTCAAAAGCATCTTTAAAGCTCTCCATCTTCAATCTATAAGAAAATAGGGACTTCTACATCAGGCAAACAAAACACTATATCATACTATAGAATCCTAGGTTCATTTTTATGCAGAAAAGGCTAAACCAAGGCTCTGGTACCACAAATTGTAGCACCCCTTATACAAATAACCTATTTATTTGATAATTTAAATACTATTAATCATGCTTATACTACATTCACTTAACCATCATTTTACCATTAATCATGTTATACGGTTTTATATACTTATGTATGTGCTACAAGTCTATTCCTGTTTTACATTTCATACTTAGTATCATGCATACTATACTATATGAATATTACTTTATGTATATCACATGCGTTCTCTCTTAGCTTGACTACTAGTGAGTTACAATACTTTACATCGGTTATACACATTTTATAAGATAACTGGCCAAAAAGCAAAACATATGATAATAGTAATACAAAAATATCCTACATCAAGGTTAACAGTCGATGGTTGGCCCTTCCTGATGCAGAGATCATCCCTCATGTAAACTGTACCTACACTGATAAATAACCCGTCCTAAGCTATAAAGCTTAGTGGGGAATATCTACAGATGGATGACCACTCACAACGGTCATCAAAATATACACACAATATGTACTATAAATAACATATACAACATAACATGACAATAATAACAAATAATTTAAAGCATAAAACATATCCTTATGTACATAAACATTGTACCCAAGAGAGTAACAAATATTCTCATATTCATAATTCATATAGACAGCAATTTACCATGTGAACATATTCAAATGAAACATAATTTCTATGGGCAAACCAACAATATAATCCACAATATCAATCTTTAGTCAGATAAACTTTAACTGTTTAATTTTGATCATTACTATAAATAAAGTTTAGCCTGCCTTAGCTTTATCAGTGGATAACGGGAACTATCGATACACATCGGTATCAAAATGAAGAATATCCGAAGTTATCAGATCTATAGACCTAAACGAGGCCAAAATATACTGTAGACCGGTAAAGCAGACCCAAACGGGGTCGCCTATCAACCCAAATGGGGTTGTTCATGATCCAAATGGGATCAAACATACTTTAGACCCAATTGGGCTAGACTATGGCAGCTGCAATTTCTCTATAGGCACCTATCTATCCACATCTGAAACTCAATTGCAGGCAGAACTATATTCATGTTCAATTCACATATTACGACTGTATTCAGAGTATACTATTTGTACATATATAGAGTCTTGTAAAACTATGAATTCTCTGGTGCATAAAAAGATATATGTACATTTCATAAGCCAAGTTATACAATTAGCTCATCCAATTCGTGTGACTATAAATTTGTATCATGACATATAGGCATGACATATAATCATCATATAATATACTTGATCATGTTCTCATTAAGCATCTCACATGTTCATAGTCATGCTACAACATCTTCTATCTCATAGGGCAATTACATGCTCATACACTCATGTATATAATCGTAAATGTACATACCTGTAGGTACATTCGCATATAGTAGGCTTATTCCTATAAGAATGTTTACCAAAATATATGCCTTTATCATCATTCAGATCATGTGCACTTTCATGTCATAGGATTACATATGTATACATAAATTTGGCATATGACAATCATGTACAAGTCTAATTACATGTATAGGTTAGATATTTCATCACTAATCTTTATTCATATACACAAACAAATGTACATGTATGCATATAAATCCTTTATTGATAGTCATATTATATGCCCTATCCAATTTATTTTACTATCACTTAAACAACTATTTGTCTCAATTAATTAAAAATCATAATATCAAGTGTAGCAACAATCTGCACAGGGCAGCATTCTAGACTCGACTTGTGAGCAACATTTGGAATGAAAGATGTCATTTTTAGTCAAAATGATCTCTTACAATATTATCCCTCTATATGTTTAGTTTCTAGAGCATCAAGATTAATCTTAATATCTTACCTATAGCTTGAGTTATTCGAGGAATACTATAGGCTGTTTTTAAAACCAAAACAATGTGGATTGTCACTTAGAAAATTCATAACATAAAATTTAGAAGGATTTAGACCAACATTTCTTCATCAAAGTTAGACTTTCATGTCTCTAATTTTACCATAATTGTATTTTGTAACATTTCAACATCTCTACAAAAAGTTATACCCATTATTGTAAATTCTGTTTCTGTGAGCAGTTTAGGGAACTAGTCCGGATTTAACCCTAAATTCCATGTACTTAGAGGCAGATTTAAGTTTTAGTTTCTTCATATGAAATATAGGTATGGAAGTTTATTTTTCAATGATAAAAGAATCATTTAATTTTCTATTCTATAGCTCAACTTATGAGCCAAAGAATCCAGATAAGTCAATCAGTCGTGAAGAAGCGTTCGACTTGTGAAGAGATTCACGAGTGAAGCTAAAAGGCCAAAACTCACGTCTCGTGAAGGGGTTCACGAGTGGAGAAGAAAAGATACATTTCATGACTCGTGAAGAGCTTCATGAGTAGGACTATAATTCACGACTCGTGAAGGTATTCACGAGTGAAATCCAATGATCACGAATAACCCAGAAGAATAAGGTGCACGACTCGTGAAGAGCTTCACGAGTCAGAAAAAAATTCATGACTCGTGAAGAGCTTCACGACTCGGCAGTGACGCTTACATTTGATATTCTGTTCTTCAAAATTTCATACCGAAACCCCGATAAAACCTAGAAACATAACCCTAAATTCCCATACCTTGGCTGAAATTCCTATATCTTCAACCTCTTACAATATCCTTTCCTTTGCTCTTTCTTCCTCCCTCTTCTCCTTCATAAACATCATCACCATTTAAAATTTCCAACACTTGAATAACATTTCCTCAGCCAAAATGAAAAGAAGAAGAAGATGAAGATGATGATGAAGGGTTAAATTAATAGCTTAATTACCTTAAATTAATGCATTAAACTCTTGATTAACCACATGCACAAATTTTCCTCTTCAAGATTACTCAAAGAAATCAATTTGAATCTTAAATGAGAGAGGAAGAAGAACATTCTACATTTCTTGAAGAAAATACCATTCACTCACTCTCTCTCTCAAATCTAGCTCTTTATAAAAGCAAGGGATAATTCCCTTATAAGTCCTTAAGCCTTTTGCATGCCACAAAATCACCTAGCTAATCTTTGCATGTTAAACTTTAACCCTTCCATGTAATTCCTTTCAAACATTAACCTATTAATTTATTCCTTCTCTCAAATTGACCTTTAAAAATAAGCTTCTATCCACATTTGACCTTTAAGTTTCAGAAATTATAAATTTACCCCAAATTAATACCTTTTTACTTTAATTGCACCCTCAATTAATATTAAACCATACTCTTAAATTTTATTTTCATGCAATTAGCATAATAACATGATAATTTACCCCCTTGACTCTTACTTATACAAAATCCTCATTTAATTTAATCTTAATCAAATAAAAAATCCCATTCAAAAATATGCAAATTAAATTAGGGTCATGTTAGGGGCCTTACACCTACCACTTGTTTGTGGGAATTATCTTAGGCTATAACCACCAGATCAGATTTACTCAACATGGACTCATTCAACCCAAATGCCAAAAGTACCACCAAAGAATGCACAATGATTGAAGATCGGTTGTCTACCATTACAAATGTCGTATGTTTCCCATTAACTTGGGCCTTTATGTACAAGGGACGAGTATGTTCCCGGCCTTTAATGGGCAGATCTTTATTGGTATACATAATACTTCCTCAGTACTTCCTCTGACCAACTCTACTAGGTCTGAAGGCAAAATAGTCGTAGCCATATTGGACTCGTATAAAGCCTCTGCTACTTTTTGTTTATGGCCAGGTGACTACCTAAGCAAATCCCATATAGTGATTTGAGCAGGAGATTTCTTTAGTTACTTAAGGATCTAATCCTCCTCCTACTCCTTTTCTATAGGCAACGACTGAGAATCTGATTATCTGTCCACCTTCGGTACTACTCTGCCACTTTGAGTGATTAACTTTCCTTTTTGTGCTCCATCCTCGTTCTAAGAATCCCATAAATCAAGAGGGCCAACATGATCTTCATCTTCACTGGGTGACTCCTATCAATCAATTACATGTACTCCTAGCTTGTGTCCTTTTACATCTAGCTATTCAGGATGAGTAATAGCTAGGTACTCATTACTATACAAGTCGCATAGCAAATGCTATTCCGGCAGACCTAAGCCAATCATTGATACAAGTAGTGATATCGAATGATAACTTCCCTTCTTCCTTTCCCTTTTATATGGATCAATGATTTGTTTGCTATCAATGAGATCCTAGATCCTATCCTTCAAGGTTTTGTAATGATCCATCAAATGACTAGTGTGCTGATGATATGTACAGTATTGATCAACTCAATGATTAGGTTGACCCTGACTTCTAGCAAGTTTAGTTTGTAAGGGCTATAGGTTTCCTTCCTTCATCAGTCTATCAAGCACCCATGACAGAGATATGTCCAGGCTTGAATAGTGTCTCTAGATGCCTTCAATAGTAGATACTTTAGCTATCTTTCTAGTAGCACTCGTGCCATTAGCTTTACTGGTTGTAGCTCCATACCCTCGACATCCAAAGCTGAAACCAGTACTACCTTTGGAACTTGCTTTCTTTTCCAGGTATTCACCCTCGACTTCAATGGCAATGTCCTCTAAAGACTACCAATCCTTTACTCCTTTCATCTTTAAGCCTTCTCTCAGGCAAGGGCTAGCATTCCTAATAAAAAGCCTAATATGATTAGTGGTATCAGGCTTTCTCTTTATCTCTATTACTTTATTTCTCCATCTTAGCAAGTACTCATGGAAGGACTCGTCCTGCTTTTGTTGCAGCAGTTTGAGATCTTTCAAGGTAACCTCCATTCAAGTACTATAATTATACTACCTTAGGAACTCTTATGTTAGCATATCCCAATCTTCTTTGGTATGTTTTTCAAAACTATGATAACAGTCGATGGTAGGGCTTGTAAGGCTAAGGCTGAAATACTCAACCTTTTACCTCTTAGTAAGAGTGGTGCCCTTCATGACCAAGGTATACTACTTCATATAAGTAGATGGGTTAGAAGTAACATTAAACTTGGACAAATTAGGCATCTTGAACCGTTGATGGAGCATGTCTTGACTTTCCAAATCCCTATCCTTTGGAATGAGCCCCTTTTTAGCCGACAAGACTCAAGCCATTGCTTCTATCTTTTCTTCCATTTTCCTGAGAATTAGATCTTTCATTCTAGGCAACCTTCCTTTCAGGACTTGTGTTACTCTTGGTTCCTCCTTCTTATTAGGGATGAAATCTTCCTTAGGAGTAACACCTTTATCTTTTTGTTGTTCAATGAATGGAGTCTTAACCTTGTTCCTCTTGACTTAGCCATCAGAAAAGGTCTTATAGGGGCAGTAGTTGAAGTGCCTCTAACAGTTATAGGTTCCCTATGTGTAGCAGTAGCTCTCAAAGTCTATTGGCCAACAAGCTGTGCTAAGGAACTCATCATATCAGTCATCATAGACCTCATTTTTCTCTCAAACTCATCTAGACTTTTACCCAATTCCTGACTATCAATAGCCCTAGTTTGTGTTGGATCTGCCATGTCTACACTTTTATAAGCTAACTCAAAGACCTCGATTAAACCCAAATCAATCTCTGATGTTGACTCAAATAACCCTAATTAAGATCTCTTGCTAGACACCAGTAAAGTTTTTGGCACCATTGCTGGGGATACATTGGCATTTGTTATTTATTTTAAATTTTATAGTGAATTTTGTGTGTTTTTTATCTCCTCTTATCTATTTCTATTCTAATTCTGTTTGCTATTTGTGTAGGTGTCAATAGTTTATGATAAGGAATCAACCAATATTTCCTACTGACCCTAAAATTGAGAGGACATTTCATAAGATTAGGAAGTTGAAAGACAACATGAATTTAGAAGATCAAGGAATCTTTAGAGATCCACCTCTCATAATAGATCCACCAGCTAGGGTAGAAGACCCACAACATCAAAATGAGCAAGGTAATTATCAACCTCAAGGGAATGGGTTCAGACCTAGAACCATTAGAGATTATGCCATTCCTAGGTGGAATAAAGAACATAGAACTATTAGGATCCCTCATAACCAACCATTTGAGATTAAACCTACTACCATCACTATGGTACAAAGAAATGAATTTTCGGGTTCAGAAATAGAGGATCCTGCACAACACCTAGATATGTTCTTAGAAATAAGTGACATAGTTCAAATATCAAATATGTTCATTGATGTCATTAAACTTAAACTGTTTCCTTTTACCCTTATAGATAAAGCAAGGGATTGGTTGCAAATGCTTCCAAACCAATCTATCCAGTTATGGCAACAAATGTAAGAAAAGTTCTTATGCAAATTCTTCCCACCCACCAAAACTGCCCTCATTAGGAAAAACATCAATAAATTTTAGCAGTTATATGATGAGCCATTTCATGAGGCTTGGGAAAGATTTAAGAGACTATTAAAAAGCTGTCCACACCATGAATTTGTTGTTTATCAATTGATGCATATTTTTTATGCAGGTGTAAATCAAGTTACACGAACTTTACTGGATGCAGCATCAAATGGTAGTTTCATGAACAAAATACCTAAAGAAGCATTCCTATTTCTTGATGAGATGGCAACTAATGATGCACAATTGGCTAGCTCTAAGGCCACTCAAAATAAATAGGGAGTTCATAGCATGGATGATTTTTCCATGATAAATGCTAAATTAGAATTATTAACTAAAGAATTGAATGGTCTAAAAGTTCAGAATGTTTCTGCTTTGTCTAATGGAACTAATTTTTATGTAGGAAATCAAGGGGCTATATAGAATGAGGAAGGAGTAGTGGAGGATGTGAATGCTTTAAATCCCTATAGCAATACTTATAATCTAGGATGGAGGAACCATCCAAATTTTGCATGGAGAGAACGTAATCAAACTTTTACATCAAATTCTCAACCTAGACCTCCTTTTAATCAAAATTTAGCTTTTAATAACTAGCTCCCATACCAAAATTGAGCAACACACTACCATTCTAACCATCAAACACTACCCTATCAACCACCTGAATTTCAAAAACCACCACCCCCACAAAAATAGAAAACAAACTTAGAAGAAATGCTTGCTAATTTTATGTCTACCCAAACTGCCTATATATCTAGTCAAGATGCTAGGTGGAAATCTCAAGACATTTGGATGAGGAACCAAGATGCATCTATTAGGAATCTAGAAAACCAAGTGGGATAGCTTGCTAACTCATTGACCAATAGAGCTCAAGGGACATTTCCATCTAATGTAGATCGCAATCCGAAAGAGGAAGCTCAGGCAATCACTTTGAGGAGTGGGAAAGAGGTACAAGAAATTGAAATTGGTAAGGATACTTCTAAGGTGGTGGAACCAACAATGGAGGTAAGTATTTCTAACTCAAAAATTGTTGATGAAGTGCCTCCTATTGTTGAGAAGAATAAGGGTAAGGAAAAATTGGTATCTACTATTCTTGATGAATTTAAACTACCTTTTCCATCTTTAGCTAGAAAAGAAAAGCAAAATGAGCAATTAAATTGATTTTTAGACATGTTTAAAAAATTACATGTAAATTTACCATTTATCGAAGCTTTATTACACATGCCTAAATATGCTAAGTTTATGAAAGAATTATGCTCTAACAAGAAAAAGCTAGAAGGTATAGGAACGCTCCAATTATCTAAAAATTGTAGTGTAATTCTAATGAACAAAATCCCTAAAAAACTAGAAGATCCTGGTAGTTTCACATTACCATGTGAATTAGGAGGGAATTTTGTAGGACATTCATTGTGTGATTTGGGTACTAGCATAAATTCAATGCCTGATTCTATTTGTAGGAAATTGAATTTGGGAGACATAAAGAAAACCCGAATGACATTACAATTGGCGGATAGATCGTTGAAGAGGCCTAAAGGAATCATTGAGGATTTGTTGGTGAAAGTTGGAAACTTTATATTTCCAGTCAATTTTGTGTTATGGATATGAAAGAAGATAGAAGAATGTTGTTAATAGTTGGAAGACCATTCTTGAACATAGCAAGAACTTTAATAGATGTTCATAGGCAAACAGTCACTTTGAGATTTAATGAGGAGGAAATGGTGTTTAATGTAAACGAAATCATGAAACATCCACCCTATGATTTTGAGGAATCAATTTGTTTTGTTAATAAAGTCCAAGAATGTATAGAAGAAAAGTAAGAGGAAATCATTTTGGAAAATGAGCTAAAGAAATGTTTAATGCACCCAAGGAATATAGATGAAGTGGAGACAAGAGAAAAAGAGATAATTCAGGATTTGGAAAAAGAACATAATGAAGAAGGATATATGGATGATGTATTATCCCCTCCTAAGGGAGATTAAGAACTTAAAACTCTTCCTTCTCATTTAAAATATGTGTTTTTAGAGAAAAATGCAAAACCAGTAATTATATCTCTTTGTTGACAGGTTTGGAAGAGAAGATGCTGATTGAAGTACTTAAGAAGCATAAAGGAGCTATTGGTTGGGAAACATCTGACTTAAAAGGTATAAGCCCTAGATATTGTACACACTGAATACCAATGGAGGAAAATTTTAAACTGGTGGTGCAACCCCAAAGGCGACTTAATATAGCAAGAGGTGGTGAAAAATGAGGTACTTAAACTCCTTGATGCAGGTATTATCTATCCTATCTTTGATATTAGTTGGGTTAGTCTAGTTCAATATGTGACTAAAAAGGGAGGAATGACTGTAATCACTAATGAAAAGGATGAATTAATCCCAACCCATACTGTGATAGGATGGTGAGTGTGTATGATTATAGGAGATTAAATAAGGCCACTAGAAAAGATCATTTTCCTTTACCCTTCATTGACCAAATGTTAGAAAGATTAGTGGGAAATATATTCTATTACTTTTTAGATGGATATTCCGGGTATATACAAATACCAATAGCCCTGGAGGACTAAGAAAATACCACATTTACATGCCCTTATGATACATTTTCATATAGGAGGATGTCTTTTCGTCTATGTAATTCCCTCGCTACATTTTAAAGATGCATGATAGCCATTTTTCATGATTTTATTGAAAAATTTATGGAAGTTTTTATAGATTATTTTACACTATATGGTTGTGATTTTGAATCATGTTTAAATAATCTTGAATTGGTTTTAGAACATTGTAAAGAATTAATCTTGTTCTGAATTGGGAAAAATGCCATTTCAAAGTAAAAATTGATGTTATTGATAAATTACCTCCTCCTACAAGTGTTAAAGGTATTAAAAGTTTCCTTGGTCATACAGGTTTTTATTGTCATTTTATTAAGGATTTTTCTAAAATTACTAAACTGCTTTCTAATTTGTTGATGAAAGATACTGTATTTAACTTTAATGATGAGTGTTTACAAGCTTTTAACCTGTTGAAGCAAAAGCTAATCACATCACCTATCACTGTATCACTTGATTGGAGTTTACCATTTGAAATCATGTGTGATGCTAGTGACTATGCTATGGGAGTGGTTTTAGGCCAAATGAAGGAAAAGATTTTTTATACTATCTATTATGCAAACCACACATTCATCGGAGCTCAAGTCAATTATACCACCATGGAGAAAGAATTTCTAGTAATTGTATTTTCTTTTGACAAATTTCGATCTTATCTCCTAAGTTCCAAAGTCACAGTATGGACAGATCATGTAGCATTAAGGTACCTTTTTGCCAAAAAGGATTCCAAACCAAGACTTATCCGCTGGGTATTACTGTTATAAGAATTTGATGTTGAGATTAAAGACAAGAAAGGAGCTAAAAACTATGTGGTGGACCATCTGTACAAACTCGATCATGCAAATATTGAAAAAGGAGAAATTGCTGATTTATTTTCTGGTAAATATATTAGTACAATCTATGCTTGTAATTTTATGACTCCTTGGTATGCTAATATAGCTAATTTTCTCACAGGAGGTTATCTTCCCAAAGATTTCACTTGGTGACAAAAGAAAAAGTTGCAAGCAAATGCCAAACACTACCTTTGGTATAATCCGTACCTAATCAGGATTTGTTCGGATCAAGTGCTTCGAAGATGTGTTCCAGAGGGAGAACAAGAAGACGTCATGAGACAATGTCATGGAGGAGAAGTTGGAGGACATCATGGATCTAATCGTACGGTACAAAAGATTCTCCAATTAGGTTTTTTCTGTCCTACTCTCTTTTGGGATGTTAAACCATTTATTGAGCTTTGTGATAAATGTCAGAGGTAGGAAATATTTCTAAAAGAGATGAAATACCTTTGAATAACATACTTGAAGTGAAAATTTTTGATGTTTGGGGTATAGATTTTATGGGGCCATTTCCAAACTCATTTGGATTTGAATATATTTTAGTTGCTGTAAATTATGTAAGTAAATGGGTAAAAGCCATAGCAACTAGGACTTGTTGTAAGGACCCAATCATGACCCTAATCGAATTATTGTTAATTAATGAGGACCATCGTTAATTAAGGCAAAATTAGATTATGTTGCAATTATTAAGGTTAAGTCCCAAGAGAGGTATTTTGGTAATTTCAGCATGTAAGTATATGAGTTAAGTTAAATTATAATTAAAGAAAAGGATATAATTGAAGTGGATTAGGAAGTCTTGGGGTTAAGTTGAAATAAATTGAAATAATGGGGGCTAATCGTGTATAAGGGTATAGTTTGGATTTTCCTTGGTGAGATATTTATCCCACTATAAATTAGGGTTTTTGGGAGAGATGGAGATGGGCATTTAGAGGGATCTCTCTCTCTCTCTCTCTCTTTTTCTCTCTCTCTTTATGGATACGGTTTGGAGAAAAGAAGCTAGGGTTTGTAAGCTAACGTCAAAGGTAATTTTTCCCTTAAAGATTTCTTCTTTATTTTCATTTAATTTGTGATGTTTGGTGAGGGATTACAAGATCTTATTGTTATCACCATGTGTAAGGAGGAGAGAGAAGTGGATAGATCAAGTGAATAAGAAGGAAGAACTTATGAGCAAAGGAGACGAATCAAGAGGATCAAAGAAAAAGTTGAATCTTCAATGAGGTATGGGGGTATCGTGGTTTTCATTGTTGTTTGTAGATGTTCTATAGAAACTAGGGTTTTATTATCTGAATTCTTTGGTTCTCTAGAGGAAGTTAAAGATGGTTAATGAAAGATATTTGGTTATGATGAGTTTTTGGTAAGATGTTTTGTCCTATGATGTCATTATGTTCTTATTGAAGCGATGCGGATCCTTGAACCCTAGCAATGCACGACCACTCATGCTTGAAGGCTTGCAGTACGTGGTCACGCAAGCTTTAAAGCTTGTGAGGCACACGACCAAGTAAGCCTTAAAGCTTGTGAAACACGTGGTCATGCAAGCTTTAAAGCTTGTGAGGCACACGCCATGCAAGCCTTAAAGCTTGTGAAGCACGTGGTCACACAAGCTTTAAAGCTTGTGAGGCACACGGCCATGCAAGCCTTAAGGCTTGTGAAGCACGTGGTCACGCAAGCTTTAAAGCTTGTGAGGCACACGGCCACGTAAGCCTTAAAGCTTATGAAGCATGTTGTCCTGTAAGATTTAAAGCTTGTGAGGCACACGGCCACGTACTAGTGCACTGCCCTTCATTTCTCTGTTTTGCACATTTGTTCCAATTATCTCACAAATCACTTCCACATTATTATCGACTAAGCCAACACTCTCTTTATAATGATAATCAACCCTTTTAATGCAACCTAATAGGCATATTTAGTAAGTATGTTCATTAGAGGTAATATGTGATTGTTTTATACTATGCTTTTATTTTCAAGCCATAACGATTAAGGTAAAGTGATCATGGTAAGTTTATCAAGTAGTGTTAATTACAACTTAATTCGATATGTGACCGTAATAATAGTAATGTTATAATTTCATGAAATTACTATAAAGATATGTTGATGAATGATTCTTGTGAGGTATGGTGGCTGAAGGCATGATAGATGTTTTGAATGGAAGTCAGATTAGGGTATAACACTAGTAACCGTTAGAGGATGGTAGCAAAGTCACATGTCTAAGCTAAGAAATAGGGAATACTATGTAACACTTGATTATAAAATAATAGAGGTTTGATTATGCTTCAAGTCATACCGGGGATTAATGATTAGCCTTGATATAAAGAAATATACTTACCTAGTTGTCCTATACCCTACGGGGGGTAAACACGAGATGAAATAATCATACATAGCTTACCAGGGAATAATATGTTATATGATGAAAGAGTATTTGTAAGATGAATGAAACAAGTATGAACTAGTTAGGAGAGATAACCTATCGTTCGTGATCTAATAGACTATAAAAGTAAACTAAAGAGTTAATTAAGAACAAGTATTGACCTTAGGAAGGAAATAACTGTTCATCTTATTATATTGATCCTGACATGTTTAAATGTTATTCAAGTAATTAAGTATCGATAAGAATTTTATGATATTGTATCGAAGTTGCTCGTGGCAAATAACAACCAGGTATGCCATTGAGACCCATCCATGAGTCTTGTAAGTTTCAATGTGCAGTTGACGTGAACGTACTATGATGAGTAGCTGGATTTATATATGTAAACAAATATGAAAAATAAAAGAATGAATTGCCATGATTTAAGATGCATTTATGTATATGAATATATGTGTGCGGGAACATGCATAGGATTCTATGAAGACTTGTAGTAGCAAGATACATATTTTCATGTTGCCTTATGGAAACCATGCATAACATTGTTTCTGACGAGATAGGTCAATGAAATGTTATATTTTATTATGTTTGCATAATCATGTAACTATTATGATATGAATGAAGGAAACTTGATGCAACTATGTGATCATATGATAGCATCCATATATACTGGAGCTTATAGCTCAATATGTAAATATAATTAGAATGATATGCATTCTTTTGTGAAATGAGGCTTTCAGCCAAATGATGTAGTAAATAAAAAATAATATGTTAAATCAAAGACGTTCTTAAAGTTGTTAAGCTTGCGGGTCTTAGTTCAATTGTGGATTAGATAGGCATGCCTAAAGGGATATAGTTGCAGCTGCCATAGTTGACCCCATTTGGGTCTTGTTCCTTAATGGAATCATCGTTCGGCCCATTTTGGGTCCATAGTTTGTTCCTTGCTGGAACCATTATTTGACTCCGTTTGGGTCCATTGTTTGATATCTTTGGATATCCATAGTTTGATACCTTCGGGTATCCATTGCTCTCGTTATCCACCCTTTGAACTAGTGCTTAGGCAGGCTATTAAAGATGATAAAATGTACACAAGATATAGTAAAACATACATTAATTCTTCACTTACGTAGTGCGACCATGATGA
The DNA here is from genome assembly GCA_037975025.1 of Excoecaria agallocha. Taxonomy (NCBI): domain Eukaryota; kingdom Viridiplantae; phylum Streptophyta; class Magnoliopsida; order Malpighiales; family Euphorbiaceae; genus Excoecaria; species Excoecaria agallocha. Next base: position 27,408,850 of record CM075812.1, read on the forward strand.
ATGGCTTATTATATTGCTTATCATGATTTCTTTTGGCTATAAATTGTTTCGATGAAATGAAGTTATCAGAATGTATATCTATGAGATTTAAATTGTCATGACACGAAAGAATGCGCACAATATTATAATAAGAACTATTTGGGTTATAGCATATACAATAAATTTCTCATGCTTTGGGATTTATAAACGTATGTATGTAATAATTGGACCTTCGTGGTAATCATGACATGTAAGGCTATTCTCTGTGATTGCATGCAAAGTTAATTAGTCAATACCTATATGTGTTTACATCTATTTGTGCACTCTAATAACTGTGATATAAGCCAAAGGACGGTGTATGACATAATATGATGTTTGTTGACATTTAGTTGCCATAATAAGACAATATTAAGGAATACATGGTGGTGAATAGAAGTTGTGAGTTATAATTGTATTTCATAATTATGATTGTATGATATATACGAAGTAATCATGCCTAGCGATATCTTTTATAAAAGCCACCTGACACATGCACTTCTTATATTGTAAATGCATATTAAATGCATATTTCATGTAACTAATGGGATTAAATGCATATGATTGGAGGTTGTACCATCAGTAATAATGATGTCGGAGTTCATGAATGAAAGGATTAAGATGTCTATAAATTATGCTAGTTTACCAAGTAAGAGATTTAGTTATTAAGGTAAATTAAAGGTCTTTGGGAACTAGCCAAGTTCATGCCATGCTCTACACCACTATAAGTATACTAGTATTGTTGAGGTTAAAAACTCCTCCGAAAGGTAATAATGAAATGATTAATACCGTAGACATATATTATTGTAGCTATGCAGGTTGTAATGTATTGATGATATATTTTGGTAAGATCTTGTCCATAGAGTTTTGTTCCCCTCTAAGCGTTATAGCTTAGCACGGTTTGTTTATTCGTGTAGGTTTTTGGATAAGCTCCACCTTGGTCGTTAACTACAGCAGCTTGATCACCATCAAAGAGAAGATCGGGCAGGTTCCTGTTGTGTTGAGGATGTCATTATGTATTGTTGGCCAACTGTGTTAGGCCTTATTCTTTATGAGTTGATTTAATTGTTGTGGCATGTAATCATGGCCTGTGTTATTATTATTATTATTAGTATTTCTGCTTGATCTCTATTAGGTACAGTGATGATTGTTGTTTATCCATGGTTAAGAGATTAGGGTGTTACACTTGTGATGCCAAGGTGGTGCTTAAATTTATTAGAAAATAGATTTTTACCATATTTGGAGCACCAAGAGCCATTATATGTGATGGAGGAAAGCATTTTGTTAACTACCAATTTAAAACATTGCTAAAAAAATTTGTTGTTAAACACAAGATAACAACCCCATATCACTCTCAAGCAAATGGGCAAGTGGAAGTATCTAACAGGGAGTTAAAATCAACCTTAGAAAAGACTTTCAATAGTTCTAGGAAAGATTGGTATTATAGGTTGGATGAGGCTCTTTGGTCTTATAGAACTGCATTTAAGACTCCTATAGGCATGTCTCCTTTTAGAATTGTCTTTGGAAAATCTTGTCATTCATCGGTTGAATTGGAACATAAAGCATATTGGGCAACAAAGTTTCTTAATTTTGATTTGAGATGTGTAGGAGACAAAAGAAAGTTACATCTCAATGAACTCGATGAAATTCGACGATGGTCATATGACAATGCAGCAATTTATAAGGAGAAAACAAAACATTGGCATGATAAGCATTTGATATTTAAAGAATTTACTCCTCTCATGATGGTGTTATTATATAACAATAGGTTGCATTTGTTTTCAGGTAAACTGAAATCCAGATGGTTGGGGCCTTGTCAAGTTTTGTCTAACAACAAATTGGCATGGTAACTATAAAAAGTCCAAAAGATGGCAGGGAGTATAAAGTGAACGGACATCGATTGAAGCAATACTTTGAAGGAAGAATGGAGGTGGCTGAAGCGGTGTTGGCATTTCAAGAATAGCATCAGAAGCATAAAGTCTAGCTGAGGACTTGTTAAACTCGGAACTAATTTCTTTATCCCTTATAGTTTAATTAATGCATTAACTTTGTTTGCTTTTAGTGGTTTCTTTGTGTGTTTTGTTTTCATTTTTGTTAATTATTTTGGTTTTAGTTTTAGGAAGTGTTTTGTGAAGTGAGATCAATTTCCTGAAAAATAAAAAAGTGATGAAGTTTTTTTTTTATGTAAGATGAGTGCAAAATAGCAAGAAAACCAATCTTAAGGTAGAAGCTTTTAACCTGGAGTTGTTGAATTAAGCATAGTGCATAGTTAACAGATCAATTTAGAGAAAGAAGATTGTAGACCAGATGATGACAAGTTAAATGTGGCTAAAATATTTAGAATATGGTTGAATTATTGTGATTTGAATGAGTATGTGGGCATTTGATGACAACAAGTGTCATTCAAATGATTGATGATACCATGAGTTTTGCTTAGCTAATCAAATTTTGTGTCTATTGTTGCAACAAAGAAGCATTCGATAGAATGCCTTTTGATCCCGCCGAATGGGAATGTGTCTAATTTAAGATCGAATTCATCAAAGTGTGGCCATGTAGTCCAATGATGGACCATTCAGTAGAATCAATTTTGATTCCACCGAATAGGACATCATGATTTGGTAGAATGCTTCTTCATCCCACCGAATGGTGTTTCCCACATGTGTACTTTGTGTTTTTGGCCAATTTTTAAACTTTAAAGGTAGTAAAGGACCATTCGGTAGATTGAGAATCCTTATCCCATCGAATGGGTCCTCTCATTCCGTCGAATCCATCATAAATAACCCATTTACACACACATTCCACCGAATTGCTCATTTTCTCTTGCTTGTTCACTTTCATTCTCCCTTCACCCATTTTAGCATTCTACCGAATCAAGTTTTCTTGTGTAATTTTCTGTTTGATTTAGTTGCTCACAATTTGTTCATCACAAGTAAGTGCTTAATTTCTTTCAATTTCTTCATTTGGCATACAAATTCATAGCTTACATTTGTGAAATTAGGTTGTGTTCTTCATGAGATTTCACTTTGATTGCTTACTATTGTTCTAATTTGAGACTTTAAATGTCATTGGTGATAAATTACGTGTTGATGATCAATTTTTAGGATGCTAGAGTTTTGAGATTTCATATCATTTTGGCTTGTGAACTTGTGCATATAACATGTTTGATGAAATGTCTCAAAGAATAATTCACTACTTAGGCAAAGATTTTCCATCTCATTACTTTGATAAATCATTCTTGCATTGATACATATTGTTATGGTGTTTCATTGATACATATTTTTCACCATCTTTTTGCATTAGTTTGGTCAACAATATCCTTTGATTTTTTATTTTACTTAATGGAATTTTCTTTGTTTGTATCTTTTCAATGAGTTCCAAGAAAGCAAAGAAGGTTGACACATCTAAGGGATCAAAGAAGGATAAGACGGTTAAAATTACAGCACTAGTTGAGTCATCTAAGAAGTCTAAAGAAGCAGAAGCATCAACATCCAATAAGTCTACTCTTGCCTATATTGATGAGGACAAAGCTGAAATGTTTGAGTATTTCAAGCAACTCAAATATGTCAAGCCTCTTTACTTAAAGGAGTTTTATCTTGATATCCCTGATGGAAATCTTTGGAATGAGGTTTACCTTTTGATTGCTGGTATTGGATGGGAAGGTTCATTGACAAACATCTAGAAGTTTATCCATATGTTGCAATTTAGTTTTTTACTTCTTTTAAGTTGTCCCGTGAAGATGAGCAGGATGTTGGTATAGTAAGTTTCAAGCTAGGGACAAAAACCTATTACATGTTGTTCCCTGAATTTGCTGCCCATTGAGGTTTCCCAGATAATACGATAGGTGAACTACCTAATGGTACACCACAAGAGAATTGGGAGTTCATTCGAGATCCTCTAAATTCAATCCAATACAAACCTAGCAAGCTTAAGGCTCGGGCTTTAGGCAGTCATCCTCTTAGGATTCTTCACAGGTTCCTATCTATCACTGTATTTAGTTACTTAGGAAGCCCGAGCAACATTAACAATGAGGAATGTATGTTACTAAGATGCATGGTTGAGGGAATTCGAAATAATGGGGCTATACTTTTATGTTAGAAAATCGAGGAATTACAGCGAATGAGCACCAAAATCAAGGCAACAACACTGGGTTGGGTGGCCACTATTATGGCTAGAGCGGTCAATTACATGGATACAAGAAAGTCTATTAGAAAACAATCTTACATGGATTATGCCATGTTGGCTCATATTAAGATTTTGATTAAAAAGCCACAGAGACATTGGTCAGATAGGGTTGAATATCTTCATGAACTTACTGTAGGAAGAAACAGAGCTAAAATATCTGATTTTGAATCTGAGCCTGAAAAACCTGCACCCCCACCACAGGCACCGTCTGATTAATTACAGGTTTTTACCACTCAAATGAACACTAGGATGAGTAGGCTGGAGGGACGTATGGACACTTTGCAGGAGCACATTCTGGAAGTGAAGCATAATTTAAAAGTGTTCACTACCAATTTCTAGAAACGTTTTCTGCCACCACCATTACCACCAGCTAAGTGATGATAGTTGTTGTGGACAACAACATTCTGAGAGGGTGGTAAAGCTCATCTAAAGCAATTTTACAGGAAGTTGAAACTTTCTTCACTCTCTTTCATTTAAGCACTTTAGTTTTATTTTGTTAGTTTGGTGTGTTTTTACTATTTTGTTAACTTTAGATACTCTTAAATGTTGTGTAAGCACCTTGTCTTATAACTTTCAATTAAACTTTAGTGTGCCCCAGTTGTTCTCAAATTTCAAAAATATTGAACTTTAAACTTAGAATGTGCATAAGTTAAAATTCATAGGTTAGCAGTAGAACAAGTAAGTTGTTTAATGAATTTTAGTTAGAATAACATTTGAACTTGGCATATATTTGTTAGTTTCCAAAATCTTGAGCACATTAGACCAGTTTTTAAACTTAAAGAAAAATCAATGCATTAAAATAGTTGAGTAAGGAATTTTTAGAACACTAGAACCTTTCTCATCACCCTTTGAAGCATAAAAACAACTCATTGCAATTTAGAAAGTAATCTATGCATTGAAATAGTTGAGTAAGGAATTTTTAGAACACTAGAACCTTCCTTATCACCCTTTGAAGCATAGAAACAACTCATTGCAATTTAGAAAATAATCTAGGCAATTTTTTTTCTTTTTGAGCCTAATATAGTATGTTTTCCTACCCTAATACATATTTTTGACCTTGGTTAACCCATTTTAAGCTTAAAAGGACATACTTAATGCGTGTCACATTAATTTTTCTTTGTTATCTCATTAAATACCATATAACCTAAAATCTTTTTGTCTTCCTTTAATAGAGTTGCCACTCTAACTTTGGATGGATTAATGGAAATTTAACAGGTTTTTTTATGGGAATAACAAGTAAGTTGGATTAAGAGAAGAAGTTATTTTTGAAATCAAGTTATGTTTTCTTTCACCCTTAATATTGTTTCTCGGTTAATTAAAAAAAAGAGAAAAAGAAAAAAAATAAGAAAGAAAGATTGAAAATAATACAATATATGGCAAGTTCTTAAGTGTGGGGTAATTGTTGCAAATATTAGATTTCTTTTTCTATTAAAGAATTGCAGTCTTATTCTTAATTGTTTTTAGCAAGTAAAATAATATGGGGGCAAGAGCTGTGAATTTGAAGCATTGATTTATTTAAGGCATTGAGTGGCTAACTCTTTTTCAATATCTTTTATCCTCTGTTTGTTAACCATTACCTTAGCCCCATTACAACCATTAAAAGACCTATGTGATTTTAAGTTGCTTTTGAGTTATTTTAGCAAAGATGACCTTTAATTTTCGGTGCTAAAGCAGAGGCCTATGGTGTTTCTAGAGTTTCAAGTGTGAAACCATTTGTACATTTAGGTGTACATTCATTCTTAAGCTTGGCAATGCAATTGCATTGGTGTTTTGGTTTTGAAAAGAACTTAAAATGTTTTGGACTTGCACACACACAAGGAAACTAGCTCATATCATCTTGTTTAAAGCTATTCTAATTGAAATTTTTTTATATGCTAAACTTAATTTTGAATTGCATAATTCATAGTTAAAGTTTGACAAATTTGAGAATGTGGTTGGTTTAAGTTTGATTGAGGGCAAGCAAAGACTAAGTGTGGGGTATTTGATAAGTGTGCATTTGATTATGTTTTTAAGTGTTTTTAGTTAGTTTATTTGAGTTATTTTTATAATATTTTATTTAATTTAGAGTTAATTTGCTTAATTTGTGATTTGAGAGCTTAATTGTGTTTATTTGTGTTTTTAGGTGTAAAATTGAAATAAAAAGGAAAAGTTGAAGGACTAAAAGGTTAATTTTGCAAAAACAAGAACCAAACATTGAAGAATTTCATCGTCTCGAGTCCAGTAAAGGACAATTCGATGGAATCACTTTGTGATTCTATCGAATGGCTCTTTAAAAGTGGAGAAGAAAGCTTATTCGATGGAATCACAAAGTGATTCTATCGAATGCACTTGATTGAAGTCCAAAATAGGATTATTCGATGGTTTCAAGTCTTATTCCACTGGTTCAAGGAAGTTCGCTGAAAAAGGAAGTCTTCTGTCAATTAAATTAGGAATTTGTTGATGCTCGATTAAGAAATTTAAGGTGGATTGAAATTTCTTATTTTATGCCTCTGCTTTGCCTATAAAAGGAAGACTCAAGACACAAGATGGGGAGGATCGATTAGAGAGAGTATTTAGTTATTACGATTAGAATTCATAGTTAATTTACATTTCTGCAATTTTCTTTTAACTTAGGTTTTAGCTTTGAATTATGAAGTGTGAGTAGTTTTTATTAATTTTGCTAAAGATACTTGAATCCTTGATCTTTTGTTGTGATGACTTAATTGAGCTTTAATGTAAGCCAAGTTAATTATTTCTTGGTTTTAAACATATTCTTATCTTTGATTGTGTTTGGATTAATTGTTGGTTAATTGGTTTAAATAACTAAGAGTTAATTTAAGCATCATTAAGGATTTGCATGTTCTTGGATTAATCTTTTGAATCAATGCATGATTGTTATCTATTTTGAGATGATTATGTCTTGGTAATTTTGATTAATATTAAGAAAGGAGGAACCAAGAATATACTGGAATTGAATTTTCTTGAAAAAGAGTTTAATGAAAGTATAGGATGTTAAACTAGATTTTTATGCTGAATGTTAAATTGTTCTTAACAGGGAGTTTGATATTGAAGAAAGATATTCTTGATTCAAGGTATCAGGTCTTATTCATTTAGTTTTCCATAATTGCTTGTGTTTTTAAGAATTTAAGTCATTACAATAAAAGGTTAAGGTGGATAGTCCCTTAGTGACAGTTGCTTTTAAATATTGATTGTCCCTTTTTTTTAATTTACTCTTGTTATTTATTTCAAGTCAATTGTGTTGATTCGGTTTTTAATTTTCATAATAACTTTTGGGATCTCTTCTCTTTCTCTACACATAATTTTCATTCTAAAACTCAAAATCTTTTCATACACACACAAGTTTCCCTTGGGATTGATATTTGGGATCTTAATCTTTATTTCCCTATATTACTAGCCAATCTAGTACACTTGCTAGACACCGATCAAGTCATGAACTAAATTTACGGACTAGATTCAGTGGCCCCCTGCAAAGAAAACCCAAAATAAAATCATTTAAGTAAAAAGGGGTGAGTCACAGACCAAAGGTCCTGACTCGTTAGTGAGTCACAATCTTGAGTCTGTGATTTGTTGATGAGTTACAAACTTGATTCAAGCCTTAAGATTTTAGTTGGCAAGCTGGAAGAAGGACACAAGTCACTCTTTAGGCCATGACTCAAATGCCAGTCATAGTCTAAACAGTGAGTCAAGTCTATGATTCCTTTCTAAGTCCGCCAACGTACTCCACTTGTGGGTACTTCACTCAAGCCTGGGAAAGAAGCCCAAATATGTTTTTACAAAAGACCATTTTCCCCTCAAAACTTGTTTAAACATTTTCTCAAAAATGAAAATGCAATGTATGAGAAGAAAAAACACTATTACTTCCTATATGTTTCTAAAATAGCATTATCCTCATTAGGTAACCTTGACAGAGGCTGACTCAGGCCCAGTGTCTACACCTAGTCATTTTATGTTCATGGGATTCATACAACAAGTGGACCTATTAGGGAAGGTTCAAAATTTGCTTGCCTAAGTTAGATGGATGGAGTTTTTTGAGGAAGCATATCTTACATAACTGAGATGGCACGTCAGTTTCTAGCCACATTGACATACTGGGGTTTTAAGAGGTCAAGTGATGAGAAGGGAACCATTTCATTAAGAGTGTTGGGTAGCCTATTTAGCTTTACCAAAAGGCATTTTGTGAGACCAATGAGACTACCCTATAAAGATAGCGCCTTGACTCCCACTCAACATATTGAGACATATATGTGGTAGGCTATAGCACGACTAAGCTTTCTTTATGCCTCAAAGACAGCATAGTCCACTGCATTGGTTTCTCAGGCACTTAGATATCTACAGAGGGTTCTGCCTTCTAGGACTAATTTATCTTCTTCCTAAACACCTCCATCAGTAGTTCGATCGATGCCTTCTTATTCCCCTTTACGGCCAATACCGACACATTCTTTGTGAGATACTACAGCCCACTCCATCGTAGAGATGTTGCAGCATATGAGGGTTATTTAGGCGTTGCAAGAGTAGTATTTAGGCCCTATAGGATGGTCACATAACTCTCCTTGCCGCATAGCAGTAGTTATAAATGACTATTATGTAGACTGGTACACAGTTAAAGGAAGAAATAGCTACTACACATGTTGAGAGCATCGCCTAGTGAAGATAGGCGTGTGCCAATGTAGAGGCAGTACGTACATCTACTAATCAATCTACATTAATGTTAGATAGGAGTGTGGGTAGTATAGGTGAGAGATTAGATAGAATAGAGATTGTTGTGGATACCATCAAAGAGGAAGCCACATAAAGATAAGAGGACTTAGATGCACAGCTCTGTTAGTGGTTATGCCCTAGGACAAACATTTGGACCTTTATGTAATGTCACATTTCATTTTATAAAACTAGGTTTTTATTTATAAATAACAATCTAATGTTATTTTAACTATCCCTAGTCATTATCATTAAAGGAATAATGATAAATTTAGACTAGTATGGGTTTGATTGGTAATCACGGGACAATTATATATGGTGATATAAATCAAACTTATGGGTACTTGCTAGAGATCAAGGTACTAGATAGACCCACTATAAGATACTACATGGGTTAATGTCATTAGTGATCTCATAATAGTTATGTTATCGATCCTTAAACATGAGATTATGACAATATCCTACATAAGGAAAATTGTGATTTGACATAGTCAAACATTATCTTTAATCAAATAATCATAAAGATTATGATTGGACATGATGAGAATTATGTAGAGGATAGTGAATAATCAAGAAGGAATTGTCCCTCTTTAATAAGAGAGATATCTATTGGGCCTTTCGATTAGTAGGACTGAGAAATGTATGGCAATGCTCAAACAAATTGATGGAGCGACCAATGTCATTTGATATTATTAGTCTACTTAGTGATTGAGAAATTATATATTTAAACAATATATGTTTGACATGGACCATGACTTATGTTCACATAAGATATCGTGTGACAAAAGGATTATGACATGTTCTATTGATTAGGTTAAAATTGAATTATCGATATTCATATTATTTGGGTAGTCATAATGTCTTGTTAGAAGCTGCTTTTAACTTATAGGCTTAAGATAGGATTGGGGCCCACTGCCAACATAATATGAACCTATTGGGTTGCACATATAGAATGTGATGAATGGACTAAAGGTTTTTTCAGCGATTTTGAATTTTAATTTGTTACAAAATAAAATTCAAAATAATATAAAAATAAAAAAATTATAATTCCTATTATTTAAATAAGAAATAAAGTATTTCTTATTTTAATAAGACATGTGCTTGAATTTTCTCTCTTATATTAGGGTTAAGATGCCTTACATATAGTGATATATAAGTATTTTAAAACCTAAGGGATATATAGAAAGTAAGCCATCATTTTTCAATAGGAGAGATTATTTTCGTTTTTCTGTAACTTTGAAAAAGAACAGAAAATTAAACCATAGCCGCAAGGAAATGAGCTAGCACCCTTGGAAATTTCAATCAAGTGTGGATACCGATAAAGGGTGTTTATTTTGATAGAGGCTGCGCCACTTTTTAGATAGGTTTGACATGGAGATTAAATGTATAGGACATAACATTCATACATATCCATCAGGGTGTTCGGTATATGTCGGGTTGTGTCAAGCAATTAGGCTTCCCACCACCTATGGGGGATATGGGAGAGCATAACTTCTATAAGTAGCCTATGCTTGGCTTTTCTTCATAACCATAGGCCCCTTCTCGATTGTTACCAACAATCAAATGGATTCCCCCTACTCAGCAAAAGGGCCCATTGCATTCCCCATCGACATTAGCCACTCCGCCAAGTTCCCTATATTTGGGACCATTCTGACATTTAGGGAGTTTATTTCCTTAGTCTATTTTATAGTCTATGTTACAAACTTGCTCAATTTTTCTTTGAAACTAGAGAGCATTTGTATATAAATTTCTAATGGTATCATAGTAGTTTATCATATAATGCTTGTATTTGCTATGAATATTAAGTTCTAATAACATATTTATTTAATTACACACTAAAAAAAGGAATAAATAAATAAGATGAGTAAATACTAGTAGATAAAAGATAAATAATGAATGATAATAAGACCATCATCTCAAGTAAATAATGATTATAAGCATAAATGACTACTAATCATATGTAAACCAAACATTAACCATGAGCAAAACATAAAAGATGATTACTAATTCTAACCTTTTCATTTATTACATCACACAAGGGGCAACCTTTCATATAGTCAAAGAGATGTGTTATACCGCACCCATAAGGTTTTAACCATTGTGCATAATAGGACAATTAGATCAAAATGGAATAATACTTGTTACTTAACAGTAATATTTGATGGAATATGCGCATATTAGTTGTATGAGTTGATGCAATCTCAAGATTGATCAATACCTTGACATTCCTTTTACTGTAGGGGGCAAATGACCATACGACTAGTAAATAATTTTAGCTACCCCTACCAAAAATCAGATTTTAGCTACCCCTACCAAAAATTAGATTTCAGCTACCATTACCAAAAATCAAATGTCAACTACCCCTACAAAAAATTAAAAATTTTTTCACACACAACTACCTTAACCCAAGACCTTTTAGGGGGCACCCAGAATTAACTTTAGGACCTAGATGTCCACTTCACTTTTAGGACCTAGATGGTCGCTTTGCTTCCAAAACCCAGATGTCTACTTCACTTTTGAAAATAGATGTCCACTTCACTTTCAGGACCCAGATGTCTACTTCACCTTCAAGACTCAAATGTTCGCTTCACTTTTAGGACCCAAATGTCCACTTCACCTTCAAGACTCAAATGTCTACTTCACTTTTAGGACCTAGATGTCTGCTTCACTTTCAGGATCCAGATGTTTACTTTACTTCTAGGACCTAGATGTCCCACTCTTAGAACCCCAATGTTCATGACTCTAATGCCCAGGATGCTAATGTCCGCCTTACTTCCAGGACCCTAATGTCTACCTCTCAAAAATGTCTACCCTAACCTAAGACCTCTTAAGGGGCACTCAAAATTAAAACTATTACAACTAGAGTTAATTCATGTCGATAAGCTAGTATTGATCAACTTCATCCACCATTGACACATAAATACCTCTTAAAAGGCAAAAGGAGACTGCACGATCAACCACTACGAACAAGCTAGCATCAACCACTCCATCTATCTCTACAGTAAGCCTTCTCTAGAAGCAGCTGAGAGGCCACCTCCTTAGGTACGTGTCTCTTTCTCTCATTCTAAACATTGGCTTTCCAAAAAACTTAGTGTACTAACCTCCTTAAAGTTAGGGGCAACTGTAGACACTAGGTCCTAAGTCGGCTTTTGTTCAAGTTACCTAATGAGGATGTCTTTTTTATCTTTAAACGCAAAAAACCTAATGTTTGAAGGACTATATTTTCTTTATATACAAATTGCTTCATTTTTATAGGTTATCTAGGGATTTTAAGCCTAAAAAGGTGGTCTGGAGCATTGAGAGGGTACTTGGTTAGGGTTAGATTGAGTTTGGGTCATGACTCAATGAGTCTCACCCTTAACTTGGTGAGTCACGATCGGGACTCACTTGGTTAGGGTTGCGTTGAGTTTGGGTCATGACTCAGTAAGTCTCGCCCATAACTCACTGAGTTTTGCCCATAACTCAATAAGTCCCAGCCATGACTCATCAAGTCCTACCCATGACTCACTCTTTTTAGTGTATTTTTTACTCACTTATACTCATTGCCGAGTCCCAAGGGGACGACACCTTATAACTCACCTATTCTCATGTTTAACCCATTTTTTCTCCCTATAAAAACATCCAACCACCTTAGAAATAGGGGTTAGCAATTCATAAGGAAATGTACAGGAAAGAAAAAAGAGAAAGAGAAAAGGAAAGAGATAGAAAAAGAAAAGAAAGAAAGGAAAAGAAAAAATGGTAAGTTTATTAGTTTTCTTTTCAATCTTTTATTTCCTTTTTTTAGATCTATTCTTTATGCTTATCTTTTCTCAAATATTTCTTGATTAAACTATAAAGATAGTCCTAAGAACACTAAAGTTCTGTTATTACTTTGAAAAGATCACTAAAGGTAATATTATACTCTTAACCTATTGTTTCTTTAGACCGAATCAATACTTTCACTGTTGAATGTTGTGCATCTGACTCCTTTTTAGACAATTTGTTTAATATTCAACTGGATCTGGACTATTTAATATAAAATAATAAGATTTATTAACTTTTATATATTAAACATGTAACTTTTAACGTAAAAAATATGACTTTTGATTTGTTTAACTTATTTTCTTTGTATATATTATTTAGTTCTTTTTTTAAAATGTTTTAAATATTTTTGTTTTATTTTTTTTGAGGATTTAAAACTCTAGTTTGGCAAGGTTCTACACAAAAAGTGAGCCAACTCGGTCTAATTTTAATCCAGTGACCACAAGTTGCATCTATATTATTTAAATTCATCTTTTAATTTATTTTATATATTATGATTATAATCTTATATTTATGTTTATTTTGGTGTTTCATGCCAAATCTGCTATACCAAATATTATATTTGCGTGAATCTGTTATATTAAATATATTTTTGTGTTCTTTATATATTTATATCTATGCTTATTATATTATGATATTTATTGTAATTATTATATTGAGATGTTTGTTATTATTATAGTAAGATATTTTTATTATATTACTATTCTATTATGATGTTTAATATTTTATTAATATTCTATTATTACATATATTATATTATATTATATTATACTATATTATATTATATTATATTATATTATATTATATTATATTATATTATATTATATTATATTATATTATATTATATTATATTATATTACCATTTATATTTTGATTATTTATTTACTTTATTTATTTTATAGTACCACTTCATGCATTTAATGTGTGTTTGTAATTGCAGTCTGGCGAATATAGCGTAGTAAGCTTTTTAAATATTTCAGATATTTTAGATATTTTTCTTAATATATAATTAATTATTTTTCCTTTTTTACTTTCTTTTTATTTATTATCTTGGATTTATAATAAAAAAAGGAGTTTTCGACCGCTAATAGAAAAATATCGCATAAAAATATTTATTTTAAATAATTTGGATTTTAATTATAATAAAATTGGACCAATATCCTATTTGAAGCATAAAAATCACACATGTAGATAATAAGTTTTCTGATAAATAACATAAAACAATTTTGTACATAATTAATATGAGAATTTTTAGAATAAAATGGGGTTAATAATCCCATTTTTATTCAAAATACATAATGAAAGTCTTTTTGTAAACATGCGAGAACTAATGTTCCCATCAAAATGGGTCATAAATGAACCACCCATTTTATGTATGCATGATTATCCATGCGAGAAGAAAGATAAAATAATTAATTTAAGAGCCAAATTATAGTTCACTAATCAAAGGTATAAATAAAAGTGAGGTTTTAAACCTTCTCTAGTTTACTTAATGTGTTAAATTACTATTAAATTCTTCTTTTATTTAATTTCCTCATTCAAATTTATATAACCTCCTATAGTTGGAAAATTACCATTTAGTCCTTAAATCTTTCTTTTTTCCACTTTTTATTTTATTTAACTCAAATTTTTCACATTTTTGTTACCTTTGGCCTTTATTTCACTTCGGATGGTAATTTTCTATTTTAGTCCCCCTACTAGCTTATAAGGTGGTAAATTATATTTTAGTCCCTGAACTTTTTCTCCTTTACAATTTTGCCCTTTTTCATCTATTTCATTAATTTAACTTCTTTAATCACATTTTCAAGACAATTTACCATTTCACCCCTATTTTTTCACGTAATTACATTTCTACCCCTATTTAACCTGTTTACTCCCATTTTTCATCTTTTTCATTATCTTATTTCATCTTTAATATCGTTTATGTTATAATTATCTTTTCCCTCCATTTACTTACAAAATTACAATTTTGCCCTTAACAATAACCAGTGAAAATCCTCGAACCGGATAAACGAGCCGAGGACTCTAACAATCTTGATGCACTGGAGGGAACATACAACATGGGTCCGATAGCCAAATTCTCCAATATGTCCATGTCTAAATGTAAATGTACTGAAGGGACCATACAACACGGGGTACGATACCAGATTCTCTAGTGTGCCATATCATGTGCTGGAAAGACCAATTTTGGTATACATACTCATCAAATCTTACTTTACACAACGGTATGTCAGCCCCTATGCCTAGCCATTATATCCTAAAGTCCTGGATTATCCACTGTTTACTAAGGGCAATGTTCTTTCTATATCACATTATATTATGCATCATTATTCATATTTATCTCTTTTTCATTATTCTTTTGACTTACTTTACACCTACTCACACTTGCCATTGACATATTTCTCATTTTTTTGTATAATATCACAAAGAAATAATTAAGCCATGTCATTAATCTACCCATACCATTCGGCTACTACACAAAGTTCCACCTATATTATGTTTTCTTCTCCAATTACATATCATTCATATCTCTATATTCATTTCAAGAACCATTACACTCATATACACTTGATTTACCTTAAAATCATTAAAGTCGCTATACCTCCATCATTATATATACTAAACCATCATTGTTTACACTTAATAATTTTCATTTTAATCACATCCATTGTCTTCCTTATGCATTATAATGTCTAAATACACTTAAATACCTTAATAAACATAAATCTCACTTAGGTTTACCCAAGGTATACCATTCAGCCCCTTTAGGAACTACCCCTTTTAATTTGTTTTCTTTACTAATTTAAGTTCATATTAATTTAATTCATCATTTTATCAAGCTATATTAATTTATTTCATTAATTTACTCAATTATGCATAGTTACATAATGTAATTTTTGAAATAATTCAAATGAAATTGATGAAATTAAATGTAATTTGTATCCACTAACCTCTAGGTAGCTTGGAAAACACCTACTCCTCCTTCTCCTTGCCCTTTGCCTCCTTGTTCTTCTCTTTCTCTTGTAGTTCCTCTTTAGGCAAAAATTAGAATGAGGAAATTCATGAGTTTATGCTATGATTTAAATCAAATAAAAGTTGCTAAGTAATTCTTCTAATAATTCCCTAAATTTCCATGTAAAAATCCCTAATTAATTCTACTCAAAACCCATGAATTCACTAAATTAGGTCATTTTTCTCTTACCTTTTTTCTTTGATTTCTTGGCTTCCTTTGATGCAAGACCTTTCCTAGGTTAAAGAGTAGGAAATTATGAGTGTGAGGTTAAATTTTGGACTTACGATTCAAGGAGAAAAAGCTTGAACAAATAAAAATGGTGGAAAAGAGGGAAGGAAAGGGTGGTTCGGATTTTATTGTATAAGAGAGCAAAGTTGTAGACATTTTGGGGTTGTTTTAGATATTCATGGCCTATTATATGGTGTCTTTGAGTGTACCAAAATAAGGGCCGAGATTCATTTGCTAACTATCAAATCTAATAGCCTTAAGTTAAGCCACTTGTCACTAATTCAAGCACTTCCACTTATCTAAATAATCTAAGCCTTTACACTCCTTATTACGACCTCAAAATAACAACTCCCATGTCTCCATGTGGTCGAATTCTCGTATTTAACCCCTCTTCTGATCGGGTCTCAGTTTTTCACCTTAAAAAATGAATTTTTGATCCCAAAGTCAGAATGCCTTGAATTTTTTCCTTGAGTTCACTAGCATATTCAAGAGAATGTGTTTAAAATTTCAGCTCATTCTAACATCATTTCTGCATACTTTTAGCTCCAGAGGTAAATTCAGCCAGTCCAAAACCTAAAATTTTGAAACTGTCAAAAAATTTATTTTTCACTTCCAATAGCTTATTTATGTTATTTCTAATCGATCTATATGATTGAAAAAAATTTTGGAGCTCTGTAGAATTTTTCAGAGCACGATCAAACTTTCGATCAACCTTTTTTACAATAACTGAGAAGGTGCTTCTCTACTTAATTCGGGGGCCCATTTAGGCTCAATTTCTCCTTAAATTGTACCAAAAGACTCCATTTAACTCATATTATCTTGTCAAATACTTAACTCCACTTTCCAGATGGTTCACCCATCCCTTGATTGCTCAGGGGTGAGCACTTTTAACCTTTGAGTTTCTATAGTTTCCTCTATATTACATTGATGCAATCATTTTGATAACTATCATAGGATTACTTCCCTCTTGTTTAAAGGTCTTCACTCATCAAGTTTGTTTCTTATTCTTCTACATTTACCTTTTCATTTTATTTTCATAATGAGTTCGTCAGGAACTTCTAATGAGGAATTAAGGGTAGGTAAAGGGTTACTGGATGATAGCACGCCCAGTTCTTTTAGTGAGTGTTTGCCTTCTTTAAGTGGTAATCAACCCATAAATGTATGCTAACCTATTGATAAAAAGAAGAAACAAACAAAACGACTTCCTCAAGTAAGAAGCATTAGTTCAGCCATAAAATTTGGCAACTTAGCTGCATTATTAGGGTAATTAGGCATATCCAACCAGTACGTCTTTAGTGAGCCTAGTGCCATCTTAAAATCCAATGTACACTTCTCTGGTAAAAGTAAAATAGTGTTGTATGAGGCAAACATAGAGCTCGGGTTAACTCTTCCTCCAACTAAGTTCGAGCTAGACTTTTTAAAATATTATGACTTGACAATTGGGTAGCTCCATCCAAATGCTTGGCAAATTCTCTCAACCCTGCAAGTGTGGTCGGTAGAGCATGATACAGACATGATTATTAACCTCTTATGAGCTACACATATGGTGGGCTTATGCATCACCACTGAGGATAACAATTACATCAAGCTCGGGCTGGCTATGGTACTTTCATTGGCATATACATATATCTTTTAATCATTCACTCATACACATTCAATTACTTCAATCTTAAGACTGCCTAAACCCGCTCTGATACCACAAAATGTGACACCCTATATTCCGTCATATTTTTATAAATTGAATAATATTATTATAGTCACCATGATGTTATAACAGTACTTTTTTTGATTCTAGGTGATGGGTCGCTAATTTAATTTATCACTTTGCTGCTAACATTTACTTAGTGTCGCTAGTTTACTATTGACTAGGTAAAATTTTCGGCAGAATAACGGATTATATTTTATGCTGCCCAAACCTGCAAATGGTAATTTTACACTCCCAAATAGTAATCTCCACCACCAATACTTCAATTCCATACATGGCACTTCTAATATCAGTCATAACTCATCAATCTAACACAATGTTCACATCACATATTTCATAGCATTCACTATCATTTAAAGTTTATTACACATTGTATTCCATACATCAAGTCCAAAGCGTAAATATCTAGTCATGTCACGTTACATATTTTTATTTATATACATCACATATCCAGAGGGTCTTCATATGTATATGCCACTGGTATTCCTTCGTTGTCTCCTTCCTTAACCTGTCCTTGCGCGCAGTCAGAAAAAACCACGCGTTGAGCAATTTTCTTGCTTAGTGGTGGATACAACTACACAAAATTTCATCTAACATAAATTTAAGCAAAATTACCATTTTGCCCTTAATATTTATTTTACTTAATAACCTTAAAATTTGTTTACTTAATGTGTTAAATTACTATTAAATTTTTCTTTTATTTAATTTCCTCATTCAAATTTATATAACCTCCTATAGTTGGAAAATTACCATTTAGTCCTTAAATATTTCTTTTTGCCACTTTTTATTTTATTTAACTCAAATTTTTCACATTTTTGTTACCTTTGGCCTTTATTTCACTTCGGATGGTAATTTTCTATTTTCGTCCCCCTACTAGCTTATAAGGTGGTAAATTACATTTTAGTCCCTAAACTTTTTCTCATTTACAATTTTGCCCTTTTTCATCTATTTTATTAATTTAACTTCTTTAATCATATCTTCAAGACAATTTACCATTTCACCCCTAATTTTTTTACGTAATTACATTTCTACCCCTATTTAACCTATTTACTCCCATTTTTCATCTTTTTCATTATCTTATTTCATCTTTAATATCGTTTATGTTATAATTATCTTTTCGCTCTGTTTACTTACAAAATTACGATTTTGCCCTTAATAATAACAGTGAAAATCCTCGAACTGAATAAACGAGCCGAGGACTCCAATAATCTCGATGCACTGGAGGGACTGTACGACACGGGTGTGATAGCCAAATTCTCTAATATGTCTGTGAGGACCCAATCATAGCCCTAACAGGATTATAGTTAATTAATCAGGATAAAGATTTAATAAGGCAAAATTAGATTATTTTGCATTAACGAAGTTAAGTCATATAAAGGGGTATAATGGTAATTATGCATATATATATTAGAGTGTAGCTAAAATAGTAAGGAAGGATGCAATTGAATTAAATAAGAAGTTTGGGGTTAAATGTTAAGAAAATGAGTTTTTAGGGGTTAAAATGTAGAAGGGCATTTTGGAAATTTCCCTTAGTGTGATATTTATCCCAATCAAGCTTGGGGAATGGCTGGATCGGCATTTTGGGGAGATCTCTCTCTCTCTCTGGTTATGGTTTGGAGAAGATGAGATTAGGGTTTGCTGTTTATGCATCATGAAGGAATGGAGAAAGAAACAGACAAATCAAGTGAAAAGAGAAGAAGAAATCATGAGTAAAGAAGTTGGAGGAAGGAAGATTTGAAGCTTCAAAAGCCAGGTACAAGAGTTAAGTTTTTGGTACTGTTCAGGTGAATGATCTAGGGTTTCCCACTCTTCTCTAGTAAGTGTCCTTCTTGAAGATTTTTTAAAGGATTAATCTGGTAAGCTTTGATGAGTATGGTATGATTTATAACTTAAATGATCATTTAAGTAGGTGGGTAGGTGAGATTTGTGATTAAAGGTATGTTTGCATAATCGGGGTTTATGGTTTCTGGGTATCTTCTTCTTCACGCGTGGCCACTTGTGTTTTTCTTCTCCTCCATATGTGGCCACTCGTGTTTTTCTTCTTCCCTTTGCATTGCGACGCCTTATTTGTCTTTGAGAATGCACGGCCACGTGTGTGTTTCCTCTAGGGAACACACGGCCACACCTTGATTGCCCTTTTATGGATGCATGGCCATGCATGTTTACTTCCTTTCTTTTATATGGCTATGCAAGGGTTGCTTCTTGGAAACACACGGCCATGTCTCTGGTTCTTCTTCAAAACACACGACCACGTGTATTGATTCTTCCTCAAAACACACGACCACGTGTGGTTTCTTCTTGGAAACACAAGGCCACTCATTGGTTTCTCCTTCAAAATACATGGCCACTCACTCTTTTATGCATGAGAATACATGGCCACTTGCCTTGTTTTCTTTTCCACACACGACCATTTATACACTTCAATTTTAATGGTCCTTCTCCACCCCAAGAGCACAACATTGTATAGCCATGTTTATAAGTATAATGCTATAGTAAGGGGAAATTAAGCTAGTAATGGGAAATGTTGATAATGGTTGAGCATGCAAGTGATGAGTGGTATGTTAATGGATTACCCAAGAGATGTTATAGTTCTAAAAGTCTTTTAATGCTAAGATTTTAAGTAAATATATATAGTTTAGAAATGTGTGACTATAGGAAGGTCTATTAACTGAATTTGAATGTTTAGAATGTATAATTGGTGCTATGTGGACACATCACTAACGCGAGTAAGAGACAATATAATAAGCACATGACTAAGGACTGTAAGAAGTAACCAAATGACTCTAACATGTATATGCTATTTAATGTATCCTTAGGATTTGGCATCGGTGCGAACTCAAATGAAGTTTTATATATATATATATATATATATATATATATATATATCAATATTTCTTTTCAATGGCAAGAGATTACCAAGTTATGATCTAGTAACGTTAAGAAGATAGTTATAATGTGCATGACTAAGTTAAAAGAGATGAAATATTTATTGTCAATCAAAGGTGGAACTATAGAAGTTTGGTTATGCTTTAAACCATAATAGGAATTTAATGATAAGCTTTGAGGCAAGAAAACTTACTTACTTATTTAATCTTGCCCCATTATATAATATAAAAATCGTAAGTCTGCTAGTAGTGGACTAACGAATAAGATGAAATAACCTCACCCAACTCTCCTAAGTATAAAATATTATAAGATGAAAAATACAAGTAAGATGATTGAAGTATCTATGATTGTGTTATAGTATGTCACGGTTTCTAATATGGTAATCATGAAAGTGAATTAAAGGATTAAATATGAACAAGTAGTGACCTTAAGCTATCAGAGAACCTACTTATTTTATTATATGGATCATAAATGCTTGAGTGTTGCTATATATATGTGTATTTATCTATTGATGTGACTCAGTGCAAGAATGGGGAAACTATTCATAGTGAGCAGCAACAAGGTATGTCATCAAGAACTCTCTATGGGTTATGTAAGTACTATACATTGTATAGTTAGTATGAGCATGCTATGATGAGTAGCTTAATTCAATATGTGAACAAGTATGTTTAAGGAAAGCCTGTACTTTCATGATTTAAACTGCATATATATGTATATGCACATGTGGACACGCACAATGCTAATAATGAAAGATTACATGTTATTATTATTAATTTCATAAACCTGTGACCATCATGATATGAAAGAAAGAAAGTTGATGCAACTATAAGATCATATGATAGCATCCATATGTATTGAAGCCTAGAGCTCAATGTTTGAAGTATGATATGAATGATATGCATTCTTTTATGAAAAGTGGCTTTAAGCTAAATGATGTACTAAGTAAAGAAGGATATGTTAAATCAAAGATGTCCTTAAGTGGTTAAGCCTGCGGGTCTTAGTTCATTTGTGGATTAGATAAGCATGCCTAGAGGGATATAGTCGCAGCTGCCATAGTTGACCCCGTTTGGGTCTTGTTCCTTAATGGAACCATCGTTTGACCCCATTTTGATCCATAGTTTATTCCTTGCTGGAACCATTGCTTGACCCCGTTTGTGTCCATTATTTGATATCTCCGGATATCCATAGTTTGATACCTTCGGGTATCCATTGCTCCTGTTATCCACCCTTCGAACTAGTACTTAGGCAGGCTATTAAAGATGATAAAAAGTGCAAGAAATAAAGTGATATATATATATATATGCATTAATTTCTTCATGTAGTTAACATAAGCATGATGAATGACTTATTGTATTGTGTCATTTTATCTTGAACTCCTTTTGGCTATTATTGTCTTTATGAAATGAGATGCCATGTTTAGTATATCATGATTGTGAGATATGTATATCACCTCGACCATGAGGAAGGTTCCCATGTGAGTGCCGGTGTGAGATGAATTCCATTGGTGGGTTCCATGGAGAATATATGGACCCCAAAGTGTGCACTATTGTACTAGAACTTATATGGAATGTAATAGGTACACTAAGTTCCATGTACTCTGCTAATAAAATGCATACATGTTTCATCGAGACCTTGTCTTGTAATCATGATATGTAATGCTTGTTCTTTGTAATCACATGCAACTCTGCCAGTTTGTTTAATTATATATAAATGTTTGCACACATGTATGCTTAATGATAACATTCATTTAACTAACTGCAATGCCTGACATAGAATGATGATTGTAAAGGAATCGGGTTACCATGCTAAGATAACATGAAGGATGTAAAGTCTATGAATCTAATATGAGAATTGCATGATATATGTGATGTAGTTATGCCTACCAGGACTACTTATAGATGCTATATGACCTAAGCATATCCCTTATATTGTGAATTAAGGTTGAATGCCTATCTTAGGTGGATAAAGTGATTAATGAGATAAGTAGAAATCTTGTACCATTAATAACTATATTGTCTAGCCTTTTGATAAAAAAGATTATAAGAGGTATATGGAGGTTTGCACACTCATATGCATAATGATAACATTGACCTAACTAAGTGCAACATATGATATAAATTGGTGTTGTTAGAGGTTTAAGCTACCATGTTAAGATAACATTAAAGAACACATATGCAAGAAATATAAATGTTAACTGAGTTATTATAAGAAGAAATCATGACTAACAATATGAAAAGAGATGTTGTATGGCATAAGCATTTTCTTAAGCATGCCATATCGACTAATTGAAGCAAGTCAAGCTTATACGATCAATAATCATGATTTTCTTGAGTTGTAAGAAGAAAGAATTATGAAATGCATGTATGCTAATAGTTTGACATGAATAGTATGCTATGATGATGTTTGTCAAGCAACTATTCTAAGCAGGGTCAAGCTAAGTTTAAGTAAATACTCTAGATTAGTGTAATAGGGTATTCATTGTTAAGACTAAAGTCTTTCCAAAATGATCAGTATAATAAACTCATATGTTATTTGGTGTTATATGATAATAAGAGGTTGTGTATATTTATGCATGATAATATTTCTCAGTTAAAAGAGTGTTATATATATATATAGTTTTGTTCCCTACTAAGCTTTATAGCTTAGCACGGGTTTGTTTATTGGTGTAGGTTTCAAGAGAAACACCAGAGGATCGGGCAAGATGCAATTGCCTTGAGGATGTCAAGATGCTTGAAGGCCTTTTATGTTATGATTAATTATCCATAAGTTTGATTTATTTAATTGTGGCATGTAATTATGGCCTGTCTTATTATTATTATTGCCTAGCCTTTAATAGGTTTATGATGATGATGATGATGACGATAATGATTGATGATTAACCATGGTTAAGGAATTAGGGTGTTACAATGTCCATGTCTAAATGTAAATGCCTTAAAGGGACCGTACAACATGGGGTACGATACCAGATTCTCCAGTATGCCATATAATGTGCTAGCAAGACCAATTTTGGAATACATACTCTTCAAATCTTACTTTACACTGTGGTATGTTAGCCCCTATGCCTTGCCATTATATCCTAGGGTCTTGGATTATCCACTGTTTATTAAGGGCAATGTTCTTTCTATATCGCATTCTATTCCGCATCATTATTCATATTTATCTATTTTTTCATTATTCTTTTGACTTAATTTACACCTACTCACACTTGCCATTGAAATATTTCTCATTTTTATGTATAATATCATAAAGAAATAATTAAGCCATGTCATTAATCTACCACATATCATTCGGCTACTTCACAAAGTTTCACCTACATTTTGTTTTCTTCTCCAATTACATATCATTCATATCTCTATTTTCATTTCAAGCTTCATTACACTCATATACACTTGATTTACCTTAAAATCATTAAAGTCACTATACTTCCATCATTATGTATACTAAACCATCATTGTTTACACTTAATAATTTTCATTTTAATCACATCCATTGTCTTCCTTATGCATTATAATGTTTAAATACACTTAAATACCTTAATAAACATAAATCTCACTTAGATCTACCCAAGGTATACCATTCAGCCCCTTTAGAAACTACCCCTTTTAATTTATTTTCTTTACTATTTTAAGTTCATATTAATCTAATTCATCATTTTATCAAGCTATATTAATTTATTTCATTAATTTACACAATTATGCATAGTTATATAATGTAAATTTTGAAATAGTTCAAATGAAATTGATGAAATTAAATGTAATTTGTATCCACTAACCTCTAGGTAGCTTGAAAAACACCTACTCCTCCTTCTCCTTGCCCTTTGCCTCCTTGTTCTTCTCTTTCTCTTGTAGTTCCTCTTTAGGTCAAAATTAGAAGGAGGAAATTCATGATTTTATGCTATGATTTAAATCAAATAAAAGGGACTAAGTAATTCTTCTAATAATTCCCTAAATTGCTATGTAAAAATCCACAATTAATTCTACTCAAAACCCATGAATTCACTAAATTAGGTAATTTTTTCTCTTACCTTCTTTCTTTGATTTCTTGGCTTCCTTTGATGCAAGAATTTTCCTAGGTTAAAAATTAGGAAATTATGAGGTTAAATTTTAGGCTTAAGATTAAAGGAGAGAAAGCTTAATCAATTAAAAATGGTGGAAAAGATGGATGGAAAGGGTGGTTCGGATTTTGTTGTATAAGAGAGGGAAGTTGTAGACATTTTGGGGTTGTTTTAGATATTCATGGCCTATTATAAAGGTGTCTTTGAGTGTACCAAAGTAAGGGCCAAGATTCATTTGCTAACTATCAAATCTAATAGCTTTAAGTTAAGCCACTTGTCACCAATTCAAGCACTTCCCCTTATCTAAATAATCTAAACCTTTACACACCTTATTACAACCTCATAATAACAACTCACATGTCTCCATGTGGTCAAATTCTCGGATTTGATCCCTCTTCTGATCGGGTCTCAGTTTTTCACCTCACAAAATGAATTTTTGATCCCGAAGTCAAAATGCCCTAAATTTTTTCCCTGAGTGCACTAGCATATTCAAGAGCATATGTTTAAAATTTCAGCTCATTCTAACATCATTTCTACATACTTTTAGCTCCAAAGGTAAATTCAGCCAGTCGAAACCCGAAATTTCGAAACTATCAAAAAAATTATTGTTCACTTCCAATAGCTTAATTATGTTATTTCTAATGGATATATATGATCAAAAAAAATTTTGGAGCTCTGTAAAATTTTTCAGAGCCCGATCAATCTTTCGATCAACCCTTTTTACAACAATCGAGAAGGTGCTTCTCTACTTAATTTGGGGGCCCGTTTAGGCTCAATTTCTCCTCAAATTGTACCACTAGACTCCATTTAACTCATATTATCTTGTCAAATACTTAACTCCACTTTTCAGATGGGTCACCCATCCCCTGATTGCTCAGGGGTGAGCACGTTTAACCTTCGAGTTTCTATAGTTTCCTCTATATTACATTGATGCAATCTTTTTGATAACTATCCTAGGATTACTTTACATGCCCTAAAACTTTTTGTGCATGAAAGATGAAATTTCAGGGTGTTACATTACTCCCCCGCTAAATAAAAATTTTATCCTCAAAATTTACCTGAATTGAAGAGTTGAGGATACTGTCGTCTCATCGCTTCTTCTGGTTCCCAAGTTGCTTCTTCCATATTGTGGCATGTCCAAAGCACCTTGACCAAGGGAATTTGCTTGTTCCATAGCTGCCTAATTTCTTGGGCTAAAATTTTTATTGATTTTTCATTGTATGACATATCAGGTCTCAACTGAATCTCCCCTGGTGTAATGATGTGGGAAGGGTCCGAACGATATCTTCGCAAGATAGAAACATGAAAAACATCATGGATCCTTTCCAACTCTAAAGGTAACTTCAACCTATAAGCCACTGGTTCCACACGTTGTATTACCTCATAAGGGCCGATGAATCTAGGACTGAGCTTACCCTTTTTGCCAAAGCAAAGAACCTTTCTCCACGGAGAAACCTTTAATAACACTTTTTTGCCCCCGTTAAATTCTATATCCTTTATTTTTAGGTCAACATAGGATTTCTATCTATCTGTAGCTGCCTTCAGGTTGTCTCGAATTAGATTCACTTTCTCTTCAGTTTCTCGGATTAAATCTGGTCCCACTAGTTTTCTTTCCTTTAGCTCGGTCCAACACAAAGGTTTCTTGCATTTCCTCCCATACAGTGCTTCAAATGGTGCTATTTTGATGCTGGACTAGAAGCTATTATTGTATGCGAATTCTACTAATGGAAAATATTTCTCCCAATTGCTACCAAATTCGAGTATGCAACACCTCAACATATCTTCCAATATCTAGATAACTTGCTCAAACTGTCCATCTGTCTATGGGTGGAAGGTTATACTGTAATCTAAGCGAGTTTCCAATGCTCCTTGAAGCTTTTGCCAAAACCTAGACATAAATTAAGGATCTCTCTATCTGAAATGATAGAGATAGCAAGACCATGTAGTCTCACTACTTCATTGATATAGATTTTCGCCAACTTAGCTAATGAGAAATTGGTTCTCACTGGTATAAAGTGAGCATAATTGGTTAATCTATCAACTATCACCTAAATGGAATCATGTTACTTCCTGGTAAGTGGTATTCCACACACGAAATCTATGGTAACACGTTCCCATTTCCATTTTGGTATGGTGATAGGCTGTAATAGTCCTGAAGGAACTCGATGCTCGGCCTTCACTTGTTGACATATCAAGCATTTAACTACAAAATCTGCAATTTCCTTTTTCATTCCTGGCCACCAATAGATTTCTTTCAAATCTTGATACATCTTGTTGCTGCCTAGATGCATAGCATATTTACTACCGTGGGCTTCTACTAAAATATTCTTCTTCAATTCTACATTACCCAGTTTGCATATCCTCCCTTTGTAGTATAAGCAATCATCACGGTCGAAGGAGAATTCACTATCCTTTCCTGCTTGTACTTGAGAGATGATGGAGGCTAATCATTTATCTTATTTTTGGGCAGCTTTTATTTGTTCTAACCAATCAGGTTTTGCTTGAATTTCAACTATTAGTGTCCCATCTTAAGCTACATTCAGCTTGACCTTCATCGCTCTTAATGCTGCTAAGTGTTTCCTACTCAGTACATCAGCTACTACATTAGCTTTACCAGGATGATAGTCGATTAAACAGTTATAATCCTTAATAAGCTCCAACAAATGTCTGTCTTAGTTTGAGTTCTTTCTGAGTGGAAAAATACTTTAAACTTTTGTGATCAGTGTAGATGTAGCATTTTTCCCCATATAGATATTGTCTCCATATTTTCAATGCAAACACAATAGCTGCTAGCTCCAAATCATGGGTAGGATAATTCCTTTCATGCATTTTAAGTTGCCTAGAAGCATAGGCTACTACCTTACCTTCTTGCATAAGCACTCATCCTAATCCATTTATGGAAGCATCACTGTAAATAACATTTGGCCTACCCAAGGTGGGTTGTGTAAGCACCAGTGCTTCAGTCAATATAGTTTTTAGCTTTTCAAAACTTTATTGACACTGATCCATCCACTCAAATTTATCATCCTTCTATAGTAGCCTAGTGAGTGGGGTAGCTATCATAGAAAATCCCTTGATGAACTGTCTATAATAACCAGCCAATCCAAGGAAACTTCTAACTTTTGCAACACATCTAGGTGGCTTCCATTCTAGGATGGGTTTAACCTTTTTAAGATCAACTTTGATACCCTCTGCTGACACCACATGGCCAAGGAAGGCCATCTCATCCAACTAGAACTCACACTTGCTAAATTTTGCATACAACTTTTTATCCCTCGAAATCTGTAGAAAATTTCTTAGCTGCTTGTCATGCTCTTCTGGAGTTCTAGAGTATACTAGTATGTCATTAATGAATATCACCACAAACTGATCTAAATATGGGTGGAAGATGTGGTTCATTAAATCCATAAATGTTGCAAGTGCATTAGTAAAGCCAAATGGCATCACCAAGAACTCTTAGTGGCCATATCTAGTGTGGAAAGCAATCTTTGGTACATTTGCTTCCCTAACTGGAAGTTAGTGATAGCTCGATTTGAAGTCAATCTTTGAGAAAACTATTACACCCTTCAGTTGATCAAACAAGTTATCAATTCGGGGCAAGGGATACTTGTTCTTTATGGTGACTTTATTTAGTTGCTTATAGTCAATGCACAATCGGAGAGAACCATCTTTCTTTTTAACAAATAATACTGGTGCTCCCCACGGTGACACACTTGGGTGAATAAACCCTTTACCTAGTAATTCTCGCAGATGAATCTTTAGTTCCTTCAACTTTGTGGGTGCCATGCAATAAGGAGCAATGGAAATAGGAGCAGTGCCTGACATTACATCAATGGTAAACTCAACCTCCCTTTCTAATGGTAATCTTGGTAAATCATAAGGGAAGACATCAGGAAAGTCTTGAATAGTAGGCACATCACTTATTTTTGGGTTTTTTTCTTCAGTTTCTATCACATAGGCCAGGTAAGCCTCACATCCTTTCCTGATACACCTGCGTACTGCTGTAGCTGATATAACATTTGACAAGAAGTTAGATTTCTCACTCACTACTATGATTTCCTATCCTTTAGGAGCCTTCAGTGTGATTTTCATTAACCAACAATCAACTATTACTTGATGTTTGTGGAGCTAATCCATCCCTAAAATGACATCAAACTCATGGAAGGGGAGTTCAATCAGGCTTGCATGGAAAGTGGTCCGTTGGGTTTGGATAAGACAATCTTTATATACTGTATTCACCCTTACCTTATGCCCTAAAGGCTTGCTCACTAGGATGTCTTGTTCTAATTGTGATTTAACTAAACCCTTTCCATGTGCAACTTACGTGCTAAGATATGAGTGAATGGACCCGGGATCTTTCAAGGCATAAACTGGGCCATCAAATAATTAGAATTTACCTATAATGATGTCAGGTGCATCCTGGTCTTCTCTGGCTCTCATTGCATAGGCCTGAATAGCTAGTCATCTATCTAAAGTATGAAGTACCTATGCACTGACTCTAGTAGATGCTGCTCCACTAGGTCCACCTCTACCATGGCCTCTAGATGCTGCAATGGTAGGTTTGCTCGCAGGAGTGGCTAATGAAGTCATCTAACCCTAAGGTACTTATACTCCTTGGATCTGCATCTCCAGCAAGCCCCAGTCAATCTCCAACACTCACCTAGATGGTGGCATCCATAGTGCTCATAGGTAGGAGCGTCATATCTGCTAGAGCCTCAAGGTGTATTGGTAATGGAGGCTATAGGTGGAGCTACTCGTGCTATTGATTTCTGGCTCAGTGCTAGGAAGTCCTGTGGGGGAGATGCTGAACTTCTAAGCTTTTTGCTAGACCTACTAGATGTCCCTATAAATGGCTTCCTTCTCTGCTGGAATTTGGCCTTCCTATTGGCTTCTTCAACTTCAATCGCTTCACGTCTCATGGCTGCATCAACTAAAGCTCTCCTATCTGTGCACTCATGAACTGCTAGTGCCCTCTTGATTTCAGTGTGCAGTCCCCTCTTAAAAAGTGGCACATCCTAGCTGGTGGTATACTAAAATCTTTCATATAGGTACTCAACCTCTCAAACTCTCTGTCAAACTCTTAAATAGTATGGCTGCCCTAGTGCAATCGCCAAAATGCTTTTTCCATAACTCGCTGATGTTCTTTACCCATATATTTTTCCTTGAACTGCTGAAGGAGAAAGTCCCAAGTCAGTTGTTCTGGTGGGGTGTAACGTCTAATTGTATCCCACCATGTGTAGGCTGGACCCTGGAATAGAGCTACTGCCCCTTCTAGCTTCTCTTTTAAAGGACTATGGGTGATTTCAAAATGTCTCTTTATCTGATCCAGCCATTCTTCTGCTTCTGTGGTTGTCACCAACTCACCCATAGAAATTTTCAGCTCCAAGCCTCTTCAATTGCTCTAAAATGGATCGTCTACATGGTTGAGCTAGCGACTGCTGTTATGCCTGTGAGGGAGCTGGGGCCTGAAGTTTTTTTATATAACCTGTCCACAACCATTTGTGTAAAATTTGGGGGAGTTTGTGTTACTAGCTGAGAAGCTGAGGGAGTTGGTGGCCGTGTTTGCTGAGTAGGCACATGTGATTGAGTAGTCGAAGTGCTAATTGTCGGTCTGGTTGAGGCTGAGGCCCCACTCTCTGCGTCACTCACCAGCTCACGTGCTTGTCTAGACCTAGAAGCCATAGCTTTCACTAAAATACACAAAGGGATAGGTAAGATTTAATTCCAATTCACTTAGTCTCATATGGCATGTACATATATCTTTCAATCATTCACTCATACACATTCAATTACTCCGATCTTAGGACTGCCTAAACCCGCTCTGATACCACAAAATGTGACGCCCTATATTCCGTCATATTATTATAAACCAAATAATATTATTATAGTCACCATGATGTTATAGCTGTACTTTTTTTGAATCTATGAGATAGGTCGATAATTTAATTTATCACTTTGATGCTAACATTTACTTAATGTCACTAGTTTACTATTTACTTGGTAAAATTTTTAGCAGCATAACGGCTTATATTTTATGCTGCCCAAACCTGCAAATGGTAAATTTTACACTCCAAAATAGTAATCTCCACCACCAATATTTCAATTCCATACATAGCACTTCTAATATCAGTAATAACTCATCAATCCGACACAGTGTTCACATCACATATTTCATAACATCCACTAAAATTTTAAGTTTATTACACATTGTATTCCATACATCGAGTCTAAAATGTAAATATCTAGTCATGTCACATTACATATTTTTATTTATATACATCACATATCCAAAGGGTCTTCATATGTACATGCCACCGATATTCCTTCATTGTCTCTTTCCTTGATCTATCCCTATGCGCAGTTAAAATAAACCACACGTTAAGCAATTTTGTTGCTTAGTGGTGTATACAACTAGACAAAATTTTATCTAACATGAATTTAAGCAAAATTACCATTTTGCCCTTAATATTTATTTTACTTAATAACCTTAAAATTTGTTGACTTAATGTGTTAAATTACTATTAAATTCTTCTTTTTTTAATTTCCTCATTTAAATTTATATAATCTCCTACATTTGGAAAATTTCCATTTAGTCCTTAAATCTTTCTTTTTGCCACTTTTTATTTTATTTAACTCAAACTTTTCACCTTTTTGTTGCCTTTGGCCTTTATTTCACTTTGGATGGCAATTTTCCATTTTAGTCCCCCTACTGTTTATAAGGTGGTAAATTATGTTTTAGTCCCTGATTTTTTCCTTATTTACAATTTTGCCCTTCTTATTTATTTCATTAATTTAACTTCTTTAATCACATTTTCAATTATGTCCATGTCTAAATCTAAATGCACTTGAGGGATGAGGACTCCAACAATCTCGATGCACTAGAGGGACCATATGACACGGACGAGTACTCCAAATTCTCCAGTATGTCCATGTCTAAATGTAAATGCAGTGGAGGGACCATACAACACGGGGTACGACACCAGATCCTTCAGTGTACCATATAATGTGTTGGCAAGAACAATTTGGGTATACATACTCGTCAAATCTTACTTTACATCGTGGTATGTCAACCCCTATGGCTAGCCATTATATCCTAGGGTCCTAGATTGTCCACTTTTTACTAAGGGCAATGTTCTTTCTATATCACATTATATTCCACATCTTTATTCATATTTATCTGATTTTGTCATTATTCTTTTGACTTAATTTACACCTACTCACACTTGCCATTGACATTTTTCTCATTTTTTTGTATAATATCACGAAGAAATAATTAAGCCGTGTCATTAATCTACCACATACCATTCGACCACTTCACAAAGTTCCACCTACATTATGTTTTCTTCTCCAATTACATGTCATTTATATTTCTATATTCATTTCAAGCATCATTACACTCATATACACTTGATTTACCTTAAAATCATTAAAGTCACTATACTTCCATCGTAATGTATACTAAACCATCATTGTTTACACTTAATAATTTTCATTTTAATCACATCCATTGTCTTCCTTATGCATTATAATGTTTAAATACACTTAAATACCTTAATAAACATAATTCTCACTTAGATCTACCCAAGGTATACCATTCAGCCCCTTTAGGAACTACCCCTTTTAATTTGTTTTCTTTACTATTTTAAGTTCATATTAATCTAATTCATCATTTTATCAAGCTATATTAATTTATTTCATTAATTTGCTTAATTATGCATAGTTATATAATGTAATTTTTGCAATAATTCAAATGAAATTGATGAAATTAAATGTAATTTGTATCCATTAACCTCTAGGTAGCTTGAAAAACTCCTACTCCTCCTTCTCCTTGCCCTTTGCCTCCTTGTTCTCCTCTTTCTCTTGAAGTTCCTCTTTTGGCTGAAATTAGAAGGAGGAAATTTATGAGCTTATGCTATGATTTAAATCAAATAAAATTTTCTAAGTAATTCTCCTAATCATTCCATAAATGCCTATGTAAAAATCCCCAATTAATTATACTCAAAACCCATGAATTCACTAAATTAGTTCATTTTTCTCTTACCTTCTTTCTTTGATTTCTTGGCTTCCTTTGATGCCAGACCTTTCCTAGGTTAAAGAGTAGGAAATTATGAGTGTGAGGTTAAATTTTAGGCTTAAGATTCAAGGAGAGAAATCTTGATCAAGAAAAAATGGTGGAAAAGAGGGAGGGAAAGGGTGGTTCGAATTTTGTTGTATAAGAGGGGGAGGTTGTAGACATTTTGACATTGCTTCAGCATACTTTTAGCACTGGAGGCAAATTTAGCCAGTTTGAAACCCAAAATTTTAAAACTATTAGAAAATTAATTTTTTCCAATAGCTTATTTATGTTATTTATAATGGATCTATATGATTAGAAAAATTTTTGGAGCTCTGTAGAATTTTTCAGAGCCCGATCAAACTTTTGGTTAACCCTTTTTACAATAACCAAGAAGGTGCCTCTCTACTTAATTCGGGGGCCCATTTAAGCTTAATTTCTCCTCAAATTGTACCACTAGACTCTATTTAACTCATATTATCTTGTCAAATACTTAACTCCACTTCTCAGACACATCACCCATCCCCTGATTGCTCAAGGGTGAGCACGTTTAACCTTCAAGTTTTTATGGTTTCCTCTATATTACACTGATGCAATCATTTTGATAACTGTCCTAGGATTATTGTGCATGCTCTAAAACATATTGTGCATGACAGATGAAATTTAAAGGTGTTACAATGAGGATTTTCCCTTTTGTCAATTGCAACAATAACGCCTTATGGTTATCTCAAAAGGAGGAGCGGATCTTGGCTTAATGGAGTCAAATCACCCAAGATCTACCTATGCCCTGTAACCTGCTTGTCCTTAAAAAGGGGTAACTTTCCTTTTATTCGATAGGCACTTCTAATATACCTCTTAATTTTCATTTTGCTTACAATTATGACAATAGGGAACAAGCTGAGCTCGGCTAAGGCCATAAAGGCTAAGAGGCAGACGGCTAGCAGCTCGATCGCTGCAACGCTTAAGACCCCAACTAAGCCAAGGCCTACTCCAATTGCTAAAGAGATCCCCACCCTATATGTTGTTAAGATTATTAATGACCAAGTATCTAGGAAAGCTAGAAAACATGAGGCTAAGGGCACTACCATTGAATTGTCTCCCTTATATGTGTAAAAGGTCATTGTTAAAGCTAAGGGATCAAGTGGCAAGGATATGCAAACCTCACTGCTAAGGCTTTGGAATTTTGAAAAAACCAAGGAAGTGATTATTCAAAGAGGAGTGAGGAATTCAACACATTCACTCACCTGGTCTCTTGCATGCCGAGTGAAGTGCCCCCCTTATTGATTTGAGTGCCAATCAACCCTTTTCTATTGTGAAGAGGTACTAAGTCAAGGTGGGTTGTTGTTGGGCTAATTTTTTATTTTGGTCGATGATTATGAGGGTAGTGATTGCTAAGATGAATTAGTTGATCTCAAGATGGCATAAAACAGAACAAATTTTAGTCGATATGCATGCCAAGCTTGGCTAGGCTGAGCTCAAAGTTACTGTAGCTAAGAAAAAAGGTCTTGGAGGTTAAGAAGAAAGTTGAGGAGACCAAAAAGAAAGTGACTGATGCTACACAAAAAGCTTTAAAAATGGAGGTGTCCCTTGTTCAGGAAAAGGATAGAACTCAAGTTGTTAATACTGAGCTAGAAAAGATCAAGTCAAAAAAAGTGAAGATTGAGAAGAAATGTTCCAAGCTAAAAGATAAAGTTGTTGACTTAGCTACCAATAAATGTATTGCCTTTGGTACTAAGTTAGTCACCGTTGAGAGGGAAAAAATCCCAACCTTGAATGGTCTTGCCTTGATGATGTGTATCCAGATGATGACTAATTGTATTTTCTAATTTTATTGAATATTTATTTTTTCCTTAAGTTATGTTCTCATGTATAAATTGAAATCATGAGTAAACATGAGTTGTTCAGTTTCATGATTGTCAAAAGTTGAAGTGAGCTTAAATTAAATTATGCTCGGTTGATCTAAATGCCGTTCAAAGTTAGGAAGTAATCGCAATTAATGCAAGTTCTATTATCAAAGCTTAACCAACACATGTTTGGCTGGGGGAAATGCCGATGAGTTAAAATGATGACACAGCCAAATTAAACAACTTATTATTGAGGGAGAAAGGTGTTACCCCTATTGTTGCTCATGGGGAGGTTCGGTAGGCCCATAATACATAATTAAGTTTGTCCATCCAGACCCCTTGGCATCATTTA
Organism: Excoecaria agallocha; assembly: GCA_037975025.1. Lineage (NCBI taxonomy): Eukaryota > Viridiplantae > Streptophyta > Magnoliopsida > Malpighiales > Euphorbiaceae > Excoecaria > Excoecaria agallocha. The sequence continues at coordinate 27,443,678 of CM075812.1, forward strand.
GCTACTTCTTAAGTCCTGACAAGATTGTCTGGTTTGTGATATCAGTCATGTTGTTAGACTGAGGGTGGTATATCGAAGTAAAGCATAGCTAAATATTTAGTTTTGAGCACAAAGTTTTGAAGGCTTAAAAATTGAATTGCTTCCCATTGTCCTCAATGATGAAGTGTGGGATCTTGAACCTCGTAATGACAAACTTCTAAAGGAACTTGATTATGCATGTAGGTGTAACTGAGGCGATAGGTTTGGCTTATACCAATTTTGTGAAATGATCTACAAAAACTACTAATAATTTTTGCTACTCAATTGCTTGGGCAAAAGGGCCTAAGATATCAATACACCATTGAATAAATGGCCACGGACTATGGATCAGTCTTTGTTGAGCTGAGCTTTGATGTTTGATTTTTCTGAATCTCTAGAATTTGTCACACTTCCAAACAAGATCTTTGGTGTCTATTTCTATTATGGGCTAATGGTATCCCTATAGGAGGGCTTTTTAAGCTATAGCTTGCACTCTCTCATACACACCACAGATGCCTTCATGAATTTCCCTTAGGATATAGTCACCTTCTTTCGTACTGAGGTAGAGTGTCTAGAGATGTGAGAAAGATCACCGATATAATTTTTCATCTAGAATGGCATACATGCTTAATCATTTGATAATTTTTTGAACTTGTACTTGATCTTTAGGGAGGATTCTCGAACTTAAGTATTGGTAAATAGGGAGGCACCAACCTTCCATTGGATCCTATAGTTGAATTTTGTAAGTTTCATAAGTTGGTTGTGAAATTATTACCAAAATGATATCCGTCATTTGCATTACGCCTTTATAAGAAGCCCATTTTGCCAAATTATATGCTTTTTGGTTTTTAGCTCAAGGTATCTATGTGATTGCCCAGGGGCTTCCTGCCTTTTCCAAACCTACTAATAGCATCAATATGAGCTCCTTATATCAAACCATAAAATGCTCCTTAGTCTCAAATTTTCCCATTAGTTGGCCGATAACAAGTTGGGAATCAGAGAATATCTCTAATGGGTCTGGTTTTACTTCAATTACCAATTCAAGCCAAAGCACAAAGCCTCATACTCAGCAACATTGTTGGATGCTAGGAAAGTTATTTATGCCATTCTGCAAATAGAGATTTTTCCTGGACTAGTTAAGATAACACTAACTCCTGCTTCTTCTTAGAAAACTGCTCCGTCGACGTATAAACTCTATGAGAATTTGATTAGTTCAAGTGGCAGAATGTGTAATTCCACTACAAAGTCTATTAGAGTTTATGCCTTTATTACTGATTTAGGTTTATATCTCACATTGAACTCTCCTAGATGGGTTGTCTGTTTAGTCAACCTTTTTAAAGCTTTCGGCCTTTGCAATACCTTTCAAAGCCTTGAGATGTTTTGAACTATTATGGTATGTGCTTTGAGTACAGTCACAACTTTACTATCAATATGACCAATGGGAACACCAGCTGCTCTATGATTGGATACTTAAATTCAAATCCCTAAACGACTTTGCTAGTATAGTAGACCGGGCATTGTTGAGTGCCATCCTCCTGAACTAAGATCGAGCCTATTGTACCTTCAGAAATAGCTAGGTATATGTACAGGGTCTCATCGGACTGGAGGCAGTTGAGCAGTGGTGGTGGGGTAAGGAATTTCTTCAAGGCTTCAAAGGCTTCTTGACACTCTTCAATCAACTAGAAGTTCTTTAGATTTTTAAGTGCTTCATAAACGGGAAGACATCATTTAGTTGAATAAGAGATGAATCTTCCAAAAGGTATTATTATGCTGTTAAGATTCTGAATATCCCAAACTATTTTGGAAGCCTCCATTTCTAGTATTGCTCTGGTTTTTTTTAATTAACTTTTATTCCCCTCTTTAAAATCGTAAAACTCGGGAATTTTTTGGATTATACTTCAAAAGTGCATTTTTTAGGATTTAACTTGAGACTTACTTTTCTAAGAGTAAGGAAAGTTTCCCTAAGCTTGTTGGGCAAGTCTGCTAATACTTTGCTTTTTATGATCATATCATTTACATAAATCTCCATATTGCTCCCTAGCTAGTTGGCAAAGAGCTTGTTCATCAGCCTCTAATATGTTGCTCTTGCATTTTTTAGCCAAAAGGGCATGACTCAATAATAGTAAGTTGCTCAGTAAGTGATGAAGGCAATTTTTTATTCATCTTCCAAATTCATTGGTATTTGATGGTAGCCCACCGACACATCCAAAAATTTGTATTTTTCGAATCCTGCTATAGAGTCTACCAATAAGTTTATGTTCGATATTGGATAACTATCTTTAGGACATGCCTTGTTCAAGTTTGTAAAATCAACACACATCCTCTATTTTCTGTTGGTATTTTTTACCAGCACTACATTAGATTGCTAGTCCACATAAAATACTTCTCTAATGAAGCAGTTCTTCAGCAAAATGTTCACTTCTTCCTCTATGGCCAAGTGTTGTTCATGATGGAATATGACATGATATGAATATCATGATAGCACAGCGGAAAACAAAAATTTTTTATCATACATACCATACATATCCAAAGCTAGAAACGAAACATGCAATTTTAGGGTTGTAGAACTTACAACTTTTGATGCCTTTTAATGTTGAATTAGGTGATGGCCAGCAACTAAGATGACTTTGTCCACCTTAGATCTCGATCACCAATGCCAAGGAACAACCTTTTACGCCACTCCCTCTATTCTCACACACACAATTGCACCGACGGCTTAAAATCGAGATTGCTAGCTCTCTTTTCGGTATTGTGTAAAGGCAATGATTTGAAGCTATAAAATTTGATTTTGTACTTCTCTTAGGTTGCTATTACTACCCAAGATCACAAGAGAATGAGGAACTATCCTTTTCTCCTTGTGAAAATTGGCTAAAAGAAATATTGTGAGAGAGAGATGAAGTTCACGCAAAACCTAGAATAAAGACTAGGGTTTTACGTTTTTTCCACTACAAAATATATATATCTTTTTCCTTTAAGTGATATATCTCAAATATACTACCTTAAGATAATTAATATTAGCTAAAGATAATTAATATTTGCATTTATCACTTAATTAAAATAAGTAATATTTATTGATAAAAACTCTTTTAATTTATCCAAGATAAAAACAAAAGACATTTAATCAAATAACATCACTTAATTTAGGATAAAAGATAAGTCATTTAAATCTAATAAACCACTTAAATAAAGCTATGCATGTGCCGAAATTCCTTGTTATTTCTCTTAGGAATTTCGGTCACATCAAATTCTATTTAGATGATTTAATTAGATAAATATGTCTTTAGGCTTTAATACTCAATTAATTAAATTAATAAATGACATTTAATTAATTGAAATTAAACCTTGTGGGCTGAATTTCTCTCTCTCATGGGCCAAGGTCCAATAGCAATCTAATAACCCATTACACACATTAATTTGACTTTAATTAAAAGCCCAAATTAATGTCCAATACTTAATTTAAATATTTTAAGCCCAATGCTTTGTGTGCGATCCTATAGGTCCATTTAATGTTGGCAATGAATTAATAAATTAATTCAAAGGCTATATATATTCTCTAGCAAGATATTATAGCATTCCAAATTAAATGAAAATGCATATAGCATTTAGTGACCTAATGCAATTTTGTATAGTCCCTTACCCATAAATATCAGAATTAATATAAGGCATGGAACTAGTCATCCTTATATATATATTAATTCCTTTCTTGATATTCCAGTGACACTGAACTCTCAGATAAATAATGATTATTCATTATTTCATCTCGGTATGGCCATACACTTCTCAGTTCACGGATCAAGTGGCCGATGATATTTTCTCTCTTATTGAGAGGGGTAATCCCTTCACTTCTCTCATGCTCTCTAACATGAATTAATGCATACCCAATCATACCCGTACTTGTCACTCTGTTACGAGCACGTTAGGTGTATGTCAAAGTACACAGTAATTCATAAAGAGTTTCATAGAGATTTCAGGTCTAAGAACTCCGATACAAAACTTGCATATGAGAAACACTTATGACTTATACCATGTAGTGTTCTCATGAGCAGATCGTATCCAGATACCATGTTCTTTAACATGTATCTATGATCTCTGATTGACACTCTTGTCCTAATGATCCGTAAGACAGAACTCATAATATCAAAGAGAGCATGCTAGTCTTAATTTATTGTTATTCCCATAACAATGACTGACTAGGGATATTTAGAATGATGTCTCATTTGTTTCAAGGTCTTACAACCATATGCCTCACACATGATAACTTAAACCGAAACAACACTCTTGGATAGTTTTATCAATTGATATGCACAGGAATACAAAGGATAAAACAAATGCCTCATTTTATTAATTAAAGTATTTTATTACAATGCATTGGGACTAAGGCTTACACTAACAGTTCAGGTGTATAATTGTGTTTCTTTTGCTTCACTAGCTTACAATTAGGCTGAATGTTTAAAGAGTGAGTTATTACTTCTAAGGGTATGCCGGTGATGTCTGAAGGCTGAATGCAAATACATATGCAAAGCTATTAGTACTACTACAAGGGCTTATTTATTTATGCAAATTTTGCTAGCTATCATTTGTATGATTTTTTCTGGCAAAAGATCAATGCTTTGTAATGTATCTTCTAACATAGCTTTTTGATCTCAACTATTCGAGACATCCAATATATATAGTGGTAAAGCTTGATAGGCCTCTTTTAGCATTGTGATATAGGTTTTCAAGCTTCCCATTGATTTTACTTGAGTACAACAACACTTTCCTAGGTTAGGACTTTAAGCGCCAAGTTCTGTGTGGATATACAAGCATCTATAACAGCCAACAAAAGCTGACAAAAAATAGCATTGTAAGAGAGTGGGATGTTTACTACCATGAAAATTTTTGTGCATGCCAAAACTATTGTGTCATCCTCAACCTATATAGGTAAGCTTACCGATCCTTCCACCCTAACAAGTTGCCTTGAGATACCGATGAGTGGGTTGTTATGTCTTCTAAGAGATTTTCTAACACCCCCAATGCTTTGAATGCTTGTAGTGTAATTAAGTTGATTGCACTCCCTATGTCTACCGGAATTGACTAGACTAAGTAGTCTTTGATGTGTGCTTCGACTACCAAAGCATCCATGTACAGTTGCTGAACATAAGACCTATCAGCCGAAGAGAATTAAATTGTGTATAGGGAATCAATGTACCAGACTTAACAACAAACACCTCATTTGCTTTCCTCTTCTTAGAATCATTGCAAACATTTAACTTTCCCCCTTCTATTACATGAATAACTCTAGCAAGCATTTTTTTACTTGAGCTAGCTCGGCTCTTGTTCTATTGCGGTGTTGGCGACCTGTACCTTTTATTCCGATCTCCTTGCTCTACGAATTGTGACAAATTGCCCTTTTGAACGATATGTTGGATTTCTCTCTTGAGCTACCTACACTCCTTCATTTCATGACCTTTGTCTCTATAAAAAGCATAGTATAAAATCTTATCTCAATTAGGATCTTCCTTCATTGGTTTGGGTTAACTGACTTGGTTATTTTGCTTCATCTAGGTTAGGATCTATAACCTAGTGGTATTGAGGCATGTGCATCTATGTTCATTCCATTTTCCTGAGTATGGTATAGTGACTGTATAAGTTTCATTAGACGAGCTAGTCTCTCTGTGTACTCTTAACTCATTACACCCTGTATTCCCTCGATCCTGAGATGCTCTCCTCGTGACTTCCCTTTCCCCATCTACTTTGTTATATGTGTTATGTTGGAGTTAGCGAGCCTCATCCATCTTTATGTATTTGTGAGCTCGAGACATAAGCTCAGTGAAATCATTAGGGGGTTTTTGCTTAGTGAATCATTAAAATCTTAACATTTCATGTTTCGTATCAGAGCATTGATTGCTACCTTGAGATTGAGATTTTGTAAGTCCATCTCCACCACATTAAACCTCTCCATATGAACCTTTCCACATAAGCTCATAAAGGTTCACCCCTTTCCTACTGTCCCTAGTTAAGGTTGGCTGAGACTTTAGTGGGTCAAATGGCCACCACGAACTTTGCAATAAACATGTCATTAGATTGCTTGAAGTTTTCAACTGAGTGCTCAAAAAGGTTTTTGAACCATATCTAGGTTGAATTTGTTAATTTTTATGGGAATATTTTGCATAATCTAGCATCATCTGTGATCAATACTGGCATACTGTGGTGAAATTTGTCTAGATCGGCTCGGGGGTCAATATTTCCATAGTATTTTAGTAGGTTAGAGATTCAGAGTTTTGAAAAAGGTGTGGCCAGAATTTCCCTAGGTAAGGGAAATAAAAAACTGCCCTAATACTGTAACGTGTTTTTATTCTAGTACTGTTGCATTCTTTCTTTGAAAAGCCATTCAAACTACTCGACTATCAAGGTGGTAGTACACCTCAGGGCAGGAGGGATCACCGAGGAGAGTGGATCTCTGGCAAGTTGTTGGTAAAGTTATAGAGGTAGGTACTGAGGTGCTTCCATTGCTGCAGCAAATAATGTTTCAAGGAGAGCTTAGACGATTTGCAGAATGAGATCGAGAATGTTGGGGATAGGCACTGTCAGGGGCATTGAGTTTAGAGTGTTTACTGATGGGAAAATTTTTTACGTGTGTATGGGGGGATGTACTGGCTCGATTGGCTATTCAAGCTATTTTTTCTGATGAAATGGGGACAACACTCAAGTCTAGGAAAAGGTCTATGTTTGGTATATTTCATTCCACGCTAATCGCACCAAATGATGACTGAGCAAAGAGATTGAGTTCCTCATTGCAAACGAGTTGCCTGAAAATACAAAAAAATTGATCGAGGTTTTTCGACAAGGGAGGCTCCAACGACTAAGTCAGTAATTTTGATAATGGTGAGTGAACTAGAAAAAACTTGGCTTTTGATGTCATGTAAAATGTCTACCTTTTTATGTGTGTTTTTCTCTTAATTATGTAGCTAATTATGTAATATTATATGTATTTTTATGTGATTATGTCAAATTTATGTGTTTATGTTTGTTTTTAGGATAAAATTGGTGAAGTGTGAAGAAAATGAAGAAGATGGTGAAATTTCGAAGAAGAAGATCACGAGTCGTGAAGTGGATCACGATTCGGGCAAGACTTTATAAGATGGCATCAAGTTCACATGTGAGGCAGAGAAGACTCACAACTCGGCAATAGGCTCACGTGTCGTGAAATGGTTCACAACTCGGACAGCTTTGCGTGACTAGTGAAGAGCCTCACGAGTGGAGAAGGAGTGAAGAAGGAAGATCACGACTCGTAAAGGCATTTACGAGTCGGACAAGACACTGCTTCCCAAATGTTATATCTTTTGCACCTGATCTTTCAGCCATACATCATGTCCTTTCAGAAGCAACCTTTCGTGACTTATTAAGGGACATATCTGTAGAGTCAAGATATATATATAAGAGAGGAATGAAAAAAAAAAACAAATTCTTTTACTATTTTTTCTTAAGAACATTTTGAGTTGTTTTGGATATTTTTCATTTTACTTAGTTTTAGAGGATGACAAAAGAGCAAATCCAAAGGAATAAGAGATTTATCAGAAGGTCAAAATAGAAAGTAAACCCTGGGGAGTGATGTTTCCTTGTCTCTTATTTCATTTTTATTGTAATTTTGTTTATGGCTAAGTTCTTTTGGTACATTATAACTATTTAATTTAAGTTGTTAGTCATCTACTTATTTTTGTCTAAGGAATGTTTATGTTAGTGTAAGCCCTAGCCCCAATACATTGTAACAAAACACTTGAAATTAATAAAATGAGGCATTTGTTTTATCTTTTGTATACCTGTGCATGTCAATTGATAAAACTATCCAAGAATGTCGTTTCGGTTTAAGTTATCATGTGTGAGGCACATGGATTGTAAGACCTTGAAACAAATGGGACTTCATTCTAAATATCCCTAGTCAGTCATTGTTATGGGAATAACAAATGAATTAAGACTAGTATGCTCTCTCTGATACTATGAGTTCTGTCTTACGGATCATTAGGACAAGAGTGTCAATCAGAGATCATAGATACATGTTAAAGAACATGGTATCTGGATTCGATCCGCTCATGAGAATACTACATGGTACAAGTCATAAGTGTTTCTCATATGCAAGTTTTGTATCAGAGTTCTTAGACCTGAAATCTCTATGAAACTCTTTATGAATTACTATGTACTTTGACATACACCTAACGTGCTCGTAACAGAGTGACAAGTACGGGTATGATTGGGTATGCACTGATTCATGTTAGAGAGCATGAGAGAAGTGAAGGGATTACCCCTCTCGATAAGAGAGAAAAATATCACCGGCCACTTGATCAGTGAACTGAGAAGTGTATGGCCATACCGAGATGAAATAATGAGTAATCATTATTTATCTGAGAGTTCAGTGTCACTGGAATATCAAGAAAGGAATTAATATATATAAGGATGACTAGTTCCATGCCTTATATTAATTCTGATATTTATGGGTAAGGGACTATGCAAAATTGCATTAGGTCACTAAATGCCATATGCATTTTCATTTAATTTGGAATGCTATAATATCTTGCTAGAGAATATATATAGCCTTTGAATTAATTTATTAATTCATTGCCAACATTAAATGGACCTATAGGATCGCACACAAAGCATTGGGCTTAAAATGTTTAAATTAAGTATTGAGCATTAATTTGGGCTTTTAATTAAAGTCAAATTAATGTATGTAATGGGTTATAATATTGCTATTGGGCTTTGGTCCATGAGAGAGAAATTCAGCCCACAAGGTTTAATTTTAATTAATTAATTAATTATGTTACATTAATTAAGTTAATTGAGTATTAAAGCCTAAAGGAATTTAAATTAAATCAAATCACTTAAATATATATAATGAAGTGGCCGAAATTCCAAGATGGAATTCAAGGAATTTCGGCACATGCAATTAAGTTATATTAAGTGATTTTATTTAATTAAATGTCTTATGTTTTATTTCAAATTTGAATTTAAATTCAAAGGAGTTTAATTCAAAATATATTACTTATTTTTAGGAAGTGATAGAGTTTGAATTAATCATCTTAGGATGGTTGAATTCAGATCAAAGACTTGCCAAAGGATAAGCATATATATTAAAAGAAATAAAACCCTAAAGCTAATTTTTTTGTGGCATGAATAGTAACTCGTGAATAGTAACTCGTGAATAGTGACTCTCTCTCTCTTAATTCTTTTGTTCAATTTTTCACAAGGAGAAAGGATTGTTCCTCATTCTCTTGTGTTATTGAGCAGTAATAGCAATCTAAAGAAGTACAAAATCAAGTTTTGTAGCTTCAAACTATAACCCTTACACAATACCGAAAAAGAGATCTAGCAATCTCGTTTTTAAGCCGACGGTGTAATTGTGTGTGTGAGAATAGAGGGAGTGGCGCAAAAGGCTATTCCTTGGCATTGGTGATCGAGATCTAAGGCGGACAAAGCCATCTTAGTTGCTGGTCATCATCGGAATAAAAGTTTTAAAAGGCATCAAAAGTTGTAAGTTCGATAACCCTAAAATTGCATGTTTCGATTCTATCTTTGGATATGTATGGTATGTATGATAAAATTTTTGTTTTTCCGCTGTGCTATCATGATTATCATACCATGTCATATTCCATCAGTGGTATCAGAGCCTAGACATGCTTATTTTAGTGCTTTAGATGCATGAAAAAATTAATTAAAAATCGTTATTTTGAAAACATGCAAATCTGAAATTTTCTGTTTTGAGTTTTTTGCATTGTTTTGGTGTAAAAACGATTTTAATTGATTAGATAGGTATTATAATTAATATGACATGTTAATATACTGTCCTAAGATGTTATTAGGGCTGGTAATGGTCGGATTTAATTATTTATACCTGATGGTACATGTTAATTATGAAACTAGGTGCTAGTTGGCATGTAAATTGCTAGTTTAACAACTAGTTTTCAAAATTAAATGTAAAAACGTTTTTGGCATGTTTGTAAGTGATATTTAAAGATTAATTATCAGGTCTGGACATATTTTAAATTTGGTTTTAATTATGGTCCATGACAATTTAATTGATTAATTTTAAAATCACTTAAAACAATGACTAGTTTGTGTTTGTTACATGTTTAATCAACATTGTTTGCTTTGTTTTGATTAAAATGGTAAAAACACATTTAGATTAAAATGGTACAGAATATTAAATCAATATTTATGGACTTATTTAGAATATTAAATGACTCATAAAATTGATTTAAATGTTTGTGCATTTCATGGTATTACATAAGCATTAAACAACTAGTTTTGTTGTTTGTTTGTTTTTGCATGAATGCCGTGTGTTATTATATGTGTTCTTCATGATTTTATTTTTAATTCATGTTAGCACATATTATATGTATTTTTAATGTTTATGGGCTGTATGACATAAAATTAAAAATGGCAAAATTGGAAATTATACTAGAGTTGATTTATGGCACAAATCTAACTAGTTTGTATTTTGGGCTTTTAAGAGAACTTATTCAATAAGAGGATTTAGTCCATTGGGCTTCGGCCCAGGCCCATCATGGGGTCATCTCTTAAAGGTTCAAGTACACAATTTCCATTAATGGGCTTGGCTAAATTAAATAAAATTGGACTTTGTTTTATCCATGAATGTTATGTATATTTATTTGCTAGTTTGGTGTGATGAATGGATATGCATGGTGCATTCATGGGCCCTGGGTTTTGTAATTAAATATGGCCTGCGAGCCATTATATTTTATTGTAAAAGTTTCATTTATTTCTTAGAATAGAATTTATTTGAAGACTTTGTAAATCAAGACGAAGCCCACCTGAGTGGAGAAGCCCAACTCGAAGATTCTTATGTAATAGTATAGAATCTTAGTTGTAAGTTTTTGGGCCCATGTTTGTCACGCTTTACTTTATGCAATTATATATATATATGCATGCTATGTATGGATGACAAAGCGTATGCCATGTAAGCCGTAATAAAATGAATCCCTAAAAATAGTAAGTCACAAAGTTGCCTTCCTAATTCGAAATATGTCAAGGCATCGATCATCGGTCACGTAAACTAGGAGTCCTAGATGCGCCCGATTATCTTTGTGAGGCATGGGTTGTGAATGTAGGTTGGACTTATCATGGAAAGGGATGCCCGGACCTAGGCAACTAATAAATGGGTTGTGCTATAACATCTTAAGATGTTAACCCATTTGATCCAAGAGTCATGTACGAGACATGATTGGAGTTTTCCTACCTAAGTAACTTAACTTGTTAGGTGTACAAGCTCAGCTTGACTAATAAGTTGTTGTGAAAAGTGGATCTTGGCCCACATTAAATCACTAACGCGAATTATTTAAAGGGATATTAATTCGGTTTGTGGGATCATAAATAAGACCTCATTTAATCTTGCTAAATTTTATTGTAGATTGAAAATGGCATCTTCAAACAACAATTTCTCATTGCGATCGGTCCTTGAAAAGGACAAATTAAATGGCACCAATTTCATAGACTGGTCTCGAAACTTAAGAATAGTTCTTAAGCAAGAGAAAAGTCGTATGTTTTAGATGCACCCTTGCCTGAAGAACCAGGAAGGAACGCCTCTGCGGTTCAAAAGGAAACTTTTGAGACCAAGAAGAGCGACTCCAACGATGTGACCTGTCTGATGCTGGCCACTATGGTGCCTGACTTGCAAAAGCAATTTATGGACCAAGAGGCTTATGCGATCATGGTGCACCTCAAGGAGATGTTCCAAGAGCAAGCTCGTCACGAGAGGTTCGTGACAACAAAGGCATTAATTTCTTGCAAGATGGCTGAGGGTACACCTGTTAGTACCCATGTACTCAAGATGAAAGGGTATCTTGATACTCTTGAGAAGCTTGAGGTACTAGTGCCAAAGGAATTGGCCACTGACTTGATCTTAGGATCATTGCCTGCTGCTTATGATCCATTTGTGATGAATTATAACATGCATGCAATGAACAAGTCAGTCACTGAGCTTCATGGGATGCTTAAGAATGCTGAAGAGAACATTCGAAAGACCAATCACGTACTTATGGTTCAAAAGGGAATTAAGAAGGGAACCGCTAAGGGAAAGGGAAAGGGAAAGGCAAAACCCAAGTCAAGTGGGAGTGCACCTCAGGCCCAATCCAAGCCCAAGGCACCAAAACTCAAAGAGAGTGAGAGCACTTGCTTCCATTGCAACAAGATAGGGCATTGGAGGAAGAATTGCGCTCTCTTCAAGGAAGAACAAAAGAAGAATGGAGCCAAGGCGTCCAGTTCTGGTATTTTTGTTGTGGAAATTAACCTTTCTATTTCTACCACTTGGGTATTGGATACCGGTTGTGGTTCTCACATTTGTTCAAATGTGCAGGGGCTAAGAAATAGGCGGTTACTTGGGAAGAATGAAGTGGACCTCCGTGTGGGGAATGGAGCACGAGTTGCTGCCATGGAGATAGGCGACTATCACCTCACTTTACCTTCCGGACTTTGTATTGTTTTGAATAATTGTTATTATGTGCCTGCTATGAGCAGAAACATTATTTCAGTTTCATGTTTGGATAATGATGAATTTGATTTTGTTATTAAAAATGGCAATGCTCATATTCGTCGCCAAGGCATTTCTTATGGCAATGCCATGTTGCAAAATGGCCTTTATATCCTTGATTTACAAAACAAAGAGTCGATATACAACATTAATACAAAGAGGGTTAAATCAAACGAATTGAACCCTACTTACTTTTGGCATTGTCGTTTAGGACATGCAAACGAAAAATGCATTTCAAGACTCCACAAAACTGGAGTGCTTGGGTCATTCGACTTAGAGTCTTATGACACATGCGAGCCATGTTTGCATGGAAAAATGACAAAGAGTCCTTTTAATAAAAAAGGTGAAAGGACTAATGGCTTATTGGAACTAATACATACCGATGTATGTGGACCTTTAAGTACACATGCTAGAGGTGGTTTTAGCTACTTCGTGACATTCACAGATGACTTCAGTAGATATGGCTATGTCTATCTAATGAAGTACAAGTCTGAAACTTTTGAGAAATTCAAAGAGTTTAAGTACGAAGTAGAAAACTAACTTGGCAAAAGTATAAAAGCCATTCAATCAGATCGAGGTGGCGAATACTTAAGCCAAGAGTTTGACAGTCATCTAAAGGAGTGTGGTATTATTTCACAGCTCACTCCTCCTGGAACACCGCAATGGAATGGTGTATCCGAAAGGAGAAATCGAACTCTGTTGGACATGGTTCGATCTATGATGAGTCAAGCTAATCTTCCTATCTCTTTTTGGGGTTATGCATTAGAAACTGCTGCGTTTCTATTGAACCGTACTCCAACTAAAGCAGTTGAGAAGACATCATACGAGGTATGGACTGGGAAAGAACCCAATATGTCTTTTCTCAAGATTTGGGGCTGTGAAGCACATGTTAAGAAATTAACATCTGACAAACTAGAGTCCAAATCGACTGTCTGCTTGTTTGTGGGCTATCCCAAAGAAACAAAGGGATACTACTTTTACTCACAAGCCGAGAACAAAGTATTTGTTGCTCGCAAGGCTGTTTTCTTGGAAAAGGAGTTCCTTCTCAAGAAAGACAGTGGGAGTAAAGTAGAACTTGGAGAAATTCAAGTGCCACAAGCTCCTATAGAGGATGGTTTGGAAATGGGATCAAGTTCACAACCAGTTGTGGAACAAGAACCCATTACACAAGTACCTAGAAGGTCTGGTAGGGTACGTCAGGAGATTGAGAGATATGGATTTCTAATCACTGACAGTGACACTATTGAGTTAGTAGATCGTGAGGATCCTACTACCTACCGAGAAGCTATTGAAAGCCCAGACTCGGATAATTGGCTTGAAGCCGTGAAATCCGAGATGCAATCAATGTACGATAACCAGGTTTGGACCTTGGTTGATCCACCAGAAGGTGCTAAGGTAATTGAATGCAAGTGGTTATTCAAACTAAAAGCTGATAAGACCTACAAAGGTAGACTAGTAGCAAAAGGTTTTCGACAAACTCATGGTATAGACTATGACGAGACCTTTTCGCCTGTAGTCATGCTCAAGTCCATTAGGATCTTGCTTGCCATAGCTGCATATCATGATTATGAGATATGGCAAATGGATGTCAAAACTGCTTTCCTTAACAGAAATTTACTTGAGGATGTGTATATGACACAGCCTGAAGGTTTTGTCAATCCCAAGCATCCTAAGAAGGTATGCAAGCTTCAAAAATCCATTTATGGATTAAAGCAAGCATCCTGAAGTTGGAATCTTCGCTTTGATGAGGCAGTCAAAGAATTTGACTTCATCAAGAACGAAGATGAGCCTTGTGTGTACAAGAAGGTTAGTGGGAGCATAGTAGTGTTTCTGGTCCTATATGTGGACGACATCCTTCTCATTGGGAATGACATTACAACATTGCAAAAGGTTAAGCAATGGTTGGGAAAATGGTTCTCAATGAAAGACTTAGGTGAAGCCGAAACAATACTTGGTATTCGAATCTATAGAGATAGATCGAATCGGCTTTTGGGACTAAGTCAAGAAAAGTACATAGACAAAGTACTAAAGCGTTTTAGTATGGGAAACTCAAAGAAAGGGTACATACCTTTGGCTTTGGGAGTTCCTTTGACTAAAGAACAGTGCCCTAAAACCAAGGAGGAAAGGGACAACATGAGTAGAATCCCATATGCATCTGCTATTGGATCTATCATGTACGCTATGTTATGTACTAGGTTGGATGTTGCTCATGCACTGAGTATAACCAGTAGGTTTCAGCAAGACCCTGGTGAGAAGCACTGGTCTGCTGTAAAAGGGATCCTTAAGTACCTGCGAAGGACTAAGGATCACTTCTTGGTGTATGGTGGTCAAGAAGAGCTCGTCATACAAGGATATGCCGATGCTGCTTTTCAGACCAGCACTCAGGATTCTAGATCGCAATCTGGATTTATTTTTGTTTTAAACGGTGGTGCTGTCAGCTGGAGAAGCTCAAAGCAAGAGACCGTTGCCGACTCAACTACAGAATCTGAGTATATTGCAGCAAGTGAGGCTGCAAAAGAGGCTGTTTGGATTAAAAATTTTATTAATGGATTAGGAGTGGTCCCAAGCATCCTAGATCCATTAGAAATTTTCTGTGACAATAACGGGGCCATCGCACAGGCAAAGGAGCCCCGGTCACACAAGAAATCCAAACACATACTCAGAAGGTACCACCTGATCAGAGAAATCATTGATCGTGGGGACGTCAAGGTTAGCAAGATAGCAAGTGAAGACAATGTAGCAGATCCTTTGACGAAACAGTTACGTCCAAATCTGCACGAGGCTCATTTGAGAGCGTTCGGTCTTAGGGCTATGCCCAATTGGGACTAGTGCTAGTGGGAGATTGTTAGTGTAAGCCCTAGCCCCAATACATTGTAACAAAACACTTGAAATTAATAAAATGAGGCATTTGTTTTATCTTTTGTATACCTGTGCATGTCAATTGATAAAACTATCCAAGAATGTCGTTTCGGTTTAAGTTATCATGTGTGAGGCACATGGATTGTAAGACCTTGAACCAAATGGGACTTCATTCTAAATATCCCTAGTCAGTCATTGTTATGGGAATAACAAATGAATTAAGACTAGTATGCTCTCTCTGATACTATGAGTTCTGTCTTACGGATCATTAGGACAAGAGTGTCAATCAGAGATCATAGATACATGTTAAAGAACATGGTATCTGGATTCGATCCGCTCATGAGAATACTACATGATACAAGTCATAAGTGTTTCTCATATGCAAGTTTTGTATCAGAGTTCTTAGACCTGAAATCTCTATGAAACTCTTTATGAATTACTGTGTACTTTGACATACACCTAACGTGCTCGTAACAGAGTGACAAGTACGGGTATGATTGGGTATGCACTGATTCATGTTAGAGAGCATGAGAGAAGTGAAGGGATTACCCCTCTCGATAAGAGAGAAAAATATCACCGGCCACTTGATCAGTGAACTGAGAAGTGTATGGCCATACCGAGATGAAATAATGAGTAATCATTATTTATCTGAGAGTTCAGTGTCACTGGAATATCAAGAAAGGAATTAATATATATAAGGATGACTAGTTCCATGCCTTATATTAATTCTGATATTTATGGGTAAGGGACTATGCAAAATTGCATTAGGTCACTAAATGCCATATGCATTTTCATTTAATTTGGAATGCTATAATATCTTGCTAGAGAATATATATAGCCTTTGAATTAATTTATTAATTCATTGCCAACATTAAATGGACCTATAGGATCGCACACAAAGCATTGGGCTTAAAATGTTTAAATTAAGTATTGAGCATTAATTTGGGCTTTTAATTAAAGTCAAATTAATGTATGTAATGGGTTATAATATTGCTATTGGGCTTTGGTCCATGAGAGAGAAATTCAGCCCACAAGGTTTAATTTCAATTAATTAATTAATTATGTTACATTAATTAAGTTAATTGAGTATTAAAGCCTAAAGGAATTTAAATTAAATCAAATCACTTAAATATATATAATGAAGTGGCCGAAATTCCAAGATGGAATTCAAGGAATTTCGGCACATGCAATTAAGTTATATTAAGTGATTTTATTTAATTAAATGTCTTATGTTTTATTTCAAATTTGAATTTAAATTCAAAGGAGTTTAATTCAAAATATATTACTTATTTTTCGGAAGTGATAGAGTTTGAATTAATCATCTTAGGATGGTTGAATTCAGATCAAAGACTTGCCAAAGGATAAGCATATATATTAAAAGAAATAAAACCCTAAAGCTAATTTTTTTGTGGCATGAATAGTAACTCGTGAATAGTAACTCGTGAATAGTGACTCTCTCTCTCTTAATTCTTTTGTTCAATTTTTCACAAGGAGAAAGGATTGTTCCTCATTCTCTTGTGTTATTGAGCAGTAATAGCAATCTAAAGAAGTACAAAATCAAGTTTTGTAGCTTCAAACTATAACCCTTACACAATACCGAAAAAGAGATCTAGCAATCTCGTTTTTAAGCCGACGGTGTAATTGTGTGTGTGAGAATAGAGGAAGTGGCGCAAAAGGCTATTCCTTGGCATTGGTGATCGAGATCTAAGGCGGACAAAGCCATCTTAGTTGCTGGTCATCATCGGAATAAAAGTTTTAAAAGGCATCAAAAGTTGTAAGTTCGATAACCCTAAAATTGCATGTTTCGATTCTATCTTTGGATATGTATGGTATGTATGATAAAATTTTTGTTTTTCCGCTGTGCTATCATGATTATCATACCATGTCATATTCCATCAGTTTATTCTCCTTATGTATGTAGTATGATTTAAGTTTATTTGAGTGCTTTGATTTGCTTATTATGCTTGATCACCATAATTAGCATGTTAGTCATTCAATTCACAATGAGAATTGGAATTCTTTGATGGAAAAATAAATGAATTTACTTAAAGCATTGAATTCACTTAGAGATAAGGAATTCACTTTGAGGGGTTAAAGAATTGGCATAGAACTTCATAGTTTTTATTTATCTCTATAATGACATGAGAATGCTTATAGACTCTAAGTAAGAACATCTGTATTGACAATGAGAATTGCTTTAAAGAATCTTGGCTAAATTCTCCATTCATACCATTCATACAATTGTTAATTAATTCAATGATGAATTTGTTTATTTTGTTATAATGTATGTTCATCCCATCTTTTAAGTAATCTATTATCCAAAATTAACTTAATATATTTTAAGTAGTTTAGTATTTACATTAATTGCATGATTTTAGTTGAAATTATTACCTATCCATTTACTTGTTGTTACATCAATATAAAATTTACCCCGTTACATTTGGAACGATACCCTACTCATCCTATACGTAGTCTAGTGAGACTAAGGGTTCAAATAAATCCCCATCAGATTTTAGTGCCGTTGTCGGGGAGCGGTTTAAATGAATTTTTATTGATTAAAACAAAGTAGTAGATGTTTTAGGATTTTATGATATAAATTAGATATTTAGTTGTATGAATTTGTAAATTGTGTTTTGTTTGCTATAGTAGTAGAGTATTTGTAATAATCTTAGACTTAAAGTATTTTTGATTTGTGTAGGGAACTTAGAAGGAAGTAACAAGAGGAATTTAGATTACAAGTAAAAGGCGAACAAAGTGCTAAGTTGGAGGAAGGTCATAATTTTCCAATAATGGCGGGCAAAGAAACGAGAATGCTTGGTGATTTTGCGATGCCAAATATTTTGGAGAGTTTTGGAGGAATAGCGGCACCGACTATTGCTAATAACAATTTTGAGATCAAGCCGGCTATCATTCAAATGGTGCAAAATAATCAATTTGAAGGTTTGCAAGGGAAAGATCCTTATGCTCATATCCTTGCTTTTCTTAATGTGTGTGCTACGTTTAAAATTAATGGAGTGAGTAATGATGCAATAAGACTTAGGTTATTTCCATTTTCTTTAAAAGAAAAGGCTCAAATTTGGCTTGCTAGTATACCTAGTGAATTAATTACTACTTGGGACCAATTAAAACAAGCTTTTCTTCATAAGTATTTTCCACCACATAAAACAGCAAAATTTAGAAATCAAATATCTACATTTAAACAATTGCCTAATGAACCCATTTATAGCTCTTGGGAAAGATTTAAGGAACTTCAAAGGCAATGTCCTCATCATGGCTTGCCGGATTGGATGATTCCTCAAATCTTTTACAATGGGTTAATGGAGGAAAATAGAAATATTGTTAATGATGCTTCAGGTGGAAAATGGTTAGAGAAAACTGCTAAGGAAGCTGAAACCTTGTTGGAAGAGTTAGCCTCACAAGGCTATATGGGAGAAGAACCCACTATGGCGAAGGCTAAGGGGTTTTTGGAATTGGATTCCATTAATCTCTTGATGGCTAAGGTAGAGGCTTTGACAAAAATGGTAAGTAATTCTCATTCCAATGTTGAAAATGTTAGTCAAGTATGTGAGAAATGTAGTGGACCTCATATGTATGCTAATTGTAGTGAGGGGTTTAGTGAGGATGTAAGTTTTGTTCAAGGGAATTATAATCAGAGGATGGGTTAAAATTCTAATTATTATAACCCACAATGGAGAAACCATCCCGATTTTTCTTGGTCTAACCAAAATGCCCAATTGAACCCTCCTAACAATAACAATCATATGAACAAATTACCTAACCCTTCACCTTTTCCAAATAAACCACCTTTTAACCCCCAACAACCTAAATCCCATTTAGAGAATTTGATGGAGCAATTTGTTAATCATCAAATGACTACTAACAAGCAAAATGAGGAACAATTGAGGCAAATTAACACTAAAATTGATTAACTTGTCACTCATAATAAGATGCTTGAAACTCAATTGGCTCAACAAGCTACTTCTAGTGCTAAACCTTTAGGCAAGCTACCAAGTCAACCTAAGTTTTTGCCTCATGAATCGGTTCAATCTATTATGTTAAGGAGTGGTAAAAAGATTGAGAGTAATCTAAAAGGTAATGAGAGTCTTATTGTGAATGATGATCATGTTTTGGATGAAAGTACAAATTATGATGTGATGAAAAAGCTTAATGAACCTAAAGAAAATATAACCTCATCTAGGGAAGATGAACCTAAAGTTAATTTAAATGTTTTGCCATTTCCTCAAAGACTTATTAGAAGAAATCTTGATAAGCAATTTGGCAAGTTTTTGAATTATTTGAAGGAACTTACTATAACTATACCCTTTGTGGATGCAATTAAGGATATGCCTTCATGGGCAAAATTTTTAAAAGAAATTGTGAGTTACAAGGGTAAACTTGAAGAATATGGTTATGTTTCTTTTGTAGAAGAGTGTAAGGCTATGTATTCTAAATACCCACCTAAGCTAAAGGATCTGGGTTGTTTCACGGTTCCTTGTGTTATAGGTGGTATATATTTTGATAAGGCCCTATGTGATATGGGTGCTAGTGTTAGTCTTATGCCTTACTCAATTTATAAAAAGCTTGATTTAGGTGAGTTAAAGCCTACTAATATGTACTTATCAATGGTAAATAAGTCTATTTCACACCCTATAGGCATATTAGAAAATATTCCTACCAAAGTGGGTAAATTTGTGATTCTTACTGTTTTTGTTGTGCTAGAAATGGATGAAGATCCTGAAATTCCCATTTTGTTTGGTAGGCCTTTCTTAATTACTGCTGGGGCTGTTTTTGATATGAAGAATGGTAAAATATCTCTTAAAGTTAATGGTGAAACAATTGAGTTTAATGTTTTTGGCATGGTTAAATCTTCACCAATAGAGGTGGTAAATAGAATTGATTCTTATGATGTTCTTGATGAGTGTATTGATAGTGTTGTGCATGATTGTGTGAGACAAAACCCTATTAGACCTTATTGTTTGAATGAAAGTTGTGATAAGGTTTTACAAGTAGCCTCATATCCTTCCTATGGAAGATTCTCAAAAATTGAGTCTTTGAGAAAGGATGAGGATATGTCATCAAAGACATCTAAGGAGGAAGTCAAGCTTGAACTCAAGCCACTACCAACAAGCTTAAGGTACGAATTTCTAGATGCAAATTCTCAATTACCTTTCATTGTTAATTCATCAATTGCTAAGCATAATGTGGATGCTTTACGTGGTATTTTACTTGCTCATCGAAATGCTATGGGATATTAAATTAGTGATTTAAAAGGGATTGCACCTAAAGTATGCATGCATAGAATTTTGTTAGAGGAAGATTCTAAGCCTTCAATTGAAGGTCAAAGAAGGCTTAATCCAACACTTAAAGAGGTTGTGAGGAAGGAAATAATTAAATTGCTTGATAATGGTATAATTTATTCCATAAGTGATAGCAAGTGGGTGAGTCCAATTCAAGTTATCCCTAAGAAAGGTGGCTTGACTGTAATTCGTAATGATAATAATGATTTAATTCATACTAGGACTATCACGGGTTGGCGTATGTGTGTGGACTATAGGAAGTTAAATAAGGCTACAAGAAAGGACAATTTTCCTTTACCTTTTATTGATCAAGTTATTGAAAGATTGGCTAATTTTTCTTATTTTTGCTACTTAGATGGGTTGAGTGGTTTCTATTAAATACCAATTCATCCATATGACCAATCTAAGACAACTTTTACATGCCCATATGGAACTTTTGCATTTAGGCGAATGCCTTTTGGTTTGTGTAATGCACCAGCTACATTTCAAAGATGCATGTTTTCTATCTTTAGTGATCTTATTGATCAATGTGTGGAAGTTTTCATGGATGACTTTAGTGTGTATGGCATTACTTATGAGGATTGTTTATCTAGTCTTTCTAAGGTGCTTGATAGATGTATGGAACATGGTTTGGTTTTAAATTGGGAGAAGTGTCATTTTACGGCTCAAGAGGGGATTGTTTTAGGACATTTAGTTTCAAATAGGGGGATTGAATTTGATAGAGCTAAAATTTAAATAATTGCTAATTTGCCTCCTCCTAAAAATGTTAGAGATGTTAGAAGCTTTCTAGGTCAAGCTGGTTTTTATAGGAGGTTTATCAAAGATTTTTCTAAGATAGCTAAACCCTTATGCACGTTGCTAGGCAAAGATGTTGATTTTCATTTTGATGAGGCATGTCTTAAATCTTTTGAAACTCTTAAACATGCTCTTGTCAGTTCATCGGTGTTGCAACCACCAAATTGGGATCAACCTTTTGAATTGATGTGTGATGCTAGTAATTATGCGGTAGGGGCTGTTTTAGGACAAAGAATTGATGGGAAGCCTTCTGTTATTTATTATGCTAGCAAATTACTAGATGATGCCCAAATTAATTACTCCACAACTGAAAAAGAACTCTTGGCTATTGTGTATGCTTTTGATAAATTTAGGGCTTATCTTGTAGGGCAAAAAGTCATTGTCTTTTCTGATCATGCTGCTCTTAAGTATCTTTTAAGTAAGAAAGATGCTAAGCCTAGATTGTTGAGATGGATTTTAATGTTACAAGAGTTTAATTGGGAAATAAGAGATAAAAAGGGGAAGGAGAATTTAGTTGCGAACCATTTATCTAGGTTGACCCATTTTTTTTGCAAGATAATGATGATGGTGTACCTATTGATGAAGCTTTTCATGGGGAACATCTTTTTAGTGTAGTTTCCAAGGAAACTCCTTGGTTTACTGATATAGCAAACTATCTAGTAAGTGGTATGCTTCCTTATGGTTTAGATTATAGGTAAAGGAAGAAATTCCTTCATGATGTGAAGTTTTACTATTGGGAAGAACCTTTATTATATAGGAGATATGCTGATGGATTCATTAGGAGGTGTCTTCCTCATGAAGAAGTTGGTGAAGTATTAGCTCATTGTCATTCTTATGCTATAGGTGGTCACTTTGTGGTTTCTAAGACAGCTTCTAAGGTTTTGCAAGCTGGTTGTTGGTGGCCTACATTATTTAAAGATGTTAAGGACTTTGTATTAAGTTGTGATAAGTGCCAAAGAGTGGGAAATTTGTCTAGAAGGAATGAAATGCCTTTACATGGTATTTTAGAAGTTGAATTATTTGATGTTTGGGGTATGGACTTTATGGGACCATTTCCTAGTTCTTTAGGGAATCGGTATATTTTAGTTATGGTAGATTATGTATCTAAGTGGGTGGAAGCAATTCCAACCAGTACAAATGATGCCAAGGTGGTTAAGAAAATGCTTAAGAAAGTTATATTTCCTCGATTTGGAACACCTAGGGCCATTATTAGTGATGGTGGGTCTCATTTTTGCAATAAAGTTATAGAGCAATTATTGAGAAAATATAATGTGACTCATAAAATTGCTACACCTTATCACCCTTAAACTAGTGGACAAGTTGAGATTAGCAATAGAGAGCTTAAGTGGATTTTAGAGAAAATTGTCTCTAGGTCAAGAAAAGATTGGGCACTTAAGTTAGATGATGCTCTTTGGGCATATAGAACAGCTTTTAAAACTCCTATAGGTCTTACACCATATCAATTGGTTTATGGTAAGTCTTATCATTTGCCGGTTGAGATTGAACATAAAGCTTATTGGGCAACTAGAGTGTTAAATTTTGATATGCAACAAGTTGGTAGAAAGAGATTGCTTCAATTACAAGAATTAGAGGAACTTTGTATGAATGCTTATGAAAATGCCAAGTTATAAAAGGAAAGAACTAAATCATGGCATGATAAACATGTACAAAAGAAAGAATTTCAAGTTGGTGACATGGTTTTGTTGTATAATTCTCGATTGAAGTTATTTCCTGGAAAATTAAAGTCTAGATGGTCGGGACCTTTCAAGGTTGTTCAGGTTTTTTCTTAAGGGGCTGTTGATATTGCCAATGATAAAGGGGAGATTTTCAAGGTTAATGGACATAGATTGAAGCCTTATTTCATTGGTGATGCGTTGGTTCCTACTCACAAAGTTTCTTTGTTAAATTCTTCTTTTGCATAATCATAATATTTTTGTTTATAATTAGTTCTTTTAGTTTGAATTTATTTGTTTTATGGTTTTTTTTGTAGAATACATTATATGTCTTTTATATAGTTTTTATGTTACTTGATTTCCTTTTTTGTTATTTTAATTTTTGGATCAAGTTGTTAAGATTTTGCAGAGAAATATTATAGCATTACATCATGTTCACGAGTGCATCACGACTCGTGAACATCTTCATGAGTATTCCAGAGGCTTCAGTCATTCAGTCGTGAGTAGAATCACTAGTCATGCAGAGTATCACATGTAGTACTGAAGAGAAAGGCTCACGAGTCGTGACTGTCCTACCGACTCGTGACCGTGTCCCTTTTTGTCTACTCTATCTTTACTTCACTAGTCGTGAGGTACATGCCAACTCGTGAAGCACTGTTCCAAAAGTTACGAGTCGTGATTTTTACCTTCCTGTTTTTATTTTTATTTCATTTTTATTTTTTATTTCACTTTTATTTCTTTTAATTAGGAGTATTAGTGGTTTTTAATTGGATTAACTACCCTTTATTAACTTAAATCTAAAGAGGGGGAACGGTTATAACTTACATTTAGGGTTTCTAAATGTCATATCTTTTCATTTTTCCCCTCCTTCTTCTATAAATACTGTAGTTAGTTTCCTTTTCATTTTTTCCGATTCTCTTTTCTTTTACTCTTCTCGTACACTTCTTTCTCTTTAACTGTAACTTCCATTTCCTTTTGTCTCTTTGTTTTTCTTTCTCTGCAACATCTTCTTTACATATCCTTTCTTTCATTCACGTTACACATTGTTATCTCTACTTCCTTTCTCTTTAACAATCATGGTGAGAATGAAGAACGTTTCAGCGTCAAGGGGTCAGCAAGGAGGAGATGAAGCACCACTGGAGAGTTTGCAGACAGACTTTGGTGCACCATTCCCTCTTTCCTCAATCCATTAAGGTAATGGATTCCTTGTTCTTAAGGATAGAGCAAAATCTCAATGTAAGTATTTTCCTAACTCTTTGCTTGAACAAGTGGGTGTTCTTGATGAAGTCAATGAGATGTTATCTCAATGTGGTCTCTTGCGGTTTGTTAATATGCATGAGCAGTTCTACACTGATTTAGTTTTGGATTTTTACACAAATTTCAAAGAAAATGCTGATAATCCTAGACTTGTAGACTTTTGCTTGAATGGTGTTGATTATACTCTTACTTATTTCATGATGCATCATATTTTTGGTTTTAAACCAAGTGGATTATGTACTCCTCCTAAGAGTTATAGACCTAATGATTTTTGAAACTTTCTTACTAGATTGACTACACCATATAGGGCTAGAAAGGCTAAATCAATGTTTATATCGAACTTAAAATATTGGATTTTGCATAAGATTCTTGCCTTCATTGTCTTTAAAAAGCCTGAATTTAATAGAGTTTCTAGTCATGAACTGTTTTTGATGTGGTGTGTGCATAATCGTAAGTCTATATGTTGGTCTTATTGGATTTTTAAACAATTATTGAATTGTGTTAGTCGCCCGGAGTCCCCTATCACACATGGTCATGTCATAACTGCTATTGCTAGGGGAATTGATATTGACTTGCGTACTTATGATGTTGTACTTCTATGCTTACATTTTTCTAAGCATTTGTTTGTACGAGGAGAAGTCATTAACCATTCCTTTCAATACATACCACCTATTTACCGTTCTTGTTGGAAGGAACTGACAAGTACTTCTACTCCATAAGTGGTTGCTATGGAAAGCACTTCGGAAAAGTCAAGACCAATGGAGCAAGGGCAAAGTGATGATCCTATGGAGGGTACACCTAGTCATTCACCTGTTTTCACACCAACTACTGGATCTTCTTCAAATATCACCAATTCCATGTTCAATCAATTGCTACACAATCAATCCGCCATCCAAAGTCAATTGGCTTCCTTGGAGCAAGCTACAAGTCAATTGGTTCACCGTCAATGCTACCTTGAGCACAAGGTGGACACTTTCATTGCCCAAGCGGGCTATGAGGTCCTATCACCTCCACCTTCACCATGAATTTGAGGGGAGTTTTCTTTCCTCTATGTTTTTGTTTTTGTTTATTTTTAATTTTCTTTTTGTTTGTGTGTTTGTTTTGTTTCTCCACATTGAGGACAATGTGTGTTCTAAGTGTGGGGGAGCACTTGTGTGTGTTGTTGTTTGTTTATCTTTTTCTTTATTTAGACTAACTTTTATAGTGAGTTTTATTATAAGTATTGCTCATATTGTATGAAATATAGGTTGTTATGAAGATTCATTTACCTTTTATACTCATTTGATTAGTTATTCAAGATTTTTGGCATGCGTTTTATGTTTTGAAGTTATTTCTTTTTACTTCTTTCAACAATTTAGATTGTTTAGTCTCTTTAATAACTATGCTTTAAGATTAGAATATGCTCATTTA